>CM042542.1:9180000-9412500 GCA_023630585.1 Cranoglanis bouderius | reverse complement strand
ATTCACAACATACAATATAACAGCCCATCAGTACAGATAAAATGCCAAATCTGATGCAACACCAATCCAGCTTTTCGATCAGCCCTCATACCGAGTACTACTCTGTATATGTATTTAGTTTACAAGACTATATTTCCATTTTTATTCTATAATCTGTTCTATAATCTGTTTGATTAAATTACTGTCCATAAGACTGGCAGCTGTACAACCTGGAGGCCAAAGGGACCTGACCTCCTAAGGTCAAGGGGCACCCTGTAGTAGGACCCGACACAAACAACAAGTGGCAGCCAACAACTTAATACAACACAGATCCCAGCACTCATATTAATGAATTATGTTCTGCTGACTAACATGGGGGGGAACACTGTAAAACTGCATGAGGTTCCAAATGTGTGAATGGTGACTGGGTACGTCTGAGGGAACTTAACACAAAAATACCAAGAAATGTTATACTGTTGTTTCAGGGACCTCCGCTTCTGCAAACCAGTGGAATGTAGCCATGTGTTCTAAACAGGGCTTACGCATTGTAAGATTTAATGAGAGCCATATGAATTTGAGATTAATGAGAGGTGAATTCAATCTTTCAGTAATCCAGTCAGAGGCCAGGCAACCCCGCTTGCCATGTCTGCAACATCTCATCATGCTGTAGGCTGTTTTATAACGTGAATCAGCCTTTATTGCTTAAGAACTCTTTGCCCCGTATGAAAGAAAAAAAATGCAATTCTGCACAGTCAAACAACAGTGAACAGTATTCACGGTTAAGATTCTATGAACCATAAACATTTGGTCATTTGGAAAATAATTTAACCTAAAGTGACAACAAAGAAGGCAGATTTGAAACCATGCATGTATCTGTGCAACTGGGGTTTAAATGTGTTACTCACCATTGGGTTTTTGGAAGTTCTGGTATTTGAACTCACAATATTCTGGTTAATGATCATTTCACTGCTGCCTGCTACACTGATGTTATCTAATTACAGTCAACTCCAGAAATATCAGCACCCTTCATGAAAATTAATGAATATAATAAACATACACACTAAGTAATATTTTGAGCCTGGGCATATGAGGACACTGTGTAGTTTTATTTTCACACAATAGTTTCTTCAAATATAAAATGTGTTCTTAGTTTTTGGAAAATTTGTGGCACCCCCCACAATTAATAGTTGGTGAAGCCTCACATGAACAGAGTGACAGTACTGAGCATGTTCTTGTAAAGTCTAACAAGGCTGAAGCATTTGTAGGACTTTTGGGCCACTAAGGTTGGTGTTCAATAAGGTTCAAATTGGATGATTAAGATTGCCATCGCAATGCATTTTCCCCCACAATCCGTGTTGATTTGGATATATAGTATGATTGGGGTCATTATTAGAGGTGTAACAATCTAGTGATTATTAATGGTACTCCACACTCTGAACAAAGTTTGCCAAATATCAGTTGGAGCCTACTAAATCGAATCATATCGTATCAGATACAGTAATGTAGTCAAATCTTAAATTGTTGCCTTAAGAATCAAAATCATTTTGCATCGTCTGGAAGCCTGAGGTTAACAGCCCTAGTCATTATCTTGCAACTTTGCATTAATTGTTTTTACAAAATGTTTGCAAAATTATGTTTTTGAGACAAAATACTATTAGTTAAATAAATAACTGGTAATGTGAATTTTCTTAGAAGAATATTTCTTCAACTATCTGGAAACATGTTATCATTGTTTGTAATGCCTTTATTTTTATTCATTCTCTTGAAGGGTGCCAATAATTGACTGCATGCCTGTTAGTGAAGCTCAGGCAAGTCTATGTTAAATACAGTAACTATACTGATGTTACTTGCCACACACACACCCACACATACACACACGCATATAGCCATGCCCAGCTGCTCTGTCCTCTGTCAAGTGCTATTTTAATACCAGCTTCAAACTAGCCCAGGGAGCCTTGTGGCATCTCCTCTGCACAAGGTTAGCAACACCCAGTGAGCTGTTGCCAAAGCAAATGGGCCCCCTGGAGAGACTGGCTATAAGGCTCTTAGAGGGGTCAAAACATTATGGGCTGCTTTTAACCTACTGTTCTGGTCACTGATTATTTACTGGCTCAAGGTAGAACACAATGAAAGACATTCATCAGGCTCATGTGCTGATAAACCCACCACGAGTGACTTCACTACTGATGTTTGACTTTCAGTTCAATAAGCATAAATGTGACCTAGGACAGTGTGCATGTAAAGCATGAACTAGAACGTACATTACAACATTGCCCCCCCCCCAAAAAAAACCAACCTATGCTGAAGTATGTCACATAAAAAAAATTATGATCCCACATGACAGTCTATAAAGAATCATGCTACGATCAGCCCCTGCCCCAGAAAAGCTTTTTCCCAGTATCATTTGCTCTAAACAGCATCTTTTCAGCTCATTTCAGTCATCCAAAATGTTCTACATTTTATCTATCAATAATTCATAAAAAATATCTTATTTGCAAATTACTCTCAAAATTTATAGAAAAGAGACACATAAAATCACACCTGTGACCTATAATCTATACATTTCTTTTTATAAATAGATCAATTTCTGAGATTTTTCCTTGATCTGATCCGTTTTTCTAACTCATGAAACTCACTGAGGAACACACGCAGAAAAACATATGATGGGTCTCTTATCCTACCTGTGAGCAAGAAACAAAATTAGACGGTGATGAGGCAATATATATATATATATATATAGTGCTCCGCTCAAACGATTGCAAACACAATCTTTGTTAAATACAGGTGTGCAACAATTACTGGCACCCCTATGAATTCATATGAGAAAAATATATTTGAAGTATATTCCCACTGATATTTTACAATATTTTACACACAGGTGCATCTCAATAAATTAGAATGTTGTGGAAAAGTTCATTTAATTCAGTAATTCAACTCAAATTGTGAAACTCGTGTATTAAATAAATTCAATGCACACAGACTGAAGTAGTTTAAGTCTTTGGTTCTTTTAATTGTGATGATTTTGGCTCACATTTAACAAAAACCCACCAATTCACTATCTCAACAAATTAGAATACTTCATAAGACCAATAAAAAAAACATTTTTAGTGAATTGTTGGCCTTCTGGAAAGTATGTTCATTTACTGTACATGTACTCAATACTTGGTAGGGGCTCCTTTTGCTTTAATTACTGCCTCAATTCGGCGTGGCATGGAGGTGATCAGTTTGTGGCACTGCTGAGGTGGTATGGAAGCCCAGGTGTCTTTGACAGTGGCCTTCAGCTCATCTGCATTTTTTGGTCTCTTGTTTCTCATTTCCCTCTTGACAATACCCCATAGATTCTCTATGGGGTTCAGGTGTGAAGTAAATGAACATACTTTCCGGAAGGCCAACAATTCACTAAAAATGTTTTTTTTTTTATTGGTCTTATGAAGTATTCTAATTTGTTGAGATAGTGAATTGGTGGGTTTTTGTTAAATGTGAGCCAAAATCATCACAATTAAAAGAACCAAAGACTTAAACTACTTCAGTCTGTGTGCATTGAATTTATTTAATACACGAGTTTCACAATTTGAGTTGAATTACTGAAATAAATGAACTTTTCCACGACATTCTAATTTATTGAGATGCACCTGTATTTTTAGTACACCTGGGTGACTAGGAACCGGAAATTGTTCAACCATGACTTCCTGTTTCACAGGGGTATAAATATGAGGTAACACATAGACCAAATTCCCTTAGTCATTCATAACAATGGGTAAGACCAAGGAATATAGCTGTGATGTGCGTCAAAAGGATGTTGAGCTTCACAAAATGGGAAGTGGCTATAAGAAAATAGCACAAGCATTGAAAATGCCCATTTCCACCAACAGGGCAATAATTAAGAAGTTGCATTCAACTGGAAATGTTATGAATCAACCTGGAATTGGATGCGTGTCTATATTGTCTCAACACACTGAGAAGAGGATGGATCGAGTGGCCAAAAAATCTCCAAGGATCACAGCTGGAGAACTGCAGGAGTTAGTTGCGTCTTGGGGTCAGAAAGTCTCCAAAACTACAGTCCGAAGTCACCTACATCACCACAAGTTGTTTGGAAGGGTTTCAAGAAAAAAGCCTCTACTGTCATCCAAAAACAAACTCAAGCATCTTCAGTTTGCCAGACACTACTGGAACTTCAAATGGGATCGGGTTCTATGGTCAGATGAAAATAGAGCTTTTTGGCAATAAACACCAGAGGTGGTTTTGGTACACACAGAGAGATAGCCATATGGAAAAGTACCTCATGCCCACGGTTAAATAAGGTGGTGGCTCTTTAATGTTTTGGGGCTGTTTTTCTGCCAGAGGACCTGGACATTTTGTTAGGATGCATGGCATCGTGGACTCTATCAAATATCAACTGATATTAAATGAAAACCTGACTGCCTCTGCCAGAAAGCTTAAAATGGGCCGTGGTTCGATCTTCCAGCAGGACAATGATCCAAAACATACATCAAAATCAACATAAAAACGGTTTACTGACCACAAAATCAAGGTCCTGCCATGGCCATCCCAGTGACTTGAAACCCATAGAAAACCTTTGGGGTGAACTGAAGAGGAGAGTCCACCAGCATGGACCTCGAAATTTGAAGGATCTGGAGAGATTCTGTATGGAGGAATGGTCTCAAATCCCTTGCCATGTATTCTCCAACCTCATCAGGTATTATAGGAGAAGACTATGTTATCTTAGCTCTGTTAGCTGTTATCTTGCCAAAGGGAGATAGCACAAAGTATTGACTAAAAGGGTGCCAATAATTGTTGCACACTTATATTTAACAAAGTTTTTTATAAACCTGTGTTGTGTTTGCAATTGTTTGATATCCATGAGAGCAGAGTATTTTTGTGACTTTTTTGAACAAAAGATCAAAAGGTTAAACAATAAAGACAATTTTTCACAGCCTTCTTTGCTCATATTTACCAAGGGTGCCAATATTAATGGAGGAATTTGTGGTATTCTGACATAGAAATCATTGACTCTTAAATCTCAAGTATTAAAAATAATGTGATGAAAGCTCTGTACGAATTACTACTGTCCAATATATCATCTGTTGCTCTTTTTCAGGTTATTGGCTTCTGAACCAATACATGTAAATCAAATACAAAAGGTTAGTTCATACATAGGGCTTCCAAAAATAACTGATCCTAATGTAGCCAGCACAATTCTCCTAGGACGTTAGAAGAAATACAATACCTATTGTGTGAATTAACAGTAATAGTGATATTGTGTTGTATATTTTCTAGGGTGAATCCCGCACACCTTGCACACTGGCAGATGCTATCAGAGGCAAGGTCCAGCATGCCAGTGGAAACCCCAAGGCAGCTCACTTATTTTCTTTTGATTACATCTGATTATTTTGGCTCCCTCCTCCCAAGCTCCACTCCAACACAAACAGCATTGTGAATGTGTCTTTTTCAGATTAGGTAAAAAAAAAAAAAAAGTCAAAGGAAGGCTCATACATTTTTAGACAAAGCGAAAAGGAGATTTTAGTTTGAACTTTGGTTAATAGTCATGCTAATGGCATCAAAAAATAGCTCAAGTGAGCTTCTTGTGAGTAATTAGCCTACTGAAACTCCTTCTACCACAATGACAGGCCTGACAGGCACTTGGCAGTTTCACCCATTGTCAGTGCATTAATTTTCTCTCTGACAAATCTGACCAGAATGAGGGATGATGAGCCATCAGGTCTGGGCCACAGCATATCACATAACCTTTCCCCACTGGAGACTGATTTAACGGGAAAGGTTGGTCATTTTGCTTTTCACCTCTAGCCCCTGAGTTTCTGCTGGCTTCCGTCCATCTGTACCATTCTTTCCTTCTGCTTTCCGCCCCTCGTAGTGTGTAGAGACACTTCCCGTGGCCTCTCACTTCTGAAGAGGGCACTGATACAGCACAAGTGCTGGCTGAGGAGGCTATTTTGAGAGCTGTAAATATGGCAGCTTCCTCCCTGATAGTGGAACTAATAACCCGAAGGATCCTTTTACATTATTAACAACCAGCAGTGAGCTCAGTAAGCAGGCATATGCTCCTTGGCCAGTGTCTACTTCAGCTGGACATGCGTCTGATGTAGTTTATATTGAGATTGATGAGAGCTGAATTCAGTTCAAGGCACCGTCCACAATGTTGCATGCTTTTTATGGCCCTATGCAGCTTAGTGTCTCTGAGTCAAGCACATGCTGTAAAATACACCACGTGTCCTCCGTCTTTAGAACCGCAAAAAATAGACTCTTTTGAACATTAAAACTTTTTTGTACTGAAAGGAAGTTTAGTTTGAGATAAGAGAAGAGTGCATGGCTTGTACACTAGGGCGCTTCCTTTTGGAACTTCTCTAAGCCAAAGTCACATTCATTAACATTCTGGTGATCCAAGACATCACCATGTGCCGCTATGTGCTTCTATATCACTTTCTACTGATCATATCTCTGTGTCTTGTCTTTAGCACACACCATGTGAACTACTCATCACATTCAGATTCAACATCATAACACAAAATCACAAAATAATTACTTGATCTGCTTAGCAAACATTCAACAATTGTTGCAGATGTGAGTCATGTGTAGCTTGTCAAACAGGTCTGTTAGGAAAGCAGAGCCAAATCTTTGGCACTCCCATATGAAGGCAAACAGAGCCATACTCATGAAGAACATGGGTCCCTTTAAACATTTAAGTGTTGTCAGCAAGGTGGAAGTGTTGATTAAATTAAAAAAACTGCTTGTATGTCATTAAAGAAAGTAGCATATTACGTAAGAGACCACTTTTCAGACAGAAAACACAATGAAGGCTGCTGGGTTTTGCTGCAAAAATAAGAAGCAAGTGCGAAAGTCAAAGTCTCCAGAAGAACTGTGGCTGGTTCTGCAAGATGCTCAATAAAACTTACCAGCTCATTTCCTTATAAAACTGCACAAATTGTACCGGAGACTACTATTTATATTTTTATTTTTATTTTTTTCGTCACACCAAATATTGACGTTTCATTTACTACTGTTTACTGCTCTTTACTGTATTTTTTTAATATAGAAACATTTAATTTCATTATTTTGAAGCATATTTGCTCTACAGCATTTCTTTGCATGTGCCTAAAACTTTTGCACAGTACTGTGTGTGTATATATATATATATATATATATATATATATATATATATATATATATATATATATATAACTGTTGAGCAGCTGAAGTCTTGTATCTAGCAAAAATGGGCAAAAATTCCACTTGCAAAACTGCAACAATTAGTATCTTCAGTTCCCAAACGATTAAGAAGTGTAATTAAAAGGAAGGGTGATGTAACACAGTGGTAAACATGCCTCTGTCCCAACTTTTCTTGAGTGTGTTGAAGGCATCAAATTCTAAATTTGTTTATATTTACAAAATACAATTAAGTTGGTCAATGAAAACATTGAATATATTTTCTTTGTACTTTTGTCAGGTAATTAAAGTTTCAAGAGACTTGACAAATCACAGATTTTTGTTTTTATTGCATTTTAGAAAAAAATCCCAATGGATTTGGGGTTGTACTTCATATTTCTAACTATATTAGTAAAAACTATTAAGTTATGATAATTTTGTGCACCATCACAGAATCACATATGCCATCTGCTGGATAAACGTGACAAGACAAGTTGAACCACTCCATTAATACTGCTTAGTCTAAAATGCCCAATCCACTGGGGACATACAAAATGAAGTGATAATACCAAAAATGTGTTCACTTCCATGACCTCTAAATGAGAAAATAAAGAGAAGCTTACTACTGACATACATACAAAAGGCTAATGTCCCACTACATTTAATCTTGTTTGATGAAGTCAATAAAATAGAGGCGAATGGCATTTCAGGGGTCAGATGTCACTCTAGTACGTCATCACAGTTTCTATTCTAGTGTTCCCACAAACTGAAAAGGTCCTGGGAATGGACAGCTCCAGCAACTCAGAAGCCAGTGGTTCAGTATCCTGGGAGTAATACTTCCTGCCCCACTCCAAAAATATCTGGGACAACATGTAGAGTCTGCACAAACATTCCCATGAAATTGTGAAAGATTTCATCTGGTTTTGTTCTAACTTTTAGAAGAAAAACTTGAGATTTTGCTATGCTATTCAAGTATAGACAATAACAATATGGCACTTAAGTATATGAGGTCTCACTCCAGTTTCAGTAATCAAATAACTGAACCCTTTCTTTGCTATTGCAGTGTTATATGCCATTTAATACCATCTTCTTTGAAAGTGTGACGTTGCTGCAGCAGAGAACTTTGTAAGCAAATATTGCAATTATATTGAGAATATATATACTATAACTATCTTATATACAGTATACTACACATGTTATACAGTGGGATGAGGTATACAGTCATTACAATGCAAGGATGTTAAATAGGACTACATAAGGCGAAATAGTAGTACAAACCTGTAGTTTCAGTTGGATGTCAAGCGCAACCCAATACAATAAATAGACAGAGTAGGAGAGGCCTCAGGATAACTAAATGCCATATAAACAAATCATGTAAACAAAGCTGCTACGGTTTCATAACAAGAATTCTAGATTATTAAGGGTAAGATCTTGCATGCAGTGCTGTGTGAATTTGACCAAAGTCCAAAGTATGCCCTTACTGTTTTTGTACATGATAGCTGCACAGAGATGACAAGGCTTACCAATACCAATATAGCTTTGTAAGCATAGCCATTTGGCAGGAATTCATATTCTCATATCACAACTAAAACATATGTATTAGTCTCTGCACTAAAATTTTAAATACAGTATATTACTGTATACTGTATAATATTTAAACTATATATATATATATATATATATATAGTGTACTAGATAGATAGATAGATAGATAGATAGATAGATAGATAGATAGATAGATAGATAGATAGATAGATAGATAGATAGATACACAGTTGACTTCATTAAAAAAAGGTGCAAACATTCACTGATGCTTAAGATGGCAACACGATACATTAAGAGCTGGGGAATATAAACTTTTTAACAGGATGATCGGTGTAAATTGTAATTATTAAAGCTCTTTTTTTCATTTTGTACTGCCCTTCAGAAGCTACATAAGATATTTACATGTTTCCCAGAAGACAAAATAACAGTTTACACCGATCATCCTATTAAAAAGTTGACATCCCCCAGCTCTTAATGTATGGTGTTGCCTTCTTGAGCATCAGTGAATGTTTGCATCTTCTGTAATAGTTGTGTTTGAGTCCCTCAGTTGTCTAAAAAGTGTGAAAAGACGGATCTCGACATCATACAGCCGCTGTTGGAAAGGGGTCAAATATGCAGAAGATGCTGGAAAACCAAAGAATGTGCAGGACCTGGAGGATTTTTCTGAAGAACAGTGGGCAGTTTAACTGCTCAGGACAAACAAGGGACTCGGGAACAACTATCACAAAACATAAACACAGTCGTTGTTCATCCAGGTAACAACACACAGTATTAAGAATCAAGCTTATGTACACTTTTGAACTGGTTTGTTTGTGTAAATATGTAGACATCTGTTATGTGATACAGCTTCATCAGGGCAGTACTAAATAAACAAAATGCAATTTTTATGATCCCTCTTTTTTATTATTATTATTAACATTTTAGCAGATTCTGCAAAGCATATGTAAACTTGTGACATCAACTGTACAGGCTATTTTACTAACTAATGAGTGAATTTCAGACTAATTTATTTATGAGTGAGTAGTACTTATGGGTTTTTAAAAAAAAAAAAAAAAAAAAAAAAAAAAAAAGCAGAACTAACCTTGGCGGATGGAGGTCTGCCATTCAGCTCTATAAGCTTCATTTGAGGAGATCAGCTGCTGGGGAAACAGCGACGATGACTCGTGGTTCCCCATAGGAAAGGTTTTTCTCACATGCAAATAGTCACCTACAGTAACGACTCTTCACTCTGCTTCACATTCTCGACAGTCACTGAGGGGAAGGCTCACATAACGAATTGAGCAAACAGAAAATCCCGCCCGCGTGCAGTTTGAATTGGTAAAACAGCCCACACGTGCTCGAGTCGCGCTTATCCGCCCAATTACGTGTCAGAGCGCGAGACGGGCCGTTAGTTGGAAACACGGTTCCGCCTTTCCGGCAGCAGACAGCGGGCTGAGGCAACTGCACTTTACGGCTCATAACACTGAATACTGAGCTAACGGGTTTAGCTTTTAATGTCTTGTGGGAAAATATTGAATACGTCATATCTAAAATGACAGCTGCTGAGGTGACACTGTGGTTATTTTTTTTTATTAAGGTGTTAATATATTGAGGTCTCCAGAGGTTTCTCGAGGTGTATTTTGTTTTACTCGTGACATGTAACGCAATAAGCCACGAGAGGTCATGCGTTATAGTGACATTATGACGACAAAACGTACATGTTCGATAAATAATTACATTTGTTATTCATAATATTTGCAGGAAACATTCTTCCACCAAGCCCAAAGCCCAGTGAAATCATTAAGAAATCATTCACTTTGTTTTATTGAGAGCCTAATTCAAATTTCTATGACAAAAGATCTAGTGATATGCAACCAAAATCAAACCCCACCAGGGGTCGCTGTTCACTAACATTTCAAATGCATTTGAGCACCACAGCAACATGTACAGCTCCCTGGCTCACTTACAGCCTCTGTCTCCTGCCCTGTTTGTCACTTTGTCTTTCCATCTCTCTCTCTCTCTCTCTCTCTCTCTCTCTCTCTCTCTCTCTCTCTTGCTCTCTCTCTCTTGCTCTCTCTCTCTTGCTCTCGCTTTCTCTCTCAAAGTCAAAAGGTTGCTTTACTGGCATGACAAATATTAACATTTGTTTTGCCAAAGCTTAGATAGAGACTTTGTGAATAAGCTGGAAAATAACTACAGAAATAAATAGATAGAAACAAATGTACATACATTCAACAATACAGTCAAAAAGAAACACTAGTAACGAGGCTAATCTCTCTCTCTTTCAGTGTCTCAGTCTCTTTCACACACTGTCTCTCAGTCCTTTTCTCACCTTTTTTCCCTAATCTGCTCTCTCTCTCTCTCTCTCTCTCTCTCTCTCTCTCTCTCTCTCTCTCTCTGCCTCTATTTCCATTACAAAGGAAGAAATTCTAAATTAATTTAACATTTTTAATATCTGTTTTGATTTCATAACCCTGACTGTTTGAGGCACATACCACTTATGTTAGTCAGACAGACAGAAAAAGTTATTACTCTCAAAAAATAAAAAGCTTAAAAACAAAACTAACTTTAAAATCTGTTATTGTATGTATTATTAATTATGTAGTTAGTTATGTTAAGTGAGTAAAGGTCAGTACAAGTTTGTAAAAGAAAGGAAAGAGAATTCCACAGTGACAGTGTGAGTCATATCAAGGTGCTCTCTGTGAGAATGGAAAGTAGTCAGTCTTACAAAGGTTCACGTGATCCTTTCTTCCATATGTCTTGTAGTACTATGTCATGGCAACTAGATTTGTCTTTTAACTTTGAACACGTTTTCCCACTTGTTTATGGGTTTTTTTTTTGTTTGTTTTTTTTTAGTAAATTTAGTTTACTACATTCATGAAATAAAATCTGTAAAAGTTCTCCAACATTCTGATGGAGTAGACTATATCATTATAAGTGTTGGTCAAGGGTTCTCAAACTTTTGGCGGCAAGGGGTACTGGGGTACAATTTTATAATATAATCAAACTATCCAAACTTTAGGCAAACGTGTACCACTATATTGATTTAACCATTTTTATTTCTGGAACTTTCCATTTTACTGTGGTAAAATGTAGATTCAAACCAGTTTGTATCGTGCTAACAGCACCTTTTTCACAAGTTTTATTACATTTGTGGTTAGATGTGAGCTGATAATAATATGTATTGTTATGTGTAAAATTATTGAGCTTTAAATTATGAATAATGAATGTCAATGATAATGAATTATAATAAATGAAATATTAGTGTGCCTATCATGATGTTATATCTATTCAACCCGAGTCATTTAGTGTTAGAACTATAATAACTAAACCCTAACTATAGCTCCTATAACAACATTGATATTTGTTAATGATATCCACCACCATTACCTAAACAAGGGTCATTTTGTTGAATTGCAAGTGAACAAAAGCAAATGCTGTAAAATCACTCTGGCGTTGGAGGGTATGTAGGTGTCTTCTTTTTCTCAATTATCAGACAATGAGTCATAGTGATCAGTGTTTTTAAGCGTCTGAACTGAAACTGACCTTCATGATTTTTTTTTATGTTTTGCATATGATTTATGATTTTTTTTTATCTTTTCTTTTTCTTTTTTTTCACTTTTTAGGCCACAAAACTTCACATTCAAGAATACTGTTTCTATGAGTGTTATTCTCAAGACAATAAGACTAATTTGAAAAAAATATGGGGTTGACATTATAACAAGAGACTGATTGAATTAAAGTAATTACAGTGGGTATAGAAAATAATCACCCCCTTTAAAATAATCACATTTTGTTGCTTTTCAGCCTGAAATGAAGACAGACACAGTTTTTGTTTTATCCAGCTGTATTTACTCAGTGCAACTTATAACATCCAGGTGAAAGATATAATACCAGCATGTCAGAAAAAAATTAAAAATTAATAAACAGAATCACTGAGTTGGAAAAATGATCACCCCCTTGCTTTAATTTGCCTTAATTTTTTAATTACAGCCTTTAGTCTGTTGGGATATGTCTCTACTAACTTTGCACATCTAGACTTCGCAATATTTGGATTGCCAAATTGGATTGCTTGACGCTCTATGGTCTTGGCCACCATGCTGCAGCTCAGTTTCAGGGTGTTGGCAATCTTCTTATAGCCTAGGCCATCTTTATGTAGAGCAACAATTCTTTTTTTCAGATCCTCAGAGAGTTCTTTGCCATGAGGTGCCATGTTGAACTTCCAGTGACCAGTATGAGAGTGTGTGAGAGCGATAACACCAAACTTAACACACCTGGTCCCCATTCACACCTGAAACCTTGTAACACTAACGAGACACGTGACACCAGAGAGGGAAAATGGCTAATTGGGCCCAATTTGGACATTTTCACTTAGGGGTGTACTCACTTTTGTTGCCAGTGGTTTAGACATTAATTGGCTGTGTGTTGAGTTATTTTGAGGGGACAGCAAATTTACACTGTTATACAAGCTGTACACTCACTACTTTACATTGTAGCAAAGTGTCATTTCGTCAGTGTTGTCCCATGAAAAGATATAATAAAATATTTACAAAAATGTGAGGGGTGTACTCACTTTTGTGAGATACTGTATCTCATTACATTAAAGAGAAAAGGCTTTATTATACCATAGTCAGCTGGATTTAAAGACAGATTAGATAAAGATGTGGAAACGTACTAGGGTGTCAACATAACACTAACAAACCTTTATGACTTTGAGGGTGGGAAGTCTAGTTGGTTGAGTTTGATGTCATTGACCCTTTCCTTCCTCTCTATGGGTGTGAACACTGTTGCTTAATGCTGATGAGCTCAATAAATATGCCGCCTATACTTCTGATGCTTGACCTTTTACTCGACCCGGACTGATAGTTCAGTGTTTGTTTGTGTGAACGAGGATCTGGATGTGTGTAGGATTGTGTTTCAATATGATAATGTTTCGATCCTCCTCCTGTTAGAGAAAGAACTGTACCAGCCAGTCATTGTTCTAATATGGCCATGATTTAAAATAAATAAATAAATAAATAAAAGGTGGGTAGGGGGTATCTTTTTTTTCATTTATTTAGCAGTCACCTAAACTGAAACCCACAAATGAATAAACAGGGCCATGGTTAGGTCATTTCCTAAATGTTAAATCTGAACTGTGAGCCATTTGATTTAAATGCATGAATGGTGTCTAAATACAACACAAATACACAAGGCCAGGATGAGACAGCCATGGTGTGGTCAATAGCTTGAGCTTGGGCAGTATTTTGGTTATCTCCTAAACTCCCCCTTCCTCTAATGTCCAAGACTAACGGAGAAAAACAAGCTGCTTTTTTAGAGGCACAATAGATCAGAGTGGTGGGGGCAGGACGACACATATGCCACCTAAAATCAACTGGATTGGCTTACGCCTTCTGATAATTAAATAAAATGCATACTATCTGATTAATTTATAGCTTGTATTTATATGATTAATCTGGTTTTGCTTGATTGAAAATGCAAATATGTAAAGAGAAAAAAATAAAATAAAAGAGTAACACATTTTGAAAATCTAATACCATTATCACCAACACCAAGTGAGAATCCTAATGCAGCACCCAGTCTGAATATGTACTACATAGATGCTAAAGACTGGAAAGGTAATAAAGCATAAAACATCACGTCTTGTCTATCACATCATGCACATCATATATCTATAATCCCTAATAACCTAAACCCTTTATTAGAACTCATACAGCAAAAAGTGGTTGCACTTATTTTATTTATCAGCTTATACTGTATATCTGGCAGCAGGGTACATTAAAATACAACACACTGTAAAAATGATGGACCTCAAGCTGTGCACTGATGGCTGGTATGAAGTAATCTTGATCGGGGCGTGTAAAAATGCAGGACAGCGTGTGCATTTGAACCCAAACTATTTATAAACTATATGGTTTTGTACAGAGAACAGCCATGAAAATAGTTGTTTTTGTTTTTGTTTTTAAATCTATCAGCATCTGCAATGTCAATGTCGAAGAGAGTTCACTAAGTCATGATCAGCTGGCTGCTGTCATTGCCGACGTTGGGCTAATTTGCAAAAAGAGAATATATGAGCCTCCGAAGCCACTCCTCTCTGCCACCAAAGTCAGGCTTTAGAAAAGCCGTGTATGGCCAAACACGAAGTGCGCTATAGTTGTCACACTTTTCCCAAACGCCTTGCAGCTGCTCCTATTGTGCTCAGAGAAGTGCCTGGCCAAGTGCTCACCCCAGACCCACTGACAAGGATCAGAGCAGCTCACTGAGACCCTGTGCCTCTGACAATGGAGGACATTGATAATGATTCTACACAGCACAGCACCACCAGTGTGAAATTCCAATGCACAGGGACACATGGGGTGGAGTG
Organism: Cranoglanis bouderius; assembly: GCA_023630585.1. Taxonomy (NCBI): domain Eukaryota; kingdom Metazoa; phylum Chordata; class Actinopteri; order Siluriformes; family Cranoglanididae; genus Cranoglanis; species Cranoglanis bouderius. Next base: position 9,397,472 of record CM042542.1, on the reverse strand, counting down.
CCGCTACATATGGCAGAGTCAGTTTGAATGTGAAAGGGTCAGTCTGTTTCCCACAGACATTTCACCACTGACTGCTCCCTAAAGTTGTCTGACCATCTGAGAATATTTTCTGAGCAGCTGATACATAAGGGTATAATAGGTGTAGGTTATAAAAATAATTCTTCCAAAAGATTAGAAGCTCAAAACAAGGTATTTATGATAATAAATATGGTAAATATGATGGTCATATTTATGATAATAAATCACTAATGAATCCATAAATCTATATCTCACTACAAGCATAAAAAGTCTATTTAACAAAATAAATCCCAAGACTAAAAATGGGCCGGGTTAAACAAATATGTTTAAATATGTTTCCCTCCAGTATTCAGTTTAGCTTAGTTTAATTTCAACATCTTTAAATTGGTTAAAGGCATTTGGACTGTTACTACATATTTAACAGTCCTTCAAGTTGTTGTATATTTTGTCATATGTGCATTAATGGTTCATAACCATTAATCCAACTGCTTATTCACTATAAAAAAGTGCCTCAAACATGCATAATTGTACTGTATATTACAATTGAGTGCAAATGAATGAAAATATACCTACATTTTGTTAATTCTTTAGAAAGAAGGCAAATACATTTCTTAATTAAGGCTAAAATGTGGATAGCATTGCCGCCTCACAGCTGCAGGGTCCTGGGTTTGATCCTGAGCTTGGGTTGCTGCCTGTGCAGAGTTTCCCATGTTCTCTCCGTGACTGCATTTGGGTTTTCCAGTTTCTTCCCATTGTCCAGAAACATGGACTTAGGTGAACTGGCAACTCTAGATTGCCTCTAGGTGTGAACGAGTGTGTGTGTGTGTGTGTGTGTGTGTGTGTGTGTGTGTGTGTGTGTGTGTGTGTGTGTGTGTGTGTGTGTGTGTGCCTTTGACAAAAGAAGAACTTTGAAACTTTGAAATCATTCTCATGACTGTCACAAAGTTGAGATAGACTGTAACAGGAAACATGGCAAGCGCATCACACATCACAACACTATTGGCAAACTTATTAACAAATTCAAAAAAAGACTGGAAGTGTTGCGAAACCAACTGAGAAGTGAACGTCCTCGAACATCCACTGACAAAGGCTCATCCGATGTGGTGCTGACATATATAGTTCCCTATGTATGGAGACTTTTGGGACACCATGTAGATATGTCTAGAAGAACTGTTAAGAGGTTAATATTACAATTGAGATATTCCTAAATCTGCTTAAAGAATACTCAAAAAGGCTGGGGACAGGTATAAAATTAAAAGGTAGTTATACAAGGTTTTATAGAACATGTATTATTTTAAGCTAGGAAGATGAACATCTCTGAATTGATATCATTTTCACTATTAACATTTCTCTACACACTTACCATTTGTTAGCTTTAATAATGATAATAAATTAACATCTTTGAAAACATACACACTAATCCTTTTTTATTGTTCTTTTTGTTGTAAGGATATCCAAACTGTTTTAATTTTTAATTTCATATTAATTTATTTTATTTGGTCGAAGAGTTTGTTTCAATTTTGAGTAATAACCCTGTTAAGACATTGGTTTTATTATCAGACTTGTGGATCTCATGGTCAGAGTTGAGTCCACATGTGCTGAGTGCGTCAGAGTGCTAATCTGATCTCAACGTAAGAAAGTCAAACCTACATCAGCATTCGTACTCTGACTCTTGCTATAACATGGGCCCTAACCAATTCTTAAAACTCTTTCCCAAATATTTCTGAATATGATAGCAAAACACCATCACACTGCTGTGCAGAGCAGCAGCTGACATATGTAACAGCAAGTATGCCACTAATGTCATATAATTAATTAACTGTCATATAATTAATTAATTACTGAGAATAAATTCTATGTATAGATTATATGCCACTAATGTCATATTGTTAGGTTCTCCCGCGCTCGCTACGCCGCAAATGAAGCGTAGCCTACTTCCGCATTCCAAGGAGCGCATTCCATTTCCATTCAAAAAGACTCTCGTTTTGTTTACCTTGGCCATGTGCATGTGTTATTGTGTTCACGTCATATCTCTGACCCCGCCTCCTTGTTTCCTCATTGGTTATTCGTTTAATTTGTGATTATCATTTCCAGGTGTCGCGGACCTAATCTCGTTTAATGTTAATGAACGCCGCTAATTAAAGCCCTGTTTGTGTCCGCTTCAACGCGGTGTATTAGTTTAGTTTAGCCTTGTAATAGTTTAAATTCCGTAGCGCTTTGAGCCGTAGTCTTTGTTTCCTATGTCCGTAGTTCCGAGTTTGTGGTTCCCAGACCACTTCCTAGTTTCGAGTGTTTTGTTCCCTGTCTTTTGGATTACTGCTTTTTTCCCGATTTCTTTGTGTTGTGGATTACTGCCTTTTTTGAATAAACTTTGCTGCACTATCTGACATCTCCCCAGCGCATGCATCCTGACTACTCTCCTCTTCTATCTGCCTGCCTGCACCGGCTCTACATAACAGCATACACCGCCTAAACATGGATGCAGCGGGGAAACTCCGGAATAACCGCGCCCAACCTTCTGTTCCCCCCTTGGACTCTATTACTTTTATACCTACCGCCTACGACGGCGTCTCGTGGCACCCAAGGTATTTTTTTTTACATGCTCAAGTATTTTTTGTTGGCTTAGAGGGTCCAAAACCCAGTGAGGAACAATGGGCGCGGTTCCTCCTTTCCTGATTGGTCGGCTCAGCCGCTGGTGGGCGGAGACCCTCCTCGCCAGCGGTTATAGCGAACTGACAACAGTTCTTGGGTTTGTGGAGCTCCTATCATGGGAATACGGGAGCCCAGAAACTGAGTCTGACCTCAACTCCCTACTAAACTCCCTACTCGGTGCACCTGCCCGGGGAACAGGGCCAGTCGTTCCTGGATTACTATGAGGGGGAGCGGGCTAAAAGGGCAGTCTGCACCTTTCAGCCCCGGACCCAGGAGCGCCACCTGGAGGTTAACGTGGCGACCTCCAGCCCCGAGCTCCAGCCAGAGGCCCAGCAGGAGGTCTCCACAGCAGACCTGCCCCTGGAGGTTAACGTGGCGACCTTCAGCTCCGAGCTCCAGCCAGAGGCCCAGCAGGAGGTCTCCACAGCAGAGCTACCCCTGGAGGTTAACGTGGCAACCTTCAGCCCCGCGCTCCAGCCGGAGGCCCAGCAGGAGGTCTCCACAGCGGAGCTGCCCCTGGAGGTTAGCGTGGCGACCTGCAGCCCCAAGCTCCAGCCGGAGGCCCAGCAGGAGGTCTCCTCAGAGGAGCTGCCCCTGGAGGTTAACATGGCAACCTCCAGCCTCGAGCTTCAGCCGGAAACCCAGCAGGAGGTTTTCCCAGCGGAGCTGCTCTTGGAGGTTCACGAGGAGACCTGCACTCCTGTCCAGTTTCTGTCGGAGACCCAAGAGGGGTGCTCCGTTCCTGTCCAGTTCCTGTCAGAGGTTCAAGAAGAAACCTCCTCTCCTGTCCTGCTTATACTGGAGGTCCACGAGGAGACCTCCACCCAAGCCATGTTCCTGCCAGAGGTTCAAGAAGAAACCTCCACTCCTATCCTGCTCATGTCAGAGGTCCATGGGATGACCTCTTTTCAAGCCCAGTCCATGTCTGAGGTTCATGGGATGATCTCCTTTCCAAGTCCTAGTCCATGTCCAAATCCAAGTCCAGATTCCGACCCTGTTCCTAGTCCAGTTCCTAGTCCAGTTCCTGATTTAGTTGCTAGCTATATTGGTTTAATTTCTGGTTATGTTTTTGCTCTCATTCTCAGTTCGGGTGCTGTTTTAATTCCCAGCTCCGTTCCCAGCTCCGTTCCCAGCTCCGTTCCCAGCTCCGTTTCCAACCCAGCACACTCCTCTGTCTCCTCCTCTGTCTCCGGTTACCTTCCTAGCTCAGCTTCCAGTCCAGTTTCAGAGTCTGTCTCCAGCCCTGTCTCCAATTTAATTTTCAGCTCTGTTTCCAACCCTGTCTCTAATTTAATTTCCAGCTCTATTTCCAACCAAGTTTTTGATTTTGTTTATGGTTCTGGGTCTAACCTAATTCTCTGTCCTGTCTCGAAGTCTGTCTCGAAGTCTGTCTCGAAGTCTGTCTCGAAGTCTGTCTCGAAGTCTGTCTCGAAGTCTGTCTCGAAGTCTGTCTCAGATCCAGGTCCTAAAGCTGACTCCGATCCTGGTTCCAGGCCAGGCTTCAAGCTAAGCACCAGGTCAGGCTTCAAGCTAAGCACCAGGTCAAGCACCAGGTCAGGCTTCAAGCTAAGCACCAGGTCAAGCACCAGGTCAGGCTTCAAGCTAAGCACCAGGTCAAGCACCAGGTCAGGCTTCAAGCTAAGCACCAGGTCAAGCACCAGGTCAAGCACCACTCCAAGTTCTCGTCCAAGTTCTCGTCCAAGTTCTCGTCCAAGTTCTCGTCCAAGTTCTCGTCCAAGTTCTCGTCCAAGTTCTCAAGGGAAACCTGACACACTCTGCTCTGGTTTCAGGACACTGGACATCACCAGCCTCAGGTCCTGGAGGGCAGAGGTTAGGATCCTGCCCAGGGGCCCAGGTCCGCCAGAGTGGATGGAACTTCCGGCGCTTTGGGAGCCGTGCCTTAAGGAGGGACTCTGTTAGGTTCTCCTGCGCTTGCTACGCCGCAAATGAAGCGTAGCCTACTTCCGCATTCCAAGGAGCGCATTCCAGCTCCATTCAAAAAGACTCTCGTTTTGTTTACCTTGGCATGTGTTATTGTGTTCACGTCATGTCTCTGTCCCCACCTCCTTGTTTCCTCATTGGTTATTCATTTAATTTGTGATTATCATTTCCAGGTGTCGCGGACCTAATCTTGTTTAATGTTAATGAACGCCGCTACTTAAAGCCGTTTGTGTCCGCTGTAACGCGGTGTATTAATTTAGTTTAGCCTTGTAATAGTTTAAATTCCGTAGCGCTTTGAGCCGTAGTCTTTGTTTCCTATGTCCGTAGTTCCGAGTTTGTGGTTCCCAGACCACTTCCTAGTTTCGAGTGTTTTGTTCCCTGTCTTTTGGATTACTGCTTTTTTCCCGATTTCTTTGTGTTGTGGATTACTGCCTTTTTTGAATAAACTTTGCTGCACTATCTGATGTCTCCCCAGCGCATGCATCCTGACTACTCTCCTCTTCTATCTGCCTGCCTGCACCGGCTCTACATAACACATATAATCTATACATATATGTATAGATTATATGACATTAGTGGCATACAATGTATGTATAGATTATATGACACTAATGTCATATAATCTACACACAGAATTATTCTCAGTAATTAAGTGTCTAACATTCCCTGCCTGGAGATTCCTGGGTTAAAATATTTAGTAAAACTATTTTTAGTACTACGTATAGCCAGTATGTGTTATGTGAAACCATGGTCATGCTTCTAGAAAATGTATCATGCCACACAAGTGATTCACATGTATAACAAAACATTTTATTTTTCAGTATCAAAACATATCACAAAGATGTAAAAAAAAATATATACCATATGAAATATATTAATTTAGTAAATAAATATCACATCAATACAGTCTCTTGAAAGTCACTCCCATTGGTATTGGCTGTGGCTCTTACAGGGCTGCCAACATTACAGACAAACATGAGGTATTTTGTGTTTGTTTACAAGGAAACAAACATCCTGGTAGGCTGGATGAAGGTCTGAAAGGCACAGAGGCTCTTGAATGAGCCACATGTTTCACTTTCATTGTCTTAAGGCAGAGCGAGTCTTGCCAGAGATTATAAATACATTCATTGTTCAGGAAAGAAACAAAAAAATACCAAAAACAAGGAGGGGACATTCAATCAGGTTAGCACCTTAGAGTCTGGCAGTCACCTCAGACTATGTGTGTATGATTAACAAAGATAAACGGGGTCAAGAAAAAAAGATTATTCTTCCTGAGAAAACTATAACACTTGGTGTTTTATCCTGTGCTAATACATAAAACCGAAAGCCAATGATTATCAGTTGCAAGGCTCATATTTTGGTGACTGCAGCAGACAGACATTCAGGAGCCTCACGTTAGCTCCATCAAACATCACGCATTCACACTCTGACGAATGTACACCCCCTTCAGTTCAGTCAACAGGAGTGTTTTAAAAACAAAGGTGGCCTGGAGGAACAAGGCTGGACCAGCCACCTACTCCTATCCAGAATTGCATGGAAATACTGTAATACAAGCACAACTTTAATTGTCCAGCAATGAAAACCACTGCAGTGATCATGTGAACCAACAAGACCTGAGGCCAGCCTGGGGTTTTGAAACTAACATTTGTGTTACAATCTTTCAGACAAGTTATCTTGACCGCCTATTACTAGATATTTCAAAATAACCTGGATGTCTGAAACCCTCTATAAACAGTCTTGAAATAACAAGGAAGTCCTTTCAGCAGGTTGGTGAAGGTGTGATGGGACTATGATGGGCCAAGAAGGACAGCGGACTGGCACCAGCATGGACAGGAATGGAGACAGGAAAGTTGAAAACAGTGCCACTCTTGCTGAGTGCTGGGCTGCTTGCTTCCGAGGAGCAGGTGGATGTGGCAAGCACCTGTGACTCGAACTGCAGCAGCTGGCCCATGAAGCTGAAGTTGGGTGAGATGATACTGCGCCGCTGCTTGACGAACTCGAAAGCCTCATCCAACTTGACGCGGTTGGTACGCATGAGGTAGGCCAGACAGATGGTGGCCGAGCGCGAGATGCCCGCCTGGCAGTGCACGAAGACACGGCCACCTTTGTTTCTCACAGAGTCTGCACAAAAGAAACACAAGATGGTCAGTTTAAAGATACACATTTCAGAAAAGCTTGTATTTCAACAAATTGGAAAGATATGCATGTACACGACTGGGCTGGCATTGAAGTGGAGCTGAAAATGGCTAATAGGAACTCTTCCCTTGTCTCAGCTGCCACCCTCCAATTTCAATTGCAAATCACAGCCTACAGTACTGCTAATGGAGCGTCGTCTCATTAATAAAACAGGAAGAAATTAAAAAGGGGCTGAGGGTGGGTGACGGGGTAACACTCTCTCTGTGACAGGTCTAAATACACAATAGGGGTAACCCCCCCGTCCCCCCACTGGGAGGAAGGCAAGCTCAGCACCAGAGAAACACACTTTTGTTTGTGCAGAACAAAGGATGACTGGAATGCTAAGTTGCCCCCTAAAAAAGCAGATTAGGCCACAGCCGGCTGCTTTCCATGAAAAGAGAGCACCTCTTTAAACGGGATGAGAGGGGATGATGTAAGCCATTGTGACTGTCAAGCTTGGTCCCTCCAGCTGGTCGTTTCGGAGGGAACTTTGGAAAATTTGAATTCAGTGAGGGGGAGGGTTGGTGTTTGCCTGTCAAAGCCTGTATATGCTAACATCTGCTCTTGTTTTGTCAAAGACGGAGAAATGACAGTGGATAAGCAAAAAAAAAATCTCACCGATAAATTCGATCGCCTCATTGAACCAGGAGCTAATGTCCGCTTTGTGGTTGTCTTCGACTGGAATGCTCTTGTATTGATAATGGTCCTCAAAATGATTGGGGCAGTTGGCAGAAACGTTGATGAGTGCTGTGATGCCCAACATGTCCAGCATGTCTTTACGGGACGCATGGTAGGCACTTCCAAGATACAGAAAGGGCAGGATTTCCACTGGGCCACCCTAAAAGAAGGGAAGAATAAATCATTAGGAACTTGAACGGGATTCGTGTGAGAAATGTTTCTGAGATATCACGTATGAAATGAAAGCCTTACCTGATCATAGAGAGGAGTAGTGCAGCGGTTACAGTCTGATTGTGCGCTACCAGGAGGACAGTTGGCACTCAGAGGCAAACTCAGGCCCTGTGGCGGGGGCGCTTTGGTACACATTTCAGGGAACTCGGATGAAAAGCTGTCGAAGCCACCTAAGAGAGGAAAATAAAACAGGGAGAGGTGTTTAATTACACCGCGTCATTTAGAAGTATCAACACTCTCAACAGGCTCTCCTGACATATCCTGGCAACAGCTGAAGTAAACATTTGAGTGTCAGAAGCCAGGCCGCCATACAAGGACACAGAACCATAAATAACTTCAGAGGCCACAAAAAGAAGTCAGGAACAGTGTTTTGGTTACCGCGTACCTTTCAGGAAGAAGACGTTCGCGCCGCGAGGGTTGTTACGACTCAAAGCGGTCACGGCCAGCATCAGAGTCCCGTCTTTTTTCACTTGGCTGAAGTCTAAGCTCCGGTCATCGAGCAGCACCACAGTCCGGTACTCTCCGGAGAGCAGCCTGCTCCGCGTGTCCTCGTTGGGAACAATGTGTTCTAGCCCGAGTCCGCCTCGCGCTCTCCGGCGCACTATGGCGCTGAAGCGCACGTTAGTCGAACCGGATATGTGAGAGGAGCTGAAGGAGAAGAACGACCGGCAGTCTAAAACAAGACAGTCGGACTCATTTCCCTCCAAAAGCGCCCGGAGAGAGCCACAGTCGATGTTTGGGACTTCCATTATGACCATAGTAGGACGACGCGCAGGACGGGACAAGTCTAAATACATAAAAGTGACGTGGAAAAAATATATCCGTACAAAAAAAAAGTGTATTTAGCTCACTAAAATACGATTCCCGAATATAGCGGTAAAATTGTCCCTCGTCAACAGTCCGTGTTAACGAAAAATTTGTTTTTACTTCAAAAGCTCTCCGCGTTTCTTTTCGGTTGTGCCTTTCTGTTCTTCTCGCGTGACGAAGGGCTTTTATAAGCACCGTGTTCTGACCACAAGACATTGACGTCGAACTCCTGCCCATTCTGGCACAGTGCCCGCGCGCATTCGCATGTACGTCATGTGCAGTTCAACGGGTGGCAGCCAAACCCTCCTGAAAAAGAGCCTGACAAAGCAAAGTGGAGATTAGTTTAACCGTTCTCGTCAATATTGCCTTGCATTTTATTAAACCAATGAAGAAATTAGCAGAATAATCACAATGATCAACATTTGCATTTCCATAAATGTAGGCAGCAGCAACAACAGTAATAATAATAATAATATTAATAATAATAATAATAACAACAACAACAATAATAAGTATTCCAAAAGGAAGAGAGACAATCTGACCTTCCTCTCTTCATACTGCTGTGCTCTATCCAATTGAGGAATTTTTCAAATTTTCCATGATGTTATTGTTTTTTATCCTCCTCCTCGTTCTGAGGAATAACAAGGTAATTAGGCTAGTGAATACCTGTCACGGCACTCATAAAAGTTTATACTTTGTTTTTCTTGTACAGGCCTATGCAGTGTGTAATGCGGCGAGAGCAAAGGCTAACCATAAAAGTTAATCACTGTATAGAAACTGGAGGTCTGGTAAATTTCCATCAGCAGAAAACACCTCGCAGGTTCGACTGCACGGGATCACAGCGCATGTTGTTTCAACACGTTTTGGACTTCAAGGGACTCAGAAATGCTGAAGTTAGTGAGCATGCACTTATGTGAACCTGTAGTTGCCAGGATTTTTTGTTGTCCTGAGAGCTCGTCAATCAGGTATTGTCAGCTAAGTCATGTTTACAAAAACGATGCTGACAGGTTTGGTGTTTTGTTTTGTTGTGTAACCCTGTCATGGCGGTCATCATGTTGCCATGGCTGCGGGTAAATTAAATTGTGTGGTTTCCCTTTGAACTATGACTTACTTCTGGATTACACCATGATCAAGCCTACGTTGTTTGGGTTCTAATTTGCTGAATACCATCTAAATAATCCATGTCTGAACAGCATGACATTCTCTGAGCTTAGACAAGTTCATATACAGGCCAAGGATGGAATTTTCACGAAAATAAACATTTATAGAAGGATTCTTTTTTTTTTTGTTCGTTCTAACCTGTACGCTGTTCTGAATTTTTTATCTTATTTCCTGCTTCAGAGCCTCAGTGCGCATGCTGAAATGAAAGTAGGACATCACAGAGCACAGCGTCTGACGTCAGCACTGCATTTCTGGTGCCTGAGTCAGGCAGTTGGACCTGTACGGCGTCACTTGAAGCACTTTAAGCATTGTGTGACCATAACAGAGGAGGAAACAAAAAGTAACACAGGGGAAACCTGCCAAAAGTGAGAAATGCAGCAACATCTGTCCGCAGCAGTGGATTTTACTGTCCATACCTCACTGCGATTAGTCAAGAATGAAATGCAAGCCATGGGAAGGGAACATTACTCATGGGTGGAGTGTGTGACTGTGTGTGTGTGTGTGTGTGCATGTGTATGTATGTGTATTCGGGCAAGGGTGGAAGGGTGTATCGAAAACACAATATACTGTAACCAGACTTACTGTAAGCAAAGGTTTCAATGTGGAGGAGTGGGTGATGAACCAATTTCTTAACATTTCAAGAAACATCCAAGTTATTCCCTCAATACTTTAGAGAATTGTGACACATTTTTCGGTATGTCAGTTCTAGTATACCACGATCAGCCATAACATTAAAACCACCCGCCTTATATTGTGTTTGTCCACCTTGTGCCACCAAAACAGCTCTGACCCATTGAGGCATGGTCTCCCCAAGACCTTTGAAGGTGTGCTGTGGTATCCGCTAAGACATTAACAGCAGATCCTTTAAGTTCTGTAAGTTGCGATTTGGGGCCTCTATGGATCGGACTTGTTTGTCCAGCACATCCCACGGATGCTCGAATGGATTGAGATCTGGGGAATTTGGAGGCCAAGTCAACACCTTGAACTCTCTGCCATGTTTTCCAAACCATTCCTGAACAATTTTTGCAGTGTGGCAGGGCGCATTATCCTGCTGAAAGAGGACACTGCCATTAGGGAATACCGTTGCCATGAAGGGGTGTACTTGGTCTGCAACAATGTTTATGTAGGAGGTACATGTCAAAATAACATCTACATGAATGCCAGGACCCAAGGTTTCCCAGCAGAACATTGCCCAGTGCATCATACTGCCTCCGCCAGCTTGCCTACTTCCCACAGTGCATCCTGGTGCCATCTCTTCCCCAAATAAGTGACACACACACACACACCCGGCCGTCCACATGATGTAAAAGAAAACGTGATTCATCAGACCAGGCCACCATATGCAGCAAGCTGTGATGCACTGTGCGTTCTGGCACCTTTCTATTATAGCCAGCATTAACCTTTTCAGCAATTTGTGCTATAGTAGCACTTCTGTGGGAATTGAGCAGATGGGCCTTCACTCCCCTCTCGCAGCCTTGGTCGCTCATGACCCTGTCACTGGTTCACCGGTTGTCCTTCCTTGGACTTTTGGTAGGTACTAACCACTGCATACTGGGAACACCCCACAAAACCTGCCATTTTGGAGATGCTCTGACCCAGTTGTCTAGCCATCACAATTTAGCCCTTGTCAAAGTCACTTAGATCCTTACGCTTACTCATTTTTCCTGCTTCCAACACATCAATATCAGGAACTGATTGTACACTTGCTGCCTAATATATCCCACCCCATGACTGTGAGTCCCTGTACTAAATCCCTGTACTTAGTCCTACTTGTGGAAGACAGCTACAAAATATTAATACTTTGACATACTGGAGAGACCTATGATCTATAGGTGAAACACCTATTTACTGTCAATAATTGGACAAATCTGTAACTGAGTCATCCATCTGGCAGTAATTGCACACCAGTTTTTCTGTTTCCCATGGTTTTTGTTCTCAGTATGAAAGGGAACTGAAAGCGTGGTATATGCAATACATTCCCTAAATATAGTATTACAGTCTGGTCACTTACTGACATGTGTGTCAGGGTAATTGTCATAAGTCTGGGGAAACTACATGGTATATCCTTTATTTCTTTACTATTATTCAATGTATTGACTATTATTTTTGTTCTGTGTGGTTTTTGTCCAAAATGACTGTAGTATTTTCTTTCTGTGAGGTTTTTGTCTGAAATGACTGTAGTATTTTCTTTCTGTGAGGTTTTTGTCTGAAATGACTGTAGCATTTTCTTTCTGTGAGGTTTATGTCTGAAATTTGGGGCCGTTCGAATGTCCAGTTTGTGCAATATGTTGTCAAATTTTAATTATTCCATTACAATATATAAATGTGACAATGTGACAATGGCTTTCTTAAAAAAGCCAATAAGCATTAACAATAAAAATTATTTAACAAAAGAATTATACCGTCAAACTATATCTGTTATATATTATTCTTATTATTCTTGTCATGTTGTGAGCATTTATACTGCAATGCAAATGCATACATACTGCAGATATAGAGACATAGAAAACTATGAAATAGTCATTATATAAAATAAATGACTGAAAGAACTACGATTGGTAGAAAATATGTACAAATCTACCTGTGTCATTAAAAGCACTAGGAATGATCTACACTGTCACAGGGATGAAAGAGATTCAAAGTGCCAGAGGCCTATGAATAATCTGGTCCAAGAGGTTTCAGGAGATTAAAAACAGTAGTTTCTCCACCACCTATCCTAGAGGTATATGCTTAACTTCAAAGAGACATAAAAGTGGGCACTGGTATCTCAGGTGTTTTTAATTCATCATCAATTGTATGTTTACTTAACTACTTGGATAATATGATAACTGGCTAAATTGGTATAGTCTCCATGGCTGGAATTAACATTCAGTGTAAGCAACTGCAACCTGAGTGAAGTTAAACATAGCTAGTGAAATCAGTATGGCTTCAACAACACTGTCTTTCATAGTTCAAAGTGGTAAATGAACACTTAAGTTGTTCCACAAACACAAAACTCTTTACAACCAGTAGGAAAAGTTTTTGGGGGTTTTTGACCCCCAGCAAGCGCACTTACAATTTCTGGTACACACTGCTCATTTCCCTCAGGAAGACATTAGATTACATAATTATATAATAATTAAAGAATAACCAAATAAATATAACTGATCACCCTTGGAATAACAAGCTGCACAACACGGATTTCATATATCTCCTTGTAGTGAGTTGTGAAATGTTTCTCCTTTTGCTGAGCACACTATTAGCTACACTATATAGCCAAAAGTTTGTGGACACCTGACCACCACACCCATGTGTACTTTTTGAACACCCCTTTTCAGATTTAGTCCCCTTTTGCTGTTATAATAACCTCCACTGTTCTAGGAAGGCTTTCCACTAGATTTTGGACTGTGGCTGTGTGGATTTGTGCTCATTCAGCCAAGAGCATTAGTCTTTATGCAGCTTGCTTTGTGCACACGGGCACTGTCATGCTGGAACAGGTTTGGGCCGCTTAGTACCAATAAAGGAAAATTGTAACGTTACAGCATACAAACACGTTCTGTACAATTGTGTGCTTCTAACTTTGTGGCAACAGTTTGTGGAAGAACCACAAATGGGTGTGATGGTCACATGTCCACAAACCTTTGTCCATATAGTGTAAATAATGTACCAGAGTAAGCTAACATTACATTGTTGCATCCCGAGTACTAATGCTGATAAACTATAGCATATAGTATGTAGTATAAAGATTTGAATAGACTTCACAGCTGATTTGTTTTTGCTCCTCTTCTTTCTCCTATTGCACGTCAGAGTCAGGCTCAAGCGGTTAGCACTTTTAATGCTCTAACTGGATCACTATGGAAGCTTCCGAGTCCCAGACCTGCCAAAGAACATCACCTTCCTGCCATGTTTTACAAAAGGCCTCATAAATATGTCACGTTCACAGTTTGATATGATTCAGTAATACGTTAATAATTCTACATAAGTATGGGATATATTAAACACCAATGTGTTGCTTCATATTTCATAGGAAATGTCTAATGGAAATAGTGTAAAGTGATATAAACGCAGGGCTCGGTGACTTAGTGGTTAGCACAGGCTTAGTTGCCTTGCACTTCTGGAGTTGAGGGTTCGAATCCGGCTTCCACCCTGTGTGCACAGAGCTTGCGTGTTCTCCCTGTGCTTTGGGGGTTTCCTCCGGGTACTCTGGTTTCCTCCCCGAGTCTAAAGACATGCAATGTGGCACACTGATTGGCATTTCCAAATGGTCAGTAGTGTGTGTGAATGTGTGTGCAACTGTCCATGGTGTCCCCCACCTTGTGCCCTGGGATAGCCTCCAGGATCCCCTGTATAGGATAAGTGGTATGGAAAATGGATGGATGGTAATATGTAAGCACAAGCCTTAATGCACCACATACAGTAAATCTACTCGTTTTACATAGATTACAGTTGTTTAAATTGTGAAAAAAACTTGTTCTAGTAAACAGCCGTCTGAATATAATAGCTACGAGGAAAGATTACAGGATTTAATTACCAGCTTTCATGTAATAAATAACGTAAGTGAAAAACATTTAATCAAAAAAACTTCAAGAAGCTTCTCGGGTGCAATTTCATACAGACTACTAGTCAAAAAAAAAAAAGTCACAATCCAAACGACTCCTCAAAATTTAAGTAGTGCACCTCATAGTTCGTATTTCACACTCACTGTAGTGAACTCATATAGGCAGCACGTAGCTGTTTGTAACGCAGCCTCAATCATGGCGGAATCCGCCTTTCAACCAGCGGAAACAGAATCATCAACCATGCCTTACTCGGACCAATAGAATTGTGCAAAGCGTCCTTACGGTACGTCATTTCCGCTAGGTTCACCCGCTAAGGGTTGAAGCAGGGTCTCGGAGTTGTATTCCGGCACACCTTTGAACAATTTTATCTTCGTTTAAAAACGTGCAAACATCATGACTTTCGATGTGCGGAGGTGAGTAGAAACCCGAGGTCGATACCGCGTTCACTGAAATGACCTTTATTTTTTTTTGTGCAGAAATGAAGCCCGGCCCCCGGGAGCTGTGGCACGATGTTACTGGGGATTTAAAACAATGAAACACTAGTAAAGGTCGAGTGGTTAGTTTATAAGTGTTTAAGAACCGATCTTTTGGTGTGGTTAACACACACACTCATCAATACACACAGTCATCAGTACACACACTCATCAATACACACACTCATCAGTACACACACTCATCAATACACACACTCATCAATACACACACTCATCAGTACACACACTCATCAATACACACAGTCATCAGTACACACACTCATCAGTACACACACTCATCAATACACACACTCATCAATAACTGATTTCCAGTGGAAGATTTGTACAATCATATTCATAAGAATTAAAAAAAAAAAAAAAGAGCAACACTACAGGGATAAGTTTTGAAAGCAAAAACACACGAACATAGGATTGCATAATATGGACATAACAATTCTACAAAATGTGATGCCATTATGTCAGTAACAGTTAACCACTTGTATCTTTACCCACTAACTTGATAAAATAGACTTAATAGAATCCATGATGAAACTACACTGGATGCAGCCACAGGTGTAGACCTGTATGTATAATAACAATATTGTTGAAATAAAATTAAAATAAAAAATAAAAAGCTCAGGACAGGGACCATTTTTGAAGGTGTATATTCACGACATGTACGGATGCACAGTATGGACAATGTCTATTAAAGTTATATTCATGCATATTGCGATACACATTGAGAAATATTAAAAAGATGTCTGTGTGCCATGACTTGTGTGCCATGTGTGCCAGACATGTTGTCTGGTTAAAGATTGCATTATTCTGATGACTGTTATTTACATTGGTTGGGTTACATAGATAGTCAGCTTCAACGAAACGAACGCAAACGCTCATCTGGAGCTTCTGATATCGGTCAGGATGATAAGAATATACTCAAAAGTCGTGATATGATCATAATAATGATATCAACAACATCATAATAATTCTGTGTCTTCTGGGTCTATTCAGGTTAGATGTTGGCCAGTTCTCTGGTCAAAGATTGCAACTTATTGAAATCTTATTTTATTTACTTATTAGTTATGTGATTTTCTTATTCCTTTTTTTTTTTTTTTTCAATAGCTTACTTTCTTAGCACTAAAATGAACATGATAATAGTGGTGAGAAATTGTGTATAAACATGAGAACTTATTGTTTGACATTATGGTACCGGTGCAGTTTTGCAAGTGAAAACATGTCTCTGTCTAAAAATGGTACCAGTCTTTTACAAGTACAAAGTCAAAAGACATTATATGTGTATATTTGAGGTGTATGTATGCACTGGAAGTATATTAAATAACAAAAGTGGCTGAATACTTACAGTACCCTCCAAACGTACTGGATTGGCAAGGCTATACACGACATTGGGTTTGAACTCAAAACATGAATATGAGATGATAGATCAGATTTTATTTCCTGATATTTACATCAAGATATGGTGAAAAACTTAGAACATGGCACCTTTAGTTTGAACCCACCAATTTTTCAAATGATCAAAACTATTGGAACACGTGACTGACCAGTGTTTCCTGTTGCCCAGGTCCACCCTGTTAGATTGATTGTTTAAACAGTTAATAGCTCTGAATGTCTAATCTTGGTTTGAGCCTTGGGTTTAGAATACTGCATTTGTTGTTCAAAAGGATAAACCATCATGAAGAGTAGAGAGCTGTCTATGGGAGAAAAGCAAGCCATTTTGAAGCTGAGGGGGAAAAAAAGAGGGAAAATCAATCCGAGCCATTGCACAAGCATTGGGCATAAGATGATAGAAGATATACCCGTATTGGTCCCCCGTTGGGGAAATTCAAGATGCCAATACAACAATTTGGAATGTCCTGAAAAAGAAAGAAACCACTGGTGTTCTAGCAACTAGGCAGTGTTGGCCAAGGAAAACAACAGCAATCGATGATGGAAACGTTGTGAGAGCTGTGAAGAAAAAGCCAAAAACAATAGTCAGTGACATACCCAACAACCTCCACAGGGCAGGGGTGAAGGTATCACAATCCACTGTTGAAAGAAGACTTATAGTAGAAATATAGAGGCCATACCACCAGATGCAAACCACTCATCAGCAGTAAGCCAGTGATTATGCAGCCTATTTTTGAAGTGTTATTTACTTTAAGACTCTCTGTTCCAATACTTTTGCTCACCTAAAAAATGGACAGTGTATTTGATCACAAAGGTTTTTTACGTTTTGTAGTTTTGCAGATCTAGCACATAGTTATAGCATCGACTCTCTTTCTACTGTGGCTCTGCTAATGGCTTAAGCTCATTCATTTTTAACTTATGAGGTACAAATTGTTAGAATCTGACAGTCACTGGATTTGATCCTAGGTTTTGCCTCATAGTTGTTTCTGTATCCATAATTTTGAGTTGCTGTGTCATAGAGCAGGGCAATATGATAATATAATTTAATATCAACGATGTGATCATATAGCAATATAGCATTATCTTTTTATTACAGTTTTTTTTAAATACTCCATAATTGTTTTGCTGGCAGTTTATCAAATCATATCTTGGTACTTATCATGGAAACATGTTCAACTATTATCATATGATTTTTAATTTTTTTTCCAAGCGCTGTTGACTGCTCCTGATCAGTCAGGGGGTGTTGATTTCATTTTCTTTAATACCCGTAATGCCAGTAACTGCCAGTAGTTCCGGCTACAAGGCTTTGTTAATGAACTCATGCTGATATGTTACTGTTTCTATGGTCACAATGTACACGAGGACTTGTATGGTGGATGCTCCACATAAACAGATTTAAAAAGCACGTGTAATGGCTGATATTGTGTAGTTTTCTGTGATGAACATTTTTGGAAGCAGTCTCCAGTGTCAGTGCTTTGTAACAGTCTAAGGTAAACCTGTTCGTACGCTGTTTGTAAAATGATCAATTTTGGGTAGAAACAGCACTCTGCTTTGTGTCGGCGCACATCACATACCCTGTCATTGTTTATTTTCTTACATCAGCATGATCTGTCATGTTTTATTACTTACATATCACCCACACCTACAGATGTCAGAGCAGGCAGCAGTTGGTGACTTGTTACACGGAAATGGAGGCAGTCCCTTATGGAATGTTAGCTTCGTGGCCAGGATACATAAAGACTCTGTTATGGAACATTTGCAGAGCCCTGTTTGTCTAATATCCAGTCAGACATGAAAGCAAAATTGTAATACCAAATAGTGTGAAGGTAAAGTATGTGCTCATCTTCTCAACATGACTGCTAATCATTCAGTGCACTCACTAACAGACATTTTTAATGTGTCAACTTCATCGAAAACATAGAAAACGGCATAGAAAGACATCAAAATAGATCATATATTATCTTACTCTTTTAATAAATAGCACATCAAAGTAATACGTGTTAATAGCAGCCTGTAATTACAGTCATGTCCCCCCCCCCCTCATTTTTACACCGGGGTTTATACTGTACTGGAGATAAGACGTGGTGTTCGTTGATTTCGCAACCAAACCATTTTCAAGAACAGTCTGTAGTGTTCCACGTTTGAGTCGTAAGACAGGAAGTGAGGGCCGGTTTGCTCTTTAACCAGTACAACTGAATGTAATTATTCCGCTTCATATGCTCTTGCTTCGGTACGGAATGTGCTGGAAAGTAGAATGTGCTCATTTTTTATAATGGCCCACGGTTTTCTGTTACAGTGTCAACAACCGAACTACAGTATGACTCACTAACAATCCAGTTCTGAGGAAAAAAAGTCCTCAGCTGGAGAAATGGCTTTTAGGAGTAAGCAGTAGGATAGGCTGTAGAATAGGGAATATGTAGTGCACTGGATTTAGCCCCTAACACTGTTGTAAATTTCATGAAAAGGTTTTTTTCCATGAAGGAACAAGAGCATCACGTAGCGCGCGCACAACTCCTTAATGACCTTTGAGCAAACGTGGTCATATATCCTACTGACTCAGGCAAGCTAATTCAGGGAAGTGGCAATTTGCATAGCAGTACAAATGGAACAAGGTTAATGGGGGTTGAATAATCAGTGACGTGGTGATGAATATATACCATGAATGCAGTAGGTTTTGCGTGGAAAATGATTTTTAACCTAATTAAATGAATAAAACTGCATTCCGGCCTATTTCTCTGGAAGTGTGGCCTAAATGCATGGCTTGGTTTGGCCGACGTTGCCGTAAAATATTAAGGGTCTGTTGTTGGTTGAGGACACTTTCCCCCATAATGCCCCATTTACCTGTCAGTTATGTGTATCTGGCAACGTGAGAGGCCTGGGATAAGCAGCTTGTATGCATTCCTGGAAAAATGAAAAACATTTCAGTCATGTTATGGAAATAAGTGTTTGTTAATTCATTAAGTTCAGTCTAATGCATGTGTGAAAAGATTTCTAAAAAAAATTCTTAAAAGGGCCATCAGTCTCTTGATTTAAGAACAGTTTTCCAAAATATCCTTTGGCGAGATTAAAAGCTCTCTCCTTCTTGTGAACGCAGGAGGTGGAGTAAGAAACGGGCACGTCACACATATTTGATATTTGATAGAGGAGATCACCTTCTCCACTCCCCCGATTGCGTCAGACATGATTTTCACATCGCAGGGCTTGGTGGAAGAAATGCGCCCAGATGTTTGTGTTGTTGCAGTGATGATGCGAGCGAGGGCCAGGCCAAGGCTGCGACACAGGGAAACGATTTAAACACCCAAAAAGGCTTGAAATAGTTTGTGCAGGAGCACGGCTGGAGAAAGCTCCTAAAAAAGGCAATGCTCAAGCTGTTTCCACAGGGGGAGATGGTATTAACCCCATGCTGACAGCGGAGGCAGAATCTCATTCAGGTCCATATGGACAAACTAACTTGTATCTAGAATGCTTTATACAAAAGTGAAATATATATATATATATATATATTAGGGTCTGTATAGGATCAGTATGATAAGTGTTGGATTTACATGAATTAGTAATAGTGTTGAGGCTATTTGTCGTATCTATGAAATATTTTTTAGTTTTGAACATTTTAACTCTGGAATATTAAATATTTACACTGTTTAGGAACATTTAGGCTATTTTTAATAAATAAAAGTATTGCTTTTGTGCCATTAGGACTAGTAACACGTTCCTGTAAAATAGGCAATTGCTGTTGAGATTTTTAAATACAATACGATTTGCTTTGAAAGGAAATCTGAGGAAGTTTAAAGAATGTGGGTGGGGAAAAAACAGCATACTGGATAAAGACATTGCATTTTATAGTTGTAAAGGTATAAAATTAGTGTGATGTAGATTTGCTAACTTAATTTCAAAGAAACGTCTGGGCTTTTAGTGTGTTTAAAATATAGGGTTTTGGAAAATCAGATTTCAGTTTGGAGCACAGACATGCATGTTTTTTTTGTGTTTTTTTTTTTGCCAAGTCTATATATTTAACACTGAAATTACCATATACAAATGTGAGGTGTTTTGTTATTATTATTATTACTATTATTATTATTATTATTATTATTGTTGTTGTTGTTGTTGTTATGTCTCATTTTAGGCTTGAAATTGTCTTGTTCTATTGACATCATTTTGCTTAATTCCAACATTTACTTTTTGAATGAAGCACAGTTATCTCCTAATATAACAAAACTATTTCTATTTTGCAATTTGTAAAAATATATAGAAATATCCCTAATCTTATTTCTCATTATGAGATTGTGATAAAACAAGATTTTCTCACTTGATGTTTTCATCAGTTTTGCAGTGTAATCAGTTACTAATGCAGCAAAAAGAATAAACCTGTTTTCGTCTCTTTATAGTTTAAGAATGGCCCTTTAAGCATCTTTGAAGTTTGCTTTGTGAGTATTGGTGGGCAGTTGTGATTGTTTACTTCCTTTAAGGTGAGATAGGCCTTTCAGTCAGGTCTGACATCACTCCCTTTGACACAGTCACACTCTGATGTGAATATGCCACAGGGAAAAAAGGTAAAATTTTTTGTGCAAGGCTTGCAAGGTGAAGTCTGGAAAATAAAGGAAGAGGCGTGATGTTAAGGCGCCAAAGGCGATCCGAGTCTGTGGATTTCTTGGCCTGCTGCCATAGTTAACATTCCTAAGGCCCTGTCAATGCTTTTAACTCTCTGGGAACAGAATGTGCCTTCACGTGTGTGCTTCCCAAGAGCGTTACGTGTTTACCTTTTCTCTCCTCCTGCTTCCTCTGACTATTCTTCCTTCCTGCTAACTTCTCTCTCTTCCTTCCAGGTTTGATATATACAGGAAGGTGCCTAAAGACCTCACCCAGCCCACATACACTGGAGCATTCAGTAAGTAGTGTTTACAGCTTTCTTATC
Organism: Cranoglanis bouderius; assembly: GCA_023630585.1. NCBI lineage: Eukaryota > Metazoa > Chordata > Actinopteri > Siluriformes > Cranoglanididae > Cranoglanis > Cranoglanis bouderius. Next base: position 9,376,482 of record CM042542.1, on the reverse strand, counting down.
AGCTAATACATGGGTCTGTCCAGGATTTTGTGGCCCCCCAATTCTCACTAATGCCACCACCTTTAGTACTGAGTTGCTGCTCTCTTTGCCCTAATCTGTATGTTGTCAACATTCCAATCTTCCAACTACTTCCTCACTGATTGCTCATTGTTTGTCCTCATGACATAGCAGCACTTGGAATTACACAATCGTAGGTGTCGCCTTTTGACTCAAGTTATATTACTTACTACAGTGGCATTCCCACTTGCATTCCTGTGGCCTTTGTTATGACTGGTGAGCCCTAAGGTAGATTAGCTCATCTTTAGTCATATTAATTGAAATAGTATTCAAGTAATCCTTCACCCAGGAGGAATAATTATTTGATTTTCCAACCACTTTTCAAGCCTGAAAGTGTCATGTGCTCGTGACGTGATACGACAAACAGTTGATAGTCTTTAAAGCCATTATTCTGCTGGGAGAGTTGAGACATCTCTTTTAATACCAGAGTATTTAATCAAGACCAGAGTTAAGTGTATCAGAGTAAATTGCTGTCAACTAGTATGAAGGAGATTAAAATTTAGTGAGTGGTAGATACCTGAATAAAGGTTGACCACCAATCACCATTTTTTTTAGTCCTGTCTAAATGGAAGCAATGATCATATTCTCAGTACTTGGATCTGTGGTGTATTTGTCATCGCAACACTCCCTACTGTTTGTGCTGTAGCTAAACATTAGCTTGTGTAAACTGGAATGAACCGCAGCACGCCAAAGAATGACGTGGCTGCCATAAAGTCATGTGACTCTCTGACTCACTGGTGACTGTGTCCATGTAAATAAAACCCTGCTCAACCTGCTTACTCGAGCTGTTTTTTTTTTTTTTTTTTTTTTTTTTGCATTATTCATTTGATCACATGAGCGCTGATGTGTACAGGAAGTGTGGCGTGTGGCAGGCCAGCCACATACAGTACTGCTCGCCTTTACGTTGATGCAATGACATAATTTCACAGTTCTATTTCATCTTGACTGTGGTTTTTTTTTTTTTTTTTTTTGCATCCGTTGAATAGGGTTGAAAACGTGTGTTTCATATCGAAATCAATGCATGCGTTAAGGGGAAAAAACCCAAGGTCTTCCAAAACAGAAATACAGGGTGAGGGGAGGGGAAGGCAGGAAAAAACAGCAGAAGGGAAAACAGATTATTAATATGTTTGAAGAGATTAAATAAATAAATAAATAAATATTAAATTATTATTATTATTATTATTATTATTATAAGTTTTCCAATTTTACAATATGTTGGAAGTGTTTCCACATATTTTGTGCACTATGTAAAGTAATAAATAGATAAATTGTGAATGATGTCGCTATGAAATATGTTTCATATTTAAAATGGCAATGTAGAAATGTTCTTATCGTATGGCATCTCTTTAAAATCTCTTGGGATAATAAGTAGTAAAGAAAATGGTCTATGCTATGGATAAAGTAAAAAAATAAATAAATAAATAAAGATATAAAATATTATTTTAATGATTTTACTGCTGACCTAAACGAGGCTGCTGTTTGTAATGTTGACAGTAAATCAGTTATAATTGTTGATTGCCAAACCGAAACCCTGATGCGTAAGTGTGTGTTCCTAACCTTGGTCTCCCTCCCCACAGTCTCGATCTGCTGCTGCGTCTTCATGCTCTTCCTCTTCCTCTCCGAGCTGACGGGATTCATAGCCACAGAAATGTATGTATTGCCAGTGTTTTCTCCAAGCTTACATCAAGTGACGGTTAAAGCGCTAAGGGACAAAATGTTACCGCTATGTATGAGTCACCCAGATTGCTGTAGCAACAGCCTACTAAACAACTTCTCTAAATATTTACATATTAAACATAACTGAAGACTGTAATGTATACGTTAAGTAATATCAAATCCCATCTATGAGCTGATGGGGAAAAAAAAAAGTTACTGTAAGGATGTAGAGTGGTAATCTTTTTTACATAATGCATGTGACCTGGTGTTATAACCTTTAGCAAGTCAAAGTGAGTTTCACACAGGATATATACTCTGCCTCTTCTCAGCACTATTTGCTTAGCATGGGTGTGGGGAAAGAAAGTGGAAATGAGCACATATTCTGCCGTTGAACAGTTCTTTTTTTTTTTTTTTTTTTTTTAAAGCAAAATAGCTGTAGTAATAAACAAGCACAACCTATTTTACAAATACACACAATACATTTATCAGGATTTAAGATAAGCTGTAATTTTCGCTGTCATAAAGATATTTTAAGGCAGCGTTATTAATATGGCAAGATTGGATAAAGGTAGATTGTGAACTGAAAGAATAAAATGACAAATTTGCTCCTACTGCTATCTGATAGTCACCTAAAATGCATGAGCATGTAATGTTTAATTGTACAGTTCATGAAAACAATCAGGATTTCGTTTTTTATATTTCCTAAATTAATTCCTGATTATCCCATTGCCGAAACCCCATGTGTTTCTGAATTGTTTTTAAAAGCGAGTGTGACTTACATCAAATGCACCAGGCAAGTATTGCTTTTGACCAGCATTTCAGCGCTGTGGGATTCGCACTGCATGAATCTGCTCAGATTTTTAGATAGTGTGAAAATGTTGAGTAGTAGTTACTACGGATCGTCGCAATATGAACTTTTTCCAAGTTTTGTACGGTTCAAATTAAACAATGGTGCAGGCCGTATTTGGCCCGCGGGCCTTGGGTTTGATGCACATGTTACAGAGGAGTCCTCTGTCCTGAAGACTGTCCCATGTCAGTAAACTTAAAGGGACAGCTTTGTCTCTGCCTGTTAGAGAGCACTGACACTGAAGGCTCCTTCCATTAATGCGAAATAAAGGTCTCCATACAGAAAGCTTCATTAAAACGCAACAGTTGCTACTATTGTCAGAGTGGCTGTAGAAAATGAATCTACACCACCTGACAAATCAGATAAGAGAATTCAGCAGCTCTGTGATACTAATAATACTAAGATACTAATAAATTAAGGCAATTACAATCCCCTCCCAAAGTATTGTTTTTGCTATACATCGAAGACATTTGGGTTTGCAATCAAAAGATGAATGAGACGAGAGATCAGAATTTCAGCTTTCATTTCCTCCTATTTACATCCAGAGGTGGGTAGTAACATGCTGCATTTACTTTATTACATTTACTTGAGTAACTTTTTGAAGAAAAAAAAAAGTATTTTAAGAGTAGGATTAATTGGCCATACTTATACTCCTACCCAAGTTCATTTTTAATCACAGAAATGTATTTTTACTTAACTACATTCTGCAATGTTCCGTCATTACTGTTAAATGTTAATGAATGTATGTAGTTTTAATAGTTAGTTTATATCACATACAATGAGGTCGCGAGTCTCGCTGCAGTGGCCTGAATGCGGACGCAACAACCGCTCACTTTTTTAGCGGGCACAGTCCTGGAGAGGGGGAAGAAGTCAAGGGAGGCAGGACACCCACACCCACACCCACACCCACACCCACACCCACACCCACACCCACACCCACACACACACACACACACACACACATAATAACACACAAACACTCACACTCTCTCTACATACACTTTCTCTTCTGTTCTGTTCTATAGTCTGTTCTTTTGTTCTCTGTTGTCTTGTTTAAATGCAGATGCTGACAAGTTTGTGTTGTGAAAATAAAGACAGTCAACTGTTGGGAAAATGTTTGTTTTTTGGTGTGTGTGAGATTTTGTGTTGAAAATGACGGGTTCCGTGTTATTGTACCCGTCACAAGACTGGTATATGCTGCTTCATCTTGAACCCAGGTTTTATATCATATAAACAGAACAGACAGACTATCAAGGAGAGGTGTGATTACAGTTCTGCATGTAGTCTGAGATTCAGGATTTTCCCTTCATTTCAATCAGATCCGAAGTAACTAGTAACTTGCTACTTGAGTCGTCATCTCATTGGATACTTTATTACTCTTACTCCAGTAATTATTAACATTTACTCTTACTTGAGTAATTATTTTTAGAAGTAGTTTTATTTGTACTTGAGGAAAATTTTCGGCTACTCTACCCACCTCTGTTTACATCTAGATGTGTTAAACAACTTAGAACGTGGCACCTTTTGTTTGAGCCCACACATTTTTCTCATGTGATGATTGATTGTTTAAAGAATTAACAGCGCTGAATATCTACTCTTGGTTTGAGCCCTACTGTTGGTTTGACCTGCGAAGACTGCATTTGTTGTCCAAAAAAAAAGGATAAACCAACATGAAAGCTGTAATTCTGATCTATTGTCTTAGTCATCTTTTGATCTCAAACCCAAATGTCTTCAATGTATAGCAGAATCAGTAGAATTGGCCATGCTGTTCCAATACTTTCAGAGGGGATGGTATATCATGTGATTATTATCTAATTATTGTAAATTATTATGTAAGGAATAATTGACGGCGGAAAATAGAACGAATAAATATTGATACGTGTGCTCTCTCGCACATTTCTCTCTCTCTCTCTCTCTCTCTCCAATAACTGCATATCAATGGCTTCGCCTCGTGGCCGCATGTCCACCTCGGTGTGCATTATTTTTCTAATAATTCAACGGCCCGTCGTCAATTACTCTTTAAATATTTTTGGAAAATCGTAGTTTTCTGTCATTTTGTTTGTTTTTAGATCTGTGTGCTGTGGTGGACAGTAGCCTAACCTTTCTGTTATTACAGTTAACTTGGCGAAGTGATATGGAACTGTAATGCGTTCAAGACCTGACTGGAACTACTTTTGCTGTGCATTTACTAAAAAAATCAGAATCGAGAATTCAACAGCGCTGTGGTATAAAAGAATTTACCCAATATGTGACATTTGTCCTTCTTTACAGAGTAAATGAACTGTATGTGGATGACCCAGATAAAGACAGTGGAGGGAAGATTGAAGTGAGTTTAAACATCAGTTTGCCAAACTTACACTGTGATTGTGAGTATATACATAAAATACATCAATATCAATTTTCCTAATCATTTTATATCAATGCAATATTATGTGCTCTTTTAATTTTACCAAGATCCTTGTCTGTATTATTTGTTACTGTTATTGGAATGATCAAATCTGGACAAAATGTGTTGTGCACAGTTGACTAGACCAAGACTTCCTGCAAAGAAAATGAGCTTTAATTTACCATCATATTGTGTGAATTTCCACAAAAGTTTATGCACTGAAACGCTGAACCTCTCTGTCAGAGGGAGAAAACCTTCCCCATCTCTATGCAAATGTTACGGAAATAGCACACGCTTTTATGGTAAAACTGTCGTGTCATCAGTTGCTGAACTTATTTACTTCTCATAGGCTGTGACTTACTTTCTTGATAACAAAAAGATCATCAGGATTCTCTGGTTACTGGTGTGATGGTGTGAAATCAGATCATCTCAGACTGAACACAAATGTTTGACCAAATTTTGGAACTTTAAATTAGAATCCAGAGATTTCCATAATGGCAAGGGGAAATATATAAATACTAACAATTTTACTAGCATGATGATTGTGAAAAGGATTTTATTACACGTTTAAGTTAATCAGGAATTTGATCAGGAATATTAACATCCTGTTACTTTTGGAGAAGTTGCGATTATATGATGATGAAAGAAAAACAAATTTAAAAAATGTATATGTAAAATGTATAAAAATTATTTAAAAAACAATGAACTGTAACCTTAAAATTAATATTTCACGTTTTTAATAGTTGTGAAGGGACTTTGCTCCATGTACTATGAATATTTTTTTACTATGAAGACTTTTGTTCTCTTCCAGTGTATTTTATTATTATTTTTTTTAAATCTCTTTAAATTATTTTTTAAAATTTTATTTCTACATTTAATTTTATTAAAGATTAGGATTTGTTTAGTGGTAACATAATCACATATATAAAATGTTTATTACTGGACCTAATTAGTAATTAGTAATTAGACCTAATTAGTAATTAGTGCTTTATTAAAGGCGAGGCAACTGTAAGTTACTATAAGTCTAGATTATTCTTACAGTTGATTATTAGACAGTGCTAGCATAAACTCTAAGACAAATATAATCTAGTCTAATCTAGTGCAGGTATAAGGTTTAAAAAAAAAAAAAAAAAAAAAAACAAGTCTAGAATGCCATCAATGAAACATGAAACAAGTAATATTATAAAATATTAAAATATTACTTAAAATATTACATATTAAATATTTTAAGTACAATATTTACAATATAAATATAAATATTTATTTTTATTTTTATATTTTTATTATTTTTTTATTATTATTATATTATTTTTATATTTTTATTTAATATTTATTTAATAAATATTTAATATTTATTACAATATTAAATATAAAATATTACTTGTTTCATGTTTCATTGATGGCATTCTAGACTTGTTTTTTTTTTGTTTGTTTTTTTAAACCTTATACCTGCACTAGATTAGACTAGATTATATTTGTCTTAGAGTTTATGCTAGCACTGTCTAATAATCAACTGTAAGAATAATATAGACTTATAGTAACTTACAGTTGCCTCACCTTTAATAAAGCACTAATTTTGAGTCTCATTTGAATCTGAGAATGTGCAGTGAATTAAAAATACATAAATCCTTAAATACAAAGATTTATTTATTTCATGCCACACGTTTTTCCTTATTTAATTGCCAAAAATTGGTAAACGAATAAAATATAATACAAACTCCACATGTTCCAAAAATGTGACTGGCACAATATGTAATACTTAATGGTACATCCTGGAAATGAATCTTTCCAGAACACAGTGTACTCACCCCTTTTCCATTGCCCAATAAAAATTGTTAAAAAAAAAAAAAAAAAAAAAAAAAGTGTTTGTGTTTAAAGAAAAGAACATGCAATGTCTTTCTCGCCTGATGAGACTGATTAGTCATAAGCACAACACTCACTTCACAATAGTGACCTCATATATTGTAATGTCATGTTCTTTTAACATAATGCTTTTTTTAAATTATTATTATTATTATTATTATTATTATTATTTTATTTATTTATTTATTTTTACTTTTTAAGTATTGAATATAAGGTTGGCTATCTTAACATGTCACATTACTGGTGAGAGCTCCTGAGGTTTTCATTACATGCCTACCACCTTTAGGCACTGGAAAGATCAAGAGTGTTAAATGTTAAGCTGGAATGATCTGTCTGAGTCTGACATGGTCCAGCCCAGGGCCCTTGACTAAGAAATCCAACATCTAATACTTGTAATCCCTTTCTCTAAAGCACATGGAAGAGCTTAAGCCAACTGTTTGTCCATGTTTTACCTCTAAATAGCCCTTAATGTTTTTTTTGTTTTTTTTCCCTGGAAGTATACTTTGCACAACACAGTTTAGATTGAATCATTTAATGTTTCATTTTAATAAATGTCAGAGCTTTAATTTAGCTGTTAATCCTGTTGTATAAGCTTTTCCTTCTATTGACCTTTGCTAGTAAGACATCTCATGGTTTATTTTCAAATGGAAAAAGTGATGTGCAGGGCTTTTTTTTTCTTTTTTTTTCTCTGCACATACTTTCTGTACATACTTTCTGTACATATCTTTGAGCTAGATTTAGTGTGTGGGCACACCTCTGACTGTCCACTGTAATGTTAGTCCTGTGAAAACAAGATAAAAATCACATCCGATTGATGTTATCTGGATGTGGCATTGAGCAGGGTTTAGATTTTAAACTTTTTTTTTTTTTTTTTGCCTCACATTACTGGTGTTTTTTTTCCTGCTTTGAATGGAGTTGATGCAATGGAAACGGCCTTGTTCCACGGAAAGATATTTATGGAGAACTAAAGGTTTCCTCACCTCAGTCCCTCTCTGTCTCCTCTTAAGTAGCTACGTTGTATTGTATTGGAAACTGCCGGTATGAGTGACAAAGGTCAGCACTACTGTGCCGAAATACCGCCAGATTATGCTGTGTGGCCTGTCCACATTGACATTCTGACTATGTCGATTTAATTGCTCTGTTATTCATTATGTAAACATTATTATGCATTTATTTGACTTTTATTTAACTGGCTGACCCTTTCATGTACTAACTTGTGAGTGAACATGTTATGACTTAAGGGTCTTGCTTAAACAGTGGCTCTCTGGAAGTGTTGGGATTTAAACTCAACAGCTTTCTGCTCAGTGGCATGGAGTTGTCAGTATGAAATATTTGAAGACATTGTGGTGTTGAGCCGTGGTTCTCAAAGTGGTGTCTGTGACTTTTTTTTTCTCTCTTTTGTTACATTGGTGGAAATCACAAGCCATCATTATCAAAGTTGTATTTATTGTTGTGTTCTTATAGTCATTACCTATCTTGACTGACTGATGGAGTGGGTTTAATCCAAAGCTTAATAACTGAAAAAATCAGTAAAACCTGTAAATGATCTCAGGTTGGACAGTGGATTGGTTCAGTGAGTGGAAAGTTCAGGAATAAAAAGCTCTATGGCTGCAATAAATTGCTGCTATATTAATGTACACATTTGAATAATGAGGCCAACATTCAAATAAATCATAAACTAAATCTTTGCTGAGGAGGCCAGTGTTTTATTTTTCTTTCAGATAAAAGTGTTTCTGTCTGAACCCCTGCTCTTGAGCATTTATTTATTTATTTATTTATTTCATTGTAATTTTAAGCATTCTAATCTTCCTTTCTCTCAGTGGTGGGGTTGGACATCCAAGATGAAATGGGACGTCATGAAGTTGGCCACATAGAAAACTCCATGAAGGTGCCACTCAGCAACGGTTTTGGTTGTCGCTTTGAGGGTGAATTCAACATTAATAAAGTAAGAAACTGACCATGTACACTGCGCACACATAAAGCATTACACACTTCTATTTTTCAACCGTACACTGATTTTGTAATGACCTTAGTTGTGGACAAGATATAAGATGGTCTAAATGGCATTGGTATGCTCCAATATAATAATGATCATTTAAATAAAAATTTTTTTTAAAGAATTTTAATAACAATTTTTCAATTTAAAGTAATCTCTCAACAACATGGCAAATGAAAATAAAATAAAGGCTGGATTTATTACTAATTGAGGGGGGGAAGGATTTATGAGTTTTGTTATTTTGTTATTCTAAGTGAAAGGACTAATGACGACAAAAACTGGTGCCATCGGTGCCAAAACATGGTGTCGTCAAAGAGGCCTTGTTTTAAAAAATTCTCCTCCTGTGTCAACCACTTATGAAATGTAGGGAAATAATCGCTCGGATAGCACAGTAAATCTTCAATAAAATTAAACAAAGCACACTGGTCTATTCAAAATCCAAAGCCTGTAAAGTATCAGGCTGCCTGAGGGCTTTCTTTGCATTCCTACTTCTCCAGGTCCCTGGAAACTTCCACATCTCCACACACAGTGCCACAGCGCAGCCGCAGAACCCCGACATGACCCACATCATTCATAAACTCGCCTTTGGGGACAAGCTTCAGGTTGCTCTTTCATCTAGTATATAATTATTTATTCAGCAGAATGTGTCAAAGATTGATTTCATGTCATTTTAAAGAAAATGTGCATTCGGTGTTGCAGGTGCAAAACGTCCAAGGTGCTTTCAACGCCCTCGGTGGGGCCAACAGACTCGAGTCTAATGGTATGTTACATATTTAATGTATATGTACAGTCCCCTCTGAAAGTATTGGAACAACAAGGCCAATTCTGTTGTTTTTGCTATACACTGAAGAGATTTGGGTGACGACAGATCAGAATTTCAGCTTTCATTTCCTCATATTTACATCTAGATGTGTTAAACAACTTAAAACATGGTACCTTTTGTTATAACTCGACCATTTTTTTCAAGTGATTAAACATATTGGAACATGTGACTGGGGTGAAGGTATCACAATACACCATTTGAAGAAGACTTTGAGAGAAATATAGAGGCCATACCACAAGATGCAAGCCACTCATCAGCACTAAGAATCAGAAAGCCAGATTGGAATTCGCAAAGATGATACAGAGATGAGCCACAAAAGTTCTGGAACCAAGATTTACCTCTTACCAAAGTTATGGAAAGGCCAAAATGTGGAGAAAGAAAGGATCTGCCCATGATCCAAAACATAGAAGCTAATCAGTCAAACATGGTGGAGGTAGTTCCATGGCTTGGGCTTGCAAGGCTCACTAATCTTTATTGATGATGTAACTCATGGTAGCAGCAGAATGAATTGAGAAGTCTACAGAAACAATCTATCTTTCAATTTAATTGGGAAGAACTTCATCATGCAGCAAGACATCGACCCAAAAAGCAGTGCCAGCTCAACAAAGGACATCATCAGGGGCAAAATGTGGAAGGTTTTAGACCAGCCAAGTCAATCACCAGACTTTAACCCAGTTGAGCATATATTTCACCTCTTGAGGAGGAGACTAAAGGAAGAAACTCCCCAAAACAAACAACAACCGAAAGAAGCTGTGGGAAAGCCTGGAAAAGCAACACAAAAGAAGACTGCAACAGTTTTGTGATGTCAGTGGGTTGTCCATTACTTTTGCTCCCCTAAAAATTGGGTGGTCTGCCACAAAAGGTGCCATGTACTAAGTTGTTTAGCACATTAAATGTAAATATGAGGAAATGAAAGCTGAAATACTGATCTATCATGTCACATCATCTTTTGATCTCAAATATATAATGTATAGCAAAAACAATAGAATTGTTTGAATCCTTTCAGAGCGGACTGTATGTAGGTAGGTATGTATGTATGTATATATGTGTATATATACAGAACTGATTTAGCTGATTCCCTTAAAACCAAATCTCTTAAAACTGTAAGTAGGTTAACATTATGATTGCAGTTTAGTAATGCTGTAGTGATGTAATAGTTCATGTCTCACCCTTATTATTTTTTTTATAGAACACATTAAGATTAAAATGTTTAAAAGGTCAGCAGTGAGAAACATGCAGGATTACGTCAGAGTAATAACAGGGTATGATGAGCACAGACTGCCTAAAAGATTTTTCCATATTTTTTTCCATAACACCAGTAAGACAGCACATTAAGACTAACTACATTAATTACATGGAATTTAGCTAAATTGGGGGGGGGGGGGGATGGAAGTGCTTTAGAGCAATCAGCATTAAACTTGGTAAACTTTACTTTTCCGTCCACTTTTGTGATATTCCATTAAAAGGAGTGTAGTGTAGTAGAGGCCACCTAGTGGATGATTCTAAGTAACTCCAGTCAAACAGGAAATATCCATTCATTTCTTACATACATCATTCATAATTAGTTTAAAAAAAATAAAGTTGATTTTCCTCAAATTTGCATCCCGATCCAAATCGATCTCTAGGCACAATCCTAGAGTGGCTTTTACAGACATAAGTATCAGTTGCTTAATATTCAAGGCTTTGCTGTGCCAAGTCTAAATGTCAATCTCTCCCCTCAGCTCTGGCCTCCCACGATTACATCCTCAAGATCGTTCCCACTGTGTATGAGGACTTGTCTGGAAAGCAGAAGTTCTCCTACCAGTACACCGTTGCCAACAAGGTAGAATAAACATTTAGCTCCATGTTCATGGAAACCTTTGACCTCTTTATTAACAGCAGTGCTGACAGCAAAGCCGGCTGCAAGGCAAATCACAGGCTTGTACTGATGCGCTCATTCTTATGCGTTATTGTTTCTGTTATAATAACTGACTCATGGTGAACACTGATGATAAACCGATTTAAAACGTGATATTTAACAGAGAAAAACATATGTAGACATTGCCCTGGTGACCCTTTCTATCAGAACATTTATTTAGTGGTTTTGGAAGGAGTCTCCAGTGTCAGCGCTTTGTAACAGTATGTTTTCATCCATGGTAGTCTTCATGTGAGAGGAATTTACGCTTTGCATTTCTCTAACAGGAAAACAAGTTGTTTTTTTTGTCTGGTTAACTTCGACAGAGGGGGAAAGAAAGGAGAGTTTGGTGAAGGAGTGACCGTCCATTCCACTGTACTTTAGTGATTACAAAAACATTAAGTGATTACAGTTTCATTGTTGCTCCACAAAATTAAATGTAACTATAAATTGATTTTAAAAAAATGACATGTCATTTACTTTTTTTGTTTGTTTTTTTTAAATTGTAATCATTGGCACATAATCAGCTCGTCAATGTCATGTCATTCTGTTGTTAATTATTTTCCTGTAACAGTACAACCCTGGCATGTTTTATTTCTTACTTAACACAGTGTGAGTGTTTATAAATGTTCTAATACTTTTAAATTATGGGTCTGAAGTGCTGACAGTTTTATGAGTCCTAGCAAACAAGAATGAATAGGTGACCGGGAAAGTGCTAGCTCTAGCCTGTCATAAAAGCATTTTGTTTTGGAAATGAAACTGAGAAGGTATTGAACACAAGCTTTTGTGTGAAGGTTTACGTACAGTGTTATTACCAGTGTCTGAATTTGCTGATCAAATCCACATAAGCAGCAAAAAAAAAAAAAAAAAAGATGCATTTTATAACCGAAAACTACTTTTTGCTGTTGTATTTTATCAGGAATATGTGGCTTACAGTCACACAGGGCGCATCATCCCAGCCATTTGGTTCCGTTATGATTTGAGTCCGATCACCGTGAAATACACAGAGAGGAGGCAGCCGCTCTACCGCTTCATCACAACTGTAAGACAAACATTGTTCCGTAGTAGAATTATAATAGTGCACAGAGAATAAATTCCATCTAAGCTCTAGCACTGCTTTATGCTCATACATCATGCTTGATCTACGTTTACATTAATGTCAGTACAGCATCATTTTATTCAACGAGTTAAATTACTTTTATTGATCCAGCCTGCTTTCCTTGCCCTCAGATCTGTGCCATTATCGGTGGGACTTTTACAGTAGCTGGCATCATTGACTCCTGTATATTCACAGCTTCTGAGGCATGGAAGAAAATCCAAATAGGCAAGATGTCCTGAGTTGTCCGTCTCATTTACTAGACATCTTATTTATACCCCGCTGACTGTCCACACCTACTCCAGTATTCCACTATGAGTTCCCTTTAAGAAAGGTATTTTTACATTATGCCATTTCAAACCATTTGGTTGGCTGAACATTCTCAACATGGTTATTGTGCAGGTCAGAGAGAAAATGTTACCTAGATTAAGAGAATGCAGATTTTGTTTTCACTATGATGTACTTTTGCATCTTTTCTACAATTATTCCTTAATTGTATTTTTGTAAATTGTGCAGTGTGTGAAGTTCTGCACAGTTCCCAGCCGTCAGTATGTATCTTAGAGAAGGCCATCAGAAGTACCGCTTCTTGGTATTTCCTGTATACTAAATTGGTGTTTTTGCTTGTCCACAACTGATAACTTATCATAGTTTGTGCATATTTATAGTATGTCAAACAATGTAATAATCAGTGTGATTATTATATTGTATTGAAGATAGAATCCTGTACCCAGGATTACCCAGGATTTCTAGGTTTCTTTTATTAACTGCACAAAGATAAAGGAGATGGTGTTAGCCTACATGAACTATTGTGGGTGATGTTTTGAATTGCATGAAATACTGAATTGTTCAATGTCAAAATCATGGTGTTTACTTAGTTACACAAATGGCCTTTTGTGCCTTAGTGTTTTAAACTGACAGACCTCAGTTGGTGGAGGTAAACCTGTTCTAGATATCTGTTTTTATATATGGTTGATTTATTAGTGAGAAGATAAACTTATCTTCAATGGTACTTTATAGTTGTTTTTAAAAATTTTAAGTTTGTCATCTGTGTAAGGGAAATTATAATTGTTTTTGCCCACCAAAGGATGGAGTATTTTAAATGAAGTATATGGATATTACTTTGTAATGTATCTTTACTAGTTTTTTTCTTTTAGTTATCTGTTCAGTCCATGTTCTGTATGTGTAAGTAGCTTTACTTTATCTGTTTACTGCCTGTCAAGCGACGACCTGGAACAAGGAAATAACTGATCCCGGCTCTGATTAATAGAAATCATACCAAATAAGTGGGTGGAGCCTTTATGATATGTAGCAGTGCTTTAGAAGTACACGTGGCAACTTGGGCATATATTGAAAAAGGCCGGAAAATCACCACCACTGTTCATTCTGCAGCAATGCAACCAAACTAAAACATGGGAAGGTACATTCAGCAAACCCTGCCAAATTGCTGTACATTTTAATTTAAAAAATATTGTTTGACTGAAACACAATTTCCACCATGATCATTTGTTTTTAAACGTATGTTGCTATGTGGACTTCTGCCCCTGTGATCTGCCCAGCTTTTATTTACTTTGGTCAGATAAAATCACATAAACAACCTTCTATCATCCCAGTGTGTTTTTGGTCAGCTTGATCAGGCCATCTGTGTTGCTGAAACACTTCTTCACATTCCTTTTTAATTGAGACTGAAACATTGTAGAACACAGAAAATTTCTGTTTTGTTTTTTTTTTTTTTTCATTTTAACAGAAAAATAAAAATTAATCAGTTGTTGTTGCTAACACTACTGGCAAAGCAGTTTCCAACAACAAACCCTAATTTCCTCTTTATCTGTTTTGTTGTTTGTTTCTTGTCTATAATTAGAATGTCCAAGCCGATTTAAAAGAAGATAAATTGCTTTATTTTTCCCCATCCAGGGACTTATTTTTGTACAAATAAACAAAAGAAGCTTACACTTCATAACAAGATAAATGCATCAGGAGTTAAAATATTTTTCTATTTGTGACTGGCGTAATGGTGCCACCCAGTGGCAGCTGAGAGAACATAGTGGGATGGGAAGGAAGGGCGGAACAGTTCGGCTTGTAAGGCAAGTTTGGAGCTATGATTGGTCCAAAGGTGTCTTTCAGATGATGTTACAGGTTGGATGTAACAAGGCAAGATCCCTCACTCATGGCCAGCTCCGGTGTCGAAAAGAACTCACTCATGCCTTCTTCAGCAAGCTGGCCGTACTCGTTGTTATAGAAGGTCTGACCACTGAGCTGGCTAAAGAAAACTGGCCGGTGCCTGCTTATGCTTGTGCCGTTCTCACTCGAGCCGTCGAGCAGGAGCTCTGTGCTGTTGCCTGCTGCCATACTAAAAGACAGAAAAGAGTAAAAGTACAGTTAAGCGCATAGGCCTTTGACAGAAGAGAACTAGTGCAGGCATGATTTATTTGACTGTCCCCTTAGGCTTTCACTGGAAGTGATTTTGGGGTAAACAGCTTTTCTGTTTGTTTGTGTTTTCCACACAGAGGATCGCACATTCTCTATAACAGTGGATACACATTATGTTAAAAAAAAAAAAAACACTGTTGCCAATCTCAATAGATTCATAATGTATCCTTGATGGGTCAGTGATTGTAACCCTGTTATTAACTTATATTTGGAGGCACATTTAAACAGCGCTTACATCCTTCGCATGGCTCCTGTGTGCTTGTGCTCGAGCCTCTCCAGCTCTTCAGAGGCCAACACCATCCCACTGTCTGTCTGGCTGTCCTGCAGGGACACATCACTGCATTAGGCTTACTGTAAACAGTATACACTCAGTGGCTACTTTATCACCTATGCATTTGATATTTTTACTGTACAAACAGTGCTGTTTCCATTAGCCACCTTCACAAACCACCTGTTTATATCAACAGGGCTCATGCAATCTGGTTATATGTTTGTACATGTATATTAATGCATATACAACTCTAAGTAATGGGTTCAACTTCTGTCAGTGTCGTCCATGTAGCAAAAAAAAAAAAATGAAACAGTCTTTAAATAAAACTATATTCTAGTGTATACCTAATAAACAAGTGGCCAATAAATGCATAGCTAAATATCTAGGAACTAATATGCAATTTTACCCAGTTTACAGTATTATTATTATTATTATTATTATTATTATTATTATTATTTGTTTATTTTTAAAAACAGGTTCTCATATTCATATATGCAGTTATCTAATCAGCCAATGAGGTGGCAGCAGGACACCTGTAGAAAATTATGCAGATACATACAGTCATGTGAAAAAATAAGTCCACCCCATGGAAATTATTATTATTATTTTTTAAAATGATTATTAAGCAAATATTTGATCCTCTTTGAAACAGTGCCCATTAATAAAGGTGATACACTCTAAGTGACATAAATTTGATATTCTGTAGTAATTTTCACAATTTAAATGAACAAAAAACAGATCAGTCACATGTAAAAAGTAAGTACACCCCTACATTTATCACACCTTCAAATCCATAAAAATTTGAATCAGGTGTTCATGATTGGGTGCCAGTGATTAGAACCTATCTTCTTTATACCCCTCACATATCTAGTGTCTGGTGTTCCCTTTGCTATTGAGGTGTGTGGTGTCCTCATGCCAAGATCTAAAGAGTTCTGTAAGGCCTTCAGAAAAAAAGGTTGTGGATACCTATGAGTCTGGCAAGGGATTTAAAAAGATCTCCAAATTATTTGAAATGAAAATGGCGCAGATTTCAAATGACCAGGACTGGCTGTCCCAGCAAATTCAGCCCGTTTGATGCAAAAAGAAGTCTCCAAGAACCCCAAAATTTCATCACAGGATCATCACAGGATCTGCTAGTAAGTCTTGCAACTGTTTGGTGTCAAAGTGCATGTGTCTCCAATCAAAAAGAGATTTGACCTTTTTTCCAAATTTGACCTTTTTTTCCTGTAATTTAATTCAAAAAGTGGAACTTTCATATATTCTAGATTCATTACACATATACACACAAGTGAAATATTGCAAGCCTTTTCTGTTTTAATCTCGATGACTACAGCTTACAGCTCATGGAAATGAAAAACCCAGTATCTCAAAATATTAGAATAAAGAATTTATAATACAGAAATGTCGACCTGAGAAGAGCTCTAATCAGCTAATTGACTCTAAACACCTGCAAAGGTTTCCTGAGCCTTTAATCTCTCAGTCTGGTTCAGTACACACAACCACTATATTCATGGAATAATTTTCATGGAAAGTTGACTGGAAGGGAAAAGTGTGGTAGGAAAAGGTGCACAAGCAACAGGGATGACCGCAGCCTTGAGAGGATTGTCAAGCAAAGCCGATTCAAGAACTTGGGGGAGCTTCACAAGGAGTGGACTGAGGCTGGAGTCAGTGCATCAAGAGCCACCATGTACAGACGTGTCCATGAAATGGGCTACAAGTGTCACATTCCTAGTGTCAAGCCACTCCTGAACCAGAGACAACGTCAGAAGCGTCTTACCTGGGCTAAGGAGAAAAAGAACTGGACTGTTGCTCAGTAGTCCAAAGTCCTCTTTTCAGATGAAAGTAAATTTTGCATTTCATTTGGAAATCAAGGTCCCAGAGTCTGGAGGAAGAGTGGAGAGGCACAGAATCCAAGCTGCTTGAAGTCCAGTGTGAAGTTTCCACAGTCAGTGATGATTTGGGGTGCCATGTCATCTGCTGGTGTTGGTCCACTGTGTTTTCTCAAGTCGAGAGTCAATGCAGTCGTCTACCAGGAGATTTTAGAGCACTTCATGCTTCCATCTGCTGACGAGCTTTATGGAGATGCTGATTTCCTTTTCCAGCAGGACTTGGCACCTGCCCACAGTGCCAAAACTACTAGTAACTGGTTTGCTGACCATGGTATTACTGTGCTTGATTGGCCAGCCAACTCGCCAGACCTGAATTTTCTCAAGAGGAAGATGAGAGACACCAGACCCAACAATACAGACGAGCTGAAGGCCGCTATCAAAGCAACCTGGGCTTCCATAACACCTCAGCAGTGCCACAGGCTGATTGCCTCCATGCCACGCTGCATTGATAATAATAGTTATAATATCGACATTTGTGTATTATAAATTCTTTATTCTAATATTTTGAGATACTGGCTTTTTGATTTCCATGAACTATAAGCCGTAATCAAGATTAAATCAAAAAAGGCTTGCAATATTTTACTTTATGTGTAATGAATCTGGAATATATGAAAGTTCCACTTTTTAAATTAAATTACAGAAAAAAATGAACTTTTCCACGATATTCTCATTTTTTGAGATGCACCTGTATATCCTTCCTGGAAGCTCGAACCAATCTGGCCATTTTCCTCTGACCTCTCTTATCAACATTGTGTTTCCACCCACAGAACTGTCACTCACTCAATGTTTTTTTTCCCCCCACCATTCTGTGTAAAGAGACTGTTATGTGTGAAAATCCCAGGAAATCAGCTGTTTCTGAAATACTCAAACCAGCCCGTCTGGCACCAACATCCATGCTACGATCAAAGTCACAGTGATCACACTTTTTTCTTCATTCTGATGTTTTATGTGAATATTAACTGAAGCTCTTGACCGACCTGTATCTGCACGATTTTATGCATTGTGCTGCTGCCACATGATTGGCTGATTAGATAACTGCATGGATGTGCAGGTGTAAAGGTGTTCCTAATAAAGTGCATGGTGAGTGTATCTGAATGACCTGTTTGCACGTATTCTGTTGATAAAAATTCGATTTCTCTCAGAACAGAACTTTGTTTTCTGTATAGTCAACTTATATTAATAAAAAAAGAAAAGAATTTATGTAGAAATGTTAATGTCAAATGTAATGTTAATGCCATAACTGATAAAATAAAAGAAAGTCTTTGGTAGTGGACTATACATACACCACAAGCTCTGATACCTTTGATAACTTTCACATTAATGAATAAAAGCCAGTCAGGACCAACTAACATGAACGTGATAACTTGATGAACCTTTAAGTGCATATTGTTTTAGCAACATTAACATCTTTCAATGACGGTCCTTACATGATGTGAGTTATGAGAGGTCATCACCATCGGCAGCTCTTCAAATGTTTTCACCCGTGAATGACATGTCTTTGAGGGGCTCACCATAACACACCCAGAGAACGGCACACAATTATAGTATCTGTGAAAAAAAATTGACATTAGAAAACAACACAAGACAAACAGAGGTTTTGTGACATGGGAAAGTGCTCGAGAGAGAGAGAGAAAAACGTGTTTTAGTGAGAACGACTGGGGCAAATCAATGGAACTTGTTTTGTGCATGTTCACCAATACTGGGCCTCATTTATCAAGTTGGATATGAACAGATTTATTCATAAATTGCTTGTACAAGCATTAAGACAAGTAATTTGGGACTCATGAAAATGCTGTAAGTTTGGAAAACATTTGTATCCTGTGTTCCTGAGTCTGTCAAGCATAAGGAGACTGATATAAACCTTGATTGATCAGCTTCAAATCATATAACTCATGATAACTGCACTTTTATATACAGATTACACTGTCAAGTTTAATAGCTTATGTATTTCAATCACACACACATTTAATAAATAATTGGTGAAACCCAGTCATTTCATATTAAAGGTATTAACTAAAGAAATGAACAATAAAGACAGAAAGCAAGCAAACATAAATCCATAAATTAAGACCAGTCATTCAATTACAACCCAAATTCCAAAAAAGTTGGGACGCTGTGTAAAATGTAAATAAAAACAGAATGCAATGATTTTTTTTTGCAAATCTCATAGACCCATATATTATTCACAATAGAACATAGAAAACATATCAAATGTTTAAACTGAGGAAATATGGTGATTTTGAATTTGATGGCTGCAACATATCTCAAAAAAGTTGGGACAGGGGGAACAAAAGGCTGGAAAAGTAAGTGTTACTAAAAAGAAACAGCTGGAGGAACATTTTGCAACTAATTAGGTTAATTGGAAAAAGGTCAGTAACATGACTGGGTATAAAAAGAGTATCTTAGAGAGGCAGTGTCTCTCAGAAGTAAAGATGGGCAGAGGTTCACCAATCTGCGAAAAACTGCGTCTACAAATTGTGAAACAATTTCAGAATAATGTTCCTCAACGTAAAATTGTGACAACTTTGAATATCTCATCATCTACAGTACATAATATCATCAGAAGATTCAGAGAATCTGGAGAAATCTCTGCGCAAGGGACAAGGGTGAAAATCAATATTGCATGCCCGTGATCTTTGGGCCCTTAGGCGGCACTGCATTAAAAACAGGCATGATTCTGTAATGGAAATCACTGCATGGGCTCAGAAACTCCTCCAGAACTCATTGTCTGTGAACACAATTCGCCGTGCCATCCACAACTGCAGGTTAAAACTCTATCACGCAAAGAAGAAGCCATATGTGAACATGATCCAGAAACGCCGCCATCTTCTCTGGGCCAAAACTCATTTAAAATGGACTGAGGCAAAGTGGAAAACTGTTCTGTGGTCACACGAATCGAAATTTTAAATTCTTTTTGGAAACCATGGACGCTGCGTCCTCTGGACTAAAGAGGAGAGGGACCATCCGGCTTGTTATCAGTGCTCAGTTCAAAAGCCTGCATCTCTGATGGTATGGGGGTGCATTAGTGCCTATGGAATGGGCAGCTTGCACATCTGGAAAGGCACCATCAATGCTGAAAGGTATATACAGGTTTTAGAGCAACATATGCTTCCATCCAGATGACGTCTTTTTCAGGGAAGGCCTTGCATATTTTCAGCAAGACAATGCTAAACCACATACTGCATCTATTACAACAGCATGGCTTCGTAGTAGAAGAGTCTGGGTGTTGAACTGGCCTGCCTGCAGTCCAGACCTTTCACCAATTGAAAACATTTGTCGCATCATGAAACGAAAAATATGACAAAGACTCAAGGACCCAGGACTGTTGAGCAGCTAGAATCCTGTATCAGACACGAATGGGACAACATTCCTCTCCCAGAACTCCAGCAACTGGTCTCCTCAGTTCCCAGACATATACGGACTGTTGTTAAAAGAAGAGGGGATGCTACACAGTGGTAAACATGGCCCTGTCCCAACTTTTTTGAGACGTGTTGCTGCCATCAAATTCAAAATTACCTTATTTTTTCCTTAAAATGGTACATTTACTCAGTTTAAACATTTGATATGTTTTCTATGTTCTATTGTGAATAAAATATGGGTTAATGAGATTTGCACAACATTGTATTCTGTTTTTATTTAGATTTTACATAGCGTCCCAACTTTTTTGGAATTGTATAAAAGGAGGATGGGCTCAGGCAGCGTGCAAGTCAGTTCCTTTTGACACGACATCTTTTAATGGTGTGCAACACTTCATTAGAGCCAACACTAACCGATCTAGTATGTCTCAAGCTGCAATGTGCCGTATACTCCTTAGCATACCATTATTGGGCTTAGTGTAACTTCCTGCTTTTCCAATATGGCACTGGGAAGGGACACTTTGTTTTGAATGAAAAAAAAACATTTCCCCATGTACAATAGATTTTTTTTCTCGGTTTTCACATCAAACCATTTTTTTTTCATAAATAATTCACATCTAATTCACCTTTTCTGTAATCTAGCTCCAGATTTTGGCCTTTTCAGGTACTGTTAAATAATATATGATTATACCGTGTATGCGCCTGGTAATTTACAGGTGATTGGTTTTCATCAATATCCACACACATGTACAAAGAAAATAGTACATTTTAGGATGGTAATGTATGACACCACCACTTTGTTAATTACTTTCCTATGAAAGCATGCGGAATTGTGTCTTATTCCTTAAATAATCTAGTGTAGCTTGATATACACTCACCATCCACTTTAACAGGGACATTTGTACACCTGCACATCCATGCAGTTATCTAATCATGTGGCAACAGCACAATGCAAAATCATGCAGATACAGGTCAAGAGCTTGACATCAAAATATAGAAAAATGTGATCTCTGTGACTTTGATTGTGGCATGGATGTTTGTACCAGATGGGCTGGTTTGAGTATTTCAGAAACAGCTAATCTCCTGGGGTTTTCACACACAACAATCTCTAGTGTTTACACAGAATGGTGCGAAAAACCAAAAAACATCTGTTGAGCAGACTGTCTGCAGGCTGAAACACCTTGTTGATGAGAGAGAGATCAGAGGAGAATGACTGGACTTGTCTGAGCTGGCAGGAAGTCTGTAGTAACTCAATTAAGCACCGTGGTGAGCAGAAAAGCATCTCAGAACACACAACACATCAAACCTTGTGGTGAATGGGCTATAACAGCAGAAGACCAGATCAGGTTCCACTCCTGACAGCCAAGAGGAAGAATTTAAGTCCAGTTTGGGTGAGTCTGTGCCCATGATAGCCTCAGATTCCGGTTCTTGGAACGGACCCCAATGTGGCCTTCTGCTGTTGTAGCCCATCCACCTCAAAGTTTGATGTTTTGTGCATGTTGAGATGCCTTTCTGCTCATCATGGTTGGAAAGAGTGATTATTTGAGTTACTATATCCTTCCTGGCAGCTCGAAAAAAACCTGGCCATTTTCCTCTGCTCTCTCTTATCAACAAGGTGTTTCCAGCCACAGAACTATTGCTCACTCAATGTTTTTTTGTTTTTCGCACCATTCTGTGTAAACTCTAGAGACTGTTGTGTGTGAAAATCCCAGGAGATCAGCACTTCATGAAATACTCAAACCAGCTCATCTGGTACCAACATCCATGCCATGATCAAAGTCACAGAGATTACACTTTTTCTTCATTCTGATGTTTGATGTGAACATTAACTGAAGCTCTTGACCTGTATCTGCATGATTTTTTGCATTTCGCTGCTGTGTGGTGTGCACAGAGCACTAATGTCATTAATGTAGCTTCCTATCAGCTTTGTGTGTGTGTGTGTGTGTGTGTGTGTCTGTCTGTCTGAGGACAGTACCTGGCTGGCAGTGTGT
This sequence comes from Cranoglanis bouderius, assembly GCA_023630585.1. Lineage (NCBI taxonomy): Eukaryota > Metazoa > Chordata > Actinopteri > Siluriformes > Cranoglanididae > Cranoglanis > Cranoglanis bouderius. Next base: position 9,353,930 of record CM042542.1, on the reverse strand, counting down.
TGCAGGCCGGCCTCAACTCTTCCTCTGACGGAGGTCTGGACGAGGCCTGAGAAAAGCCATCATCCTCTGAGCTCTGAGAGACACTGAAGGGTATGTCCTGCAAATGAACAGAGAAAATCCACTTAAATCTCAATATAATATGTTTTCGTTAACACCTAGATACACCTTTAGTTTTTTTTTCTCTGTTCAAAGAAATTGATATCAGTAGTAGCAGAGGTGGCTCAAAGGTTAAGGCTCTAAGTTACTGATCCCAGCACCACCAAGCTGCCACTGTTGGGCCCTTAAGCAAGGCCCTTCACCCTCTCTGCTCCAGGGGTGCTGTAACATGGCTGTCCCTGTGCTCTGAACCCAACTTCCTAACAAGCTGGGATATGCGAAAAAAAAGAATTTCACCATGCTGTAATGTATATATAACAAAATAAAGGATTCTTCTTCTTTTACTCTGTATCAGCAGTTCATTCGTACCTGTAGAAGATAAACTACACATAGTCCCAGCGAATTTTAATGTACATGCCTGAGTAAAAATGACTACATTAAAGTCAGCCATATTACTCACTGGTAAGCTGTTGTCCTGTAAAAGGTCTCCCAGTATCTCTACCAGGGCAGGAAATGTGGGCCTTTCCCTGGGCTCACCCTGCCAGCAGGCCAGCATGATCCCATATCTACCAGCAGGGGGAGACAAACTTTTTCAAAAACTTTTTCAGAAACTTTTTCAAAGGTGTACAGGTTCATTTAATAATTTACCCTCTGTAAAATACTGATTATTTAATGTACTTAAATGAGTGAGCTCTAGTGCAGAAACATGCTCACATTTCCGGCGAGGCCGTCTCAGGGGCCCTCATCCTGGTGCCATCTTTCAGTCGTTTACAGAAATCTTCATCAATCTGGATGCCGGGGTAAGGCGAGGCACCTGTGGCATATTAACATAGATTAACTTTTCAAAGCTGCTAATTTAAGTAACTTCAAAAGGTGATTTTTTTTGTTGCTTCTGTTAGCACTCTACTGCAGGCTTGAAAAAATGTCACCACTCATTAGTTCTGAAGAAGCACCACAGATAAATCATGAAACATATTTAAGATTACACCACAAATCCAGTCATCCAGACTTATAAGGAAATGACACCAAGCTTACCTAACGAGAATATCTCCCACAGCAGCACGCCAAAAGACCACACATCACTCTGACTAGTGTAGACTTTATCAAAGATGCTCTCAGGAGCCATCCACTTAAGTGGCAGTCTGGCCTGCAAAAGTAAATGCACATCAAACTGAGTTCAAGCCGAGTTCACTTTACCCAGACCAACAACCCTTTTCAACTGACTGAGAAAAGTGAAGCCATTTTATAACTGTGGGTGCAATTCTAGCTCTTGTGATATACACTTTATTAGGAACACATGTACACATGCACATTTGTTCAGTTATCCAATCAGTCAATCATGTGGGCAAAATTGTGATCTCAAATACTTTGACTGTGGCATGGTTGCTGGTGCTAGACAGGGTGGTCTGAGTATTTCAGAAACTGCTGATCTCCTGGGGTTTTCACACACAACAGTACTTAGAGTTTACCAGGCAATGTTTTTCCAATCTCCAAAAACAGTGTCCACTGTAGCCTCAGATTCCTGTTCGAGTGGAAGCCGATGTTGTCTGCTGTTGTAACCCATCTGCCTGAAAGTTCAACGTGTTGTGGATTCTAAGATGCTTTTCTGCTCACCACGGTTGTAAAGAGTAATTATTTGAGTTACTATATCCTTCATGGCAGCTCAAACCAATCAACGCCAACAAGATTGTAAAGAGTGGTAAGTTGGTTACTATAGCCTTCCCGTTAGCTCACACTAGTCTGACCCCTCTCATCACCAAGGTGTTTTCACCCACAGATCTGCTGCTATCTGGATGTTTTTGTGTTTCGCAACCATTCCCACCATTAAACACCATACAAAATCTACTTAAAACCTTGTTTTTCAGCAGTCTGGTTTTGTAAAGTATATTGAACAAATGTTCTTAAGTATAAAACATTATTTACTATTTATTATATTCATAAATTAATAACTCATACCCAAATAATGAAATAAAAATGTTTCTGACAATTACATACATCCTTTCTTTTCGAATACTATTGGGAAATGGACAAATAACAAGAATTTTTTTTTACTTATATTAATTATGAAAATTGTTGTCTGTAAGTTGACCAATTATGCAGCTCTGTACTTAATTAAGTGGAGTTTCATAACCATTATCCCTGGAGTAAAAAATATTGTTACTTTTAAATTCAATATATAAGAGTACACTCACTTTCAACTTTATTAGGAACACCTGTACACCTGCACATCCATGCATTTATCTTATCAGCCAATCATGTGGCAGCAGCACGATGCAAAAAAATCATGCAGATACAGATCAAGAGCTTCAGTTATTGTTCACATCAAATATCAGAATGAAGAAGAAGTGTGATCACTGTGACTTTGATCGTGACATGGATGTTGGTGCCAGATGGGCTGGTTTGAGTATTTCATAAACTGTTTGATCTCCTTGGATTTTCGGTCTCTAGAGTTTACACTGAATGGTGTGTAAACCTAAAAACATTGAGTGAGCGACAAGTCTGTGGATGGAAATGCCATTTTTTTTATAAGAGAGGTCAGAGGAAAATGGCCAGATTGGTTTGAGCTGGCAGGAAGGATAAAGTAACTTAAGTAATTACTCTTTACAACTGTGGTGAGCAGAAAAGCATCTCAGCATGCACAAAATATAGAGCCTTGAGGAGGACGGGCTACAACAGCAGAAGACCAGGTTGGGTTCCACTCCTGTCAGCCAAGAACCTGAGGCTATCATGGGCACAGACTCACCCAGACTGGACAGATGAATATTAGAAAGAAAAAAAAAAATCACCTGGTCTTTTTCCAGTCTTCAACTGTCCAGCTTATGTGAGTCTGTGCCCATGGTAGCCTCACATTCTTGTTCTTAGCTGACAAAAGTGTGTTGTGTGTTCTGAGAAGCTTTTCCGTTCACCACAGTTGTAAAGAGTGCTTATTTGAGGTACTTTAGACTTCCTGTCAGCTCAGACCAGTCTCGTCATTCTCCTCTGATCTCTCTCATCAGCCTGCAGACCCTCCGCTCACAGAATGTTTTTTACTGTTCACACCATTCTGTGTAAACTCTAGAGACAGTTGTGTTGTGAAATTCTCAGGAGATCAGCAGTTTATGAAATACTCAAACCAGCCCATCTGGTACCAACAACCATGCCACGGTTAAAGTCGCACAGATCACATTTTTTCTCCATTTTGATGTTTGATGTGAACAATAACTGAAGCTCTTGACCTGTATCTGCATGATTTTTGTGCATTGCAGCCACATGATTGGCTGATTAGATAATTGCACGAATGTGCAGGTGTACAGGTGTTCCTAAAAAAGTGGATGGTGAGTGTATATATGCATTTTTTTTGCACAAGCGTTAACTCCTTTTCATTTTCAAAAGCTAAATGTAATCCAAATTACAGAATTGTTTTGACAATTTTGCTTCTCCATGTTATCATCCACTTCTAAGCTGTGTCATTAGTTTCCTCTGAAGCACCATTTTGATGAAGTTTTTGTCCACTTGGAACTATTAAAATGGTGTGAGAAAAGCATGTTGAGTGAGCTATTTGACACAAATGGTTTCTTTTCTCTCTTACATTGCCTTTCCGCACATAATCTGGGTCCTTGTAGATGTCACGAGCCAGTCCGAAGTCGCAGATCTTCACCACATTGTTCTCTGACAGCAGAATGTTCCGGGCTGCCAAGTCTCGATGGATGCACTAGCAGGACATGATCACAGAGGAAATTAGCACTGTATGCAGGGGGGATTAGGACCTCCATGCACAGACCTTTGCCTCACTATAAGTGCCTCCACATGCCAAATTCTTAGTTATCTTTATTATTGTTTTAATAGAAATGTAAATGTAAATGTCTGTTACCAGTCAAAATGTGTTTGTGTATGTCTCATAAATATTGCACTTCACTTTGTTAGTGACCTCAGAAATCCCCAGATGAGACAGTGGAATGAAGCTTAAGTGTTTTACAATTAGCTTAGTAGGCTGATGTTATGAAAAATTTATGGAAATATTATGTTCTGCAGAGATTCAACTTAATGCATCATATTTGCATTTTAATTACAGCCATAATTATAGCCATAGCCATAAATAAGTTATCTGTTAATGTGTCAGCTCAGACCATAGCCTTTTAAGAAGCATTTTTGTGCTGTACAAAAAAAGAAATAATCTTTTGTGTGTGTGTGTGTGTGTGTGTGTGTGTGTGTGTGTGTGTGTGTGTGTGTGTGTGTGTGTGTGTATGGTTTCTTTCAAAGTAACTGAATTTAGGTGGAATTTCTTTATACTGTAAAATCCCTTGTAACTGGGTATTGTTTCAGTTAGGATGAGAACTATGATTTAATCTCTGACTGCATAATTTGATATATTACTTCTTTAGCAGCGCTGACAGTAGCTACACTCAATAATTAATGCATTGATTCTAATATATTATTGTTTGGTGAAATATTCTGTGAGGAGTTGTTTAGTTCTTTTGGTTTCCAGTGTCAGTGCTTTGTCACAGTCGGAGGTAAAGCTGAAACATTTTCTGACATGGGAAAAGCAATACCTAATACAAAATGATGTGCAATTGTGCATTATATTGCCGCAATGCTATATAGTAGTTTAGTTTATGGGTATGCATAATTATTGTAAAATCTTGAAGTTTGACTGGACTTGCCTTACGAGATGCCAGGAACTCCATCCCTCGTGCCACCTGGTAACTGTAGCATATTAGATCCTCTATTGTAAGAGGCTTCTTCCAGAGGTCCTCCACTTAAAAGCAATAGAAACAAGAAAATTATATACAAACGTTTTTCAATTACAAATTAGTAGCAAGAATTGGCACAGTGAACCAATACAGAATATCTAGGTTGGAAGAATGAAGTTAAGCAGGATTCATAATTCACATTCATGAACACGTATTATTTGTTGTTATAATTTGTGAAGTCCAGTCTAAGGTCACGCCCATTTCAAGTTTAAATCCAATTACAGATTAAACAAATATATATATATATATATATATATATATATATATATATATATATATATATATATATATATATATATATATATATATATATATGGGTACTATGAGCATTAGACGGATACACATATAGATAATGGCATTTATTTGCATATCACATGGTAGAAACTTACATTTCTCTGATGAGGAGCTCTTTGAGCTGGATTTGCTGATGACAGAGGAAGAAGGTTGGCGACCTCTCTGCTCTACCTGCCCAGCCTCCATCATCCTCCTCACCTGGCTCCGGGTTTTAGGGGAACGGTCCTGCAGGGGAAGAGAACTTTCTGTGAAACATGGAATAGTTACTGCATTTATTATTTAATAGTTGGCAATCTGGTGTAGAGCCAGAGAGTTTAGGAGCTTAACTATTAGAGATAGTATTTATGGTGATACTTGTTCTAACTTTCAGTAGTCTTTGTTCTCCTGTGGATGTTGGAAATGATTTCCATTTAAACAGTGATGTACTACAGTGAAATAAATAACCACCCTCTACAACATCCACTGAAATTGACATTGAATCTAATGTCTATATTACTAACACAGACAAAGACTTCCCACAAAGCCTGTAATACATTTTCTGCACATTAATGTGTTAAATCTAAAGTTCCTGAATTAATGTGTGAAATCTAAAGCTCAAGAACTTATTAAAAGGTAAAAAGATGAATACTCTTTTATCTCTGACTTTCTTTTTGAGGCCAGTCTGATACATTTAGATAGTGACTCATGTCAAATAATAGTTTTAAGTTACAGTGTAAATATTAAATGTAATTGTTAAATATAAATAGTAAATCTAAATCTGAATGTTAAATATCAATGTAAATGTAGAACATAAATGTTTTCGGTCATATGCTAATTATCCCTACCCTCTCAGAGTGCGTCATGGGAAAATGTGGTGCCGGTAGGGTTGCCAGGTTTACACCATACTGTGTTGGTTTTGGAACAAGGTTGAAGATGTAAAAGTCTGCTGGCATTTTTGGTCTGATTTAAAATAGTCCACGGCCACCAAAATCTTTTTGTAAAGCAAATAATCAGAATTAAATCAAACCAATTTGTACATATGCTATGGCAAAGGGAATTTTTTTTTTAATGCAGACAGTGTAGACCTATCTGCAATGTACAGAACCATTTCTGTTTTCTACAGAAGTCCAGAAAGGACAAGGTTTTTTTTTTGTTGTTGTTGTTGTTTTGTGATCCTAAGATAACACAAGTTGTTGCCTCGAGATCACAACTTTTTTTCTCATGATGTTGAAATGCACGTTTAGCCATATATGCTGTACAGCATGGACGAGTGTGTCCGTTTTTATTTTAATCAGCAAGTGCTGCAGGAAGTAATAGGTGGTGCAATAGTAGAATTTCTGCTTTCACTTTTCAACACAAAAATCATGGGTTTGATCCTGTGTCTGAGTGGAGTTTCACTTTATTTTTCCCAAATATCCTCTTGTGGATCAATAAAGTACATCTATCTATCTAACTATCTATCAAGCTATCTAGCTGTATGTTTGTCAGTGCTGTACAATTTCCAAATTAGTGTCCAAATTAGTGTTTATTTTTATATTTAAGATTTACATTTAAGATTTATATGTAAGATTTATATTTAAATTTTATGTTTAGATTTAAGATTTTTTTTTACATTTAAGATATATGTTTGCCTTGCACTTCCAGGGTTGGGGGTTCGAATCCTGCCTCCACCCTGTGCTTGAATGTCCTTCCCGTGCCGCTGAGACTTCTTCCCCCAGTCCAAAGACATGCACTGTAGGCTGATTGCCATTTCCAAACTGTGTGAATGGGTGAGTGACTGGGTGAGTGAATATGTGTGTGATTGTGTCCTGCAATGGGGTGGCACCCCATTCAGGGTGTCCCCCGCCTTGTCCCCCCGCCCAAGTTCCCTGGGATAGGCTCCCGGATCCCCCGCGGCCCTGTGTAGAATAAGCGGTATGGAAAATAGATAGATGTACCACTGCTTTCATTTTTTTGGTGAAAAACACCAGTGTGGTTCCATTATGGGCACATGAAACCTGTAGAGATCCGGTTGGCTCAGGATCTGCAACTAGCAACTACTATCTGGAGCCAAAAAACACGGATAATATTTTACAGTGGGGAAAAGAAGAATCATACAACTGATCTGATTAGATCTGATTTACCCAAACACATGTAATTTATGGCCTTTGAACTTCATCCAACACCAGTCATTGTTTATTAGCTTTTCTTGGTTCACTGGGTTTACATGATTTTGGGTGGCATATTTATGACCGTGATGGCTTATTTCACTGATGAGAACTAATAGCACCTCAAACCTCTTTGAATCATACCCTGTATGGCAGGAAAAACTCCCTCTTCGCCCGCAGGTAGTTGGATAGATTTCCGTATTTGCAGTACTCCACCACAACCATGAGGGGACCTTAAAAATGACAGGTACTTAAATAAGTTGAGAGTAGACAAAAACGTAAAAGGAAAATATCTTATATGATATTTGATTGTTACGGGTTATGGATCTTTATCATCTACATTTGGAGCAGTTGGACTAACCGTTGGGTTTGGTGCAAGCTCCCAACAGGTTGACCACATTCAGATGGTTTCCCATGTGAATTAGGATTTTCAGCTCAGACATGAGGGCTTTATGTTCACTGGCTGTTGCTCCCTCTATTATACACACAAACACACACAATACAATTTAAAACAGTTTGAATGAATATGTTCATCACGCTAATCACAGCCTAAATGTTTTCATGTGTTAATAAACCATTATGTTATATGTTTTAAGTTTAAGGCTGAAAATCATTTTAGAATTGCTCATATTACTTTGTTAAAATTTCTTAATGGGTCATTTTGACCCAAATAAAAACATAAATACTAATCAGTCCAACCTTTGAGCATCTTAACAGCCACAGTGCCTAAACTGCTCTTCTTATCACTGCCATAGATGGAAGCCTCAATCACCTTCCCAAAAGCACCATGACCAAGCACCTTCCCTGTTAAAAGATGATCAACAATTATATTATCACATAATAAGTGGTGGAACAATATGAAATGTTAAAGTAGGATAATGGTACAGTCCAGTATTAGGATTTTTTATGCTTCTTTTATAGTCTTGGTTAGTTGTCTTTGTGCAATAAAAAAGTTATTCTGACTAATCACAGGATGAAAATACCCCATCCACAGGGTACATATTAGTGGATTTTGCTTCAAAATTTGTAGTTGATCAAAACTGTAAGCTGTAACTATACCACTATACCAATTTAAAAATAAGGATAGATGCTGTTTTAAGAATCTACCATTCATCAATAACAATTTTCAACAGCAAGACTGACCAGGATTAAGCAGTTAATGAAGAGGAATGAATAACTGAATACTTGTATAGCATACGATTCCCTTAACATGGTATACCAATTTATAATCCCACCTCTAATTACTATATTGTCAATATCATCTGTTTTTTACCACTGCGTACCAAGCCGCAAACGGTCCCTTGAAATTTCCCATTGGCTGGAATCGTAGGGCAGATATTCACACTGTTCCTCCAGAGGCACCTCGTCTGGATCCATGATAATGGACAGATAACTCGTCTTGATATCGGCTGGGTTCACCTGCAGGACAGTATCACAACAACATTACCACCAGCTCACACTGGCTTTTGTAGTGCAGAACTGTTAGCTGGTGATTAGACAGGAGCATCAGTTATGTCTTGTTGATGTACAGACTGTGACCCCATTTCAAATAGCAGCAGTCACCTGAACTCTGCCCAGTCAGATAGTAATAGGGTTTAGAGATTCATTTGGCTTGAGGCATAGTACTGACTTTCGACAGCCTGGAACAGACCTTACGACAGTACTTGGGAGAACTGTGAGAAATCTGCAGGGCTCAGATTAACTCAGAGCCACATGGAATAAACAGTTTAGTGCATAAACTGTGAATAAACTGTAATGTAGGAGCAAATTCAGCATGGATCAGAAATCACGATTCAAACCTACACTGACCCGCTTGACATTGCAAAAGATGAGGATGAGAAGGACCCAGAAGAATATGGCGATTACTCCGGTGCCGATGAGGATCACAATTTCCACATTCGTGCTGTTGTCAGATCCTGATGGAGGAAAACAAGTGTGACATGGCATGAGGTCATTTCCTGTCATCTGTGCCCATTTACATGATAGAACATCCTTGAAAACACATTGCCCTTCCCTGTTCCAAACTCCAGTTCCTCCACCAAACACGCAAGAGCCTGTATCATTAAATCTGGCATCTCTGTGTGAAAGGAGACTTCACTTTATTGTGTCCTCCCTCACAGTGGAATTAGTGTACTTACTAACTTGAGTCACCAGATATAAAAAGAAACTACCTACTAGCTTCCAACTGACAGCTGTATGCACATTTTTAGCAAACTGTATTAGGTGTGAATTTAAAATGGTGGGTCATACATATCTATACATATATATGACCTATATTATGATGTTTTTTAATGATATACAGAGGGGAACTGTCATTGTAAATGTTAGTGGGTGTGTGTGCCAGCTACATGTTAGAAAAGGTCCTTATGTAACCTTGAAAAGATCTTAAAAGACATTTGGTAAATCATGTACTATAGCAACTTGTATAGACAATAAAGAGAATCTCACCGATTACAGACACTGTTGCTGAGGAGTGAATGCAGCCTCTTTGGTTGCAGGCAGTGCACGTGTACAGACCAGCGTCCTCCTCACGTACCCGCTGGATACTGAGTGTTCGGTTAGAGTCCTGCAGTAGGATCCCTGCGCAAATCCACAAAGCTGTCAATCAAAATGTACACACCATCCGCACTTTAGGGGCTGGTTCTCAGTTCCAGTTTCAGAGCTGTCCCAGACTACTGTCAAGACTAACTAACTATCTATCTATCTATCTATCTCTCTATCTATCTACAGTGCCTATAGAAAATCATCACACCCCTTTGAAATAGTCACTTTTTTTGTCGTACAGACTGAAATCAAAACCCATTAAAAATTTTTTTTTTTGTTCCAGCTTTATTTACATGCTGCCTTACAACATTCCAGTAACGTAAAAAGGCAACAGTTCGGAAACGTTAAAAAAAAGAAAACTAGAATAACAGTTGGAAAAGTGATCAGTCCCATGATTTAATACTTTGTAGAGCCACCTTTTGCTTTAATTACAGCCATCAGTCTGTTTGGCTATGACTCTATTAGCTTTGCGCACCAAGAGTGGGGAATATCTGCCCATTCTTCATTGCAGAATTGTTCGAGTTCAGTCACATTTTGTGGTGAGCGGCGATTGACTGCTGTCTTCAAGTCCATCCACAGATTTTCTATTGGATTTAGGTCAGGGCTCTGACTTGGCAACTCAAGGACATTCACCTTCCCATCCTTAAGCCACTGTGTAGTTTTTTTGGCGGTGTGTTTAAGGTCGATGTCGTGCTGGAAGATGAACCACCTGTCCATCTTCAGCTGTCTAGCAGAGGGCCGCAGGTTTTCCTCAAGAATTTGGGTGTACTTGGCAGCATCCATTTTCCCTTCAATCCTGCCCAGTCCCCGCTGAAAAGAAACACCCCCACAACATAATGTTTCCACCACCATGCTTCACAGTAGGTATGGTGTGTTTTGGGTGGTGTGCTGTGTTTGGTTTTTGCCAAACATAACGCTTGCAGTTCAGTCCAAAAAGTTCAATCTTGGTCTCATCTGACCATAAAACCTTTTGCCACATGGCATTTGAATCTTCCAAGTGGTTTTTTGCAAAGCTTTTTCAGAAGAGGCTTCTTTCTTGCCACCCTGCCATACAGGCCAGCTTTGTGTAAAGCTTGTGAGATTGTTGTCACATGCACAGACCGACCAATCTCTGCCATAAGGACTTGTAAGTCCTTCAAAGTTGTCACTGGCCTCTTGGTAGCTTCCCTGATCAATATCCTCCTGGCTCGGTCATCCAGTTTGGAGGGATGGCCCAATCTAGGCAAGTTGTTGGTGGCGCCATACACTTTCCACTTCATAATAATGCTCTGAACGGTACTCAGAGGGATAGTTAAAGCCTTTGAAATCTTTTTGTATCCTTCTCCTAACTTGTGCCTTTCCACAACTTTGTCCCGGAGCCCTTTTGAAAGCACCTTTCCAACCATGGTGTATTCTTTGCGTTGCCAGGCACTACTAGTAATGGAATCATCATGGAACAGCCGGTTTTTTTTTATGAAGTAATCAAAACCACTGCAATTGATGTGAGGTGGGGGGCAATTAGCATGGTGTGTGATCTGGGAAGTGACTGGTTGTACCTGAGCAAGTTTATAATGCTTACTCTAAGGGGCTGATCACTTATCCAAACCAGGTATTTCACTAATTAAATTTTAATAATTGTTCAGAATTTTTTTTAAATGTTATTTCCACTTAGAGAGTTATAATGTGTAAATACAGCTGGCAAAACAACAAAAAAAAAGATTTAATTTATTTTAATTTCCAGGGTGTAATGTAACAAAAGGTAAGGATTTTGACAGGGTATGATATATATATATATATATATATATATATATATATATATATACACACACACATATGTATGTATGTATGCATGTATGTATATACTATATACATATGTATGTATGTATGCATGTATACAGGGTGTCCCAGAAGTCTCCAAATATAGGGGAAATTAACACTTTTTAGTAAAATGTCTTCCAAAATTGTTCGTACTTAGTTTATATTGTAGATTTTTTCAGATAGCATTTAAGAATGACTTTGGCAAAAGAAAAACATACTGAAATCATTCTCATGGTTCAATCAGGAAGCTCTTGCAAGGTTGTGATGGACTTTAACAGGAAACATGGCAAACACATCACACACAACACTGCTGCCAGACTTATTAACAAATCCAAAAAGACTGAAAGTGTTGCGGACCAGCCGAGAAGTGGACGTCCACGAACACATGAAGGCACAACCCACGTGGTGCTGGCAAACATAGTCTCCTATGTATGGAGACTTTTGGGACACCCTGTATATATATGTAATCATCTAACTCTGTTAAATGACTAAATGGTAAAACTGATTTTGGCTCTAGGACAGCATAAAGCAAGTTTGACAATGTAATACACTGTAATGCCACCAGGGGGCAAGAGTTTATTAATTATGCCTCATGGTTTCGAGGGTAGTCGCACAATGCTGTTGGTTCATTTCAATTCACTTTAATTCAGTTTTACTGATATAGCACTCTTAACAGTTTATTTTATCAAAAAGCAGCTTTACTTATTTAGATTTAGATCCTTAATGAACATGTTCGTTATGAGTATACTGTGATTAAGAATCCTAAGCACGGGAATATTTTTAAGCACAGGAAAGTTGTTTCATTTTAAAATGCGGGAATGAGCTCATTTATAGTAATATTATATTTGATTCCTGGCTCCAGGAGTTTGTCTTCATGTATATTTATAGAAACATCAGTCAGCTGTTGGTGTCCCCACTTCAGACTTTTGCATTACCAATTACTGTTTCACATGGACCATAGTACAAAAGCTTGATTACAAGCAATCATGTATAAGCTGTCTCTAAGACCTCAGTTTAACAAACTACTATAGTGTGTCCTGTATAGTTATCAATATTACCACAAAAGCATTTTTTAAACAGAGCAACTATTTAAAGGTTAATGTTACTAACAAGTCTATGACCAAATTTATTTTCATGTAGCTTCAGTGCCTGGCTGATCACATCAGGCCCCAGGGGAAATTTTGTTAATGTCGCTGTTCCTTTAAATAAGCAGTCTGAAAATTTCAGAATCTTCTGCTACCTGCGAGGCGAACTGCAATTGCAAGGAAAACCTTGATAAGGAAAACAACCTTTCCCTTTAACTCTGCATGCCTTGTGGGTTGCCACTGATGGAAAACGTGCCGTTCAGAGCAGCCCTGTTGACTATTTTTCAGTGCCCAAAAAACATCAACAGAAGCTAGTTAGATTTACTGTGTGGCAGGATTGAGTGCTTTAGGTGCCCTTCAAATAATACGATTATTAGAGACCCTCCTGCCAAACGCTTTAAAATTACAAACTGCGCCTTTAAGCTATAACAGATTCTACAGTGTTATTACTGTGGTGTTGTCCAGGTTCCAAGGACTAAATGAAGTGTCATATTACATTAGGTGAACAACACCCAGACTACTGCCATGCGCTAATGCTCAGGTTCTTCCTGCAGCGAACATCACAAAGGACTTCTATTTGCGAGCTATGACTTACTGACTGTAATTGGTAGCAGGAGAGCATCAGGGTAGCCTTACCCTTCACCTCAAATACTAGACTGCATTTGTTTTAATGACCTCCATGCCAGAGTGTTTATGTGTCCAATTAGTTAACAAGAGACATAAGGTCAGTGCAGATAGACTAGGTCACGATGTCTGTAAAAAAAAAAAATCCCTGTGATCCCTCTATGGAGTATAATTAATCAGAAGCAAATCTGATTCAACACACATTACAACCAGGCACCCTGGCAGCATAGCAGCCTCCCTCCTTTACTGAACTCTGCATGCTCTGCATACACACACACACACACACACACTGCAAATACACACAAAAGCACTGTAAATCCTGTTCAACAACAAGGCTTGGTGGACTCATAATCCATAAACACACACATTCATTTCCAAAGCTGTCATCATGCATAGCTCCCTTTCATTTCGGTTACATTCCAATGCCAAAGCTTCAATTCTCTGCTCCAGTGGTCCACCCAGCATCTGTCTATCACAACAAACAGAGCTCCACCATACACTTGAATGAATACGTCTCTTTTAGTGTGTTTGCATATGTTGGAGCATATGTTACAGCTGATAAAATTCACATAGCTCTTCAAGCAAAAACTGAATTTGAATATTTATGATCATTTGAAGAGAACTAAATACAAGGCAGAGACAGAAATCATCAAGAAATTACCGACAACTGTAAAATCTTTCCATATACAAATACAAAGCAACTTGTTTTCGACTTGTGACTTGTTTTCATCCATCCAGCCATCCATTTTCTGTACCGCTTGTACTACACAGGGTCTTGGGGGAGCCTGGAGCCTGGAGCCTATCCCAGGGAACTCGGGGCACAATATTTATGTTTTCTGAATCTACATCCTTTTTTCTGTTATATTATGTACAATGGAAGAGAAAAGGTCAGAAGCTGACCTGATATTTGGTGGAGGGGTTGGTTGTCTTTAAACCAAGAGAGTTGGGGAGAGGGAGTGCCTTCCACATCGCACTCCATTTGCAGAGATGCGCTGACATTCACTGTCTGATTGATGGGGTTGTGCCGGTACCTTGGGGCTTCTAGGGCTGGGGAAGAGAGAGGGAAAGAGAGAGACACAAGAATAAAAATAGGCAAACAAACAGAGTGACACAAAGAGAGACAAAGACAAAGTCTGAAAATGACAAAGAGAAAGACCAAGGAATAAAAAGAGATTGTGCCACTCTGGTTACGTATAGTGACATATCAACTGTGGATTCACAGCTTAACTTCTTAACCCTGTTCTTGTCCATGTGTTGCCTCCAAGGACTAAAATACCAAAACAAATCTCAGCTTTCCTGAAAATATCTAGGGATAAGGAAAGCGGCTGACTAAGTCTACATAAATGGCTCTTCAATGATTCTGGTAAAAGTTATATATAAAACTGTCACAATTCAAAGAACAATATAAGTAGATAAATGGTTAAGGCTGTTCAGATTATTCCTTATGTGTTCAAATAATGTTACAGCTGCCTCCACATAGTCATTTAAGCAATTATAGGCTGTCTTGTATTTACACTGAGGATTCAATATTGCAATTTCACCACAACGCTAATGAATTCTCGATTTTGATTTTCCAGAAGGTGTTGATTCATTTTCTGTAACAGCAGCTCCAGGACTTGTATGGCAGATGATTCACATGATCAAAACCAATTTTAAACTATACAAACTTGCATGTTTGACTTATATATATAGATATATATATATATATATATATATATATATATATATATATATATATATATATACATACATACATACATACATACATACATACATACATATATATATATATATATATATATATATATATACATACATACATACATACATACATACATACATACATACATACATACATACATACATACATACATACATACATATATATATATATATATATATATATATATATATATATATAGGGTATGCAGCCGCTTAAGTTGATTTTTCAACAGCATCTGACATTTTCTTTGCTGTCAACTATAATATGGTAACATAAAATCAAGAGGCAATTTAAAAATGAAAGTAAAAAAGACATACAATTATATATGAGATAATATAATGTAAGAGAATATGTCAAGCATTAACATAAACATTAAATAGGAGTCTAGAATACACTGCAAATTTGGTTTAATTTAGCAATATGGCTTCCACCTGCATTAATCAGCAGCTTATAAAATAGTACTTTATATTAAATTAAACTTTTGTATCCTGCTCTAACAGTTAATTGTGTGTACAACTTAATGAAGCCATGTAAATGTAATGTGTGCTTGGGCTATATGCATTTTTAAATTAAGAAGTCCATTTGAGAAGTTCTTTAGAGGAAAAGCTGACAGAGCATTCACCTCACAGAGAATTACAGCTCACTTTAAGTAAACATTTTTTGCATAAAAAATCCTCTACTCTACTCTACAGACACACAACATCGCTCCAAGATAACCTTGCTAGAGGCTCTTACCCTTCACAGAAACATATTTGCGGTGGCAGTGCTTCTCACCACTCCGCCGGTTCTGCACCTCACAAACATAGTTGCCCTCGTCCTGCAGATGCACGCTGGGAATGCTCAGCTCCAGTACCCAGTTGTTAGTGGAGGTGTGGAAGGAGAGTTCCCCGCCCAGAGCCTCAGCATACTGGTGCAGGCTCTTGCAATCCTCTGGCGGCACGGCCTGTGGGTCTAGACGATACCAGCGCAGGTTCTCGTATGTGTAGTTGTCGGCGCTGCATTTCAAATAAACAGGCTCCAGTTCCAGCGGGTCCTCCGACGGCTCCATCTCGATCCCAAACCCTTCTGGAATGGCTAAACAGAAAGAGGTGGTAAAGTCAAGAGTGAAATGATGTACAGAAATATTCACTTTGGTAACCTTTGTATACCTGCGGTCCTGGTGGTGGGACAAAATAAGACATTGGTTTAGGATCACATTTTCTTCTCAGTTCACAAAATTTGTTTCTTGTGAAAATAATGACATTGCATGAGAAATTCAGTTTTGGTTAATGCAGACCAGTTACTTCAGTCAGCAAACTACCATGTCAGTTTGTGAAAGAAAAGGGTTGTATTGCTATCTGGTGCATTCCTCAGTCTATATCTGTATGTATATAGCTTTACTTTTAGCCTTTTTTTATCCAGCATTTATGGATCTTTTTTTGCTCTGGTAAGTACAGCTACAGATTGTTGGAGAGTCTATCTTGCTGCATAGCGGTGCTTATTGAGTGACATATCATATCTGTTATTGTGATGACTCTGGAGATATATAACTTAATGCTTAAGAATGCTAATAGAAATTGTTTAAAAAAAAAAAGAAAAAAGAAAAGAAACAAGTCAGTGTAGGTCTGAAAGGGTTGGACACGAGATTTTAGAGTGAATTATATATATTTTTTAAAATATTTATTGCTTATTACGCAATGTTACAACAGCTTGAGTATGGAGAAGTGATAAAAAATTTTTTAAAAACAATGCACGTGCTTACTATAATGACCCTACATAACATTTTGTATCAGCAGTTTATAAACCAGTGATATGAAGTTCATCCACACGAACTTTTCTTAACACCTTGTTCATTTTACAAAGAGTTTGCAAGAAAACACAACAGGACCAGGACTTAAAAAATGCACATTTATTCATTATGATTAAATAGTTAAAGGCACAACTATATTTGATGACGTGCTTCCCTTGTTGTAAGCAGTACTTACTGGTTACATAAAAGTAGATAAGTCTCTCATCTTTCCCCACTTTGTTCTCAGCAGAACATTTGTACATGGTCGACACATTTGCGCTGCGTACGACCACACGGCCCACTGTCTGCAAAAAAACAAGCACATCAAATCAACAAATACTTGTACTTTTCCCAGAAGCTGGGATCAAAGATGATGAGCTTGCTGGTCGATGACTCCTATTTTCCCTTCTGCCACTCCTTTTCTCAGCCTACACAGAGGAAATGACCTAACAGGTGTGACAGAAAACAGGAAGCGAGTGTTCTGAGCATGCATGTTTATTCCCTGTCCCTCCAGGAAGTGTGGAAAGGAAGAAGAGTTTAAATATTTTGAGTGTGGAAAGACCTAAGCTCATCACCTCTCCCACTCCTTGTGATTGACAAATGTTGTCAGGGTTCAGATATTTGGGTCACATACAGTATAATTTTTTTTTTTTTTTTTAAAGAATAACACCAAGAGTTCATGTTTGTGAACATTAATTTAATGGCTCAAACTGATGCTCAAGGGTTTTGTTTCTCTTTAAAATTTTCCTGTTGGGTGATACCAATGCAGAGGATAATAAAAACCAAACCTTTTGCTTGCCATCTACTGGTTCGGTCCAAGTGTCCATGCTGTCAATTGTGTTCAGAGTGTGTTCAAAGTCCAGATCAAGCCAGTCCTGACAGAGAGGGACCTTGTCTCGCTGGCTTCTATGAGCGCTAGGAAAGTTGGAAATCATATTAGTCTCTAGAATAGCATGTAAACAGATACATATTTGGCATGTTTCCAGATCTTGCCACTCTGAAACCATTTTATGAAATCAATAAAGTCTTTTTAAAGTAGAAGAGGCTCTAACATTTTATTAAAAGGAGCACATCATAAAAACTGAGATGAAAGACATAATAGACTTTCTAATTTATAATACATAAGACCTTTTCAACTGAAGTGACTATTGGTCAGAATTTAGTGTGGTTTGCTATGACACTTGAATTAAATTATGACTTTATATAAGATGCTTGTACAATTTTATAAGCAAACCCCAGAGTATAATCATTAGGAAGCAAATTACAATTAAGTACAATGCAATTTAAATAAATACTCATTAGCATTATTCAATCTAATCTCTACCTCTGGCATCTGTAACGTATGTGTGATTACTGTGGACAATAATGTCATAATGTTTGCCTGTACTGAAAAATCAGTGAAAAACCAGTTTACTCAAACTCACATTAAATGGAAGTCTAAGGGCACTTATTAAATGCCAACAATAAATGTGTTTATAACACAATTCAAATCTACAACTGTTATGCACAAAAAATAAACGTCAGTATGTGACTGATCATTGTGCACCAGTGAACAAGATTCTGGAAATCCGGCTGTAAACTTTATAAAATTAGGCGGTGCCAGTCCATATCTAAAAACTTCAACATGCCACACAAATGCTTCTCTTTAGAAAAGTAGTCCCATCTCTGCAAGAACTAAGTATTCAGATTTAGAGCTTTGTATTCCTGAAGCATTCCTTTAAGCCCTTGTTACTAGCAAGAACATTTGTGGATTTCTAGGGCAAGGAGAGGAAAAGTGGATGTCTGATGATGAACCCTACATCCGCCATGACCATTGTCTTGTGTGTGTATGCTTGTGTTTGTTTGTGAGAGAGATAGAGAGGATGTGCAGAGAGACACAGGAAGAGCTTTTAGACTCTTCTGTCTTCCTGTGGATGATGAAGGCTAGAGAAGGACGCACATGAAGGCCACACACTGTATTTGGCTTCTATATTATTTACAAGGTAGAGCTGGCATATAAAAGTCATTTTCCCACTATCGGGAGTGTGGGATCAGAATTGGAATGACCTCTGATAAATTGGTACTACATATATTGGAGAGCTGAATGCTGGGGAAATGTGTTTGTGAATGTCTAAACGAAGCAGCTGGCAAAAGAACATAGGACCACTCCAAACTATCACGACCTTCCATTTAATATTCCTATATGCACGCACACGTGTGTGTGTGTGTGTGTGTGTGTGTGTGTGTCAGTGTGAGTGATGCACAGAAATCAAGCACTCTGAGCATCAGTTGTGAGTGTGTGGGAGTGAGGTGAATACAGAAGAGATGTTGTGTTTGCCTACATCTCGGCCTAAAAGCTGCTCACACATAGCTGCATCAATCTCCACTTGAACTAAAGTGACTGCAGCATGGCGTGACTACACGGCGATGGAGGAAACCAAAGAGTGAACATAGGAAGCTGGTAGGTGCTCTGAGGTCTCAGCACTGTAGAATTAGCTTGTCTGTCCAGGGCCAAAGGATGCTATCATGACCCCGTGCTGTCTTAGTGCTTCCTGTTGTTTGGATGACCCATCACTCCTTGCAGGCAGCACGGCTTCTCAAATGCAGACTTGGCTTGGTGGAGCACTAAAAATATCTCTGTATGTTAAACATGGGAGAACCGATACCATGCCATAGGCCTCTCTGCCCTTACAATTGAGAAAATAAATGTCACGGACTGAAAACACAGGAGTGAAAACCTCTTCTACAGGCAGGCGATGACTAGCAGATTGCCAAGAGGGACAAAAACTATCCGTTCTGAACTTGAAATGAACCACTGAGGTCTTGTGTTTAATGTTTATGAGCGATTTCGACAGCTTCAGGAACAAACCTAATACTCCCATTGACACGGGTCTGAGGTGCAGGCGAAAATCCCTTTAGTGTAGCAATATCCTGAGACTTAAACTTGTTTTGAGTACATTAGAACCTCCAGGTCTTTCAATTTTGACAGATGTATGTGTTTACCAAAGAGCACCGGAACTAAATTATCCACCAAAGGCTCAAGGCAGCATGGAGACTTTTAAGTGAAACATTTGGCTCTCTGACCAGACCACCTCTAGCTGAAGCTTTATATAAGATGAAATCAATACGCATGAAATATCCGGATTTCTGTAAAGCTGCTTTGTGACAATGTATATACAAATAGTATTGAATTGGAACAGGCATACTGATACTCTTCTACAAGTTATTAAAATCATGCACATAATTTTAGATATCAAATTATATTAATACATTAAAAAATAACTCCACATATATACTAATGTACGTATATAAAAACTATGCATTAGTAAAACGATGAATCAAAACAGAGAAAGATTTTTCTGTACTGATGTAAATGCAACTCACTTGCCATCTCTAAACATAGCACTTACGGAGTTCTTTGGGTGGAATTAAGGCCACAGGGGCTCCACGGTCTCCACTGCCAGGTGATGGTTGTTGGAGGAGGATAACCAGTGGCTGTACAAGTGAGAGTCTGTCGACTTCCCCTCCTGTAGGGGTTAGAAGGTGCCGCTGCCTCCTTCTCATGGATCTGAGGTGGCACTTCACAAAGAAAATGGGAGACGTCATGAAAATAAGAGTTCAAAAGGATAAAGATAAAATACTGTTCAATAATTCAGTGATAGTTGGCTGTAAAGGGTGACTACGTTTAACTTATATGGTGGAGAGAGAGAGAGACAGAGAGAGAGAGAGAGAGAGAGAGAGAGAGAAGCATTACCATTGACTATCAGAATAAAGTGGAGTTTTTTCTCTATGGCAGCAGCACTGTTTTTCAGGACCAGGGTGTAGTCTCCTGCATCCTCTCTGCGTACGTCCCTGATCTCCAGGTTATGATTGTGGATCTTAAACCGACTGAACTCTGGCCGCCGTGTTATCATTGTCACATTTTTGTACCTGTATATGCACAACCACAATAATGATAACATTCATTTGACCAAAATCGTTTTTTCATCACACCAGTGTGGATTTAATGAAAAGAAACTTTATTTAGAATCTCTATCAATCTTTATCTTTATCAAAACATATGTAGAATCTTTGAAATCACAACTGAATTCCTGAGCATACCAGTGGGTGACTGGCATGGGATATGCAGACACTTTCACTAACAGCTTGACAGACTTTTGTCCAGATGTAGCTTCCACTACAGAGCCGTTCCTGTAGTCCAAACTAATGAATGGCTTCTCTAAAATAAAAAATATATATATATTAGGAGTTAAGGATAGCACTCAATGTCATTGAGAGTATCTCTGGATTCTCTAGATCTATGGTAAACATAATCACATCATTCCTTAAACCTTACCATGCACTATGACCAGTGTGGACTGTTCCAGACTCCTCTCCACGCCACTGGCTGAGCAGGTGTAGTAACCAGAGTCATTGATGTTGACATTGTGGATAGTGAGAACGCTGGTAGCCTCTGTGGCTTGTGTTATGCTGTTGCGAATGGACTGAAAGCTCACCACCCTGTTCTCCTGTGAGCACAGTGACAACCGTACCTCACATCAGACATGTACCTCACATCAGACCTGTACCTCACATCAGACTGGCCTCATTTTGTGCAGCGCCATTTTTCATGTGGGTAATATAAAATTCTGGCCTTTTCATTTGTCCATTAACAATAATTTCAAATGCTATTTTTTAGGGAGGGAATAATAAAACAATGCAATTCATCATTTTAAGTACTTTGCTAGTTGGATGTAGGAAGCAATCCAAATTACAAATAGGCAATGCAGCAACAGCTAATCAGCTCATTTTATTTTTGTAAAGGAGCAGAGGCAAAGAAGGGACTTAATGACTATGTTATTTCAATTCAATTTCTAATAACTAGCTCTTTCCTATGTAATCATTCTACCCCCTCCACATTTAATGTGAAGCAGGAAAGCTAATATTAATACTGTTTAGCTACCTTAGGTTCCATTTAGCACTTGATTAGCTTATGTCAACGTCATAGTCAAGTCACTTGCTACCAAGTAAAGGCTCATTTCAGCAGTTCTTTGCTTAGTCCGTGATTTTAGCCGGGTCTACTTCATCTTACCATCATAGATGGTAAGTCCAAAAGCTTAATCCACTCATAAATTTCAAGTCAAGTCCCCAGTTGGGTCTTAAGGTTGGGGATGAGGTGGGTCCTGTTTTTGACTCAGGTAGAGTGGGAGATCTAACCGCCTTTATGTATTCGTAATCTCAAAAATACACTAAATTCTTCTCAAATTTTCACTTGCAAGTCTGACTTTCATAAGTTACAGGACTACATCACTGGCTTTTTTTTAGATCCTAGTTTCAGTGATATTTAGATTGTCTATGCTTATCCGTGAAAGAACGTTGAGAATGATATGAATCAAATGGCTGAGTACAAATAATTCATACAATCTAATAGGAAAAGACATTCTTATATGTCATATAGTAGTTATAATATACTTATGGTCCAAATTGCTTTTGTTTTTTACTGCATAGCACACAAGCTACAATCTACAAGGTTGTTTATTTATTATAGCACCATAAATTCATTTTACATTTTTATTATGGCAAGAAGTAGCATGTGTCTGTCAAGTGAATGATAAAAAAAATCCAGTCTGCTACATTTTTTTAAATGAATTTTTCTATTATGAATGTACAGTATATGCTTATTTTGCCACTGCAAAGACCTTTGACGTTCTGTTTTTTGCTTTTCTGCCTTTGAGGGTTCAGACAGGTGGAAGGCGGACTGAAATGCAAGACACTGGGGGACATCCACTCCTGTCTCCATCGTTCATGAATATAATTCATTACACTTTAGTCAGCAGGACTCTCTTGCAAAACATCTCTTGCAAAACATTTTTACCTTTTGTCCTGGGTAGGACCATTTGAATTCCACGCCTGTGTTGTGCTCTACCAGCGCTGTGCAGTTGAGGATGAGGACATCGCCTCGCATTAGCTCAATGGGTGAGTCTTCAGGAAACAGCTTGAGGTCATAAAACTTGCTTCCTGCAGGGTGTCACAACCATCAATTGGACAGTCAGCACTTTTATCATTTTATTTTCAGTATAGAGCCCACGTACTGTAGATCTAATATGACAATGACTGATGAGTTTATTCTAATCCAAAACTGGTGATCACAATAACCTGAGCAAAATCCTGTTAAGACAATATTTTTGCTGATTGCTAATTTGCTTGTTTGAGTCCAAGCCCATTCTGCATAACTTCATGTCATTATCTCATGTTTAATTCAATATTTGTACTTTGAGTGGGCCAGTATTTAGTCTTATGCTCCATTAACCTTCCAAATCCATGTACGCTGAGGTTAATGCTAATGTTCTTCTACTCCAGCTGAAAAGGTTATAATAAGCCAATCCTCTGCCAATTCCCAAAGTTGTCAGTTCACATTTTGAAATAGAGAGCTGTGTGAAATATACAATGTTTTGTAAATGATTACTTTTACTTCACTGGATCAACATGAAGAGGTATTTGTATCTTTCTGAATATATATACGAATAGAGATTCACCTGTTTCCATCACAATGTAGACCCTGGAACTGTACTCTTGGTCATGTAGCGTCAGGGAACAGTAGAAGCCAATAAGCATGGCCATGAATTCATGCCTGGGAACAGACCAACCTCTCTTGCTGTTCCATGTGATCTCTTTACTTTCAAAAGGCACAGTGGGTTGGGCTAACTACAGGACAAAGACAAAAGGGGGGGAAAGCAAATGCTGTTTGAATGGTAACACTTCATAGTTCACTAGGCTACATAGCATTAACATAAGCCCATCATTACAACCTACATAAACATTTTTGATTGTATGATAGCCATGGTTTAATCATAAATACTGCTTTCATTAATTTTGATGTCAGGTTGACATAACACCTGAGTCAAGTGACATAGATTTAGGTTGACATAAGGTTGTGTCAACCTTATGTCAAAACAACCTTATGTCAACAATGTCATTTGACTCAGGTGTTATGTCAACCAGTCAAAAATATGTAAAAAGCAGTCATAATTACAACTAATATCTATTAGTATGAGCCCCGATAAATGTTTATACAGATTTATGTCAATTGTCATGAAAGGTTTATGTAGGTTTTATGCAGCCCTATGAACACTGCTGTTTCAATGTCTATTTGAGACTACAAAAAAATTCTAAACTAAATGACTCTGTGACATTATGATTTCAAAATATTGCATAGACTAAAAATTGCTATGCATTAGTTAATGCAAAAAGTCTAGCAGGGAATGATGGGAGAGAGACCGCTTCAGGACCAAGTGTTTTTTTGCCACTGTTGTTATTACATTTTTCATATCTGACTGCATGTCCGTAGGGGAAGAACAGTGAGGAGAGCACAAGAATTCTGGTTAGATTCAGATTCAGATCTGGTTCAGATTTAAAGAAGGAGACACAACTGATCTCAAATTGGCATGCATTGACTCCTTCATCAGAACATTAAGCCTAATGAGATGGATGAAGTGTACTGGGAGCCCCTGATTGAAATGCACTTTGAAAACTCTTTACAGTTAATTACATTCTCTCAGCAATTCTCATTAGCGTTGGCCTCTCAGCCAGCATAATGAAAATTTGATAAAAATGTGGCTGACCACCAGAGCAAGTTTATCAAATACAGGTTTTTATCAGAATATCTTAATGAATAACTGATTAATAAATAACAATCATCAAGTTTGTGAGTGGTGCAGCGACTAGCAACCATATGGGGTTTTGCTTTTGAAGCGTCCTTATATGTACTTTTCTCTTTGATGCGCAATATCCAAAATGTGCAATATTTTAATTGCAATTATTATTACCACTTCGCCCTTCACATGTGTATGAACCACACTTATCTGTGCAACTTACAGGCTTGACTGATAACCAGGTCTAATGCACACATGGTATTAATGGCACTACAAGAATCACACTACTAATCTGTGCAGCATGGTGGCATACCTACCGAAAAGAGTGTGACATTTAGTTCAGGATCTGAGACCAGACATGGCACTTCAATGTGTGTGTCAGATGCTGTTATGAAGATGGTTTCCATGTTGTCATTTCTCTTGATAAACGGATGATCTGGGTCTATAGGGGAGAATAAATTCAAGACTTTGAAATTAGGCACACAAAAAAAGTGAGCCAATTTGTGATCTGGTGGAAATCATAAAAGAATGAAAGAACACATGAGTATAAGCTATGCATCATAAAATATAACTTTCACCTTAAAATGGCCAAATAGTCTTCCGTACTCCCATATAAAGCCCATATATTCATATAAGACCAATTCATATCAGGCTTTGTCAAAAATTGTTTCCACCAGAACACATCAAGACCAAAACTATAGCATTAAGATTCATAACCATGAAATCCTCTTCAGGTCTCTTTACAAAGAGATGTGGTTCATATTGTCATTAAATATCAAAGAAAGGGGCTTATAGTAGCCCTTTTCTGATTTCATATAGGCATTTGCAAAGCCGCTAATACAGTGATTTTCTATTAGTCAGAGGCCATATGCGGGTGCAGCAAACCGCCCCAAGCTTTTGTTTTCCACTGCGGGTGCTATTTGAATATCATGCAGTGCTGTATGCTTCTCTGAAAGACTCCATTAGTTCTAAGACCACCATTTTTATATCAGAGTAAAATCGCTCCAGTCTTTCAGAGTGCAAACAAAAGCTTTTATCTGGAGGCTTATGTGTCTGTCTGTTGGTGGTCCACATACACAGGCGTAACAGGAAAAATACACATGTCCCTTGAGTAATGGTACTTAACAATAAATAAGTGCAAGGAGGAGAAGTGCCTTTTTGAGGGTTCTTCTGGTGGAGTACGGGCAGTGATCATGAACGATGGAGGCAGCGTGTACAAGGCACGGAATGAGTTTGCAGAATGGGATAGGCACCTAACCAAATCCACATGCGGCCCGATCCGACCTACTTCATGCTCCTGCCTAATTTATAGCTGTGATTTCAGCTGCTTCTAATTAGCCCCCTGGTAAGATCTATGGAAACTGTTTCGGCACCTTGTCAGGAGAAATAACTGGGCATTTTACAAAAGCAGACGAACTAGTGGGGCACCTGTATATGAGTCTCTGACTCTGACGCATTTTTCTTTTCAGTGCTGCACCACACAGGCCTCTGACACTGTCACCTGAGCTCAAAGCAACACCCAGACAAACTAGGATAAAAATCAGCGGATTATAAACATTACCCCAACTAGTTTGCCAAGAATGAAATTAGTAGCCCTACATTGTGTTGTACAAGTACATTGTATTGTTTTTGTTGTAGTATTTTGTTTTATTTTTGTGTGTCTTTTCCCGGCAAAATATATTTCTCTGTGACTTATTTTATGCTGGAGAGATTCTGTTGAGAAAGTCGATTTTAATTTAGTTCGGAAATGTGGTGAAACTAAATCTCTTTAAAAAATAAACACTGAATCCCATGTAAGTATGACCGAATCCTAAACAACACTTAATCCCAAGGACTTGTCAACTGAAACTTTGTTTTGCTTTATTCATGAAGCAAAACCCTTGCAAAAATACTTTTCATTTTGAAATCAAGGAAAATGTGTTCATTTCACAAGTATGCAACAAGGGAGAATTTAGATATAAAGAAAATTTGGATTTCATTCTTCCCACAAAAACACAAATGCCAAAATGCAAAGCCAGAAACAAAGTAGAAAAATACCTGTGTAGTTGACTTTTCAGCAGATTAAGCCACATAAGAAAAGTTTTTCTTACTTTTAGCCCTCAAGAAATGCCAACATATTCAAGCTATAATACTATTTAGTATTCTTTAAATGTTTGAATAAGGGCAGCCATACTGAATGTCCTTTAACTCTCACAAAGAAAAGAGAAACTATATAATGGGATGTGCTAGCCAAACACAGAAAATAGTATACAAGTATACAAAATAGGCATCCAGTTGCATCTGTAATGATGTCAATGACTTAATCTGGGGAAACTCATTTCAATTGGAAATGACATGATAACTGTCCTCTAAACCATTAAATATGACAAAGATATCTGTGGTGGTTGCCTAAGGCCATTCAACTAACATAAACAAGTTCAAAATTCATTGACAATGCACCATTGTTGAAAAAGAATTATGTTACACACAGTCATTACAAGATTTTCAAACAAACACTGTCTCTAGTTACCTCGAACAAAGACATATAAACTGGCAGCTGTGGTTCCATCAATAACAGCTTTAATATCCTGGTAGAAACAACGGTAGTAGCCTGTGTCATTGCTCTGGCTTTTGGTCAGCACCAGGGTCTTGCAGTAGGGTTTCCCAGGCTCTCCCTGGCACTCCTTCACCCACAATGCTCTCTTATCCTGGATGGGCAACTGCTGCCGATGTCGCTCACTAAGCTCCTCTTTGCTGAGAGACTGCTCTGGCCAGGTCCAGTCCAGAATGTGCTGTCCCCTGAGAGGTGTCAAAGGTATCAAAAAGGTCACTAGCACCTTGAACGCTTATGAGATAGATTCAGATTTCAGCATGAGTGTACTGACCTGCTGACTTACTGGGAAGCGGTTATTGAAATTCTGTGCAATGTTCAACTTCACACTTATTCCATAATTTTATAATACACTGGGTTTTATGCACTGTAAACCCTAATGTTGTCTTTACTTAATCAATCAAATTTAAACTTGCTTAAACTTAAAATATTGCATTTTGGACCCAAAAATATAAATTTATTTAACTTATTTACCTACAAAATACATAAACTTAAGATTTCAAGTGTTATGAACTGTGGACTAGTGGCTAGCATGCAGCGCTCTCACTTCCATGACCTGAGTTCAATTCCTGTTCAGTAAAATATAAAGTACACTATATGAATGTTAAGTGAAATTAATTATTTAAGTACATTATATAAACACCAAGTTAAGTGGACTTAAATATACAAGTTTTGGGAGACCCCTAAATTGAGGGAATGAGTTTACTCAATCAATTGAATATAGTCAAATTGTTAGGGTTTTCATTGTGGCAGTCTCTTGAGTAATATTTTTGTTTTCTAAAGAAAATGTATAGAAGTATAAATGCTCAGTAAATATTATCACCCAGAATTAGAATTCCCTAATGTCTTCGATCCAGACTAATGGTCTGTATGGCTTTATGCCCCTATCTTTCTTGGCACATACCAATTCTTATATTACATATTTCAAAAGCAAACAAAATAACTTTTGATTTCCTCCCTAAAGAGATTATGCAATACACTAATATTTTGAACTTGAGCCACAGCCATATAAAATACATAATGCTTCTCGTGCTGGGACATGGCCAAAATACATATTTTCTTTCCCGAGCGGCATGTACGCTACTGCTGAAAAACAATTTATTCAGTAGATTCCTGGCTATGGCAGCTGTAGAAAAACCAGAGATTAATGAAGCTGCACAGCCTTTCCTCCCCCCATACGTTCAAAGATACATAACGCTGCTGGCGTTATCTGAAAATGGATTTGATCTTTCTCCTGCATTCTCATCCAAATCTAACATTCCCTGTATGTGTAAAGAACCTCAAGGCTATATGGTCCAATTCATCAAGATTCTTTACTTAAAAAACAGGTCATGTTTATCCTGGATACTTATCATACATACTGAGCACAAAGATACTCATACTCGGAAATTACCTGCATGTAATAGTCAGTGTGTCATTGGCGTCAATCACGAGCTGGTCTTTGGTGCTGTTGAGAGTAGGGGGGGTCATAGAAAACCCGGCTACCAGACCTGGGAGAGAAAAAGAAGGGATTTAAGTTGTAAGAGATGCTTTGAACAGCAAGTCAAAATGTATGCATGTCATTTGTGCCATGATTAGTTAGGACAGATGTTTGGATGTCATTTCTTGATGGTTTTTCGATGCTAAACATATTAAATGTATGTTTCCATTTTTAAACCCCATTTTTCTCCTAATTTTGTCATTTTGCTAATTCCCTCCCACTATCTAGCACCCATGTATCAGGCAAAAGCAACCAACTGGGTGAAGACTAGCATGTGCTTCTTTTCAAACTGCTGCTTATGCTACATCTGAACAGTGTCAGAGGAAAATGCTAACTGTCCTCTTTTGCATTCACTGATGCCCATGATTGCTAGTGCATGACTAGAGTCTCTTTAATTGACAGGGAAGAGGGTAATGCTATCCCTCCCACTCAGAGAGCATGGCCAATTATTCTCTCTTGGACTCTTGGCCATGAATGGCTGTGGCAACACTTTTCTTTTGTGCCACTTTGATAAATTCATCTTAAACTATATATTTTAACCCTTAGTCAATTTAGAAAAGGTACAGACAGCCAAAGGACATATTTTTCACAGTCTTGGAGATACTGAGGTAGGGTGATCAAGTATAAGTGCTAAGACACTAAGACACCTGCCTCCATGGAGAACAATGTCAATGTCAGCTTATGGACAGCCAGAAGCCCACTGAGGTTGTAGGGATGATGAAGTACTAAAGCTTAAGCATGGGTATTAGTTTAGATATTAGATATGAAGTATTTGATATGCTGCCTATGCTGACAGTAGGCAACATAACTGATAACAATCCATAGTGATGTGGACTGATAGCATTTTAATGAATTAAATATGTCATAAACAAAATTGGAATTACACTAA
Organism: Cranoglanis bouderius; assembly: GCA_023630585.1. NCBI lineage: Eukaryota > Metazoa > Chordata > Actinopteri > Siluriformes > Cranoglanididae > Cranoglanis > Cranoglanis bouderius. The sequence continues at coordinate 9,324,574 of CM042542.1, read as the reverse complement.
CTGGGTAGAGTACTTTAAAGGCATGGACATTTTCTTTTTTTTTTTTTTTTTTTCTTTTTTCTTTTCAGAAAATGTCAAACACATTTTAAGTAGATACTATAAAGCATTTTAGTGAGTGTCCTAATGAGGCTCAAGGGTATATGGGTCAGTATATGAGGCAATGGGTCAGTGGTTATACCAAGGTACAGTCCATCAGTGTTAATCTAGGATTTAGAAATTAAGATTTGAGGCCAATAAGTAAATCTTCAGTGCTATCAGTTTAGCAAAGTTCATCCATAGTTTAATGTCATGAATACATGATATATAAGTAGGCTTTAGTAAGGATGTAGTAGATTCTGAACATAAATCTGGCTATTGATATTTCTTCAGTAAAACAGAGTTAAGTTTAATCAGGTTGCTTTAGAGTGGGAGTATCAGATGTTTTAAGAGCTGAAAAGAAATGACGTTATTAAGATGATGCAGCGTTGGGGCAGAATCAAATATGCAGAAAGATATATTAGATTTAGGGACTATTGAACATATACTTTAAATCTGACAGGTAATCCACACTAATCCATGGAATTACCAATGACTGATATATAAATCAAGGCAGATTGACCTTGATTTATTCCTTTCATTAACTGGTTGATCTTAGAAGAGCCTATTAAGATTTTCTTTGCTGGTGAGAGTTAGATGTGAAAAAGACATAAAGCTAAAGGTCACAGCACACATGTCAAACGATCTCCGACCATTATTAGCGCACTCGCAGATGAACTCTAAGGAAGCATGGCTGATGGATATGTCACCAGGACACATCGGGGACATCTGGAGATAATTACAGATGAAAGCAGTTCACGAAACGGGTAGATACATTATGCTACATATTAAGACCTTGAGCTCCCATTTAACAAGATATGTTTAGAAAAGTATGCAATGATAATTAAAGACATTAAAATAAATTTTAGACAGAAATAGCATCTTGTCATACATACATGGAACAGAACAGTATTTGGAATCCTCAAAGAACAAAATATGATACATGGGAGAGTTAGAATCAAATCACAATTGTTTATTTGTCATTGAATTTTTATACATAGAAATATTGTCTTTGGTAACTGGCATATAAAACCACACTACTCATCATAGCTGTGGCAAGGAAAGTATAAAACAGTACATTGATGCATGAAGTAAGATATCTTACTTGTGAGATATTGGATTGTGGTCTGATGTCACTGTCTAAAAGTCTGAGTAAACAGGAAAATTAAATGTACAAAATTCTCTAAAGCTGAGAAAACATTTTATCTACTGCATACAGCATAAGATCCTTTCAGTCCTTAAACTCCCAGGACCAATCTGTAAGAACAGGCCTATATTGTTCACTCTTGAAATTACACTCACTTAGCACTTTATTAGGAACACCTGTAAACCTACACATTCATGTAATTATCTAATCAGCCAATCATGTGACAGCAGTGCAATGCATATAGGCAGCAGATACAGGCCTGCAGCTTCAGGTAAAGTTCACAACAACCATCAGAATGGGGGAAAATGTGATCTTAGTCATTTTGACTGTGGTATGATTGTTGGTGCCAGACAGGCTGGTTTGAGTATTTCTATAATTGCTGATTGTTGGGTTCCATTTCTGTCAGCCAAGAACAGAAAGCTGAGGCTGCTGTGGGCACAGGCTGAACAAAACTGGACAGTTCGAGACTGGAAAAACAGAGCCTGGTCTGATGAATCCCATACAGATGGTAGGGTCAGAATTTGGCACCAACAGTATGAATGCATGGACCCAACCTGCCTAGTGTCAACAGTCCAGGGTGGTGGAGGTGGTGTAACGGTGCAGGGAATGTTTTCTTGTCACAGTTTGGGCCCATTAATACCAATCAATCGCTTGAATGGCACAGCTTATTTGAGTATTGTTGCTGACCATGTGCATCCTTTCCTGGTCACAATTTACCCATCTTCAGTGCATCATGTCACAAAGCAAAAGTTGTCTCCGACTGGTTTCATGAACATGAAAATGAGTTCAATGTTCTTCAGTGGCCTTCCAGTCACCAGATCTGAATCCAGGAGAGCACCTTTGAGGTGTGGTATAACGGGAGATTAGCAGCATGAAAGTGCACCTGAAAAATCTCCAGGAATTGTGTGTTACAATCATGTCAACATGAACCGGAATCTCAAAGTAATGTTTCCAAAATCTTGTGGAATCCATGCCAAGAGGCAGTCACAGACTGTACCAAGGGACTATAGGACAACTGATGATAATCCTTATTGCATGCCAATCAGAAGTAACATTTCTGCACCACTGCATTTCATGTACATGATCTAAGCCCTTCAGATGCATCCTGCCCCTGAAGCCCACAATAGACTTCTGTAAATATTTTAATTTGAGTCTATGAACTGTTTATAGTGCTGTGCTGAGCCTCTTGGCAGCAGCTGGCAGCTTTTCTCAAACTCTGAAGATTTATTCTTGAACATCAACTGGATAAAAAACAATACCAACCAAAATGCTATGCGACAGGAAGAGGCATTTACAGGGGATTTTTTTATCTGTGTAGTTTTTGGCAACCACTGCATAAATACTTTTTCTAGCAATAAAGGCACACAGTAAATAAGAAATATTCTCATTGGGGTCTTGGCTGTTCCTTGTATCATTCATGGATGATTGCAACTGGCCTGAGTCTCACTCGCAGAAAATGAAAGAAGGTCATTATTTAATTGTCAATACCACCCAGGATAATAACAGGCAATCTATCATTTCAATTTGTTCATCTGCTACATTCTGGAGTTTATTATACTCAAGAGTGCTATGGTTTGAGAAGAGAATAAAATATATAATGGTATGCTGTATAAGCATGTTGGTATGTACAGACTATTAGATATAATTGCATTACAATTGAAATGGACAAAAGATCATTTTAATAGTTGTTTAAATATTCCTATTTCAAAGAAATTTAAAGAAAGAAAAATAGTTTTCCATTGCCACTGAGAAGTCTCCCACAGCATGTGAGGTCAGGCGACTGAAAACACATCATCCTCTCTGCATGACAAAATGCAATCTTTTTCAAAAGCATGCAAACTGCGCTGAAACCTGCTGAGTCCCAGCCTGCTGTCTGGCCTTTTCAAAGACATAATGACTCGCCTCACCATAGAGGGCCAAGCTATCCAATTCCTGGGGCTAAAGTATAGGACCCAAGGGTCTCCTTCTGTCTCAGGGGCCTCTGGACTTGTTTGTGATTATTTAAATAAACAGCAGCGTGCTGTGGGTGACAAGTCAGAGGAAACCTGCTCTTTGCCGCCAGTATTTTCGAGAACAATTTACAAAACCCTGACAAAGGTTATAAACAGCATTCTTGTGTAGAAAGAAAGACAGCTCCACAGACTAAAGTCACCACCTTGACCCTGAATGCTTCACATCTTCCGTTCAATTGTCCATAGACCAAAGGACTCACAGTCAAGGCCATGGCCTTACAGCTTTCTAATTGATTTTTATGAAGCATAGGCAGGAAGCTGTTCTCTAGGGGTGCACATTTATTGGAGCAGTGCCAGGTTTGGAGGAATGTTTGCCTTCACAGTAAGGATTTTTTTCTCCCAAAAAGAGAAAAAAAAAAAAGAATTATGAAATTATTCAGACCAGCTGCTTTCTATACAAAGTCCAGGCACCATGTCTGAATACCCTCTGCTACACAATGTAATATAAGTTACTAGTTACTTACAAATAAATTTACACAGTTTGTTTATAACTAAGACATTCCTCATGAAGTGCAGGAGCCAGAGACTCAGAGCTCTCTTTAGCATTCTGAGAAACACTAATGATGGTTATAAAAATGCATCAGGTTAATCCCCGTTCACTCCAGTAAATGCATTACATTTTTCCGTGGTATTGTCGTAGCATTTTTTCTGTGGCACATGTACATTCTAAAATGCCAATGATTTACATCATATGTAGCAAGAATATACAATGGAGTGTATTTTTTGTCTTATTAACTTATTAACAAGAGAGAGAGAAAAAAGAGAGGCTATAGTGTTATAGTGTAGGTAATAACAGCTATAGTGTTATAGTGTAGGTAATAACAGCTATATTGCAATAGTGTAGGTAATAACAGCTATATTGCAATAGTGTAGGTAATAACAGGAACTTTTCCTGACATTTTGCAACATCACACATAACTAGAAACAGTAATAAAGTATGACTTGTCATACTTTAATAAATTTATCATTTTATTACTTGGAACACTGTTGTTTATGTAAGTGGAATAAAAACATTTCAGGACATACAGTTATAGGAATCAACTTCCCTTTAAGTTTGGCCACATCACACCACCATATCAATGATTATTTTCCTATAAAAGTACGCCCAGTAATATTCATTCCATATATAACACATGGTTGAAACCATTTATTTACATTAAATCATCAATCAAGCTTGTTCTGAGTATGATTCTTGAGTAGCTTTTAGCAAGTATTTGGATGACTTCTACTTGAGTCATTATATTTATGCAATGCAAATTTGTGAAATTTTTTTAAATGCCATGAAAGGTTATTAAAACTTACAGAACTTTTGACAACAGCCACTGTTACTAATACAGATGGATCACGAAGCAGGCTTGAAACAATGATGAAAAAACTAACATTTAAAATGAGAGAGGAAATAAAAGGAAAGTCATTTTGCTTTTGCTCTGCAAGACTGGGTGGGGGACGGGTGGGGTGTACTGGATCTGCTATGAATGAAGTGTTGACTGAATGTTGATACTGTAGCAGGCAACAGCCAAAGAGTGCTGATGGATTTCACAAATATCTCAGCTGCTTTACTGACATAAAAGCCTTTCTGTCTCCCATAGAACAGTTCAGTGCAGGCTATCTTAAACACTGGTCAAGAAAGCAACATAAGAAACTCTTACATCTTTTGCTTCTGGAAGAAATCCTGAATGTTTTTTTTTCATGCTATTAGAAGCTTTGTTAGCCCACTGGAAATCCTATGTATGCATTATAAATGAAATGCATGTGTGCATGCCTCACGCTCTACTCTATGCAAGCTGTAGGCCATTACATACCTCATGTCTCTATTTGACACATGCAGCCAGGCATGTTAGAGGTAATTTGAACCTATGTTTTCACACAACCATCTGCTTAAACAGGATATTATTCCTGCAGCCTAGAATAAAGAAAGAGTGGGCATATACATATCTTGCATAGCACTACTACACTTCCATGTGATTTAGGTTGATCTATATTCCCTTTGATCCCACTCTGTGATAGAAAAGAGCTCTTGCTGGGTCCAGCATGATAGCTGGGCATGATTTATGTAGAATAATATTAAGCGCACAGTGTGAACTGCCACATCTCATACATAACAGATCTCATCTATAATATTCCTCCTTAATACCACAAATTCCCATCATTGATTGATATCCTCCAGAAATACATGGATCAGACGAACATGCCATCGCTGACTGGAAAAGATCGGCAAGAGTGATTGACAAATTAGTCTATCAGTTGAGAAGGTGACTCAAAATTCTGCAACTATACTGTTGTGGATACTACAGTGATCCTGAACAGATGGTCATTTCTGTTTTCATACATACATATATATATATATATATATATATATATATATATATATATATATATATATATATATATATATATATATATATATACAAAATTAAATGTTACAGAAAAATGTTTGTGTGTCATTAAAGAAAGCAGAAGAAAGCAGCATATTACATAAGAGACACTTTTCAGACAAAAAAACACAATGAAGGCTGCTGGGTTTTTCTACAAAAATATGAAACAAGTGCGAAAGTCAAAGTCTCCAGAAGAACTGTGGCTGGTTCTGCAAGATGCTCAATAAAACTTACCAGCTAATTTCCTTATAAAACTGCACTAATTGTACCGGAGCTAATTATTAATTATTTTGCTCTAATTATTTTGTCACACCAAATATTGGCTTTGTTTCATTTACTACTGTTTACTGCTCTTTACTGTATTTTTCTAAAATGTAGAAACATTTAATTTCATTATTTACAGCATTTCTTTGCAAGTGCCTAAAACTTTTGCACAGTACTGTATACACAGTACTGTGCAAAAGTTTTAGGCAGGTGTGAGAAAATGCTGTAAAGTAAGAATACTTTAAAAAATAGACATGTTAATAGTTTATATTTATCAATTAACAAAATGCAAAGTGAGAAGAGAAAAAAAGTAGAAAAATCTACATCAAATCAATATTTGGTGTGACCACCCTTTACCTTCAAACCAGCATCAATTCTTCTAGGCACACTTGCACAAAGTCAGGGATTTTTTAGGCATATAGCCAGGTGTATGATTAAACAATTATACCAAACAGATGTTTAATGATCATCAATTCAATATGTAGGTTGAAACAATATCATTAAGTGAAAACTCAGCTAACAAGATGAGGTTGCTGAAGAAGTTTGCTGTCAAAAGTCATACACCATGGCAAGACTGACCACAGCAACAAGACAGAAGGCATTTATTCTGCATCAGCAAGGTCTCTCCCAGGCAGAAATCTCAAGGTAGACAGGGGTTTCTAGATGTGCTGTCCAAGCTCTCTCCAAGAAGCACAAAGAAACGGGCAACGTTGAGGACAAGTGGTCGGCCAAGAAAACGTATTGCAGCAGATGAAAGACACATCAGGCTTACTTCCCTTTGCAATCAGAAGATGTCCAGCAGTGCCATCAGCTCAGACCTGGCAGAAACCAGTGGGACCCTGGTACACCCATCTACTGTCCAGAGAAGACTCAACTATGCACAAAAACACAGGAACTGGGGCGCAGAAAAATGAGTTGAAAATTTGAGTCGAAATGAGTCGAAATTTGACATATTTGGCTGTAGCAGAAGGCAGTTTGTTTGCCGAAGGGCTGGAGAACGGTACACGAAACAGTGTCTGCAGGCAACAGTGAAGCATGGTGGAGGTTATGCAAATGGAGTTGAGGATTTGATCAGAATTAATGGTCTCCTCAATGCTGAGAAGTACAGGCAGATATTTATCCATCATGCAATACCATCAGGGAGGCATCTGATTGGCCCCAAATTTATTCTGCAGCATGGCAATGACCGCAATCATACAGCGAAAGTCATTAAGAACTATCTTCAGCGTAAAGAAGAACAAGGAGTCCTAGAAGTGATGATATGGCCCCACAGAGCCCTGATCTCAACATCATCGAGTCTGTCTGGGATTACATAAAAAGAGAGAAGCAACTGAGGCTGCCTAAATCCACAGAATCCACAGAATCCACATGTATCACACCTTCAAATCCATACAATTAGAATCAGGTGTTCAAGATTGGGTGCCAGTGTATAGAACCTTCTTAGGGAGTGCAGGTGGAACCTGTCTTATTTATACCTCTCATATCTAGTGTCTGGTTTTCCCTTTGCTATTGAGGTGTGTGGTGTTATAATGTAAAGATCTAAAGAGTTCTGTAAGGCCTTCAGAAAAAAAGGTTGTGAATGCCTATGTGGCTGGCAAGGGATTTAAAAAGATCTCCAAATTATTTGAAATACATCATTCTACTGTAAGCAAAATAATCTACAAGTGGCGTAGATTTCAAACGACTGCCAATTTGTCCAGGACTGACCGTCCCAGCAAATTCAGCCTGTCTGATGCAAAAAGAAGTCTCCAAGAACCCCAAAGTTTCATCACAGGATCTGCTAGTAAGTCTTGCAACTGTTTTTGTCAAAGTGCATGTTTCTACAATCAAAAAGAGATTGCACAAATTTGACCTGCATGGGAGGTGTGCCCGGAAAAAACCTTTAATGTCTAAAAAGATCATTAGAGGAAGACTACAGTTATAGGCATATAGGCAAAGACCAGGCCTTTCGGAATAATATGCTCTGGACAGATTAATCAAAGATAGAGTTGTTTGGCCACAGTAACAGCAGACATGTCTGGTGCTGACTAAAGACAGCTTTTCAGGAGAAACACCTCATACCAACTGTGAACCACGGTGGTGGGAATGTTATGGTTTGGGGATGTTTCGCTGCCTCAGGGTCTGGACAGCTTGCATTCATTGATTCAACTATGAATTCTGCATCATATCAAAGTGTCTGAAGATAATGTGAGGTCATCTGCCAAGACATTGAAGTTGAACCGAAACAGGACAATGATCCTAAGCACACTAGTAAATCCACCAAGAAGAAATTGGGGGTTATGGAATGGCCTAGTCAAAGCCCGGATTTGAATCTCATTAAAATTTTGTGAGGGGATTTGAAACAGGCACTACATGCAAGAAAACCCTCAAATATCTTGCAAAGAATGAAAGAATATTACATGGAAGAGTGGTCAAAAATTCCAGCAAGCCTGGTGGACAATTATGCAAAATGCCTCCAAGAAGTTATTTCTTCTAAAGTGGGCAATACTAGCTTCTGAGGTCAAGGGTGTACTTACTTTTTCCACAGAAGAATATCATATTTATTTATATTTCTGTTGAATAAATTATTGAAAAACCTAATTTCCCTTGTGGTTTTGTTCAAGTTCAACTTCATTTACAGGCACTGTTTCAAAGATGATCAAATGTTTGCTTGTCCAAATATGTCAAAAAAGCCAACAATTTCCATGGGGTGTACTTATTTTTCCACATAACTGTATACAGTGCTATGAAAAAGTATTTGCCCCATCCTGATTTCTTCTGTTTATGTGTATATCTCATACTAAATTGTTTCAGAAATTAAAACAAAATCTAAGATAAAACAAAGGCAAGAGTGTTTAAGTAAACACTGTTTTTATGATTTTTATTTTGTGTTTGAGTAAACACAAAATGCAATTTTTAAATGATAATGGTATTTATTGAAGCAAAAAAGTTATCCGATACCAACTGGGCCTGTGTGAAAATGTATTTGCCCCGTAGTTACTAATTCCCCAAATCTATGAAACTGCATTCATAATGGGGTTCAGCTGGACTAGACGCAACCAGGCCTGATTACTGCAAACCCTGTTCAATCAAATCAACACTTAAATAGAACTTTTTCAACAGCATGAAGTTGGTTAAAAGGTCTTACCCAGTAACACACTATGCCAAAATTGAAAGAAATTCCAGAAATTATGAGGAAGAAGGTGATTGAAATGCATCAGTCTGGGAAGGGTTACAAAGCTATTTCAAAGGCTCTGGGACTCCAAATAACGACAGTGAGAGCCATTATCTCCAAATGGAAAAACTCAGAACAGTAGTGAACCTTCCCAGAAGTGGCCAGCCTTCCAAAATTCCTCCAAGAGCACAGCAACTACTCGTCCAGGAAGTGAGAAAAAGAGCCAAGAACAAGGCCTCTCTTGCATCAATAAAGGCCACTGTTCATGACTTCAGTATCAGAAAGACACTGGGCAAAAATGGCATCCATGGAAGAGTGGCAAGGTGAAAACCACTGCTAACCTAAGAGAGAACATTAAGACTCGTCTGAATTTTGCCAAAACACACCTTGATGATCCTCAAACCTTTTGGGAGAATGTTCTGATGAGTCAAAAGTGGAACTGTTTGGAAGACAGGGGTCCTGTTACATCTGGTGTAAACCAAACACAGAATTCCACAAAAAGAACATCATACCTACGGTCAAGCATGGTGGTGGAAGTGTGATGGTGTGGGGATGCTTTGCTGCTTCAGGGCCTGGGCAACTTGCAATATTTGAGGGAAACATGAATTCTGCTCTCTACCAGAAAATCCTAAAGGAGAATGTCCGGTCTGCAGTCCGTAAATTGAAACTCAAGCGTGACTGGATTATGCAGCAAGACAACAATCCAAAGCATAGGAGTAAGTTCTAGTCCTAGAAGAAAGTGAAAGACTGATCTCCAATTACTGGAAGCGTTTGGTTGTAGTTATTGCTGCTAAAGGTGGAACAACCAGATTTTAAGTTTAAGGGAGCAATTAGTTTTTCACATTGGTAAAAGGTGTTGGATAACTTTTTTTGCTTCAATAAAAAAATAAAAAAATAAAAACTGTATTGTGTGTTTACCCAGATTGCCTTTGTTTTATATTGTATTTCATTTGAAGATCTAAAATTTTTAGTATGAGATATACACAAAAACAGAAATCAGCAAATACTTTTTCACAGCACTGTATACATTGCAAAGATTGATTCAGGACACTCATTTGGAACCATGTTGTCATCACTACATCCGGTAAATCCCGAAATTAGTCTCCGCTATGAAATTCCACTGAAAAAAAGTTAATTAAATTTACTCAATTGAAAAGTGTACACTGATTCCACTTGAATGAATTGCGCTACATTTACACTGTTTGTTTTCATACAGGCAACATGATTTAATTGAGTCCTGGAATAATTGAAAACTGCACATACTCACCAAAGCTGAAAATCAAACCAAGGACCCTGAAGCTATGAAGTGGTGATGCTGCCCACTACACTACCAGGCCACACTACATGAGCAAGCACATGATCAAGCTAATGTAGTACCTGTCATTTCCCGCCAGTGGAAACATCCTCACACTTATTTATAATGTAATTAGTTCATGTTAATGCTAAGTTAATTGACCACGTTCACTCCACGTAATTCAAACTAGTAGATTACATATTTGTTTAAATTACATTAAATATAAGCAATGCAATCATATTTTGATGAGAAACTGAATATTTTTATGTAAACCATACAGAATATTTTCTCTTACATTTGACCGAGCACATATTCCTTTTTGTAGTATACAGACGGTCAAAAATACAGAAGAAGTAAATTTAAAATTAGGTAGCACCCGTAGCACTAGCTAGTCAGGTAGCCAGCTTAGCTACCACTAATGTGCTGTGTACCTACTTCTCTACTGCTGTGATTTCATAGAGGAGACTAAGTTAAGGAATTAATGGTTCTACTGATGACATTGCAATACCAAACGTGTGTTGAACCCAAATAAATAACAACGTCACCCATGGAACTTGCTCTTTACACCAGCTACAGTGCTGTGAAAAAGTATTTGATTTCTTCTGTTTATGTGTATATCATACTAAATTGCTTCAGAAATTAAAGCAAAATCTAATATAAAACAAAGGCGACCTGAGTAAACACAAAATACAGTTCTTAAATGATAGCATTAACATGAACTAATTACATTATAAATAAGTGTGAGGATGTTTCCACTGGCGGGAAATGACAGGTACTACATTAGCTTGATCATGTGCTTGCTCATGTAGTGTGGCCTGGTAGTGTAGTGGGCAGCATCACCACTTCATAGCTTCAGGGTCCTTGGTTTGATTTTCAGCTTTGGTGAGTATGTGCAGTTTTCAATTATTCCAGGACTCAATTAAATCATGTTGCCTGTATGAAAACAAACAGTGTAAATGTAGCGCAATTCATTCAAGTGGAATCAGTGTACACTTTTCAACTGAGTAAATTTAATTAACTTTTTTTCAGTGGAATTTCATAGCGGAGACTAATTTCGGGATTTACCGGATGTAGTGATGACAACGTGGTTCCAAATGAGTGTCCTGAATCAATCTTTGCAATGTATACAGTGCTGTGAAAAAGTATTTGCTGATTTCTGTTTTTGTGTATATCTCATACTGGGCCTGTGTGGAAATGTATTTGCCCCCCTAGTTACTAATTCCCCAAATCTACGAAACTGCATTCATAATGGGGTTCAGCTGGGCTAGATGCAATAAGGCCTGATTACTGCAAACCCTGTTCAATCAAATCAAAATACAAAAAACAAAATAAATAAATAAATAGAAACTGTTGCTTTTGTTTTATGTTGTATTTCATTTGAAGATCTAACACTATTTAGTATGAGATATACACAAAAACAGAAGCACTGTATGATGTTCCTAATCTACCACAGTATGGTGTGAACCTGGCAGCCCTATCGCCGCTATGTTTCCTCAGTGAAGCACACTCTGTGTGGGCAGGGTCAATTAGCAAATGAATGAACCATTTAAGTTCTACATTTATATTTACATTTAAGGTTTATATTTAAGACTTATATTTATGTGTAAGATTTATGTAGTAGTACTATCCCTTTATGAGTAGTGATTATGTAACCGGGTGTGACATCAGGTCATGAGGCTTATACGCACAGGTGTGCAGATTACCTGCATGCTGTTTGGCAGCGACATGCAACGTGGTATGCAGAGTCCTTCCTAGTTGCAAGCTTGGCTCTATTTTGAAGTTTCAGTAAAGGTTTTCAGGACGGTTGGTTTACTGCTGGAAACTACTTGAGTAGCTAATACAATAATGGAAAAAGAAAGTACACCTCCTTCAATTCTATGTTTTTATCAGGGCCTAAATAACAATTGTGTGGTCCTCACCAACTTCTATAAACAAACAAATAATCTCAGGTGACAACAAAAAACACAACAGATTTCAATATGTAGTCATATTTTCCCAAAAAGTAAACATTCAGGTGGGAAAAAATAAGCACACTTTACACAACCCCAATTCCGAAAAATTGGGACAGTATGGAAAATGCTAATACAAACAAAGAGGAGTGATTTGTAAATGTACTTTGACTTGTATTTAAACAAAAAATGTATAAAGACAAGGTATTTGATGTTTTACCTAATCAACTGCATAGTTTTTTGAAGATAAACATTTATTTTGAAATTGATGCATGCAACACATTCCAAAAAAGTTGGGACAAGGGCAATGTAGGACTAACGGCAATGTGACAAGTTGAAATAAGAAGGTGATGTGAAACAGGTGAGGCAACCATCTAATCATAGTATATAAGGAGCCTCCAAAAAAACGCCTAGTCCTTTAAGAGCAAGGATGGGTCGAGGCTCGCCAACCTGCCAACCGATGCGTCAGTGAATAATCCAACACTTTGAGAACAACATTCCCCAAAGACATATCGGTAGGATTTTTGGCATTTCACCTTCTACAGTGCACAATATAATTAAAAGATTCAAGGAATCCGGTCAAATCTCGGTGCGTAAAGGGCAAGGCCGAAAACCACTTCTGAATGCGCGGGAATACTTTGGTAAACCTTTGTCAGTCAAGGCTTTACTATGCAAAGCAGAAGCCATACATCAACACTGTCCAGATATGCCGCCGACTTCTCTGGGCTTGGTCTCATCTGAGATGGACAGTAGCACAGTGGAATCATGTTTTGTGGTCCGACGAGTCAACATTTCAAATAGTTTTTGGACAAAACAGCCGTCGTGTTCTCCGGGCCAAAGAGGAAAAGGACCATCCAAGCTGTTATCAGCGTCAGGTCCAAAAGCCAGCGTCTGTCATGGTATGGTGGTGTGTCAGTGCCCATGGCATGGGTAATTTGCACATCTGTGAGGGCACCATTAATGCAGAAAGATATGTACACATTTTGGAGCAACATATGTTGCCATCCAGAGCAGGACAACGCCAAACCACATTCTGCTCGGATTAAAAAAAGTGGATGGTTGCGTAAGCAGAGCGGGCTAGTGTGGGTGCTAGCATGGCCTGCCTGCAGTCCTGACCTGTCTCCGATTGAGAATGTGTGGCGCATTATGAAGTGCAAAATAAGGCAACGAAGGCCCCATACAGTTGCGCAGCTGAAGAAATGCATAATGGATGAATGGGGGAAAATTCCACTTGCTAAACTTATTTTAGCTTGTCTTCAGTGCCCAAACGCTTAATAAGTGTTATTAAAAGAAAAGGTGATTTTACACAGTGGTAAACAGTCAACTGTCCCAACTTTTTTGGAGTGTGTTGCAGTCATCAGATTTGAAATGAGTGTATATTTTCAAAAATATATTATATTCACAAAGTAAAACATCAAATAATGTGTTAATCATGTGTTTTCAATATAGTACAAGGTGAACTGAATTTTCAAATGACTCTTTTTTTTTTTTTTTTTGCATTTTCCATACTGTCTCATACTTTTTCGGAATTGGGGTTGTAATTCAGTAACATGCAGAACCACCATAAGCAACAATAACGTGAAGTAAACATTTTTTGTAGGAGTCAGTTTCTCACGTTGTTTTGGAGAAATTCTGGCCCACTATTCTTTACAATATTGCTTCAGTTCTTTAATGTTTGAGGGCATTCATTTGAGGTCTGGACTTGACTTAGCCATTCCAACACCTTGATTTTTTATTTTCTTTTTAAACTTCTTTAGCCATTCAGATGTTGATTTGCTGATGTGATTGGGATCACTTTCCTGTTGCATGACCCAATTTTAGCCCAGCTTAAGCTGCTGGACAGATGGCCTCAAATTTCTCATCATTGTCTCAATGACTGCAAGTTTTCCAGGTCCTGTGGCTGCAAAACACACAGTCCAAAGGATATTGTTCCAGAAGTTTTGTGGTTTGTTCAGATTCAATTTTGCTCCATATTCTTTTTTGAGAGAAGAGGCTTTTTCCTAGCCACCCTTGCATGAAAAAAAATGGAAAAAATGGAATTTTTTTTCTGATTGCGCTTTCATGAACATAAATATTTAATGTGCTTATTCAGGCCTCACATGATGTGGCTCTTGGGTTTTTATTTATACAGTTGTAATCAAAATTATTCAACCCCCACTGCAAATCAGGTTTACTGTCAAAATTTACAGACTTTCAGCTGTTTGTAATGAACAAATTCAATCAAAAGCAATTGAAATAGTTCAACACAACGAATGCTTCAAGTGGTTTCCCCAAATTCAACTGAAAATGCAACTTATAATGACTTCTCCAAGTTATGACCTGTTATGACCTGCTGCAAACGAGATGCATAGCCAGACACCAGCTTCTGGCCTCCAGTTCAGTAATATTCTTGGGTTTGCGTGCTGCAGCCGCCTTCTTCAAATCAAAAAGTCAGGTGGCTATGATGGCCCTGTAGAATCTTCTAGGACTTCTTCTGCAACCAAGCCTTGGTGGAATTTGAGGTATGCTTGGGATCATTGTCCTGTTGGAAGGTCCAAGGACTTCAATGACCTCAAGGTCCAAAGCTTCAGCTTCCTCACAGACGGCATGAGGTTTTCTCCTAGGATTTCCTGATACTTCAATGACTTCAAAGGCAAACCATCTTGCCTTACACACACTGCAGGTTTCCAGTGCCAGAGGATGCAAAGCAGCCCCAGAGTATCACTGAGCCACCACCATGCTTGACTGTGGACAGAGTGTTCTTTCTTCATTCTTCTTTCTCCAGACATACAGCTGATCCATCATGCCGAAAAGTTGTTTTGTTTCATCGCTCCACAGAACAGAATCCCAAAACTTCTATAGGTTATTTATATGATTTTGAGCATATTGGAGCAGGATTTTCTTGTGCTTTTGGGTCAGTAGTGGTGTTCGTCTTGGAGTTCTGGCATGGAAACCTTCTGCGTTTAGTACGCACCATACTGTGCTCAATTAAATATTTATGTTCATGAAAGCGCAATCAGAAAAAAGATTCTATCCCCCCCCACCCCACTTTTTTGGCTAGGAAAAAGCCCCTTCTCTCCAAAAAGAATATGGAGCGTTCTGACCTTGGACTGAATTTGCTGAGATGCCCTCTGCTCAGAAGACTGAAACTGACTTGAACTCTCCATTTGTAAACAATCCTCCTCACTGTAAATTGGTGAATTTCAAATTGTTTGGAAATGGTTTTATAACCCTTCCCAGATTGATGAGCAGTAACAATTGCTTCTCTAAGGTCATGATTGATGTCCCTTCTTCTTGGCATGATGTAAACACCAGAATACAAATGTGCCAAAAGTTCTGCTTTTATAGAGGTAGTCACACTTCTTAATGATTAACTAATCTTCCCAAATTTCTCCTTGGGGATCAATAAAGTACACCTGTTTGTCTGTCTCTCTGTCTGTCTATCTATCTATCTATCTATCTATCTATCTATCTATCTATCTATCTATCTATCTATAATACAAAAACTGTGTTCTCACACAGAAATAAATCAGTTTCTGTGGCTGATTAGTTACCAGTAGTGCCCTACAGTATGTTTGATACTTGTTCAAAATAGCATCCCATTAATGGATGTGATTTTCCATTAGAACATTCAAAAAGAGTACCAGTGCTTTATCAGTGTGAGTTCCACCAATGAAGATAAGTTAATGGAACCATAATTTTAATAAATTTTATCAGCTAGTCGATGTCAGTCCGGGGATCAGTTTAGACCTAGTGAATAGAGATCTCCAAACATTCAGAAAATGCAATCTACATATGAAAGCTCTTTTTGAGCAAGATGTTATGTGTTTTAGAAACACGCTAAACACATCAGTACTCTCAGCAGCAAGGCCCAAATCTTGTTCACAATCAGGCACCTGCACACATAAACATCAAAGGGGGCTTGAGCACCCTTTTTCTTCCTCGAGAGAAAGTGCCCTTTATATATATATATATGTATATATATATATATATATATATATATATATATATATATATATATATATATATATAATTTGCTGTCCCCTCAAAATAACTCCACACAGTCATTAATGTCTAAACCGCTGGCAACAAAAGTGAGTACACCCCTAAGTGAAAATGTCCAAATTGGGCCCAATTAGCCATTCTCCCACCCCGGTGTCATGTGACTCGTTAGTGTTACAAGGTCTCAGGTCTCAGACCTCTCACACTCTCTCATACTGGTCACTGGAAGTTCAACATGGCACCTCATGGCAAAGAACTCTCTGAGGATCTGAAAAAAAGAATTGTTGCTCTACATAAAGATGGCCTAGGCTATAAGAAGATTGCCAACACCCTGAAACTGAGCTGCAGCACGGTGGCCAAGACCATACAGCGTTTTAACTGGACAGGTTCCTCTCAGAACAGGCCTCGCCATGGTCGACCAAAGAAGATGAGTGCACGTGCTCAGCATCATATCCAGAGGTTGGCTTTGCAGAACTGACGTATGAGTGCTGCCAGCATTGCTGCAGAGGTTGAAGGGGTGGGGGATCAGCCTGTCAGTGCTAAGACCATACACCGCACACTGCATCAAATTGGTCTGCATGGCTGTTGTCCCAGAAGGAAGCTCTTCTAAACATGATGCACAAGGAAGCCCGCAAACAGTTTGCTGAAGACAAGTAGACTAAGGACATGGATTACTGGAACCATGTCCTGTGGTCTGATGAGACCAAGATAAATTTATTTGGTTCAGATGGTGTCAAGCGTGTGTGGCGGCAACCAGGTGAGGTGTACAAAGACAAGTGTGTCTTGCCTACAGTCAAGCATGGTGGTGGCAGTGTCATGATCTGGGGCTGCATGAGTGCTGCCAGTACTGGGGAGCTACAGTTCATTGAGGGAACCATGAATGCCAACATGCACTGTGACATACTGAAGCAGAGCATGATCCCCTCCCTTCGGAAACTGGGCCGCAGGGCAGTATTCCAACATGATAACGACCCCAAACACACCTCCAAGACGACCACTGCCTTGCTAAAGAAGCTGAGGGTAAAGGTGATGGACTGACCAAGCATGTCTCCAGACTTAAACCCTATTGAGCATCTGTGGGGCATCCTCAAATGGAAGGTGGAGGAGCTCAAGGTCTCTAACATCCACCAGCTCTGTGATGTCGTCATGGACGAGTGGAAGAGGACTCCAGGGGCAACCTGTGAAGCTCTGGTGAACTCCATGCCCAACAGGGTTAAGGCAATGCTGGAAAATAATGGTGGCCACACAAAATATTGACACTTTGGGCCCAATTTGGACATTTTCACTTAGGGGTGTACTCACTTTTGTTGCCAGCGGTTTAGACATTAATGGCTGTGTGTCGAGTTATTTTGAGGGGACAGCAAATTTACACTGTTATACAAGCTGTACACTCACTACTTTACATTGTAGCAAAGTGTCATTTCTTCAGTGTTGTCCCATGAAAAGGTATAATAAAATATTTACAAAAATGTGAGGGGTGTACTCACTTTTGTGAGATACTGTATATATATATATATTCCTGTTTGTGCACAGCTTCCCTGTCAAACAAATATATTTAATGAATAAAAAATCAAAATATCAGGTCAGGAGATGAGATTTTGTCGAGTTCCGATGGCCTCCCTCCCTCCCTCGTCGCCACACTGCAGCACACATCGGCACAACAGACACACAGACAGGCAGAGGTTAGGTTTAGCTGCCTTAGCTAAACGTAGTTAATACTAAAGAAGACCATGGTCTCTGTGTGAACTGATTATTTTGTAGAAATCTGTTGAGTACAAAACAATTGCGTGAGTGTGAGGGAATTAAAATAAATTGGCAAGGAAGTCAGAGTTGTGTTAATATATTTAACGTTTTGTATAATTTTTTTTTAAAATAAATAATTATGAGAAGTGCCCTTTTTTCCCCACTCGAGCCCCTGCCCCCCAAAATGTCTGTGCACATCCCTGTTCACAATGCTCACTCAACTAATCTTAATGGTAATTCAGCAAAACATTAACTAAGCATTTCTCTATGGAGGTGAGTGCTTCATTTAATGTTCATTAAGAGATTGACACAACAGGCACAGTGAGGATTTATTCCATTAAGATGAAGAAAATAACTTGAGACTTTGCAAGTCACATGAGCTGCTGTAATTTAAACCAAATCTTCAAGTTCTCAAAAGATATATAAATAAAGTAATATAAATATTTGCATTCATAATGTGCATGTTTAAGTTTATTCAAACTAATTCGCTGGTGGTGATGAACGGACTTTGTCTCTTTAAATGGAATGCAATCTCAGAGGTTTCACCAACCTTGCCTGCAACTTGTCATACAACAGATGTGCAGTTTGCCAATGGGTTAGCTGACTAAAATAAACAGCTGGCAGCATCATCTTGTCACAGTTAAGCAAAAGTGAAGTCATGCTGTCATATATTTTTACAGTTTGACTCCTTATAATATACATAGGAGACAGAAGGACAGTACACTGCCTATCTCTACAAAAGATATAGCAGCACGGTATTAGACCTTTAAAATAACATAAAGTGAAAGGTTTTCTCTTTGTTCTACATAAATGAAAATATAGCTGCTATAGTTCTTTTTGTAATATGCAGTAAATTTCCTGTTTTCCTTCCACAGTTCATGTTCTGCCTTTCATAACATTTAAGCTGCTAATCAAAATATGGAGGATCTGAGCATCATAACTCCCTAAATATGAATGGCCACAACAAAAGTCATGAATGAGGCCCTAACCTCTAGAGAACTTAGTGTCAGGAAGGACTTCACAAGTGGACTATAGCACTGTGCTTTTTATAACATGTAGGACATGCTTTGACAAGGCCAAACCCTAACATTTCAGTCAGACAGTGGGGCTCGGGGCCAGCACTACCATGCACTGAAATAGCACCATGTCCGGCCGGCAGGAGAGGGGCAGCCAGGCCATAGAACAGACCTCCTCGTCTAAAGGAGTCAGCATCTCCTGCTCCCTGTGGAGGAGCTTAGTTAAAACTGCTACACACTTCACAAAAAAATAGAGAGAGTAAAGTTTTTTGTCTACTGCATAACGCCAGTGCAAACTTTGATTTTTTTGTTGTCTGTGAAGGATGGGAGCCAAAGAGGGTTGTAAGTCCCTTTTGTGCACATTTATCTGCTTACTAGTGCCCTTCCTATTTCCTGGCTGGACCTGATGTGAAGTGAGGATGTTTTAGGGGAGGTGGGGACACATCAGTGTTTGCTTCCTACGTGCCACACTCATCTCCTGACTACAATTTCCTGTACCTGTGCCGGCGGCCACACAGGACGTGCTTGGCTTTCCACTGCACTATTTCAACTGTCATCACACGCAGCCCAAAACTGCTTCATTCTCCCCCCTGCAAGGTTAGAAGGAAGAGCATTTTCCATTGACAGCTGCGGAAGAACCACAGAATCCTTAGATTCTCATGAACCACAGGGTCACAGGTCGAAACAAGATACATGCGCCTAAGTATAATTTGCACGAAGTTCCTTCCCCTGACCTAGAGTAATGATCATTTTATGATGTGGGTCAGTGGGATTGTTCTGATAGTGTCACACACGAATATCTATAGGGCAGGGGGTCTTTGGAAAAGTATACTCTATATTGTAATGGAGTAAATATTTATCATGGCATGGTTCCAAATCATAACCTCACTTTTCAGATAATGAGGTATTCACCATGGAGCAAATAAATTAGACAAGGCACATCCATAGGGAAAAAAAAAATCCAAAATGAAATCTCATTGTTGCTATAGTTTCTCCTAGACAGCAGTGAAATGTGATGGAAATAAAAGAGTTGGAAAAAAAAAAAAAGACATCTGTTTAAGTCTCCTGTATCTCAGCCTTTACTCTTGAGCCAAAAAAGGCCATGTAATCTTCGCATTTCCTCTTGAGTTTCAGTCGAGATCTCAACAATGTTTCACACTGTTCTCAGATCTTCCAAATTATTGATTCATTCAACTATATTACCAAGTTTACTACAAGTGCACTAATTTGGAGAACTGTACAGTTTACTTTTGATATACTATCATGTCTAATTATATTTAAAGAGAAG
This sequence comes from Cranoglanis bouderius, assembly GCA_023630585.1. Taxonomy (NCBI): domain Eukaryota; kingdom Metazoa; phylum Chordata; class Actinopteri; order Siluriformes; family Cranoglanididae; genus Cranoglanis; species Cranoglanis bouderius. The sequence goes on along the minus strand of CM042542.1, from coordinate 9,304,276 downwards.
TACACTAATGTATTTCTGATATGCTAGTTTAAGTACTTGGAGAAATGTACACCAGTGTACTTTTATATGCAAGCATTTGTAAGTATACTTGAAGAGAAGTACACTAGGTGCCAAGTATTTTATATTTCAGTATTATTTTATATAAATAAAAAGTTTTTGGTAAAAAAAAAAAAAAGAAAGCCAACACCTGATAAAGCTTTTGTACTCAGTAAGCTAATAGTGCAGCAGTAAAGGGTTTGTCTTGTGATTTGGTGATTGTGGGTTCAATACCAGCAGGTGAAACATGTGAACTTTTTCTGTGTTTTGACTCCTTTAATCTCAGAAAATATCTCGTTTCTTTTTCTTCTCTTTCTATTTCCCCTTAGGAGTCGCATTTGTGACAAAGTTGATACATCAATCAAGCACATGTGAGAATCCCCAATAAATCTCCTGAGATATCAAAGAGAAACCTTCAAGCAAAGAAATTTGCTCTGGGCAGTGGTGATGATGCAGCCATAAAAACAGACAGAAGGGTCAAAATGAGGTAAATAGGATGGATAACAGAATGGGTGTGGGAGGCCAGGAGGAAGTTGGCAGTTTCCTCCAACCCCACCAAATATTCTCCTTCCAATGGACGGTCATTGACTTCAATGACTTATCATGTTGGATTGGTGACTATAGAATCCTAACACTTATGATGCTTCATAATGCGCTGTGATTTTAAACATAGCGGGCCATAGAGATCCTAATGAATAAGTTTCAACTTTTGATTTCTCAAGGCCCCTTAAGAAGGTTCAAAATTCTGTACAAAATACTACTGAAGCTGTGATGACAACTACTTGACACAAGTAATAAAAAAACAGACAGTAATTCAAGATTATGCAGATATCATCTAGCTAATTTATATGGCTACTTACAAGAGATCGGAGTCAGAGGAAATTAAACTGGATTGTAGTTTTAAGATTGACCAATATGCCGTAACTGACACAGAAAAAGGGTTCTCTGGAGATGTGCATACAGCCATGCAGTAGCTGTATTCATCAAAATATGAAATACAAAAACACCATCTATGTCACCATTTTTACTTTGCAATGCCTTATGCTTAAAAATTGGGTGTGATATTAGCATAAAGTAAACAACTGCTATCTGTTTAATTCAAAATAAACATTTGCTCTAAGCTTATCAGATTTTATTGTTGTATCAAGAAAAAAAATGCTGTCCTGAAAAAAATATCTAACTAATGTTTATTATGCATTCATGCATCTTCAGTAACTGCTTTGTCCTGGTCAGGATCTGAAGCCAATACCGGGAACACTGGGCATGAGTTAGGAAAACACCCTGAATGGGACGCCAGGCCAAATTCACACACCTGGGGCAACAGCAAACATCTGTCTATACTGCTGACTTTTACGCCACCAAGGAGTGGTTTTCTCACCCTACCTACAGCTACGATATTACTGAGAAACAACCTAAACATAAATCATTCCAAATTCAAATAACGTCTAGAAAAGCATAAAGGCTCTGTGGGGCTTTATAACTGCTAGAGGCTGGGTGTGTGTATAGCACATGAATCTCCTTTCCCCTGGATCACATTAGAAAAGACATGGACATTAGCTCACCACTCAGACCACAGGACAATAGATTACACTTAAAACTCAAACATTCCAGCCTGATAATGATTCTAACTTCAAACACCCCTCAGCAAGTAGAGAAAAACATCAATAAGTAAGTCTCAAGTTGTTCTTAATCACTCAGATGATAACATGAAACACATTGCAGTAAATGTGTTGCTTGACAAAAGAGACTGATGAGGCTTTTGAATCAATGTCTGTTCCAGTGGTTAGTGTGGTAAGAAGAAAACCCAGTGTTCCATTAAAGTCACATGCTCATGGCATTAGTGTCATATCATTCTGACTTGTGTATATTCTTACAGCTGGGATAGTAAAGTTAAATCAGCTAACCCCGGGGCTTAATCTTTTTCCATTCAGTATAATTGCATTACTTTAAATCAGTAAGCATGTACCACTTTTGTTGCTGGTCCAGGCTTTTGTCTGTTGAACAAGCTTTGTAAATCTTTTTTTGTTGTTGTTGCTCATAATCCCCTAATTTCTCATTTTGGTTCCAGTTTCTTGTATGGAGAAAGGAACAAAAATCCATTTACTTGAAACTCACTTATAATGAAAGTCCAAAGGCTTTTATGGGAAATGTGTATATTTTGTAGGATTTTTGTTAGTTAATTATATGATATAATGGTACACTCATCTCTGAAACTGTTTAATTCATCCTGATTAGAGATGAGGCTATTTCTTCAGAGGGAAGAATTTCTGGTTATGTTTTTACAAACATAGACCTCAGTGCCTCAGTTTTCACCTGGTTACTCCAGTGTTGGAAAGTTGGATAAAAACTACATACATGGTGAGACTTTCTCTTATGTCTGTCTCATCCTAAAAATCTTTATTGTCACTGGTTGTAGTTTTGAACTCCTTCTTTTCCCTGTCAGAATTATTGCCCATGGTAATCGTATATACAATAAAATACAAATGTGGTAGATTGAGATTAGGAAACACCTGAGAAATCATCAAATACTTATGGAGCATGTCTAATAACCAGACCCAGTCTTTGCTACAAAAAAAATAGCCCAATTCCACGCATCAACAAGTCTCCATGTGGTTTTCATTTGGGGAGATATTTAAGGGAGACGCATGTAACTGAGTTTCTTGTGATTGTGGATTCCTGACGCTGAAAGAGACCATCTTTCTGCAGAAGCCTCCTCCCAAAGTGTGGGGATTGGCGTATATAACCTGGCAAACACATGAACCCTTCCTGGGTCTCACCACCTAATAGCTGTGATGAAAGAGACTCTTGAATCACTCCTTATTGGAATTCAGTAAGGAGACCATTTTCTATGTAACAATGGAGTGTTTTGTGTAGCACAAGTTTTTTTTTTAATGTATAATGACAATAATGACAGTAAACAGGCGAATTTCTACCTAATGATTCTAACAGCCCATCAGACCTGATCAGTCCACTGGGTGCCTCTATGTTTAAAGCCCAATCAGTGAGGCAAAAGTTTGCCTTGATATCTGATTGTGCATTTATGTTTAAGCAACTCTGAGTGCCCTACTGTACATACAGTAGTGTGCATAAAATAATTTTGCTGTGATCAATCGTCTACTAGTCCAAATCTGTTTACTCTGACACAATCTGTTTCAGTAACATCAATCATTTTAATATACTAGTGACACCTGATCATAGGTAACTGCCAGTTAAATTACAGTCAAGGCTCCCTCTAGTGACACAGGAACAGTTAGGAGATGTCCTGACATCTGTAGAGATGTTCTCTACAGGATCACGTAGTTGCCTGATCTTTCACTGCTTGGCAAAGTGAACTCGGCGGTGATTATGCAGACTTAATGACTGTGTTTTGAAAAAATTGTGTTTTCACATCATGCATGGCAATTGCACATGGAGCATACTCGATTTCCATCAATCCCGGTGGTGCATACACCATTAACATCAATCCCGACGGAGCACGCTCAATTTCCCTCAATTCAGACGATGCGCGCTCAATTTACATTGAAATGCTTGATTGCCGAAAATACACCCAGTGACATGTCAGAAACTGCGACCAATGCAAAATCCTGACCGATTTCTTGTCATTGATTTTAGAATGTGAGCCAGCCGTCCACAGTCAGGCATTTGGCAGGTTAAAAACTTAACCTAGCTGAAAAGGATCTATACACAGTATAAGGGTGTGATGCAAAAGAGGTGCTTTAAAATCAGAGCTTAAAAGAAGATCAGATTCAAATCCGATGTACACTGACACATTTACAGGATATGAATAGGTATTAACCGCGTCGCAAACCCTGGAGCGATTTTAGTCCAACTTGAGCTCAACTTTCCAAAGTCGCAGTCTCACCTGAGATAGAGGCGATCCCGATCCAAATTCTGCCGAAAAGCGTCCAGTCTCTCTTCATTTCCAAGTTTCCACAATTTAGGAGTTTTTTTTTTAAAAGTTGCAACAAAGCCCGCGTTATTCTGAACTCATTTAATTCACCGGAAGGTAAATCCGCAGAAAAGAGCGTTCAGGTGAACCGTGCGTCTCTCTCTTTCTTTCTCTCTCTCTCTCTCTCTCTTTCCTCAGAATCGGAGAAAGGATGTGTGGACGGCAGAGAGACAACATGCGGCCTTTTCTCCCCGTGCAAAAAAGAGATTCATGTGGACCTGAATGGATTTACACTCGTTTCCTTTTCCTCCGCTCGTCCAGCCTGTTGGCTGATGAAGTGTTCAGGGGGCCGAGGGTAAGACCTTCAGGACGCGCGCGCGCACACACACACACACACAGAGACAGAGAGAGAGAGAGAGAGAGAGAGAGAGACTGAGAGTGTGTAAGAGGTGTTAAGATCCTTGAACGTCTCCTCCTCAGTAGCAAAATTCAAGTGACTTGATTTGGCTCGCTCCCAGAGTTACCGTTGCAATCAAAATTATTCAACCCCCCATTGCAAATCAGGTTTATTGTCAAAATGTACAGACTTTCAGCTGTTCGCAATGAACAAATCAAACAAAAGCAACTGAAATAGCTCAACACAGCAGATGCTTCAAGTGGTTTCCCCAAATTCAACTGAAAATGCAACTTGTAATGACTTCTCCAGTCTCAAAATTATTCAACCCCTTCATGGCAAGCATCTTTAGTACTTAGCAGAGCACCCTTTTGCTGTTATGACCTGCTGCAAACGAGATGCATAGCCAGACACCAACTTCCGGCAGCGTTCCTGAGGAATCTTGCAGTTGTGCCCTGCGATGGGTTAGCACCCTGTCTAGGGTGTCTCCCACCCTGTGCCCCAAGTCCAGTGGGATAGGATCCACGTTCCCGCGTGACCCTGTGTAGGATAGGCGGTACAGAAAATGGATGGTATTCATGCAAGTCTAGCTGGATCCAAATGAACACTCCTGGTGTCATTTGAACAAAACCAAGAATTGAAAATAGCTGGCATGGTGGTGCAGGTGGTAGAGTTGAGACCAGCTCGTAAACAGATAAACTGGCTATCCTAAAGCTGCCCTTAGGTGTGAATGTGTGTCTTAGGGGTGACAAAATACAGCAAAAATATCACATAAGAATTTTCTATATATCATGATATACGTATAGTTTTGCTTACAAATTGCAAGTTGCGTTTTTAAAAAAAAAACGGTTATAAATAATAAACCTGTTCATTATTAATAAACAAATGAATAATCTATTATTTATATTTTTACAAACTAAAATGTATATTTATAAAGATTAAGTTAAGAATTTGAAAGATTAAGTACAACATTTTATATTTTTACAAAGTAAAATGTATATTTATAAAGATTAAGTTAAGAATTTGAAAGATTAAGTACAACATTTTAATATCATATCAGCTGCTTGCAGTCATCTGATATAATGTTAAAGAATGCTGTGAAATAATTTATGATGATATTGATATTATATCATTATATCGTCCAGTGTGTGCATGGTGCTCTGTGATGGACTGGCAGGTACAGAGTGTATGGTTAGAGTATATGCCCGGTGTTCTCAGGATAAGCTTTAGATCCACCGTGATCCTGATGAGGATAAAGTGGTTACTTAAGACAAGTGACAAAAGCAAAAAAAAAAAAAAACCTTAACTCACTAAAGAATGGATGATCATGGAGTATGTTTTGAAAGAAGGTTATATTGGCAACTCCTGATACAGAAATTAATCATCACAGACATTAAATAATAAAGACATTAGCAATTTACATGCTGAAGTCATTGGGTATTTGTACGGTTTATTCAGTGTAATTTAAGAGAGAGTGTTAGACACTATAAGATAAAACTAAATTGTAGTCCTCACTTGAGAAACAGCTCAAAATAATAAAATAATAAAATATATAAGCTCTGTATAAGCTCTTATCATTTTCCCTCCTCATGTGGAATACATAGAAAATTGAGCACTAATGGCCACTTACTGAGTTACAGAACCTACTGTAATGTGTAATTTGGTATGATTGTCTTTGAAATGCCACATAAAATTATGAACTGTCAAAGAGCTCTTTAATATGACTATAATGATTGTAGCAGGTTGGCCTGCACTGTTAGTCAGTCTCGTTCTGCTCTATAGTTATTTTGGCATAGCTGCTTCACAGTTGGAGTTAGAAATATGCTTAGAGGAACACACCCAGTGTATGTGCTAGAGTTGGCAATCAAAAGAATCTCCACAGAGCTTACAGAATAGTCAACAGACAATTAAAATAACAATATTTGTTATAGACAAATGGTTGCCATATTACTGTAGGTTAAGCAGCTTGGTCATTCTTATAAGTATAAAAACACAACATACTCTTCTAAGATTAATGTAATTTAACTTGTCAACAAACACACATGCATTTTGTGTGTGTGTGTGTGTGACAGTTAAATATAGCATTTGCAACTAAAAAAACTTCTTCATTTCTTCATAATGTTCTTACAGTCTCATTAAAGCACTGTAAACGAAAAAATAATAATAATAATTTAAAATGTGTGTACCCATAGTAGGACCTATAGTAGACCATTTTTCAAAGTAGGCCCACATATTTGACAACTATAACATCCTAAGAAAAACATAAATCAAACACTACTTCATTTCTGCAAATTCCTTTTATATGTATAACTGTATAGATATTATATTTATACTGTTGGCAACAGCCCATAAGGAGGAACTCCCATGAAGTATAGTGAAGACACGGCAAGTATGTACTCTATGTAAGTTGTGTTGATGCATTTGGCGTGTACACTACATACATTAAATGCACTATCTTGGGCAGTGCTAGCTCAGTGGTTAAACACTTGAGCAAGGCTCTAATCCCTCAACTGCTAAACTGTATGTGTTATGTTCTGCTTCACTTGTAGGTCAGTTTGGATGAAAGATCTGTCAAAGAAATAAATGTATGTATGTATATATATATATATATATATAAACCTTCAAATGCTCAGCTGTATGCTTAGATTGTGCTCTACTCCACTTTTTAAATGCAGGACAAGAACTTATTTGTTAAATGTGTGGTCACTAGATTCACTAGTTTATTACATAATCTTGATACATCTATGTAGTGTAAATTCCTCAGTTGCCTCAGTTGCTAATTATTCATATTAACATCATACAATACAATAATTACTAATAATAAACATATTAGTTCAGTTTAAACATAAAACTTTAAATACAGCAACATGAAATGGAACTACAAAAATGGTATAATATTAACAATTACAATTACAATCACTGTATTATAAATCGATTAATAGCCTACATAAAGCACTTTAAGCATGTACGTATTTATCTCTTAGGGAACATATAATTACCTTAACTTTAACCAGCAATATGCATACCCTTTCCATCAAACGTCATCAGAAGCTGCTGAAAACAATTATGCGACTTGAACAGATTGACTTCATTTATCATCTTTGCTTTCAGAGATTTTGAAACAGAACATTTTGAAAGAGAAAACCCCACATAAAACAAAAACTCACTTAAACAACAGGCATGCACTAGGCACAGTCACAGAGGCCTCATCAGTTCCAATAATTCCTTTACAGAGAAACCCTGTGTGTGTGTGTGTGTGTGTGTGTGTGTGTGTGTGTGTGTGTGTGTGTGTGTGTGTGTGTGTGTGTGTGTGTGTGTGTGTGTGTGTGTGTGCGCGTGCGTGTTTGTGTGTGCATGTGTTATGTGCGTGTGTGTATTTCTTATCTCACTCTGTATTTAATTTGGCTCCACTCATTAGGGACGCTGTGATGGTGGTCAGGAGACTTTCTACTCCGTGTTTCCAAGGGCACGTACATGAACACAATAGAATGAATAATTAACTAATTTCACTAATGTGGTTTAAACTAATCCAGCTTCTACATCTTGGGAAAAGTAATGACTCACAGTAAAGCAAGACTCATTAGAGGCAGTGGATACATGCAAGCTTTAGCCTTTTTCTACAATTCAGTAGACTTCACTAATAACTAGACAAGGGAAATGCACATGTACATCGTATACATCATTTTGGCAACTAAAATTAATGTCGGTTTCAGTTTTGCAAGCTCAGGCAAATTTTAATTACCTCTAGCCTTTGTGGTTGCTCCTTTAGTATATCTATATGCATACATTACACTAAAAGTTCCCGTGGGTATCATCTTAATCTAATGTGCGTAATCTTTTTTTATCTTTTCTAGTGCAAGTTTTATTCCACGAACAATTATATTATCTATTATTTATTGATTATTTGCACTATTACTGGCTGTAGATTCTTGTTATAATTACTGGGTATGTGATCTGCCCTCAGAGGTTTGGTTCTCATCATTCCAATGAAAAATATTGGACAAAATGGAGATTAGAAAAGATCCCATGCGAAGAACAACAGTGATGAAAGTCTCAATATTATTGTAGGCTCTGCCTGTTTCTCTACACCTGCAGGTGTAGGTGTAGAGAAACAGGCAGAGCCTACAATAATATTGAGACTTTCGTCACTGTTATTCTTCAGTGCTTTTCTAATGAAGAAAGCTCTGGCCACAACTAGAACAACTTTCTGGTTCAAAAGGTTTCTTTTTTCAGTAAACTATCCATGCTGTATCCAGGGGTTTTCATTGGATGAACTGCATGATGTCAGGTTATCAGTGGCAAACGTTACTTGTACTGTATGATGAAATTGTGTGCAATAGCACTTGATGTTATTCAACCACTGAATAAGCATTTCCATCTAAAATGTAAACAAAGATACCTCTTAATTAGCCGATCAGATTAACAGTGGTTTACTTTTCTTATTTAAAAGAATGTGGCAGAACCTTGATTTTACAAGCCTACCACGTTTTGAAACATGGTAAATTCAGATACAGTAAAGATGATAACTTGCTGTAGCTGTTAGAGAACATAATTTTATTAAGCTGGAAAAATCCCCTAACTAAAATAATTACCATGGACCACAGTGCAAATTCAAAATTTGTCTTTAATTTGGACTTCTCTCGGTTAAATCTTGCATTATATTGAACTAAGATAGATCATGTCTGGCTTACTGACATTTTAGAAATTTATTATTATTATTATTATTATTATTATTATTCAGTTTTTCTGCTTGCCACATGAAAAGGACAGTGTTTCCTGTCCAATATTGCTCTCAAGGGTCTACCTCAAGGACTAGGCCTTGAAGTGCCACTGCTCCATCTGCCACATCCTGAGGTCAGCAAACACACTCCGCAGCATCCCGCTCATCGGAAGGAAACAGGGCCATGTTTCTCACCACCAGCAACCAAAAGCACTGCCAAGAACCTGGTATGTCTGACTTATTCTCTGTCCGCTGATGCTTGCAGAGTATTCTTTTTTTTTTAATTATTTGTCAGAGTCATCATATTGTCTTGTTGATTAAAAAATGTCCAATGGTGAGGTGCTGAGGATCAAATTAAAGCAGGTACCAAACTTCATTGATTGACCGGAGAGGTGCATGGGCATGTTTCAGACAAGTGTTAGATGAATGAAAAAGTTACCCATCCTCCATCACCCGACCCAACCCCAACACACCCACACCCGACCCACACCCACACCCACACCCACACACCTACCCACACAAATTGCTCCTTTGTCAAGCCTCAGCCATACACTATCCAATTCTCATCCCTCACTGCTATAATTTTTTTTCCAGTGTTTTATAGAAAGAAATTGTGACACCATTTCCACATTGCATACTCACACATTAATCTCTAACCTACTGCAGGTGAAAGGAAAGGTCACTGAAATCTTCAAGTCATCAGGCCCTTAAGCTCCTTATCAAATAAACTTGGCAAAGGCAGAGTACTGGGGTGTTTAAATCCTGACCTTTCTTGGTGTTTAAAGACACCGTGACACTGCGGAATTAACAGAGTTAGCAACATTCGCTAAAAAGACAAAGGTTATGCCACATCCTGTCTGACAACCCCCTCAGGAGAACAGTAAAGCAGTTTGGGGGCACAAGGACTGCCTTTCTGTTTGTGTGACCCTTCACAGGGAGCAAAAGGAAAGAGGATGTTGATGCACTTGTCTGCTCTTACAGATAACGGCACTCGGTCCATGCTTTTTTGGGCATCCGGGATGCTACAGTGGACACCTTCCAAACTAGGTTGTACATAAAACTAAGAGGAAACATGCAATGAGGTACATTTAAAAAGTCATGATAAATATTGTTATTGGATGTCAGTAGAACTCTTGAACTCAGAGTAAGAAGAATTTATCAAAAGGATTAAAAAGCAATGTGCACAATATTTCTGAGGATTTCTCTAATACTGCATGCATGTGGGAGGAAAAAGTAGTGGATATTTATACATCATTTAGGGAAGAGAGGGAACAGGGATTAAATCAACCATCTTCCTGACATCTCCCAAAGCTTAGACCTTGATATACAAGATACTGTGATCTGCATCCAAATTATTACATCTGAAGAAAAACATATTAACTGAATATTAAATGTGATTTTTTTTGTTTCCTGTTTGGTACATGCCATGAGGGATTTGTTTCATGAAATGCTAATTTTGTGGGGGTCATTCCCTACAGGGAAATAATACATCTGATACAAAAACAAACAAACAAACAAAAAACTGCAGCACGAAGCAGTGTGGCCAATATGTATTTGATTTATTACTGTACGTTACAAACACGATATGGTGTGTCTGAATAGGAAGTCATCCTGTATACCTTACAGATTGTTTAATGGCTTGAATAAATCAACAAAAATGATCCCCGAAACATAAATATATACAGTTCATCCAGCATTCCTATATTTAACATAAAATGCTCAAGCACAGGTACAAATAAATTCTTTAAATAGTCTGTGATGTTTTCACTAAGACAAAATTTCAGATTAGGGTCGCACTGCTTATGTAGCATGGCAAGGTTAGCGATGAGGTTTTGCTTCATCACTGTCAATTGTTTGAGCAAAATCTTTCTCAACTGTTCGCAAGATAATGAGATTAAAGAACTGTGACTGATCTTTGTTCATACATTTAATGCCAGAGTAGATTATACAAATGAAATATTGATTAAGCAAGAAAATAATGTGATTGATGACAACTGTATCATCACTAAAACATGCTGAGCTGAGCTTTGTAAATGATATAGTGTCCCATGATATCTACACACACACACTATCTATCTATCTATCTATCTATCTATCTCTATCTATCTATCTATCTATCTATCTATCTATCTATATATATATATATATATATATATATATATATATATATATATATATATATATATATGTGAATGTCATGTGAAAAAATAAAGTACAAGGTTTTTTTTTTAAACATATTTGGACGAGCAAATATTTGATCCTCTTTGAAACAGTGCCTTTTAATAAAGTTGCTACTCTATCAAATGGCACATAAAATTGACATTTTGTAGTCATTTTCACAATTTAAATTAACAAAAAAAAACAGATCAGTCACATGTAAAAAGTAAGTACACCCCTACATTTATCACACCTTTAAATCCATTTGAAAATTTGAATCAGGTGTTCAAGATTGGGTGCCAGTGATTAGAACCTGCTTAGGGAGTGCAGGTGGAACCGGTCTTATTTATACCCCTCTCATATCTAGTGTCTGGTGTTTGTTATTGAGGTGTGTGGTGTCCTCATGCCAAGATTTAAAGAGTTATGTTAGGCCTTCAGAAAAAAGGTTGTGGATGCCTATGAGTCTCGCAAGGGATTTAAAAAGATCTAAAAATGATTTGAAATACATCACTCCACTGTAAGCAAAATAATCTTCAAATGGCGCAGATTTCAAATGACTGCCAATTTGTCCAGGACTGGCCTTCCCAGAAAATTTAGCCCAAGAGCAAACCGTCTGATGCAAAAAGAAATCCCAAGTACCACAAAATTTCATCACAGGATCTGCTAGTAAGTCTTGCAACTGTTGGTGTCAAAGTGCATGCTTCTACAATCAGAAAGACACTGCACAAATTTGACCTGAATGGGAGGCGTGCCAGGAAAAAGCCTTTGCAAGACAACAGTTTGCCAGTGAGCATATAAGCAAAGACCAGGCCTTTTGGAATAATGTGCTCTGACGAATCAAAGATGGAGTTGTTTGGCCACAGTAATAGCAGACATGTATGTTGCTGATCAAAGACAGCTTTTCAGGAGAAGCACCTCATACCAACTGTGAAGCACGCTGGTGGAAATGTTATGGTTTGGGGTTGCTTCAGTGCCTCAGGGATTGGATAGCTTGCATTCATTGATTCAACTATGAATTCTGCATCATATCAAAGAGTGCTTGAAGATAGTGTGAGGCCATCTGTCCAAAAGTTGAAGTTGAACCGAAAGTGGACCTTTCAATAGGATAATGATCCTAAGCACACTAGCAAATCCACCAAGGAATGTCGGAAAAAGAGGAAACGGAGGGTTATGGAATGGCCTAGTCAAAGCTTGGATTTGAATCCCATTGAAATGTTGTGGGGGGATTTGAAACGGCAAGTACATGCAAGAAAACCCTCAAACATCTTGCAACTGAAAGAACATTGCATGGAAGAGTCCTCAAAAATTCCAACAAGCCTGGTGGACAATTATGCAAAACGCCTACAAGAAGTTATTTCTGCCAAATGGAGCAATACTAGCTTCTGAGGCCAAGGGTGTACTTACTTTTTCCACAGAAGAATATGTGAAGAATATGTGTGTGTGTGTATATATATATATATATATATATATAATTTACACACTTAATATAAAGATCTGAAGCTTCTCAGACAGCCATGCTGGGGAAGTGCAGGAGATAGATCGGCTGAGCTCGCTGTCCAGGTTCACTGAGACACGTGCTAAAGAATGGAAAAGCCTTCCCTTTGGGCCCACTGGAGAATGAGTAGAGCAGACTCATGTCATCGGCGTTGTAGAAGGAAACTGTGTTCTCCTCACAGTCCACAAAGACCCCAATCCTTAGAGGTCGAGAGGTCACGCGCACTGGGGTCCAGGGCTGGGTGCCTGCTGAGTACTCCGTGTTGTTGCGCAGACGCAGGGTCCAGTACCCATTACTGGGGCACAGCTTCACACGTGCCTGTCGATTCACTGTTTCCAGGGCAACACCTATGTCCCACTTGGGCTTGGTGCCAACACCCACCTCCCAGTAATGTCTGCCTGTATGGAATCCTTTGGCTCCAAGAACATTAACACACTGAACGAAGCGCTTCGGATTCGGTTTGTAGGGCACCATGGCTTCAGTCTCGACCACTTGAGTCCTGTCTCGAGAGAGCTGGAGGCTTGGATGAACTGTGTCCTCATCGAAGGTCAGTGGAAATGGGCCTGAGCATGACAATAAACAGACACACTAAGAACTAATTGTTACTGTGATTATGATGGTTTACATGAACAGAAAACAAAATTACACCTATTTTGTGTAAATTAATGGGGAGTTTATGCTTCCTTCTGAAGCCTTTGGATGGTCGAAAAAGCACTCTGAAAAGGGTAGGATGAGAAATGACTCTCCAAAACATGTAGACCCCAATGGGCTACCACCTCTGCAGTGATTAGCTAGCAGTGAAACTTAAAAGTGTGGTGATTGGCACAAGTTTATGAATGCGCTTGAATTTGTACAAGACAGAGTATTTAGCGAAGCTAGTACCATTTGTACCATTAGTGAAGTGGTAGCATCATAAAGGAATTGATTCAAATGCTACATACTTTCATTTCTTTAACATGGCCTACACAAAACCCATCACGCTATATACAGTACTGTGCAAAAGTTTTAGGCACATGCAAAGAAATGCTGTAGAGCAAAGATGCCTTCAGAAAATGAAATTAAATGTTTCTACATTTAAAAAAATATACCGTAAAGAGCAGTAAACAATAGTAAATGAAACAAAGTCAATCTTTGCTGTGACAAAAAAAATAAAAATAAAAACTGTAGTCTCCGGTACAATTAGTGCAGTTTTATAAGGAAATGAGCTGGTAAGTTTTATTGAGCATCTTGCAGAACCAGCCACAGTTCTTCTGGAAACTTTGACTTTCACATTTGCTTCTTATTTTTGCAGCAAAACCCAGCAGCCTTCATTGTGTTTTTTTGTCTGAAAAGTGTCTCTTACGTAATATGCTGCTTTCTTTAATGACATACAAACATTTTTCTGTAACATTTAATTTTGTGCTAGAAAACTAATGTTTGGGAATCTATTTTTTGTACTGAAAAAATCTATAACAAAGTTTGTACTAAAAAAAAAAAAAATAGGGTGCCTAAAACTTTTGCACAGCACCGTATATCTTGTTGGTTGCCTGTAGGCACGTTTCTCTTTCATGTTCACTTGTGTAATTACGGTTTAAAGTAGCTTGCCCAAAATTGCAAGATGGGGCGATTCAATGATGCCTTCCTCAGATTATGTGATACTGAAAACTGATGAGGCATAAAACAGGCTTTAATTGCTTACAGTAGTGAGGACAGATTATCACATTTTGATATTTTAATCAGGATTTTGTACATACTTACCTGGATTTAAATGTTTAAACATTTTTCGCCACAAAGTGTACTGAAGAGGACCTGTGTATTTGCTCTTAAAACCTTCAATTGAAAGTCCATTGGTGGCTGAATCATGTGGTCTGAAAAGAACAGGGAAAATCGGTTCAGGTTTAAAGTGTCATTTTAACATAACAAAAATAACATGCTAAATGTTTTATAACTTAGCACAAAATGTCTTGTTGAGGATGGCATGGTTTCAACTGAAAACAGCTTGAAAGAACAAGACAGGCTATAGCACTAGAGGTCATGTAATAGGGGTCTTCAATTACCACCTACCTGGAATTTAATTCTGGCAGCTAGAGGGGGACAAAGAGAGTAGAGCAGTTAAGAGTAGTTAGCATTAGAGCAGATGCTTTGATCTGAGCAAAACTCATATCGATCATCTTTCTGTTATGCAAAATGTAAACTGGGAGCTGTGAGTCATTGCACATTACAATATTTGATTCATGTTGTCCTGCAGTATTCTGGGTACATAAAAACAATGGAAAAAATAAGTAAAAAAATAAATAATTTTTTAATTTTTTTTTTTTTATAAAGGAAGAAGAAATGAGAAAAACGAAAATGATAATGTATGTGTGTAATCACGTCTACAACACCAGCAGTCACCCACTCTCACTCTAAAATCAGTAATGGATTTGAATCTTTCACCTTCACCGGTGCAATGTTCCCTACGGTGCTGGTAGCTATTTGGAGTGAGCCCACTGTCTGCTCCTGTTCTCGAACTGCCGTATGCAGGGCCTCAAGGTGGCGTTCCAGGCTGTGCTCCAGCTCCATCTGATCCCGCCGCAGCTGGTTCAGCATGGCCGCCTCCTCTACTTGCAGGAAGTGGTGCAGAGCCTGGAAGTCGCAACACACCCTCTCCTTGAGATCAGCTCCCATTTTCTAATCCAGACAAAATTGAGGATTAACAGTGACACACAGAGAGAGAGAGAGAGAGAGAAAGAGAGAAGGGGGGGGGCAGACAGAGAGCAGGTTATATATTTAAAATCCTGAATATTTTGGGTGCCTTTTCAGCTTGCAAAGCCAAATAAAATTAGTTTGAGCCAAACGTCACATTAAAATGTGTTCTTGTTATTTTTAGAAAATGTATTCTTATGTTATCATCCATAATCCATAAAACTAGTACATAGCCTGCACTTTATGTTATGTTATGTTAACTGTCTTGTTATGACACGCAGTAAAAAAAAAAAAAGATCAGCAAACATACACTGAGCAAATGGTTAAGCTTGCAGAGTTAACCTAACATTCTTCACAGGTTGTCCAGGCAAGTAGGCTAGCTGCTGCTGAGTGACCTGAAGCACAGTACAGGCTTTTGTCCTGCAGTCAAACACCCTGTTGATGAACCTTACTCTTAATGTGTTCATCTGTTCTTCGTCTTTATGGATCATGGCGATTAGCTGTTCCTTCCGTGAGTTCTTGGAGTCCAGACCGTCCTTAAGCTGTTTCTGGGAAAGGAGCATGAAAGTCACTGTTGTGTAGTCTTACGATTGTTATAATCAATATGGAGTGACAAATACAGTGAACGTATCCGTCATGTTTGAAACAAGAAACATAGGCAATATGTTGGATGGACCGATATGATAAAAAATATCATACAGTATAATTTTTGTCATTTTGTTGTATAGTCATATCACCCAGAACAGCAAGGCTTTTTATTTTTAATGTCGAGGTAAAAACCTCACGAGAGCTTACAAGACCCTAAGGATTTAGTTGTTTGACTAAGAAAAACATTGAGCTTACCTGTAAATTCCTCATGGACTCAGCTGATGAACTGGCTCTGACCTTTTCGACCAGGCCAGCCACCAGATAGTTGGTCTGAAACTGTTTTTTGGGGAACTCCTTGCGGCACTGAGGGCACACTGCTGGACCTCTGATATTTTTCCAGTAGGCAGTGATGCATGGCCTGCAGAAGTGATGCATGCAGCCAAGCATGACTGGCTCTCTGAACAGATCACAGCAAATGGCACAGGTAAGCTCCTCGCTGAGACTCATAGCCTCGGTCGGCCTCATACTGCTGTACGCCATGGACGAAGAAAAGCCTGGAGTCTGAATTTCACTTCCACTTCAGTCACACACTGGTCACGCAGCACGAAAAGGAAATTAGCAAATGTCAGCATATTTACAAAATATTCTTGTGACTGTATGTTTTACATACTTGCATCGCTATATAATGGCTTTGATTTTTTTTTCTCACTCACAGGAACACACTTTTAACCTAACCACAGTGAAAAACTGAATAACCGGAAATTATGCTTTTTAATATTTACATAGATAGTATTATTTGTTTACAAAATTGTTTGCATGTAACAGAATAGTAAACGATCGGCTACATTTACAATGATGTCGGGAAACAAAATAAACTTTACTTATTTTAACCCAAAGTAGATTTGAAAAGTTAGTTAGCTCGCTAGCCTGCTAACGCCACCTAAGTACAGTCTGTATTCAGCGCCTACGGCAATAAACATTATAACGCTAAAGTCGCTAAAGCTAAATTTATTTATTTATTTTGTTACAGTCTTTAACGAGAATAACAACTTTTCCCAAAAATATGCTGTCGAGGGAACAAAAACATAACGTCACCTATCCCTGCAGCTTCTTTTCTGTTTGCGTGGGGAGTTCAGAGTACAAAATGCTGAACGTTTCTTGTGGGTGGAATCGCAAATCACACCCTACTCCCTATATCAGTGCACTACCGTAGGGTATGACATAATAGTTTATGTGCCTTATATAGTGCACTTATTCAACCACTTGTGTCCAACTTGGCAAGAGACCATAGCATCAGTTTTTTTTTTTTTTTTTTTTTTTTTTTTTTTGATAAAACAAACGGGAAAAAATACATATGCATGATATTCTAAATACATTAAGCGATAAACCAAAAAAATATATTATTGTATTGTTAACATACAATATACACTATAGTGTAAACAACGTGTTCCAAGTTTCTTGTAGCCATGGACCACTTTAACTGAAAAATAAATTCCATGGACCCCCTCAGTATATATTTATTTCATGAACACTGTGTACAGTTATATTGTGTCTATTTATTTGAGCTATAGAGCTTTCTATTCCCGAACCTTCTACCAACAGAATACACTGGGTCCAACTATTATTTGTAGATCTGCTTGTTTTTGAGTTTTGAGATTTCGATAAACCCATTCAGTGTAAGGGTTGAGGTCAGGGCTCTGTGCAGGCCACTCAAGATCTTCCACTGCAACCTTGGCAAACAATGTCTTCATAGAGCTCACTTTGTGCACAGGGGCATTGTCATTCTGGAACAAGTTTGGGCCCATAAGTTCCAGTGGAAGGGAAATTGTAATGCTGCAGCATGCAAAGACATTTTATACAACTGTGTGCATCCACATTTGTGGCAACAGTTTGGGGAAAGCCCACAATATGGGTGTGATGGTCAGGTGTCCACATACTTTTGGCCAAATAGTGTATGTAAAGGTACTAAGGACATAATTTTTTCCAAAGAAGCAGGTGTATGTACAGTACAGTGCAAAAGTCTTAGACACATGTAAAGAACTAACAGGAAGTAGAAAAATTAATTTTAAAAAAAGCAGATACCTTCAAGAATAATGAAATGAAGCATTTCTACATACATACATATGTACATAGACTATAATATCTAAAAATGTGTCACATCTGTATAAATGATGTGTATAGTACAGTATATATATATATATATATATATATATATATATATATATATATATATATATATATATATATATATATATATATATATATATGTGTGTGTGTGTGTGTGTGTGTGTGTGTGTGTGTGTGTGTGTGTGTATACAGTTGCAATCAAAATTATTCAACCCCCATTGCAAATCAGGTTTACTGTCAAAATGTACAGACTTTCAGCTGTTTGCAATGAACAAATCAAACAAAAGCAATTGAAATAGTTCAACACAATGAATGCTTCAAGTGGTTTCCCCAAATTCAACTGAAAATGCAACTTATAATGACTTCTCCAGTCTCAAAATTATTCAACCCCCTGAATAGAATCCCTCACAACAGCACAAATATGCAAAACAGGCACACTTGATGCACACTTCAAGCACACTTGATGCAACTAATCAAGGGCTTCATTAGTCGCACCAGGTTTGCTTGAGCTGGAACACATGAAATACCTGAACTGGCTAGGGGTAGAAAATACATGAAATACCTGGATGGGGCAGAAAAAGGAAGTTATCAATGGCTACAACCAGATTGCTGAGAAGGCAGGTTGTGAAAAACCCTCGAGTGACTGCAAAAGACCTGCAGCAAGACTTGGTGGCAACAGGCACTGAGGTTTCAGTGAGTACAGTATGGCGCGTACTATGCACAGAAGGTTTCCATGCCAGAACTCCAAGACGTACACCACTACTGACCCAAAAGCACAAGAAAAGTCGGCTCAAAATCCACATATTCCACATAAGCCACATAAGTTTTGGGATTCTGTTCTGTGGAGCGATGAAACAAAACTGGAACTTTTCGACATGATGGCGGTATATCTGGAGAAAGAAGAATGAAGAAAGAACACTCTGTCCACAGTCAAGCATGGTGGTGGCTCAGTGATGCTCTGGGGCTGCTTTGCATCCTCTGGCACTGAAACCTGCAGCGTGTGTAAGGCAAGATGGATTCATTGAAGTATCAGGAAATCCTAGGAGAAAACATCATGCCGTCTGTGAGGAAGCTGAAGCTTGGGCGTCATTGGACCTTCCAACAGGACAATGATCCCAAGCATACCTCAAATTCCACCAAGGCTTGGTTGGAGAAGAAGTCCTGGAAGATTTTACAGGGCCATCACAGTCACCTGACTTGAACCCCATGGAAAATCTCTGGTGGGATTTGAAGAAGGTGGTTGCAGCACACAAACCCAAGAATAATACTGTTACTCTATGTAAGTGGGCCAGTGGCGCAATGGATAACGCGTCTGACTACGGATCAGAAGATTCTAGGTTCGACTCCTGGCTGGCTCGGGTCCCTTTTTTTTTATTGGGGGCAGTGGTGGTTCAATCGTTAAGGCCCTGATTTACTGATCAGAAGGTTGGTGGTTCAAGCCCCAGCACCGCCAAGCTGCCACTGTTGGGCCCTTGAGCAAGGCCCTTAACTCTCTCTGCTCCAGGGGTGCCGTATCATGGCTGACCCTGCGCTCTGACCCCAAATTCCTAACAAGCTGGGATATGCGAAGAAAAGAATTTCACTGTGCTGTAACGTATATGTGACAAATAAAGGCTTCTTCTTCTTCTATACTGAACTGGAGGCCATTGCTCATGATGAATGGACTAAGATTCCTCAGGAACGCTGCCAGAAGTTGGTGTCTGGCTATGCATCTCATTTGCAGCAGGTCATAACAGCAAAAGAGTGCTCTACTAAGTTCTAAAGATGTTTGCCATGAAGGGGTTGAATAATTTTGAAAGTGGAGAAGTCACTATAAGTTGCATTTTCAGTTGAATTTGGGGAAACCACTTGAAGCATTTGTTGTGTTGAACTATTTCAATTGCTTTTGTTTGATTTGTTCATTGCAAACAGCTGAAAATCTGAACATTTAAGGAAATTAAATGTTTCTACATTTTAAAAAACATACCGGAAAGAGCAGTAAACAGCAGTAAATGAAACAAAGTCAATATTTGGTGTGACGAAAAAATAAAAATAAAAATAAAAATAGTAGTCTCCGGTACAATTTGTGCAGTTTTATAAGGAAATGAGCTGGTAAGTTTTATTGAGCATCCTGCAGAACCAGCCACAGTTCTTCTGGAGAATTTGACTTTCGCACTTACTTCTTATTTTTGCAGCAAAACCCAGCAGCCTTCATTGTGTTTTTTGTCTGAAAAGTGGTCTCTTACATAATAAGATGCTTTCTATGATGACATACAAACATTTTTCTGTAACATTTAATTTTGTGCTAGAAAACTATGCTTGGGAATCTAAAATGTTCTTTGTACTGACTTGATAATGTAGAAGTCTATTATTATTATATATCTATCTAATATATCTATTGATTATGTTCCTCAACATAAAATTGCAATGACTATGAATATCTCATCATCTACAGTACATAATATCATCAAAAGATTCAGAGAATCTGGAGAAATCTCTGTGCGCAAGGGACAGGGGTGAAAACAATATTGCATCCTGTGATCTTCAGGCCCTCAGGCGGCACTGCATTAAAAACAGGCATGATTCTGTAATGGAAATCACAGCATGGGCTCAGAAACTAAAGAGGACTAAAGAGGAGAGGGACCATCCAGCTTTTTATCAGCACTCAGTTCAAAAGCCTGCATCTCTGATGGTATGGGGGTGCATTAGTGCCTATGGAATGGGCAGCTTGCACATCAGGAAAGGCACCATCACTGCTGAAAGGTATATACAGGTTTTAGAGCAACATATGCTTCCATCCCATCTTTACTTCTGAGAGACTCTGCCTCTCTCAGCTACTCTTTTTATACCCAATCATGTTACTGACATGTTGCCAATTAACCTAATTAGTTGCAAAATGTTCCTCAAGCTGTTTCTTTTTAGTAACACTTACTTTTCCAGCCTATGTTGCCCCCATCCCAACTTTTTTTGAGACGTGTTACGGCCATCAAATTCAAAATTACTTTTTCTTTTTTCCCTTAAAATGGTACATTTCCTCAGTTTAAACATTTCATATGTTTACTATGTTCTATTGTGAATAACATATGGGTTTATGAGATTTGCAAATCATTGCATTCTGTTTTTATTTACATTTTACACAGCGTCCCTTTTTTTTGGAATTGGGATTGTCTATACACACACAATTTTTGCAATTTTGCCTCTGTACACCACCACCACAGTGGATTTGAAATGAAGCAATCAAGATGTGATTGATGTGTAGACCTTCAGCTTTAATTCCAGGTTTAACAAAAATATTGCATTAACCATTTAGGAATCACAGCCATTTTTGCAGAGTCCCTCCATTTTCACAGGCTCAAAAGTAATTGGACAATTGACATAAGCAGTTTCATGGCCAGGTGTGGCCTGTGTCCTCATTATTTCATGACAAATTAAAGAGATAAAAGGTCTGGAGTTGATTCGAAGCATTGAATTTGCATTTGGTAGCTGTTCATGGGAAAGCGGTGTTGATGCAAGTGAAGGAGGCCATCATAAGGCCTGGAAGACCACGGAAGACAGCTAAAGTGGATGAATGCAGAATTCTTTCCTTGTTAAAGAAAAACCCCTTCACAACATCTAGCCATTGTCAAATCTATTATCATTGTCAAAGTCAAGAGATGCCTTCATGAATGTAAATACAGGTGGTTTACCTCAAAGCTGCCTATGATAATTCAATACCTTCAATACCTTAAATTAAAGCTGAACGTCTACACTTCAATCACATATTGAGTGGTTCATTTCAAATCCATTGTGGTGGTGTACAGAGGCAAAATTATGAAAATTGTGTCACTGCCCAAAGACTTATGGACCTGACTGTATAACGATAGGTTGTACACAGACTTTTGTAGAATATCCTAGAGTATTCTCATGCTCACTTTGTCAGGGTCATGGTGGATATGGAGCCTATCCCAGGAACACTGGGCGCAAAATGAGAAGATGAGGGAAGTGTACATGGTTGAGTACATATTGCATGCTGGGTATTGATGATGCACGATGAGTGAAAACAGTAAAAAGGACATAAATTCTAGAATTCTGTTAACACACCAACAGTAAGCATTACAATCCTTCCTGTGCAACATATCCTACTTACCATGACAAATAATATATTAAATTCTAGTTTTATGCCAGAATTATCCTTTAATGACTTGACTAATGACTAATGCTATTTTATGTTCTTTAATCTAAAAGCAATATGAGCCTCAGGAACTCAGAAGGCATTAAAATTCTTAACAAATTAAACATCTGGGGGGAAAATAATAGCCCTAAAAATCTCAAACAGTACAAGGTGTATTAAATGGCTAGTGCATACAAACATAACTAGTTTTACTCTGATTTATTCACTCATGAAATGAACAGCAAAGGGCACCTGTAGGCTTTAATACAGGAACTACTGTCAGCACAGTTATTTAGTAGCTACAGTGGGGGGGGGGGGGGGGGATATTTGATCCCTTGCTGGTTCTGTATGTTTGCCCACTGACAAAGAAATTATCAGTCTATAATTTTAATGGTAGGTGTATTTTAAAAGTGAGAGACAGAATAACAACAAAAAATCCAGAAAAATGCATTTAAAAAAGATATAAATTGATTTGCATTTTAATGAGTGAAATAAGTATTTGATCCCCTATCAGTCAGCAAGATTTCTGGCTCCCAGGTGTCTTTTACACAGGTAATGAGCTGAGATTAGGAGCACTCCCTCTTAAAGGGAGTGCTCCTAATCTCAGTTTGTTACCTGTAAAAAGACACCTGTCCACAGAAGCAATCAATCAATCTGATTCCAAACTCTCCACCATGGCCAAGACCAAAGAGCTGTCCAAGGATGTCAGGGACAAGATTGTAGACCTACACAAGGCTGGAATGGGCTACAAGACCATCGCCAAGCAGCTTGGTGAGAAGGTGACAACAGTTGGTGCGATTATTCTCAAATGGAAGAAACTGTCAGTCTCCCTCGGTCTGGGGCTCCATGCAAGATCTCACCTCGTGGAGTTTCAATGATCATGAGAATGGTGAGGAATCAGCCCAGAACTACACGGGAGGATCTTGTTAATGATCTCAAGGCAGCTGGGACCATAGTCACCAAGAAAACAATTGGTAACACACTACGCCGTGAAGGACTTTAATCCTGCAGCGCCCGCAAGGTCCCCCTGCTCAAGAAAGCACATGTACAGGCCCGTCTGAAGTTTGCCTGAATGATTCAGAGGAGAACTGGGTGAAAGTGTTGTGGTCAGGTGTGGTCAGATCTCTTTGGCATCGACTCAACTCGCCGTGTTTGGAGGAGGAGGAATGCTGCCTATGACCCCAAGTCATATCACCATCCCCACCGTCAAACATGGAGGTGGGAACATTATGCTTTGGGGGTGTTTTTCTGCTAAGAGGACAGGACAACTGCACCGCATCAAAGGGACGATGGACGGGGCCATGTACCGTCAAATCTTGGGTGAGAACCTCCTTCCCTCAGCCAGGGCATTGAAAATGACCTTAATGACTTGGAGAAGATCTGCAAAGAGGAGTGGGACAAAATCCCTCCTGAGATGTGTGTAAAACTGGTGGCCAACTATAAGAAACATCTGACCTCTGTGATTGCCAACAAGGGTTTTGCCACCAAGTACTAAGTCGAAGGGGTCAAATACTTATTTCCCTCATTAAAATGCAAATCAATTTATAACTTTTTTGAAATGCGTTTTTCTGGATTTTTTTGTTTGTATTCTGTCTCTCACTGTTAAAATACACCTACTATTAAAGTTATAGACTGATCATTTCTTGTCAGTGGGCAAACGTACAAAATCAGCAGGGGATCAAATACTTTTTTCCCCCACTGTACAGGAAAATGAGTAAAGGCAACTAAAAACACACTTCATGCACATCAGGAAATCTACCTCTGTTTTTACTCTGATAAACCACAACAAGTTGCAATAAACACCATCACTCCTTCTTTAACTTGCACTGCCACCAAGAGCAAAGTGGCAAGGAGCAATTTAAGAAAAAAACTATATCATAGATAGCTGTGGGGACATTTATTTATTTTGCTAACATAGTTTGGGTCCACTTGTTCCCTTAACCCAACTGGACACCTATGCGAGATTTTGGAGTGATGTGTTAGACAGTGCTCTCTACCACCAATCATCAACACAGCAACTGAGGGAGCAACTTTAGCTTGTAGAATCTATGCCAAAGTGCACTGAAGCTGTTCAGGCTCAACACCTTAGTATAGCACTTTATGCTGGTTTTTCCCTTTAATTTGTCACAACTGTTCTTCTGAATAGTAAAGGGGAACAACTCAGGGCACAAGGCAGGAGACACCCTGGACGGGGTGCCAACCCATCGCAGTGCACAACCACACACACACACTCACACACCAATTCACACACTATGGACAATTCAGAGCTGCCAATCAGCCTACAATGCATGTTTTTGGACTGGGAGAGGAAACTGGAGTACCCAGAGGAAACCCCTGAAGCACGGGGAGAACTGCACAGGGAGAACAGTCAATTCCTACATGTTCACAGCATCCCATGGTTGAAAGTTAGTGGTAAGTAAATGAGATAACCATGCATATTTGCTGACGGGTTCCAGAGATGAGGTTTGGTTAGTTGGTCATTCAAATGGCCTCTTCCTGTGAAAGTAGGTGGTTCTTGGCCATGTGAAGTGATGAAAAATTACAGTCTTACTAGCGACAACTAGATGTCTGGTTTGAAAGATCAATGCTTTAAAAGAAAAAAAAAATTTCTGTCTTTAAAAGAAAAAGAAAAAAAACACTTACAGCTAGAGTTTTCTTGGGCACTAGCCTGACAGGCCTGGTTTGAGACTTGTACTTGGTCACAAAGCAGGTAATTGTTATGTAGTTACTCAGACACTTGTAATATATGATTTTGTACTAAAGTCTGCAATTGGGGTTTTGCAAACAGCAGCAAACAGCAAAGACATCAAACAGCAAAGAATATCTCATGGTGGAGATGAAGGCCTTTGAGTCATTGCTTGGCTACCTGAACTACTTGCTCTCCAATCAGTGTCAGTTAAGATCAGCAGTCCTGTACCTCACTGGCACCAATGGTGCTACAAGACCAAAGGCTGTCTGCAGTGCTCAGAGGCTCAGGTGGGCAAGATGTGATCCCTGTGACTGAATCATAATTTTGGGAACACAAAGACAAGCTTCAGGCTTAATTAGCCATCTATTCGCTCCAGGAGGTGCAGGCAGCGGTCAGGCCAGAGGCACAGCAGATTGTGGAGCACTTTTTTGTTGTTGTTGTTGTTAGAATAAACACTTACCAAATGTCACATTATTATTTTTTTTTTTTTTTTTACGCAATCACATTTTCATTTGTATTATCAAAACGGTTCAATGCCTTACCCTTTGAGCAGTCGGGGATTTGGATAATTCACATTTACCTTTGAAAGACCACCCATAAAACAGGAAACATCAATATGTATTGACACCTGCTCTGCACACCACTGAAAAGCTCAGATTTAATGAATCAAATCACTGCCAGCGATTATTAAGACAACGTTAAGACAGATGGTGGGGTGGGGTGGGGTGGTGTTGGGGGGGTCGGTTTTTCTGAATAATACCTGAATTAAGCAAACACTTCTGTTAAAATTACAAGGCTTTTCGCATTCGTGAGCGCGCGCGGACTCTGTTTCGGTAGAAAGTGTAGTGAATTTAAACGTATAACTTTCCAACGTGACTATAAACAAAAATGGAAATAAAAGGACAGTATAATTTAACTAGCATGACCAGTAATGATATTTTAGCGTTCGATTTTAAACCAATATTTTACACACTGACAGTAAAATATGGTCGTATTGCTGCGCCGAGCTCGCGCTCACTCGAGTTCTTGATTGGTATACAGGTTCAATAGTACGGCGGCTCTGAAGGGTCAGTGATAGCGCGAGGCTGTCGCGCTGCAGCAGAGAGAGCGCCGCACACTCTCTCACATAGCGCGAGCTGCTGCTGTCCACTTTAATTCCAATGGCAGAGGAGCAACGGGCAGTTAATAGTGAGTGTCATTTTCAATCATTTGTCTTGTTTAGGTTTTAAATTCGTGTTTGCACGATACAAGGCGTTGACAGTCATGAAATATGTTTGCATAGCCTATAATGGAAAGATAAACGTATGTAATGAACATATATATATATATATGTGGTTTTTTAAAAATTACATAAAATCTGATTTTAAAAAAGTATCTTTCTTCCATCTTATTCTTGCAATAATTCAACAACCTGTCTACACCCCCAGTTAGAGTGAAGTCTATGACAGACAATTTTTAAATAATCTGTGCATTATGAAATTGTCTTGAAAATTAGAGTGGGTCTCTTCAGTTCTTTCTCACTCGTGCAGGAAAAAGCTTGGTTTTATAAAACACTTGTTGGCGTCTGAGATGCACCTCTTGAAATCATGAAATCCTTTTTATCCTTGAATTGATTCTTGCAATTCAGCACAGCGTTTATTTCAATAATAACTGTGCAGTGCAGTAGCAAAGATAAATGATATGAGCTGGAAATAGCATAGTGGTATATCGTCTCTTATTTGTAACAGTTATGGCATCATATCAGTGGAGGATATAATCCATTCCATGGCATTGCTGAATATATGATACATGCCTGAATATCTAACTACACATTACTGCTTACTTTGCAGCAATTTGAGAGAATTGTTTCTAACATGGAAAATCCCTATACATGGTAATTTAACTACTCTTAGAATTCAGTTTCACTCTGCAGAAACCACTATCCATAGCTCCCATTTTAAAACCAGTGGAACTTTTGATCCTAGGTGAGATTGGGGAAGCGAAAAGAATATTAACAATGAAAATCTGTTGCAGAGGGCCACAGCACTATTCTTCCTACTCTAAATGTTTGATATAACTGATGACGATGAAGGGCTGATGTGGTGTAGAGCAGGGAAAACACAAAATAATATAATACAATATATATTGATTTAGTTGTCACAAAAATATGTTACCTATTGATTGATGGCCCTTGTTGTAAGGGGTTATGCTTTCTTTTTACTTGGCATTCTATTGCATGTTAGCATTCTTTGATAAGACCATAAGGAGTAACCATCAGGAGTAAAAGACAGGCACATGAGATTTAAAAAGTGGCAGTTAATACTCTTTATGAAACTTGACAACAAAAATAGTAATAATGACATGATGATGGAACCAGAAATGACCTCTGGCCTTTATTTTTTCATTTATAATAGATCATGTTTCAAGAAAGGAAGCCAATCCCACTATTCTCATTTTATGTGGACTGTTTATTGCTTCAGTATTATCTCACAGCCTTAGGCTGCAATGCAGTTTTTCAAGTTGATCATCTGTGTAGGACTGAAAAAATGATGTTGCCATTATCATAATGCATTTTCTAATTAAACAATTTTCAAAATAGAATTTTACAGTTATAAGTATAATAAATCACAGTGTGATTCAATGAAGGACATGAATCAGCAAGCTATTCAATAGATTATGCTGCCTATTCCTTCATCTGTAGATGTTGTCAATGACTTGCCAAATAGAATGGACATCACTTTTTGTAATGCAAAGATTATATGTCAATGTAGCGATGACCTTTGCATAAAGGTATCTTCCTTTTGCATGCTGTATCTCAGGTGGACCCTTTGAAAAGGTCCACAGATGATGGAATGATGAGATGAACCGTGCAAAGTTCGAAGACATTTAAATAAGTCATTCATACATATGATATTCTCATCTCATACAGCCATACCGCAACAAAGGACATTTAAGAGAACTCTGGATTCTCTTTACATATTCTTTGTACATTTTGTTATTACATATACACATATGTACAGTATATAGTGAAATAAAATATTATGCTCCATGGTGCAATGTAGAAGACAATATAAGGGGTATGTATGCATTGCAACTAGTGCAGCAAGTGCAAGACAAGATTGGTGTGCAATAAAGACTTTCTGGTGGCATTAGAATAAATAGTCATCTCTAGTGTTACTTCTGGCATCTGTAGAAAGAGATTTAAAGCATTTCTAACTTTGTTATAATAGGACACTCTTTACAACTAAGTGAACTTCTCATTCATTCATTTCTCTTCAATAACCACTTTATCCCACTCAGGGTCACAGGAAAACTGGATCCGACCCTGGAAACACTAGGCGTGAGAGGGGAATACACCTTGGATCACCTACTCATTAACACTCAGGGGCAATTTAGTGTAACCAAGCATGTTTTAGGGTGGAGAACCCAGAGGAAACCCATGTGGACACAGGGAAAAAATGCAAAACACTGCACAGAAAGTAAACTGAGCTTAGGATCAAAACATGGAGCTGTGAGGCAGCAACACTACCAGCTGTGACACATGTAACCCTGAGTGTACTTCTGCTGGCTTTAAATGGGACCCCATAATTGCTTTGAAATTACCTGCTGCCTAACACAAAAGAAAGTAAAATGCTATTCATAAAAAGAAAAAAATAGAATGCTATATTTCTGTTCCTCAGTAGACTGCTAGTATTTCACAAAGACTTCTGCAAATAATTTTCACTGCTTTGTGTTTAAATGTTCAAGAAAAATGCTTGAAAGTACTGTCTCATGTGTGCTGTAGATATGCGTTGTTATCTGTGATCAGCAAAGACCAAATATTATGCTGCTTTTTGCCAATATTCTGGACCCTACAGCAGGGCATCATTATATTTCAAGTCTGGTAATAAGCTTAAATGTCAATATAGGTGGTTGTCCAGGTCATGAGCTGAAGCTTTCAGGTAAATTTAGTGTTACATTAGTGTGACTTTCCATTGTTTGTGAATTGGATTTTAATGAATATGTGTAGTAAGGGGCTCATTAATATTCCCTGAAGTGTAAATGTCTTCCAGTATTGGAAGTTTCAAATGGTCAGTTTCAAATGGTCCAAGAATAAATGTGATATACAAGGTTACAACTGAGGACATCATTCATTCATTCATCCTCAGTGACCACTTTATCCTGACCAGGGTTACGTTGGATCTGGAGCATATCTCAGCAACACTGGGGACAAGGCAGGAGAATTCACCCTGGATGGGATGCCAGTCCATTTGAGATGACTTTTGTTTTGTGACATGGTGCATGCTAGAAGTAGTAGAAGTAGATGGGTAAATTGTGGCCGTGAAGGGATGCACATGGTCAGTAACAATACTCAAACAGGCTGTGTCATTCAAGTGATGACGGATTGGTATTAACAGGCCCAAATTGTGCCAAGAAAACATTCCCCACACCATTACATCATCTCCACCAGCTTGGACCATTGACACCAGTCAGGTTGGGTCCATGGATTCATGCTTTTGGTGCCAAATTCTGACCAAATTCAGGCTATGTTTTTCTACTCTTCAACTGTCCGGTTTTGTTGAGTTTGGTGCTTTCTGTTCTTGGCTGACAGAAATGGAACCAAACGTAGTCTTCTGCTATTGTACCCCAGGCTCCTCAAGGTTCTACACATTCTGAGAGGCTTATCTGCTCACCACAATTGTACAGAGTGGTTATCTGAGTTACTGTAGGATCATTCCATCTCAAGTGGTCCAATAATTGCAAAGTTGGTTGCTTGACTGTTTTCTTTTTTTTCTTGAGATATTGAGGTTTCAGTAAACAACTGTATAACCAAAATTTGTTGCATGTCATGGCACAAAGATGGCCGTTGTAGTTAAACCAAGTAAAATATTTTTAAAAATCTGGTTTTGCAATGAAAATACATAGAAGTAACCACTCAAAAAAATTTGGAAAATTAAAAACGGTCGTGCAATCTGCATTGGACCACTTGAGATGGAATGATCCTGTAGCCTTTCTGTCAGCTCAAACCAGTCTGGCCATTCTCTATTGACCTCTTTCATCAACAAGGCGTTTCTGTCCATAGAAATTGAGTAGAAACTCATTCATGCCTGAAATTGCATGAATGAGTAGGTTTACAGGTGTTCCTAATGCTGTGTTCCAAGTGCTCAGTGACTGTATATATATATAGTCCCCTCCAAAAGTTTTGGAATGGCAGGGCCAATTCTTTTGCTTTTGCTATACAATGAAGACATTTACAGTGGGGGGAAAAAGTATTTGATCCCCTGCTGATTTTGTACGTTTGCCCACTGACAAAGAAATTATCAGTCTATGATTTTAATGGTTGTATTTTAACAGTGAGAGACAGAATACAAACAAAAAAATCCAGAAAAACGCATTTCAAAAAAGTTATAAACTGATTTGCATTTTAATGAGGGAAATAAGTATTTGACCCCTACGACTTAGTACTTGGCGGCAAAACCCTTGTTGGCAATCACAGAGGTCAGACGTTTCTGATAGTTGGCCACCAGGTTTGCACACATCTCAGGAGGGATTTTGTCCCACTCCTCTTTGCAGATCCTCTCCAAGTCATTAAGGTCATTTTCAATGCCCTGGCTGAGGGAAGGAGGTTCTCACCCAAGATTTGACGGTACATGGTCCCGTCCATCGTCCCTTTGATGCGGTGCAGTTGTCCTGTCCCCTTAGCAGAAAAACACCCCCAAAGCATAATGTTCCCACCTCCATGTTTGACGGTGGGGATGGTGATATGACTTGGGGTCATAGGCAGCATTCCTCCTCCTCCAAACACGGCGAGTTGAGTTGATGCCAAAGAGATCTGACCACACCTGACCACAACACTTTCACCCAGTTCTCCTCTGAATCATTCAGGCAAACTTCAGACGGGCCTGTACATGTGCTTTCTTGAGCAGGGGGACCTTGCGGGCGCTGCAGGATTTCAGTCCTTCACAGCGTAGTGTGTTACCAATTGTTTTCTTGGTGACTATGATCCCAGCTGCCTTGAGATCATTAACAAGATCCTCCCATGTAGTTCTGGGCTGATTCCTCACCATTCTCATGATCACTGAAACTCCACGAGGTGAGATCTTGCATGGAGCCCCAGACCGAAGGAGACTGACAGTTTCTTCCATTTGCGAATAATCGCACCAGCTGTTGTCACCTTCTCACCAAGCTGCTTGGCAATGGTCTTGTAGCCCATTCCAGCCTTGTGTAGGTCTACAATCTTGTCCCTGACATCCTTGGACAGCTCTTTGGTCTTGGCCATGGTGGAGAGTTTGGAATCAGATTGATTGATTGCTTCTGTGGACAGGTGTCTTTTTACAGGTAACAAACTGAGATTAGGAGCACTCCTTTAAAGAGAGTGCTCCTAATCTCAGATCATTACCTGTGTAAAAGACACCTGGGAGCCAGAAATCTTGCTGATTGATAGGGGATCAAATACTTATTTCCCTCATTAAAATGCAAATCAATTTATAACTTTTTTGAAATGTGTTTTTCTGGATTTTTTTTTTTTGTTATTCTGTCTCTCACTGTTAAAATACACCTACCATTAAAATTATAGACTGATTATTTCTTTGTCAGTGGGCAAATGTACAAAATCAGCAAGGGATCAAATACTTTTTCCCTCCACTGTATGTTTGAGGTCAAAATATGAATATGAGACAATCGATTGGTATTTCAGAAATTCAATTTCATAGCTTTGAATGTCTACTACTGATTTTTGTTGTTAAAAAGAATAAACCAACATGAAGTCCAGAGAGCTGTCTATAAGAGAAAAGCAAGCCATTTTGAAGTTGAGAAAAGAGGGAAAATTTATCATTGCAAAAGCATTGGGCAATACAACAATTTGGAATGTTCTGAAAAAGAAAGAAACCACTATGATATGGAACCAGATATGGAACATGTCGGCCAAGGAAAACAACAGCAGAAACATTGTAAGAGCTGCTAAAAAAAAAACCCAAAACAACAGTCAGTGACATCACCAACAACCTCCACAGGGCAGGGGTGAATGTATCGCAATCCGCCATTCGAAGAAGACTTTGAGAACAGTGTGCCATACCATAAGATGCAAATCACTCATGAGCAGTAAGAATCGGAAAGCCAAATTGGAATTCGCAAAGAAATACAGAGATGAGCTGCAAAAGTTCTGGAACCAAGATTAACCTCTACCAAAGTGATGGAAATGCCAAAGTGTGGAGAAAGAAAGGATCTGCTCATGATCCAAAACATACAAGCTCATTGGTCATGCATGGTGGTGGTAGTGTCATGGCTTGGGCTTGCATGGCTGCTTCTGGAACAGGCTCACTAATCTTTATTGATGGTGGAACTCATAATGGTAGCAGCAGAATGAATTCAAAAGTGTACAGAAACATTCTGTCTGCCAATTTAGAGAAATGCATCCAATCTAATTGGGAGGAACTTCATCATGCAGCAAGACAATGATCCAAAACACACTGCCAAAGGACTTCATTAGGGTAAAAAGTGGAAGGTTTTAGATTGGTTAAGTCAATCACTAGACCTTAACGCAACTGAGCATGCATTTCACCTCCTGAAGAGGACACTGAAAGGAGAAACTCCCCAAAACAAACAGCAAATGCATTACAAGCCTGGAAACGAAGAATGCAACTGTTTGGTTATGTCAGTGGTTATGTACTAAGTGTTAGTTTCTTTAATTTACTTTAAATTTAAGCATTTGACTGTTTGCTCCAATACTTTTGCTCACCTAAATGGGCTACTACTAAAAGTGTCATGTTCTAAGTTGTTTAACACATCTAGTAAATATCAGGAAATGTAAGCTGAAATTCTGGTCTCTCATCTCATATTCTTTTAATTTTAAACCAAATGTCTTCAGTGTATAGCAAAAACAAAATAATTGGTCACATGTTTTCTCAAGGTGAAACATGTCAGTAGGTGGCTAATATAAATTGCCTGTAGGTGTGATTGTGTGTGTGAATGGTGCTACTCAATGGACTGGCATCCCATCCAGGGTATATTCATGGTATATTCCCACCTAACGCCCAGTGTCCTGGATTGGCTCCAGATCCACAGCGACCCTGATAAAGATAAAGCAGTTACTGACAGTATATAAAACAAACTTTATCCGTTATATATATATATATATATATAGTACATAGTTCTTCAACCCATTGAGCCGTTGAATTCAGTCATATCAAGCCATGTTGAAAATAAAATCCCTGGCATCCATTCATAATTAAAGAATGCATGAAATTATATTGTTGTGTAAAGGTGTTACATGATAATTGATGCACATTTAAGACTCTCAGAGCTTACCCTGTTCATTTTTGTGGTGCAAATTGTTCTCTGTGGCAAATGTCTGAAAGCAAATAGACCTCAGACTGATTATCACGGGTGCTTTAACACCAAAGGCAAGAGGGCCACACAAGCTGCCCTCTTCTGAAAGATCCATGTTTGAACACCAAATGACAAATAATAGCCTTCATGATTTGTCCATGTTTTACGATATGTGTAAACTGTGGAAGAAACACCTATATTATTCTGGGTCACAGTATGGTTTGGACAAGAAGCACATAAAGGGTGTAATTAAAAATAACCAACAAACATAGCAAAAATATAATGTGAGGAAAAACTGAGTAAATCTAAAAAGTTACAGTTATAAAGATAAACAGTACATCTGTAAATGGTCTTAGGAAAGAAGATTCTGTACTTTTCCTGATCAAACTGAAACCAATGTGACTTTTCTTTGCAACAGGCACATGCATGAATGCTCTTGGACTCATCAGAAGAGAAACCCAAGACAGCATGGGCCCTTCAGACCCAGCTAATGTCACCAGTGACATTCCCAATAGGCAAGGAGAACATACCTACTGGCACCAGAACAGCATGGGCAATGACAGCATGGATTCTCATAAGCCTGTCTTTGTGAATGACATTACCAAGCACCTAAGTGTTCAGATAACCCTTATAACTGCTTATTCACTTATAATAATCCTGGGCCTGGTTGGTAATACACTAGTTATTTACATGATCATTATATACAAAAACATGCGTACTGTTACCAACTACTTCATTGCCAACCTTGCATTAGCTGACCTCATGGTAGACACCATGTGCTTACCTTTCACCTTGGCATACACTCTGCTGGATGAGTGGAAGTTTGGGGCAGTGATGTGTCACATGGTGCCTTACGCCCAAGCTCTCAGTGTCCACGTGTCTATTCTGACACTCACCGTGATCGCTCTGGAGCGCTATAGATGCATCGTGTTTCACATGGGCCAACGTCTCTCCAGGTGTGCAAGTTTCATCATAATCAGTCTAACTTGGGCTTTGGCGGCCATTCTTGCTGGACCTTTAGCTATTTTTCGGGAGTACCGATATGAGGAGATTGCCTACATTAACTTACGGATTGCTGTATGCTCTGAGAAATGGCCCCATGGCACTAACCGAGATGCAATCATCTACAGCTTCTCCATGCTTGTGCTGCAGTATGTGCTTCCACTTGGCATTATCAGCTATGCTTACGTGTGCATCTGGGTCAAACTGAAAAACCACATCAGCCCGTCCAACCGCAATGATGGCATCACTCGTCGCAAGAAGACTACCAAGATGCTGGCACTGGTGGTTGTAGTCTTCGCAGTGTGTTGGCTTCCTTTCCATGTGTTCCAGCTGGCCAGTGATCTTGACCTGGTCCTCAAGTTTAAAGAATACAAGCTTCTTTATACTCTGTTTCACATAGTGGCCATGTGCTCAACTTTCACCAATCCTTTGCTCTATGGATGGATGAACAAGAATTATAGGAACGGCTTCATCATGTTCTTCCACTGTGAACACAAACCTGACACCATCCACCCTGAGGGTTCTTTCCGAACTCGAACGCTGCGAGGTTTGATCTTGTACAATGATGGACAACCTGCCACTGCTGTCTGAACCCAGCCAGAACTGACAGCACTTTTAAAGATTACGTTTGGTGTGAACAATATACTGTATGTATGGGATTTGTTTTTATAGGTATTCAAATGTGTAAACAGTTTGCATGCTGTATGCTGTATAAATACTTACTTTTGATGATGATGTTTTGTATTCAGTATCTATCAAATCTACCTGTGGTTTGTAAAACTGGTACATGCTGTCTCTGAATAGTGTTAAGCCAAAAATGAAAGTAATTCAAAAATTATTTTCTCATGTCACAAATAAATCAACTGTTTAATTCAGCTTTGCAGTTCACCTAAATCACAACAACCCCTTTCTGCTTGTACGTTTTATCTAAAGGGGCTGTTGCATTGTTATGGCACTGAAACTAAGGAAAACACATTGTCCAGCACAACCAATGCAGCTGTAATCTCAGTTATAATCTCAGTTAACAACAGCTGCATCAATATACTGTTTCTTGAACGGACAGCTGATTGTTGGGGTGAAGAAAAAGCAAACAATAATGAACAACATACTGATGACAGCATGTCAGAGTAATGACAGAAATAAAACAAATTCCTTATTATAGTTTTCCAATGCCCTGGATTTTGACACCTGTAAATTGTGGTACACGTTTGCATTAACATTTCTACTGTATTAAAGGCATCAAAAAAAGGCATTGTGGGTATGTTGTGCTCAAACCCATTAGGCAGCCATGTTAAAAGACTGAAAATTAGGATGGATGTGGTTACCACCAATGGAAAGATGTCACCTTCTGAAAATCAAAGGAGTAAAGAATGCCCTGCTGAAAAGTATATTTATTTCACCAAAAAGTCAGCAGATGTCACTGAACAGCCAAAAGTCAAGCCGAAGTTTATTAAAATAAATAAATTACTTTAAAGAAACTAACACAACATTAAATCAATTAGGAAATCTCAGACATTAATCGATCAATATAGTCAAGTAATAAGGAAGCTGGAAAATAATTTACCAGCTGGTGAAGATTGTCTACCTGCCTGACCAACTCGGCCTGTGTTTTGGAGGCCTGTAGCTGGGCAGGTTAACCTGGATTTCTGAGCAGGGCGCACAATGGTTTAGGTAATACAACCTAATCTAATGACTGTACAGAATATATACTCACCATCCACTTTAATGGGAACACCTGTACACCTGCTCATGCAGCTCGTGGCACTGTCGGTCTATTTGCGAGCAAACGCTGCCCCCTACCGACAGAAGTGAGGGATTGCAAGTTGCCCTTGACAACAATGCTGTACCAAGGCTGTACCACGAAGCAAGTTCAAAAACCTTGGCGTTTCAATATGATAACCGGCTTCTCTTAACCAAACATTCACATAATTGTTTGTTGTTGTTTTTTTGTTTTTTCCCCCCCTCAAACTCGTTAAATTGAGCCAGGCTTTCCTACGGTTGCCGAGAAGTGCAAAACAAATCACAAATATGAAAACAAAATATCAAGGCCGAAAACAAAACAACAAATTATAAACACAATGGCAAATCTAAAAACAACATAACAAGGCAGAAAACACAACGACAAATCCGAAAACACATTAACAAGTCAGAAAACACAACGACAATTCGGACAAAACTGAAAAGGTAGGTATGGTTTGCGAATGGATTACTTACCGCTGATTGGACGACACATCTGTCAATCAAAATATACAGGAAGTACAGCAGGCAAGTACTAGTGATGGGAATTCCGGCTCTTTTTAGTGAGTCAGATCAGCTTGAAGTGTGGTCACCCTAGGGCACCACTCTGTGTTAATCCTAGACTGTAAATGCCAAAGTTATAATAGATAATTTACCATTTTATTTTCCCAATCCGGGGGTAATGGCGGTTTAGTGGTTAGCTCGCCTCGGTTGGGAGTTCGATTCCAGCCTCTGCCTTGAGTTTACATGCTCTCCCCGTGCCTCGGGGGTCTCTCCGGCCTCCTCCCCCCAGTCCAAAGACATGCATTATAGGCTGATTGGCATCTCGAAATTGTCCATAGTGTGTGAATGGGTGTGTGAGTGTGTGTACGATTGTGCCCTGCAATGGGTTGGCAACGCATCCAGGGTGTCCCCCACCTTATGCCCTGAGTCCCCTGGGATAGGCACCAGGCTCCACAAGACCCAGTGTAGGATAAGCGGTACAGAAAATAGATGGATTTTCCCAATCCCAAATGTGTTATACAGTGGGGAGGGGGAAAAGTATTTGATCCCCTGCTGATTTTGTACGTTTGCCCACTGACAAAGAAATGATCAGTCTATAATTTTAATGGTAGGTGTATTTTAACAGTGAGAGACAGAATAACAACAAAAAAATCCAGAAAAACGCATTTCAAAAAAGTTATAAATTGATTTGCATTTTAATGAGGGAAATAAGTATTTGATCCACTATCAATCAGCAAGATTTCTGGCTCCCAGGTGTCTTTTACACAGGTAACGAGCTGAGATTAGGAAAAGGAGCTCTTAAAGGGAGTGCTCCTAATCTCAGTTTGTTACCTGTAAAAAGACACCTGTCCACAGAAGCAATCAATCAATCAGATTCCAAACTCTCCACCATGGCCAAGACCAAAGAGCTGTCCAAGAATGTCAGGGACATTCAAAACAAAAAATCATTAGACGCTGCTGTCTCGCCGTACTGCCGAATGTAAACAGTGACGCCGGAGACACGAGATACGCACGTAGCCTATGGCGGCCATATGTCTGCACACTAGCTAGGCGTCCTATTTAGGGTACAAGTGCACATAACGGACAGTTTAGCGGAAGTCTGGCTGTCTATGACCTTCCTGACGTGAAGCACGTCTTGTGTTCTCGAGCTGTTCCTGCCTCCTGAAATGCCGGAGGATAGGAGATGGCAAAGAATTCAATATAAACGGCTTCTCCGATAAGTGGTAAGCGTTTAACCGTTTTCTGTCGTTTCTGTTTAGTGGTTTAAGTTAATATTAGGACTCCTGACGAAAAGTTTCATTCAGACCTGGTGTAGCGTGTTAGTTAGCTCCTAGCAGCAGGCAGTAAGCGTGTTAGCTGGGGACTGCTGAATAGCTGATTAGCTATTAAAACACACACGTTTCAGTTTAGTTATCTAGTTATCGGATATCTAGCTATGTTTATTTTTTATTTATTTTATTTTAGCCAAAGGGACATTTGTTAAATAACAAAACAAAAACAAAAAAAAATTCTGTGTAAAGAGCCTCATCAGGTTCCTAGTGTCAGCGGTGCAGCTAGGAGCATTAGCTACCGTTACCCTAATACCATAAAGAATAATATAGATTATAAACATCATTTGTATATTTAGTAGCCAGATTTCTTTTTTCTTTTCTTTCTTTCTTTCTTTCTTTCTTTTTTTTTTTTTTTTTAAAGCTTTGCTCCGGTAGCAACCCCCCCCCCCCCCCAACATGATTGAACATCATTCCTTATTGCTTAACATAAATTTTCAATGGCCACCTGGTTCATTCAATAAGATTTTGGTGTTGTAACAGCTTTCTCCTAGACTTCATTAAGAAATTTCTTTTTTTTTTTTTTTTTCTCATTACAGATTTTTTTTCCCCAAAGCCACTTTTACTGGGAACAATGGTGAAGTATTTCAACTGTGCAGGCTCTCTTAAAGCCACATGGGACCAAGTTTCTCAAGCGTTCTGGCAAAGATACCCAAATCCTTACAGGTAAAAGCCAAATTAAAAGAAACAATGCTTTGTATTAAATGATAACCCAGTTGAGAATGTAAATTTCATTTTTAAACCGAAATGTGTAGCAGTTGTAGGTGACTTTCTGGCAACTCTCATCAAACAGTGCATTACAGTGCACTAAAGTATGTACTCTGTGTATGTCCTGTGAAGAAAAAGTACATACTTTTGAGTGTGTATCAAAAGAGTATGCGAGTACTGGGACATACTAACATGTCATGTAACATAAGAGAACGTCGTTGCCTAGTTACGCACACTGTCACCATCAACAAACTCCTCCTTGCATTTCAGCTTTTCTTCATTCATTATTCCTTATATAAACTTTGGTTAGTGTTTAACATTTAAATTCTTACACTTACATACTGAAGACGCATCACAGACATTACAATCGTCCGCCAGGTTTGCAGGTTGAATTCAGCGAAACGGTCACAAAACTCCTCCCTCGAACGATCACAAAACTATTTAGGATGGCTAGTGGCCGAATTGGGACACAAATGGTCACTAGCAGAGAACCTCAACTGTTGAGCTTTAATAACTACACCTGATTCAATTAATCAGCACATTTAAAAGGAAAGTCCACCCTGAAACACATTAAATATGTTTATATAGAAATATTTGTGATATGTTTAGTGATTCTGGAGCTAACTTGTTGGGTGGTGCTGTAGTTTTGTTTTACGGTGAGAAGTTAGCAGTTCTGTGAGTGCTGCGCTGATGTCACATCGGGACATAATGCAGTTTCAAGGGAGTTTAATAGGATTAGGATAATGTCAAACATAAGGGATAATGGTCTGAAAACTTACTATTTTCCAGCTACATTAAATATCATATTAATGAGAAATCCAACAGAGACTCCGGTAGTTGGCGATCTATGAGATGGTGAGAACTGGAATCTGTTTGAGCAGAGTGCATAGATGAGGTTGGGGGAGAGCTGATCAGACTAAAGGACTAAAGCACTGCTGCATCCCTCTCTTTAAATAGAGATGAAGTAAGGGCAAATCCCACCAGCAGATAGTCAGAGAGCATTGGGTGTAATATAGGAAACTGTTAATCAAAGTGAAAATAGACCAATTTAGATGAAAAAAAAAAGTTTGTCTTAAAAAAAAAAAAAAAAAAAAAAGTCAAATGTCATGACCAAAAAAAATCTTGGTTGTGATCAAAGAGTATATTTTTAAATATAAAGCTCGACGTACATGTTGTTGAGGGTGAGTTTTTCTTTCAGTTAATAAAAGTTTAGTTTTGCCCCCCCAATAATGAGTGGTAAATATTTTGACAAGTCTCGGAGTCCAAAGTAATTCTCTCTCCTCTTCTCTGTAGTAATCATGTGTTGACAGAAGACATAATCTTTCGGGAGGTGACTCCTGATAATCGCCTCATTTCCCGACGACTCTTGACCAAAACCAGCCGAGTGCCACGCTGGGCAGAAAAGTTCTTGCCCAGCCACATGGCACGCAAGGCCTACATCATTGAGGACTCTGTAGTGGATCCCCAGAAAAGGACCATGGTCTCTTTCACCTGGAACATCAGCCATGCATGTCTCATGGTGAGATGACTTCTGTGTCAGTTAGATGCTTCTCTTGAGGCTGCAGGTGTCACTGATGCACAATTATGATGACTCAGTGATTTGCATTTGCCCAATTCCTGTAGACTGGCTTGTGGTTCTATTGTTTGAATTACGAATTGGTAAATTTGCACCATGCATGTCCGACTTCACTTGTACCGAGTCTAGCAAGTTTGTATTGTACATTTTAAGTGTTACTAAACCTGTTTTGTCTTTGTTGTTCCTCCATTTTAATAGTACTGAAACTTTCATGGTCAATCAGATGCAGATAAATAGGTTCTGAAGCTGAATGATTTCATTTTAGATCAACTGACATCGACATTGGTTTTGAATGACATTGGTATTGAATAGATTTTTAATTCTAATAACTGATTTACTTTGTTCACATTTTACTAATATACAAACATACACTATATGGCCAAGGTATGTGGACACTTGACTATCACATCCATGTGTGGTTCTTCCCTAAACTGTTGCCACAAAGATGGAAGCACACCGTTGTCTAGAATCCTTTTGTGTGTTGTACCTTTTAAGATTTCTCTTCACTTGAACTAAGGGGCCCACACCTGTTCCAGCATGACGATGCCCCTGTGCACAAAGCAAGTTCCATAAAGACATGGTTTGCCAAGGTTGGTGTGGAAGAACTCGAGTGGCCTGCACAGAGCCCTGACCTCAACCCCATTGAACACCTTTAGGATGAACTCCGACTGCACACCTGTGCACTGGCCTCCTCGCCTGTCCTCAGTACCTGACTTAACTAATGTTCTTGTGGCTGAATGAGCACAAATCCACACAGCTACATTCCAAAATAGCCTTTCCAGAACAGTGGACGCTGTTATAGTAGGACGGACTCTGGAATGGGATGTTCAGCAAGCACGTTCGATTGTGCTGGTTAGGTGTCCACATACTTTTGACTATAGTGTTCA
Source organism: Cranoglanis bouderius (assembly GCA_023630585.1). NCBI lineage: Eukaryota > Metazoa > Chordata > Actinopteri > Siluriformes > Cranoglanididae > Cranoglanis > Cranoglanis bouderius. The sequence continues at coordinate 9,263,360 of CM042542.1, read as the reverse complement.
TGTTTTACTATGCACTGTTCCCATTTTGTAGGATTATCGACTCTTTGGTAAATTAGATACTGGAAAACAACGAACGCTGTTCTATTTAGCAGAAATGTATTGAGGGACCTTTTTCAGGAATGCCTCTGTTTTAAATATTTATTCATGAGGTTTGACAGAAAATCTGACTTATTTTCTTTCATTAGTCTGTGGAGGAGCGCTGTGTGTACACGGGCAGCCTTGACAACAGCAACCTAACAGAGGTCAAGAGAGAGGCGTGGATCTCCTCCAATCTCTACGGCTTTTCCAGAGCTGTTCAGGTCAGTGGGATAGACGGGAATTGTGACTCCACCAAACCAGATGAAAAGTCATGAAGGTTTAAATCACACACAGCCAGCAGTGACTCAAATTTAGTGGTGAATCACACCTAAGGTGTGATTACACTGTGACGTTACTAGCAGCCACTGAAAATAGCACAGCCAGCCCTAGTCGGTGAGCAGTTATGTCCTGTTGACTAGCCTGTAGTTTAATTACTGCGCTTAACCTCCAGCATTACGTGGCAACATTGAATGTTTTTGCTTGTCTAAAAAAACTTATTTTTTTTAAATGTATTTTTTTTTAAAGGAATTTGGTCTTGCCCGATTTAAGAGCAGCATAGTAAAGAGCATGAAAGGATTCGAATATGTCTTGGCCAAAATGCAAGGTAAGAAGGCGTTGTTGTGTGAATTAATTATTTGGGTTTTAATTCCATAATTCTACCTCTTGCTAAACTACACTTACCTGCTGTGCAGGTGAAACTCCTACAAGGACACTGGCAGAGACGGCAACAGAGAAGGCTAGAGAGACGGCACTCGCTGCTAAAGAGAAGGCTAAAGGCCTGGCCTCTCAAGCACAGAAAAAACAATATGTATGATGAAGAGACATTGATGGAGGCAATGTGCCTGATTTCACCTATTGCACCCATTCCCTCACTTATGCCCTTCAGTATTTTATCACTAAAGTAAATCTGACTCAGTTGTGGATAAATCCTCCTTTCATGGCCCGCGCAGTCGGTATTTACATACGATATGGCTATGTTCAGACAGGCAGAAGAAATCCCATTTTTAGGGTATCCTGTATGAGCAGGAAACGTATGAAATCTGACTTTTTCCAAATGGATTTGACACACACTTGTATTGGTGCAGATTTCGGGACATGCAATATGGACCGCGAAGGAGCATAGACTGTGTAAATATTCAACAACTGGGGAGATGCTCACATAAGTGTAGTACCTGCAGAGAATGTTGTAGTAATAACAGCATACAGCACCCGGGTTAGTTTTGCATTTGTATTGTCTGCACTGAATATGTGACAGGATGTCGCCATCATATAAAACATTGATGTGTTTGAAATGAATTCCTGTACGTAAATACTATTTGTATTGTGTAATATTTATTTCCAAGGGCAAATGTTTTAGATCAAATGTTCGACCCAAATTTCTAACTACTTTGGACAGACAAAATATATTTGATTAGGCTTACTTATGGAATATTGACACTCGGTATAAAATGTACATTTTTAAGAAAGAAATCAGTTTTGTCCTGCTGTCTGAACATAGCCCATGTGTTTCTGCTACTATCCTTCTGTTTCCCCTTACTATTTTACAGGGTATTTTAAAATCCTTTTAACTCCATTCTTTTTGGGTGATGGGTGATTTTTCCATTTGTTAATTACGAAGAACATGATCTTGGAATTCTGCTTCAGCTGTGCCCTCGGGTGTTTTTTTTTTTTTTGTTTGTTTTTTTCCCCTCAAAAACACCTTTCTGTTTTTGCTGTATATGATTTCATTGCTTCAAATTGAAGTAATATGAGCGTTGATAGGGTCCACATTACAAAGCAGTCATTGGCTGTGTGTGCTGCACAACTAAAAAAGAAAAAACATGGAAGACAGAACTGTAGCGGATGGCAATGTCTGTGTATATGCTTGAATCTTAGTGTTTAAAATTATATTTACTGGAAAACAAATCTTGAAATATGAAGTAAAACCTATTAATGTTGAATCTGCAAAGCTCTTAATTCAGTAGCATTTGCTTACTGTTAATAAAAGTTTTCTATCAAATATATCGATAATTGATTAATAATTCATACACCAGTCATCATGTGTGTTATCTGTGATTTTAGATGCATATGCTGTTCTTGATTTACAATGGCAAAATTTTCCAAATATAATTATAAAACACAAGGTATTCTCCAAGTGAGTTAGAAGCTGATGAGATTACTTCAATCATAGGTTTAAATAACTAATTTGTTTACAAATTGCAAGAGTGGATTAGTCAGAATTCCTTCAGGAGTGGGTGCAGTGGGGATATAAAAATAAAAAAAAGTCCCATGCACACCCCTAGCTTGTACCTTTCAGGAAAAGAGAAATGCTTCAAATAGTATAATTGATAAGTGGATTAAGTATAGATTGTTCAGATAGAAAGGACCACATTTTTTTATGGACCATGTGCAGAACCGGGAGCGTGTCATGCTCATGTCGACTCGTGGAAAAACAGCCTCGTTGACAATAATTCTTTAATTAAATAACTGCATTGCTTTGTCAACATCTTTAATAAAGAAAAAAAAAAAAAAGATTCTATTTAACTAAAGTGTTGGAAATGAGGAACGATCTTCATTTAAAGAACCTTTAAATAATTGAAGATGAATGTCATGGGACAGTACGGTTGTGTCTCAACGTTCTGTGACACTAACAACAGGTCCGCAACAGTTTTTGCCCTTATTGCTGCTGAAATGATTTTTTCCCTACTAGTTGAGTATCAGGAGTGTAATGATGGGACTATACAGAGAGGGTACATGCCCAAGGGCTTGATGCAAGTTCAAAAACTGCTCAGGACAAAAATACAACCCCTAAAAGATATTCAGTCTCAGTTTTTTTTTGTTTTTTTTTACAACTCCACATATTTCATGTTTCCATACATTATTTTGGCAAGGCAGTTAAAGCATTTACTTCATTCATATCAGAGGTGATTTTAAAACAACTGATTAAAGACCGATGTATTTCATTTTTAATTGACTACGTCGGAATTCCAGTGGGTCAAACATTTACGTACAAGAAGTTGACCCTCTCTTTAAACAAGATTCCAGAAAAGCACTGAAGGTGCCACGAGCATCTGTACAAAAAGATGTATGCAAAAAAAATCTTTGGATCACACACACTGAATCATTCAGGAAAGAGGCGCAAATTCACTCCCAGAGAGGAATGAACTTTGGTCCGAAAGGTTCAGCTAAGCCCCGAGGATCTGGTGAATGAGTTGGAGGCATCAGGTACCGAAGTATGTACGTCCACCATTAATAGAGTCCTGCATCACAGTGGCCTAAAAGCCCCTACTTTTAGACCAACATAAAAAAGCCAGACCAAATTTTGCAGGTGATCACCAGCTTTTTAAAGGAGTGTCCTGAAACAATTAAACTGGCCATAATGATCAGTGCTATGTATGGAGAAAAACAGGTAAGGCTTTTAATCTGAGAAACACTATCCTAACAAATGAATACAAAAATGTTTTACATGACTAGATTGCCCCAGACCATTTTCATTCTCTACGGTGTGCAGTTTATTGTAATCCCACTCCTGACCAATCCCATTCCCACAGACACTCTTGACAAATTCTGACCACTCCTGCAGATATTTTTGTTCATACCCAGCCACCCAAGTGACACTGATCAAAATAAAGCATTTGTTGTTTTTTTTTAAAGGTGAATGAACATGGTAAACGTGCAATGCCAGACAAAGCATTGCGTCTAATTCGCTCCTATATTAGTAAATAGGGCCTTTGTGGATGAATTGGGATAAATTCATACATTTAAAATCTATATCCTGAATTGATCTATTTCTGTAAAGCTGCTTTGGGACCCTCATTCCCACAGGATTGTAGTCCCGATGCACACCTCCACCCTAAGGCTCTTTACCCGCACTATCTAACTCTTGGAACCATAATCCCCTTCCCTGCATATTGGAAGAGTTTAACAACTGCCCTTTAGACATTCATATAAGTGTCAAGAATCGATTCAACGGTTATCCCACATACGATACATATGCAGTGAATAACACTGGAGTATTCCTTTAAGCAAGATTTTTATTTAGGAAATAAATAAATAGAGGCACTGTCACCGTTTGCCTTATAATAGATTTGGGGATCTTTCCAATATAGGCTACTCCATTCATGTCAGTAATTTCAACACTGAATGAACTTCCAAACACTGAATGTGAACTTGGACTAGAAGTCAAGTTAAATACATAAAATATTTATTTGTACAAAAGGTTTACATTGGTAAGAAAAATGCTACATACGAATACACAGAGGGCAGATAAATACAAAAGTGATGGCGCTCCAAAGGCATACAAAAAATTCATAAGGCTTTTGGTGTTCACAATCACATATACAGTGTACTATTTAGCTGTGTATATTTACACTGAATAACTGAACATTTAATTAATTGCATAAATGCCTGGTTCAGCAGGATTGCTGTTATTTCAACATATTTTGTTGTACATACACACATTAAAAGAGTCCTAAGTATAGAGACACCTTCCAGGTGAAACCTAGCGACTACGTTTTAAGGGGGGGGGAGAATGCTTACTATTAATCTACGCTTTCGTCTAAAATACGCTGGATGTTTCTGGAATCATTTTTAGGAAAAATGTATCTGAATGGCATCTAAAATTAGCTTACCTAAGAACTACTAGTGCAGGAAACAAGTATCTTGTTCATTTTTGTAATGCATGAACCACTTTCCTTAAATACATGTACAAATCAGTACAAAATACTTGACTTAAACATGCCACTGCTAAATGAAGGGAGTTGCCGTTAAGGCAAATGAGATCACGCCAGATGATCAATACTAAATTTAATTTGTAACAATGCCATTATTGGATGAAGTCCTCCATTAACTTTACATCCAGTGATTTGTGAAATTACCCATGTTAATTTTAAATGTGATCAATTATTATAGCTTGAATTGAACTTTTTATCACTTGCGGCATCCATGGGTGCTGTTGATCTTCCAAAATAAGAAAAGCTTTTAAAAAACACTGTTTTGGACATGATCTGCAATTGACATGAAAATCTCACCATAAGCAATCCAAGAACAAACATCCTAAGCATGAATGATGTGAAGTTAAGTGCTGATGCAGCTGCTTTGTGCAACATATCAAAATTAGAGAGTGACATTTGTTAAATAAGTGAAAGGTCTAAGTGCGAGCAAGTATATACTGCAGAATGACCCTGACACAGAGCCAATTAGCTTAAAGAAGAATGACAAGGACATTAAGAGCAAAATACACGACCAAAGTGTCATCCATTAATCACTGTGTATCTACAGCACCACGTCATAAAAATATCATATATTACCAAAAATCCAGTCATGCTTGCAAACAGCCTGAGTCTGATGGTTATAAAAGGGCAGCAGTGTGTTTCTGTGGCAAGCCGTCAAATTTTTGGTTTGAGGACTCTTTTTTTTTTTTTTCTTCTTTCTTTCTTTCCTTCCTTCCTTCGACCATGTGATACAGTTTTTGGAATGTTTCAGCGATTTATAAGAGCAGTTTTATGGTCGTCATAACCAGGCACGATCAGAAGTGGAGTAACTATGGTCTGCGCCGGTGTGTGTTAAGCCCAGACTGTCAGAGTCCAAAGTCCACACCATGCTCTCGACATCAATCTCCACATCCTCTGCAATAAGAAAGCAGATAGAACATTTTAACACTACACATTTCTGGACCATAATAATAAAACCCCTATGCTCTTTATTAGTCATGATGTATAATGTATAAATACAGCAATGTTTATATGCAATTGCCACTTTAACCGGCAATCAAAATAGAAATGAAAATAAAATCAGTGAGATTTATGTGAGCGTTTAAACAACTTCAAGGTTCAAAATTGCTGCCATTACATGCTTTAGCCATGCCATGCACTTTTTTCCATTTTTGATAAATCAGTTAAGCAACAGACCCCAAGCGGAAGTGTCATTATTTCAAATATTTATTTTTAAACATCAGCCCATTTCATTCTCCATAAAAAAAAGTTCCACCACAAGTGACTTGTTGCTATGCAACAAAGTAACCATATTGTTTTTGTAGAAGGGCAAAAAAATGCATTTGCCAAGCCTGCAAACTAGCGGTGAACAGTAATGGACTGGTGTCCCACCCTGGGTGTATTCCTGCCTCATGCCCAGTGTTCCTGGGATAAACTCTGGATCCACCACAACCCTAGCCAGGATAAAGTGATTACTGAAGATGAATGAATGTGAACTAGTGGCTAATCTGCAAGTTTAATTAGTTGGCTCCTCAGCATAATGGCTACCTCATAATAAACAGTTAGATTACATCCTTTAAACACTGCATCGTTTTACTTACGAACTAAACATATAGTCGTTGTTCAGATTTCTGTTGAAACAGTATTTAAGAGATTACTTAAAGTAAATTTTACACTGGTTCCCTCAGTATGCAGAGAAATTGCACTTTTATTTTTTAATTGCTAATTTACTGCCAGCTGAATGGTATTGCATTTGTCCTTCATCTAATGGATAATTAGCTGTATGGAAAACAGTATTACTAATGACTTTTTTTTTTTTTTTTTTACTTTAAAAGATGGTTAAATTAGCTGTGGGCCGTAGTTTGCTCATACCTGATCCAGATGTTGAGATAACTAATCGTCAACGTTAGGCAACTGATTTTTAAATAATAATGTTAATTTAAAAAAATTGTAACCATAAATAAAAATAATTTCACAGGTTTGAAACCGCTTGAAGTAATGCAACTGTTGCTGTGACTTAGCAACTCATGATCAGAAGAATGATACAGATTTAGTGACCACATCATGCTGTTATTATACGCAACGGCACGCCTAGGATGCTTTTCGCCAATCAGAACTAACTCTCGTACCACTTAACTTGATGCAAACTGGTTATAGACTTTACATTATAACTACCTTACGACTACCTCTTACGATTACCTCTGTCCGAATCGGATCTTTCGGAGGACATGGCCGAGCCTAGGCTGTCGTTGCGCATCCTCTCCGTGCCACCCTGCAGCTGCTGCAGCCGCATACGCAGCTCCTGCTGCTCCCAGCGCAGCCGGTCCTTCAGCAGTTTGGCCCGTTCATTCTGCTCCTGCAGCTTCTGCAAACAAGCCACCAATAGAATGAGACTCCAATGTGATCAAGTAACACTGCCACTACACACATCCTACAATATATACTGACTGTTTATGCTGTATTTTACGACATTTGTGGACATTCACATTAGAGCTGCAACAACTAATTGATAAAATCGATAATATTCACATTTACTCAGGGTTATTTCTGTTCCACATCGGAGAGTACAGACCAAAGTTGTGTGCGAAATGACGTACTATCCACTTATACTACGCACCATGTACTCTACCGTCTAGCGCATGAATTTTAGAAGGGTAGTATCGTCTTAAATGGAACACTAGCAGTTTTTTAACTGCTTACAGAAACTGTAAGGTGCACTGAAAGTGAGATTTTATTAATTTAGGATTAATCTAGGATTAAATTAATTTAGGATAATTATCAGTGCTTTTTTGTGCATAAAACACAACTGTTTGTTCTGTATACAGTGGGTACAGAAAAGAATCACCCCCCTTTAAAATAATCACATTTTGTTGCTTTTCAGCCTGAAATGAAGACGGACACATTTTTTGTTTTATCCAGCTGTATTTACTCAGTGCAACTTATAACATCCAAGTGAAAGATATAAGACCAACATGTCAAGGAAAAAAAAAAAGAAGTAAAAAATCACTGAGTTGGAAAAAGGATCACCCCCTTGTGTCAGTATTTTGTTGAACCACCCTTTGCTTTAATTACAGCCTTTAGTCTGTTGGGATATGTCTCTACTAACTTTGCACATCTAGACTTTGCAATATTTGCCCACTCTTCTTTGCAGAACTGCTCAAGTTCAGTTCAATTTGATGGTGACCGTTTGTGGACTACAGTCTTCAAGTCATTCCACAGATTTTCAATGAGGTTTAAGTCTGGGCTCTGACTAGGCCATGCAAGGACATCCACCTTTTTCTCCTTCAACCACTGTGTGGTCAGTTTTGCTGTGTGCTTTGGGTCATTGTCATGTTGGAACGTAAATCTTCTTCCCATTGACAACTTTCTGGCAGAGGGCAGCAGATTTTCCTCAAGTATTTGATGGTATTTGCCAGATACATTTTCCTTCTATCCTGACAAGTGCTCCAGTCCCTGCTGCAGAGAAACACCCCCATAACAGGAGATTACCATCTTCATGCTTTACTGTAGGAATGGTGTTATTTGGATGGTGAGCTGTATTGGATTTCCGCCAGACATATTGTTTGGTGTTGAGGCCAAATAATTCAATTTTAGTCTCACCTGACCATAACAGCTTTTTCCATGTGGCCTCAGAATCTTCAAGATGCGTTTTGGCAAAGCTCAGTCGTGGGTGGCTTTTTTTCTTGCAACCCTCCCATACAAGCCACATTTATGGAGAATTTGTGATATTGTTATCACATGCACACAATGATCACCCTTTGTCATAAATTCCTGCAACTGCTTCAGAGTTGCTGTAGGCCTCTTGGTAGCCTCTCTGACCAGTTTCCTCCTGGCTCTTTCATCCAGTTTGGAGTGACATCCTGATCCAGGGAGGGTCTGTGTTGTACCAAATACCTTCCACTTGTTAATAATAGACTTCACTGTGCTTCTAGGCATTGATAAAGCCTTTGAAATTTTTTTGTATCCATCTCCTGACTTGTGCCTGTCCACAACTTTATCCCGGAGATCTTTTGACAGTGCCTTGCCACCCATAGTTGATTGTTTGCTTCAGCTGCACTACAAAATGCTCCAGGAAAGCTCTTTTCATGTTGAGTTAATCAAAATGACCACAGCTGATCACAGTTGAAAGTCAAAAGTTCATTTTTTTCCATAATTTAATTCAAAAAGTGGAACTTTCATATATTTTAGATTCATTACACATAAAGTAAAATATTTCAAGCCTTTTTTCGTTTTAATATAGAGGATTGAGGCTTACAGCTCATGGAAATCAAAAATCCAATATCTCAAAATATTAGAATAAAAAATTTATAATACAGAAATGTCGACCTTCTGAAAAGTATGTTCATTTATGCACTCGGGGCTCCTTTTGCACGAATTACTGCATCAATGCAGCGTGGCATGGAGGCCATCAGCCTGTGGCACTGCTGAGCTGTTATGGAAGCCCAGGTTGCTTTAATAGCGGCCTTCAGCTTGTCTGTATCGTTGAGTCTGGTGTCTCTCATCTTCCTCTGGAAAATACCCCATAGATTATCTATGGTGTTCAAGTCAAGCGAGTTGGCTGGCCAATCAGTCACAGTAATACCATGGTCAGCAAACCAGTTACTAGTAGTTTTGGCACTGTGGGCAGGTGCCAAGTCCTGCTGGAAAAGGAAATCAGCATCTCCATAAAGCTTGTCAGCAGATATAAGCATGAAGTGCTCTAAAATCTCCTGGTAGACGCTGCATTGACTCTCGACTTGAGAAAACACAGTGGACCAACACCAGCACATGACATGGCACCCCAAATCATCACTGACTGTGGAAACTTCACACTGGACTTCAAGCAGCTTGGATTCTGTGCCTCTCCACTCTTCCTCCAGACTCTGGGACCTTGATTTCCAAATGAAATGCAAAATGTACTTTCATCTGAAAAGAGGACTTTGGACCACTGAGCAATGGTGTTTTGAGTAAAAAGGGGTTTTGAGTTAATTAGCTGATTAGGGCTCTTCTCAGGTCGACATTGCTGTATTAAAATTCTTCAATTAATATTAAACATTAATATTAATATTTTTGAGATATTGGATTTTCCCAGTATCTAATGTCCATCAGCTGTAAGCCGTAATCACCAATGTGTGTGTGTGTGTGTGTGTGTGTGTGTGTGTGTGTGTGTGTGTGTGTGTGTATATATATATATATATATATATATACACACACACACACACACACACACACACACACACACACACACACACACACACACATACATATGTATGTATATATAACAGCTGGAGGAACATTTTGCAACTAATTAGGTCAATTGGCAACAGGTCAGTAACATGATTGTGTATAAAAAGATTATCTTAGAGAGGCAGAGTCTCTCAGAAGTAAAGATGGGATGGAAACTGGATGAAAGCATATGTTGCTCTAAAACCTGTATATACCTTTCAGCATTGATATACCTTTCAGGATTGCACAGTACTGTATATTGAACAAACAGTTGTTTTAATGTAGATTTAATCTGAAGTGGTATATTGAAAATGGTATTGAAAGTTTGGGTTTCCCCCCCGTCCGATCAATCGTAAAATTACGGATAAAAAAAAAAAAAAACGGATGCCATTGCCATGAAGGGGTGTACTTGGTCTGCAACAATGTTTAGGTAGGTGGTACATTTCCCAGGAGAACATCGCCCCGAGCATCACACTGTCTGTGCTGGCTTGCTTTTTTCCCCATAATGCATCCTGGATCTATCTCTTCCCCAGGTAAGCGACACACACGCACCCGGCCGTCCACATGACGTAAAAGAAAATATGATTCATCAGACCAGGTTGCCTTCTTCCATTGCTCCACAGTCCAGTTCTGATGCTCACATGCCCGTTGTCAGCGGTGGATGGGTGTCAGCATGGGCTCTCTGACTGGTCTGCAGCTACGCAGCAAACTGTGATGCACTGTGTGTTCTGACACCTTTCTATCATAGCCAACATTAACTTTTTCAGCAATTTGTGCTACAGTAGCTCTTCTGTGGAATTGGACCAGACAGGCTAGCCTTCATTCCCCACGCGCATCAATGAGCCTTGGACTCCCCGACCCTGTTGCCAGTTCACGAGTTGTCTTTCCTTAGGACCACTTTTGATAGGTACTAACCACTGCATACCGGGAACACCCCCCAAGATCCTTACGCTTACCCATTTTTCCTGCTTCAACTTCAACACATCAACTTCAAGAACTGACTGTTCACTTGCGGCCTAATGTATCCCACCCCTTGACAGGTGCCAATGTAACGAGAATCAATGTTATTCACTTTACCTGTCAGTGGTTTTAATGCTATGGCTGATCGGTAGCTATGATAGAGAGGTGTCAGAACACACAGTGCATCACAGCTTGCTGCGTATGGGGCTGCGTAGCTGCAGACCGGTCAAAGTGCCCATGCTGACCCCTGTCCACCACCAAAAGCACCTACAGTGGGCACGTGAGCATCAGAATTGGACCATGGTGCAATGGAAGAAGGTGGCCTGGTCTGATTAATCATGTTTTCTTTATCATGTTGATGGCCGTGTGCGGGTGCATCGCTTACCTGGGGAAGAGATGGCACCAGGATGCACTATGGGAAGAAGGCAAGCCGGCAGAGGCAGTGTGATGCTCTGGGCAATGTTCTGCTGGGAAACCTTGGCTCCTGGCATTCATGTGGATGTTACTTTGACACGTACCACCTAACTAAACATCGTTGCAGACCAAGTATTCTCCTTCATGGCAACACTATTCCCTGGTGGCAGTGGCCTCTTTCAGCGGGATAATGCACCCTGCAAAAATTGAGCTCAAGGTGTTGACTTGGCCTCCAAATTCCCCAGATCTCAATCTGATCAAGCATCTGTGGGATGTGCTGGACAAACAAGTCTGATCCACGGAGGCCCCACCTCACAACTTACAGGACTTAAAGGATCTGCTGCTAATGTCTTGGTGCCAGATACCGCAGCACACCTTCAGAGGTCTTGGCGAGTCCATGCCTTGACGGGTCAGAGACGTTTTGGTGGCACAAAGGGGACCTAAACAATATTAGGCAGGTGGATTTGATGTTATGGTTGATCGGTATATATAAAAGGCATGGCTGGTAAGACCTCATCTACACAAGTTCTTTCCATCACACACCGTTTTCCCTTACTCACTTTTTCTGAAAAATCTACGGTCAGAAAAACGGAATAATAGGCATAAATATATATATATATATATATATATATATATATATATATATATATAAAATTTTCTAAATTTTTTACCCAGTTCACATTTAAAGACAACCGTATCTGTAAAGTTTGTGACCTACCTTTAATCTTTAAGAATCTTTAATGACGTTCTCTCACCTTTATGTGCATTTGTGCCCGCCTAAGCAGGTTCAGAGTGGTGTTCCTTGTAGAGTCCGAGGACAGCGGGACCTGCTGTTTCAGCTGTTCCAAACAGTGCCGCAACTGAGCTCGTCTGCACACAGAAATCACAAATAATATACATTTCCCCCCTCAACCAATTTTAGCTGGGTATAATAAGCTGAAAAACACTCACTGAAATAGAAGTTAAAATATGGACGTGATCATACCTGTGCTTTTCCAGTTCATTGTGAACTGACCTGGAAAATAAAAATATTAAACATTTTAACCTAACATAAATTAAGACTAATAGTTTATAGAATATGTTCTTTTTTTTTCTCCTTAATTTTCTAAAGCTATTGTAGCGAACACATATTGATAGCTTATGACCACCAATTATGCACCGAAAGCATTATGCACACTGCAAGCTTAAGTCATCCCACACCTGCTTGAACATCCTTTCGGGGTAGTAATACAAATCCAATGACAAAAATAGCAGAATGGATTAGTATGAACAGTTTGGGTGTATTTGGCCAAATCAAGAAATCCCTGCCACTATAGTTTTTTTTTTTTTTAGACTTTAGTTCAGTGAGAGAAACTGAGGTGGTCTGCTAAATTATTCAGCAGGATTATTAGAGAATAGGTAGCTCCAATTAAGACAACTGACATGAAACATTGCTTGGTTAACTGACTCCAATTGACCTATGTGGAACCATTCCCTCAATAAAAGTTATTTTATTTTGATAACTTCATTAGACAGTACTTTTTTCTTGTGCCAACACTGGAGGTACACTGAATATTTATTGCGATCAACGAGTAACTGGTAGACTGTACAATTATTCGCCTGCATAAACGTACCAGGATGAACCGCTTTAACTCTCAGGACTTCACTGAATGAATAATCGCTCAACAAAACAAAAGAAATCTGCGCATGCGCGGCAGCGCTCCGCGAATAACTCACCTGCTGTTCCCCGCTGAACCCTTCTTAGTTTTCGATTTGCTTCTTTTTTCTGTTGTTGTACTGTAAAACGGAAGGACCGAAGCGTAGCCATGTTCGGCTTCTGTTAAAAAGAATAAGAAAAACAGAAAAATAAATGAATAAAAACGAGTTGAATAACCAGACTCGGTGGACGCCCAGAGTCCAGAACTGGTCCCATACTGCAGTAACAACTAACGTTAGCTAGCATGCTAACTGACTAGATATCTTTAAAAAAAGAAAAAAGAAAAGAAAAAAAAGGACAGAGGTAAACAGCTGAAATAATAATATGGTAAAAATGTTAAAGAGAGGTCAAGATAACATAAAGACGTTTTTCATTCATTAGGCGATCAGGTAAAAAGCAAACGCAGTAAATCAGCGCTTGCGAAGGTTTTGTTTTCGTTTTATTTATTTTTTTGGCGCCACCGGTTTAATTATCTACTGCATTTCCTACTGTATTTTTTTTGCACAACGGTCAGAATAAATAGTGATTAAAATATGCAGTTCGTGTGGTGGTGTTTGCATCATTAAAGTGATGTTTAATGTAGTGTACAGTGAGGACAGTTTTTCAAATTTACCGCCGTTCGCGCCTTTGTGTACAATGGAGGGGCTGGAAAAGAGCTGCAGTCAAACACAAGGTTTCTAATGATTAACACATTTCCCATTATCTCCAGACAGGAACTAAAAACCTAAGGATACGATCTTCACAGTCAGTGGGAGAATATCTTTGTTTCAGTATATATAAAGCACACATTTTTTATTTATTTTTTTTTGCTTAACGGCTTGGTTGTCTTTAGCGGGGGTTGGTCTCATTCTGTGAAATATCACAAAGAAATAACATTATAAGTAAACGTTACAATACCTCTTTCTCTCCTCTCCAAGAATTCAGCAGCTTGCAGAAGAACTTGAATATTGCATGTGTTTACTTCCATCCTGATTACGAATTGAACTATAGCTTTAGCACCGAAAGCGGCAACACCCGTGAAGCTGTGTGTGTATTTTTTTGTGCAGAGAGATTTGGCAGCTCGGCTCGAGTCGCTTCTACTGCCACGTAATACGCGTCAGACTCATCACGCCCTTTCCAATGGATACACTTAGATTTAATCTCAAATGCCTCCCTGCTCACTACATAGGCGCACTAAGGGGGGGGGAGGGTTGTGGATGTAGAAGTACAAGTAGTGCGCTTTACGTTTGATAGGAAAAGCGTTTGAGATCGAACCTTGTTGTCTTCAAACTTGTGTGGTTTCTTTTTGTAGCCTTCTGCTGTTTACGGTGCACATCAAACCACTTCATATTTTAATATCTCCGTAGAACCTAATATGATATAGATAATCTGTCAAAAAAAAAAAAAAACGTTTAATAGGCAAATGTACGGTTTTCGGTAATGAACGCCGTTTTCTTGGCTTTTGTTTTGGGTTACTAAGGCGGAAGCGGAAGTGATTCCATGACGTTATTTTTTGTTATGTATACCAGCTGATCAACAGCGCGTTCGTTGCAGCGGATCCGCGACGCTGGAAATAATACCAAAAAAAAAAAAAAAAAGCCACGGTCTTTTTTTTTCGTGTTGTTCTCCTGTTTCTTGCTCCTTTGTCCATTTGGTTTCATTCGGGATTAATTTAGCAGCCAGCAAAACCCTCTCCGGATGAGCAAATCGACCGTCAGTGTGCTGTGTAGGCTGGGCTACAACAAACTGGCCTGCTGCGCTGGCGTTAGCATATTAACTGTTACCAAATAATACCAGCGGGTGGTGGAAATAATGGACATTGCAACAGCTGTAAGACCTTCCAGTGGTCTTCAGAGGATCATTGACTAAACAAAAAACAAAACAGACAGTCCTATAGAGATTGTCTGCTAGCACAGAACAGCTGAAGAAGGAAACTGTTTAAGTTGCTAGCAAGCGACGTAACTGTCATATATTAGGCTACCTGTTGTCCTCCAATGTCAGGCAGCGCAGTCATTACCATAACATACATATAGCTACCACAGAGTCGCTTAGAAATTGAGTAAAATGTGGTTGAAACTGTTTTTCTTGCTCCTTTACTTTTTGGTTTTGTTTGTCCTGGCTCGATTTTTCGAAGCCATTGTGTGGTATGAGACGGGAATCTTTGCCACCCAGCTGGTGGATCCTGTAACACTGAGCTTTAAAAAGCTGAAGACCATCCTAGAGGGGAGAGGACTGGGATACTCCGGCCTGGCCGAGAAGAGGGACGTCCGAGAGCTGGTTGAAAACTCTGGTAAATTGGTTTTAACCCTAAAGATATTGAGCGGTGGCAGGAAAGTATGGACATTCCAATCCCACTCTTCCCATTTTTAACGATACCAATAACCGATCGACGTGCATACGGTCATACACAGAGCCGATCTGATACCGACGTCCACCGCAAGCTTCTGTTGGTGGCCTCATCCTTCAAGACACGTCGTTCCCTGCGTTTGTGTTTGGATCGGATCAGAAATAAACGTAGAATTCGTGATCCAGTACTGATCCAACACTTCAGCTCAGTATCAGCCTTGATAGTGATACAAAAAAAAAATAAAAAATTCTAGTACTTGCACAATGTGAAGTTATCCGACACGATGACGTACTGAGGATCGTGATATTGGGATGTGTCATGGTGTATACTGAAAAAATGGCACCCTACTGGAGCAACAGACGTCTGCAGCAAATAAAAGTGCAACCAGTGATTTTTATGTCGGAACACATTTTGTAGTATATGTCAAAACTTTCCTCAAAGCCTGGCAACTGTCAGTAAAATATAAACTCAAGAGGATACAGTCCAGTTCCCATTGCACTTCTGGCACCCAAAAAAAAAGGGGTCCAGACCACTAACATCCAACCAGTCTGGGCAAGGAGGCATCTTTACTTGCTTGTCAGTCATGTTGCCTGTCAATTGAAAAAGCTCCCCCTTAGCCATTAGGATTGAGTTATAGTCTAGGCAGTGTGCATGCAAATGTTCGTGGGGGTGACTCTGGGAACAGTGAACGCTGAAGGACGGACCCATATTCGTTTCAATTTTGGATTTCAAATCAGCAATCTTCAGATAACAGAAATGCTCACTGTGCCGTTAAATGATATGGTTAGGAAAAGATTAATAATAATAATTAGTTACATTTATATAGCACTTTTTTAGACACTCCAAGCGCTTTACATAGTCCAGGGGGGGAATCTCCTTCAACCACCACCAGTGTGTAGCATCCACCTGGATGATACGACAGCAGCCATAGTGCACCAGAACGCCCACCACACACCAGCTGTAGGTGGAGAGGACAGGAGAGGAGGGTGATGTAGCCAATTCAGAGATGGAGATTATTAGGGGGCCATGATAGACAAGGGCCAATGGGGCAATTTCACCAGGACACCAGGGTTATACCCCTATTCTTTACGAGATGTGACCACAGAGAGTCAAGAGCTCAGTTTAACGTCTCATCTGAAAGACAGTGCTCTTTCTACAGTATAGTATCCCCGTCACTATACCAGGGCATTAGGACCCACAGAGAGACCACAGCCTACTGGCCTCACTAATACCACTTCCAGCAGCAACCTTAGTTTTCCCCAGGAGGTCTCCCATCCAGGTACTGGCTAGGCTCAACCTTGCTTAGCTTCAGTGCAACACCGGGCAAGAACTGCAGGACGATATGGCTCTGGCAAAGAACCTTTTTTTTTAAACAAAATAAAATAAAAAAACCCTACTAAAATGAGATTTATGTTAGTTTTTTTAACGTCAGTGTAACTTTAATCATATTTTTTTGGTTTTCAGGAGACCTGATGCAAGGGGAGCTCTATTCAGCTTTAAAAAATGAAAAAGAAGAAGCAGGATCAGATTCCAGTACCAGTTTTAGTGGGGAGATGCACTTTTATGAGTTAGTGGAAGACACTAAGGATGGCATCTGGTTGGTCCAGGTAGATATTATCCTGCTTATTAGCATGTTTTACCTGATCTATTTCCATTTTTATCAACACTTGATCTTTTGAGGTCTGAATGTGTTTAAATAGAAATAAATGCATGTTTATTTAAAAAAAAAACAAAAAAACATTTAAAAGCAAAATGAAATGCAACACATGGCTTACAAATCAGGTGTGTATTCTGGATACATACTGTAGTGATGATGGGATTTTATAAGATACAAAACAGAAAATGATTGTCGCTTTGTGTAGGTAATAGCCCAAGACAGAAATCCACTACTGAGCACAGCCAACTGGGGGAAAATGGTACAGAAAGTTTCTCGCTTTGGCATTCGCACTGGCACTTTCAACTGCTCAAGTGACTCCAGGTTAGGAATTGCACTGCAAGTGCATACACTTGTGATGGAGTTTCTAAACAGTTCGTTATGTCTAAATTGTAATCATGCAGAAATGTTTTTTTATCATCTTGTTCATTTGTTTTTGCATTTCACACTAATCTGTGTTTTTTTGTAATACCCTCTTCCCCCCCAAACTATCAGATATTGCCATAAACGTGGCTGGATGAAGTCCACTCTGATCATGTCAGTTCCTCAGACTTACGCCTCGAAAGGAAAGGTCATACTGAAAGAGTATAATGGTAGACGCATTGAAACAGAGCACATCTTCAAATGGATGACTGCACATGTTGCCTCCCGCATCAAGACCATCCGTTTCTCACAACAGTTAATGGAGGACTGGTACCAGAGAGAAAAGCAGCCTGTGAAGATGTTCTTGTTTGCCAAACTGCTCCAGCCCCCTGCCTTCTTCTCAGCCCTCAGCATCAAATTCACAGGGCGCATAGAGTTCATCTTTGTAGATGTTCACAACTGGGACAACACCACTTGCTTGGACGAAATTGGAGTGCAACAGATACCCTCATATATTCTCAAAACACCAGAGGGTATCTACAGATATGGCAACAGCACTGGGGAGTACATTTCTTTGCATGCCATGGACACATTCCTACGCTCTGTTCAACCAGAGGTCAATGATCTGTTTGTTCTAAGCTTGGTCATGGTCAACCTGATGGCCTGGATGGACCTTTTCATAACACAGGGAGCCACGATTAAGCGCTTTGTGGTTCTGATCAGTACACTAGGAACCTATAATTCTTTACTCATAATTTCTTGGCTCCCTATTCTTGGATTCCTTCAGCTACCATATTTGGATAACTTCTATGAATACAGTCTTAAACTGCTGCGCTATGCAGACACCACCACTCTTGCCTCTTGGGTCAGGGCAGATTGGACCTTCTATTCTTCACACCCAGCACTTTTCCTGAGCACATACCTGGCGCATGGGCTCCTCATAGACTACTTTGAGAAGAAGAGGAGATGTGGCAATGAAGACCAAAATGCAAACAACCTGGAGTGGCTGTCCAGCCTTTGGGATTGGTACACCAGCTATTTGGTACATCCCATTGCTTCCTTTCAGAATGAGTCAGACTGGGATGATGATCCTAATTTCATTTTAGAAAGGTTGGCCTTCCCTGACCTCTGGCTTCGCCCACTTGTTCCCATAGACTACATCAAAAATCTGCCCACTTGGAGGTTCAGGCGCACACAGTCAGAGGGGACCATCAGAATGGACCAAGATAATCCAAGAAACAAGATGGTGCACCGGTCATTCATGGAACCAGGTAGTGAGCAGCAAGAACAAGACTACAGCTCAGAGAAGGATCATACCAGTGAAAGGAGTGCAGCTGGGATGAGGTCCCAAGAGTCCTGCTCTTCTGGAGAGGAACAGGACACCGATTGGTCCCAGTGGCCCTGTGGCATGCTTCATTGCACAGAATGTGTTGTTTGTTTGGAGAACTTTGAAACAGAATGCCTTGTCATGGGACTGCCGTGTGGCCATGTGTTTCACCAGCAGTGCATCGTGGTCTGGCTGGCAGGTGGGCAGCACTGCTGTCCAGTGTGTCGGTGGCCATCCTATAAGAAGAGACCAGCCAGACAACCCTATGCAGATTTTCCACCTGAACCAGAATAGCATATTCCACTGATTGAAAACCTGATTTCCATACATAACTTATGAATACTTGATGTGCCCATTGTTAGTCTGTAGGCCTGTAGATCCATGTTATTGAGTCCTGTTTTTATTTTTGGTGGTATTAACCTGCATACACGTTAGTGTGTTATGGCTTTTTTTTTTGTTTTGTTTTTTTTTTGGAGATGTTAAGCCTAGGCATGGACTAAATATTAATTAGAAATGTTGAACTAACCTTTTTTTTTAGTCCATGACATGCTTAATCTATACCAAAAACTGGCCTACTGGGTACCTAAATCTTGCTAACATGATTTAAATATATACTTAGAGAATACTTGTGAAAAGTACAGTTTTATAATCGGCAAAGTGAGGCACATTTGTTTGTAACAAAGAAGGTAATAGGCACAACTGTTGAAAAGACAAGTTTCTTTCTTAGCTCTTTAGTTTAGTGATGAGATGAAAGTAAAAAATCCCAATCAGAGTTCCATGTATATGTTCAGTGTGTGTTCAGTTTATAAATGTAATGGATTACAATGTAAAATTACGTTTCAGACCTTGTGTAATACATTACACAAATCAACCACAGCCCAAGGCAGCTCAGTTGATTATTAGTAATTTCATCCTTAGACCTTTCTCAGGTGGACAGTTCTGACCAGTATCTAACATAGTGGAGTTTTGTTTTTTTTTTGGGGGGGGGGGGTTCTAATAAAGTAAGGGTGTTGGTGATTGTTTAGTTAGTTGCTGATTGTCATCGAGTAGTAGTCTGAGAGGACATGGATTAAAACAAGTAAAAATCGTACTGTCACATCAAGCAAAGCTGCCATAGTGTTAAAAACAGATGGTCCTAACTTTAGGCATTGCCATGTAACAATTAAATCACCACACTTAGGTTCCTTGATACCAAGGCTTTCATATCCAGTCCAATTTAAGCAAGGAACAAGACATGAGATACCTTAAGGTGACATTAATAAGGGGTGTTCCAGAGTCCCCCGCCAATATAGTGGCAAACTCAGTTCACAAGTACCCAACTTGGGGGGTTGATATGTGGGTGACAGTTCAGTTTTATCTGCAGTTAACTGTTCATTTAGAGGTGGTTAAATTTAGATTATGGGCACATCAATGTCAGATTGACTCTTCATACAGCTAAAATTGAAGTCTTCTCAAAATAGGTCCTGAAAACAAAACACAATAAATGTGATATTATTGTATACTATACTATATATTATATACAACTGTGTAGTAAAATCCGTTAAAATACTACTGACCCATTTTACTGTCATTTTGATTTTGCCACCCTCAATTTTTGTCCCCAAAATATGACCCTTCTACATGGCCTACTGGCCATGTTAAAGGTTAGCTTGCTTATATCAAGCTGATATTCCATAATCAAGCATGTCAAAGATGGAAGGATGTCTTGACCTTAACCAGCATTTATTTCAACACAACTTTTGAAATTTGTAAAATTACTGCATTATGTCAATGAAGCTTGACAAACTATTCATGCAGATTGAAAGATTTAGGCAATAAAATCTGGTCCTTTTAGTAAATCCCTAATGTTGCTTTTCAGAGACAGTGTGCGAGGGAAACTGTAATTTTATTTCAGTCATCAGTCACCTTGTATTTAATACATACAAAAGAAGAAAACAAATTAGTCAAACTTGAAAAACATGCTTGCATACCAGGTAAAATGGCTGACTTGGCCTTCCTGCTAGATTCCACTACTCCATCTCAAATTCATTTTTCTTTCAGTGAAGCATGGAACTTGATTTTTTTTCCAGGCCAGAATATGTACATTGTAATACCATTATTAATGACCTTACCCCACAGACTTACTCCAGCTGTTTGTGTGAATTTGAAACAGAAATTGGAGCATTGGTTTATTGTGATGTTCGATCCATTAAAGTTGACTTTCACGGTTTTCTGGTCTACTTTAAATCTGTTTTTGAAGATATAAATAATCATAAAGTTTGTTATACATTATATTACATTGAATTTAAAGAGAAGGAAATTATGTAATTAGGGAAGGAACCAAATGTTCTGAGAACTGTGTTAATGTGTGGGACATCAATATATAGATAAGCTACATTCTCAAGGTATTGAAGAAGCTAAAACCCAGAAACTAGTCTTATGGGGGGAAAAATTACAAATTCAAACAAGTGAGGGCAATGTGGTTGGATTTAGTTCAATTTCATATAAATAAATGCTACCGCCTCCCCTTACCTTAACCTATGCAACTATTTTCTACCAGTTAAGTATGGTGCAGCAGGCTGTGTTTGATTCTGGGATTAGGTTGCTGACTGTTTGAAGTATGGTCCTGCCTCGTGCCCAGTGTTCCTGGGACTTGGCTCAGGATAAAGCAGTTAGTGAAGATGAATGAATAAGTTATACCAGTTGTTAGAAATTTGTAAATGTGTGATCATGTTAAAAATTCTGCAACTAAAAGGCAAGTTTAACTTACCGTTATATTCACAACTTAGTAGGGGACCTCCCTTTAATACAGGCAGTATGTTTAGCTGAATAATTTATTAACTGAATTTAAAATAAAAATTCAAATAAAAATTTAAAATACCCAACATCTTAATCCCAAATAACAATACTTTACCAAAAATAGTCATACAACAGCCTTTTTGGTGCAGGATGTATGGAAAGTAACATCAACTAACAGTGACATTTTGTTTTATACAAGCCACCTATGATTGGTAACGGTTTCATTACATTTTGTTAGTTCGAGGTCAACACAATTTTTAATGCTGTATTACAGTGTAATAAGTTAAAAAATGCTGCACATATTTTTCAGCATTTCAATCAATAATCTTTGGAGCAAAATGATCAATATGAAAAACATCAGGTCAACCCCATTTGCTACTTTTTCTCCCATTTGTCCCATCCTGACATGAAGGAATGTGTGTCTATTAACAGGCAAGGAGACATCCAGTAGAGAGAACACTGGGTGCATGTATTGTTCTGTATGAGAATTACTAGCAGCCTTCAGTTAAAAATGGTGCGAAAAAAGTTCACATAAATTTACTAACACATGCACATATGGGAAGGCTGTATTGTTTTATTTGATTAATTATCATACACTATTTGGCCAAAAGTATGCAGACACCTGACCAACACAGCTATATGTAAGCCTTCCCCAAACTTTTGCCACAAAGTTAAAAGCACAGAATTGTCTAGAATGTCGTTATATGCTGTATCATTAAGATTTCCCTTCACTGGAACTAAGGGGCCCAAACCTGTTCCAGAATGACAGTGTCCCTGTGCACAAAACAAGGTCTATGAATTGGTCTAAGGTTGGATTGGAAGAACTCAGTTGGCCTGCACAGAGCCTTGACCTCGAACCCACTGAACCCTGAAGCCAGGCCTCCTCGCCCAACATCAGTGCCTGACCTCACTAATGCTCTTGTGGCTGAATGGGCAAATCCTCACAGCCACTCTCTAAAATCTAGTGGAATACCTTCCCAGAAGAGTGGAGGTTATGATAAAGGGGGACTAACTCTGGAATGGGATGTTCAAAAAGCACAGGGTGTGGGTGTGATCCTGATTCCATATTCTGTATTTTAAAAATGGTGGGTTCTCTGGTTCCTCCGAAAAACATACATTCACTGTCCACGTTATTAGGAACACCTATACACTTGCACATTCATGCAGTTATCTAGTCAGCCAATCATGTGGCAGCAGTACAATGCAAAAAGAAATCATGCATATACAGGACAAGAGCTTCTGTTAATGTTCACATCAAACTTCAGAACGTAGAAGGAGCGTGATATCTCCGACTTTGATCGCGGCATGGATTTTGGTACCAGAAGGGCTGCTTTGAATATTTTATAAACTGCTGATCTCCTGGGATTTTCACACACAAGAGTCTTTAAAGTTTACACAGAATGGTGCGGAAAAAAAAAAAAAAAAAACATCCGGTGAGCAGAGGGTCTACAGAGTGAAACGCCTTGTTGATGAGAGAGATCAGAGGAGAATGACCACATTGGTTCAAGCCGTCAGGAAGTCTATAGTAACTCAGATAAGCACTCTTTACCGTGGTGAGCAGAAAAGTATCTCAGCAGGTGATCAAAACATCAAACCTTGAGGTGGATGAGCTACAACAGCAGAAGACCACATTGGGTTCCACTCCTGTCAGTCAAGAACAAGAATCTGAGGCTATCATGGGCACAGACTCACCCAAACTGGACAACTGAAGATGGGGAAAATCTTCTTGTCTTTTTTCTGCCTTCAGCTTGAGTGAGTCTGTACCCATGATAGCCTCGTATACTTGTTCTTGGTTGACAGGAGTGGAACGCATTTACATTTACAGCATTTGGCAGACACCCTCATCCAGAGTAACTTACATTTACATTTATCTGAGCAGTTGAGGGTTAAGGGCCCGTTGGGGCACAACAGTGGCAACTTGCTGGTGCTGGGATTTGAACACACAACCTTCCGATCAATAGCCCAATAATCTTAAACAGTGAGCTAAAGCTACCACTACCCTATTGCCTTACAGCATGATTGGCTGATTAGGTAACTGCATGAATGTGCAGGTGTTTCTAATATAATGGACGGTGAGTGTAGCTGCATTAGCTATGTTAAACTGTCCCCAGGTATGAATGAGTGTGTGGTGTGCCCTGTGATGGACTGGCGTGCCACATTTACGCCTCGTGCCCAGTGTTTAATGTACACTGGACTAGGAAAATCTGTTACTAAACATGAATGAATAACTGAAATTAATAATACAACTTCTTTCGGCAAGCCAGGCATACTTTCCTAAGTGACGTGACTCCGTGACAAGTTTCACCGCCGCTAGTGCGCATGCGCAGGATGTCCGTCACTCGGCGGAACGGGCGTAATCTACAGTGCGTGTGGGGTGAAATTGCTACCTAGGTGTCTAGCACTTTTATAATGTTTTGCTGAGCTGAGTCGTTAATCAATTTCTTGAACCCAAGCCGCGAAAGGAGCAACAGCTACGATGCTGCGTGTCTGTTGGAAAGGTGCAAACACAGCGGCACGGGTAAGCTTTCTGTACAGTCACTGGCTAACCTGATGCTAGCGTGCTAGTTTTGACTAGAACGGTCACTCGGCGACCCACAGAAGCAGGCCTACGCCTGTGCTCTGAATGTCCTTGAGCGTATGTTTAGTTTTTGCGTCCAGGTTGTGTTCTTTCGGTTTTAACAGCATACATACGTTATCTTTACATTACTAGAATGCTATTTATCATAGCTAAATATGTAGCTGTCAGCCGGTGCATTTTTGAAGTGAAAGCCAAGTTTACGTAAACGGCGTAAGCTCGTGTGCGGAGGCGGGGCTTCTGAAGTTGAGTGACGGGTAAGCAAACGAATGAAATTGAAGATCATGAGGCGCGACACAAAACTTTAGCCAATTGAAAACTCGTATTCTATATAGACGTAGATGTGGGCGGCCAATATGTGATTCATGTTTTCCGCCATCCATTCATGTGAATCGGTATTCAAAGGGCTGCTAGTGAAGAAATAAAGTCTTTGAAAGTGTTGTTGTTGTTTTGTTTTGTTTTGGCAATATTTACTGGTATCTAAGTGAGTTATAATGGATTGATAAAGTATATGCAGTCTTTAACGGCCTTTGTGTTTATTAATAGTTTGAGGACGTGACCTTGCAATATTTTTTATTTATTTATTTATTTATTTATTTTTTTAAACCCATGTTTGAGAAGTGAACAGTTTGGTGCCATTATCTGTCTTTATTTTTTTGGGGGATGAAATCACAAAAGCTAGAATTCTTAAAGACATTTCAGACAGTAGACACCTGACGTCAAGTCAAGTGGCTTTATTGTCATTTCAACCATATACAGCTGGTACAGTACACAGTGAAACGAAACAGTGTTCCTCCAGGACTGTTGTGCTACGTAAAACAACACACTAACTACATGAGACGACATAGAACTAAATAAGACCTACACATCTCCACATAAAGTGCACGTGCAAACGTGTGCAAGCAACACAATACGGGACAGTTACCACTAAACCAGGAACAATAGGGACAGTAAGTGACAGTGTAGCGCCGACCAGTACACAGTTCTAGTGTGGAAGTGTCCAATATAACAGGTAGTGCAAAAGAGTAACAATGTAATTAAAAAATGCTATGACTTAGTATTCTAGTATTCAGCAGATAAGCTAATACCACATATCGACGTAGCAGCCAGGTAAAGTGTATAATAGTGACAAGAAATGAAACATGATATTTTTATAATACAGTAGCAGCGAAAAATTCAATACGGTCAATACAGAAATGTGCAAATATTGCAGTGGGAGTGGGATGGTGTTCAGTTTGGAGTGTGTGTGTGTGTGTGTCATAAAACTGGGTTTCATTTATTTATAATAAAATAACTGTTTTTTTTGTCACAACATCTCTGAGTGCTCAATTAAAAAACAGGGATTGTTGTAGGCACGTACACTGTTGATACTGCAAAGGCCACTATCGCCAAATGTGACCAAAATCAATAATTCATAAATTTATTAAATTTAGTAAACATGCATATGAACGGTTAACGTTTTCTTTTTTTTGTTTTTCATTTTTAATAAGAAATAAGACAATAATGGGTTAATAGCTGTTAACTCCCACTCGTATGTGATTTCTTTCTTTTCGGCCTTCAGAAATGCCTGTGTGAAAACGTGGCGGTCCACCCCCGGCAACACTGCCGTCGCTACACCTCAGCTGGGAGCTCTGGGTAAAAATTTATATTCATAAAAACATATTTATTTTCAAAACCATCTGGACATCGTGTTCAAGTAGAACACTCCTAATTGTGCCTCTTAATTACAAATAATGAACGTTCAGCTGTGATTAGATGGATTTCACTGCTCAACAATATTTAGAATGCGGAACTTGCCATAAACGCAAGTATGTTTTACATGCAGTCATGTTTTTTCTGTTTCTGTTTTTTTTTTAAAATAATAATTGTGTACTGCAGGTCTTCTGCAGGTAAGATTGTGGCTGCCAGTCTTCTGACAGTCGGCGGAGGCCTAGGTGGTACAATCCTATACGCCAAATGGGACCCCAAATTCAGAACGAATATTGAAAAGAGTGTGCCCTATTCTGATAAGCTGTTTGAGCTGATGCTTGGCCCCCCTCCACCGCCACTTGTCCCTTTCCCAAAGAAACCGGTAAGAGCCAAACTTATAGAACCGAAATTCTCTGTCTGTCACCTAGACCTTGTCCTTATTTGTTAACATTTTTTGAGTTTAATAAGTCAAAGTTGTATGTTATGTGTATGTCAGGCAAAGGTTGAACCACTGCAGATATCGTCAGTGTCTGAAGCTTTAAAAGACTCAAAACAGCCAAAAGCAAAAGGCAAAGCTAAAGAAAAGCAGCTCGAGTCAGCACCCGTGGAACGCACCCCTGCTGTAGAGGGGAGTCCAGCGCAGTCATCACAGACCCTGGAGGGTGAGTGTTTTTGAGAGTGTATACAGCAGTGTGTGAGAGAAAGGATCTCTAGGAGTGTCAGGAAATGTTCAGGAATCACTAGATAACGCCCTGTCTGGTTTGTTTGGCAATGCCCAAATTAGACAACGATGAAGTGTAACACATCACTCACATGCATTTCATCTGCTCTATTGCTATGTTGATGTCTTTTTCAAATTTAGAATTTATTGATTATCGTTTACTTGCAATTCAGTTTGGGTTTAATTTAAATTCTGTTATTTGTACATTGTGCATCTTTACACAAATGAGATAAGACCTACTCTTTTGACTGGAGTCTGAGAACACAGTGTACAGGAAGGAATATACAGTACTGTGCAAAAGGCACCCTATTTTTTTTGTTTTAGTACAAACTTTGTTATAGATTTTTTTTATTTTATGACTTCCACATGATCAAGTCAGTACAAAAAACATTTTAGATTTCCAAACATTAGTTTTCTAGCACAAAATTAAATGTTACAGAAAAATGTTTGCACGTCATTAAAGAAAGCAGCATATTACATAAGAGACACTTTTCAGACAGAAAAACACAATGAAAGCTGCTGGGTTTTGCTGCAAAAATAAGAAGCAAATGTGAAAGTCAAAGTCTCCAGAAGAACTGTGTCTGGTTCTGCAAGACGCTCAATAAAACTTACCAGCTCATTTCCTTATAAAACTGCACAAATTGTACCGGAGACTACTATTTTTATTTTTTTTTTGTCACACCAAATATTGACTCCTCCCCCTTTTTAAATAGCCGATAGTGTTTAGGTTACCTCACAGCCAGGGCTAAGTCATACTTGACAGTTAGTAACATGGACGCGAGCCCGAGCAATAAAGTGAATGAATTCAAGTCATTTCCTTCTTAACCAAATTACAGTTGTTTAGAAAGTTCCCTCGCTCAACAACGGCAACTTCAGCAAGGTGTTTTTTCTAATGTTGGGGGCGGGACACTTCAGATTCTAGAGAGCATTTGATTGGACATAAAAATCTGATGAGAAGCTGAAGTGCAGAGTGATGTCATGAAAATTATAGAGATAATTTTGAATGCATATAGCTTCTAAATGAGAATTTTGTTATTGTTTTGGAGCACACTAGCGTATGGATAACCTTAAGGCTAACATATTCATACTAAAAGCCAGAGAACTTCAATTTTGTTTTCATGGGGACGTTAAGGACTGTTTAAATCCCGAAGAACTTCATGCTTTTGTACTGTGAAACTGATTTACTCCTCAGAGAAGTTATCATTGTGGCGGGTTTTCTGTTATTAGCTTGTTGGAACAGGGTCCGTTCGTAAGGTGGGAGCCAGATTGCCAAAATGCAGACAGTTCTGATTTAATTTGTACTCTCACTCTCACATACCCATTAGTACACGCACAGTTATCAGCTTGTGACTCAGCAGTTTCCGTCATCATTCGAATGGCACTTTTATGGCCATCCTGATGCGAGTTCTGCTGTTGTTGCAGAGGCCTCGGCTGAGGCGGCCCATATCATTTCGGCCATCAGTGAGGTGCAGTCTGTTCCTGCACCGGGCACCAGCCATGAGCCAGCCGCCGTACCCCCTGCGTCGACTCCCCCTCCGACCAAGCCTGGGGCAGGTTAGAGCACATCATCGATGCCTGTCATCTCCACATCGTTTGCGTTGCTGTCTCCTAACTCTTTACTCATTGTTCACTACTAACCCGCAGTCGCATTCTTTTCTTTGCATGTGAACGTTTAAAAAAATAAAAATAAAAAATCGAACTTCTCTGACTCACAGACTCAGTATTACTAATTCTACTTTATTAATTACTATTACTAATAATACTCATAAAAGGTGGCTGTACAGAGATAGATAAGGAATGTGTGTTCATACCTGTGTGTGTGTGTGTGTGTGTTCTACATGTGTTTTTAGCTGAAGAATGTCATGAGTGTGCTCACCATGAACCAACACTGAAAGAGCGGCCTGTGGAGGAAGTGGCTGCCCGCTTGGCTCAGCAGGACCAGACTGAACAGGTCACTCTGGCCGGTAGGTGCACGTCTAAGACATACACACTTGCATAAGCACACCTGTTTCACACCCTGTACCTAATACATATAGGCATAAAATGAAATAGAGTTAATAATGCCCAATATAGTAGGGCTTTTTTACCTTTTTTGGCCAAGGACCCAAAATTCTCATGAATTTCAAATCAAAAGCACTGCTAATAGCTGAGCATAGAAAAACAATTAGGCGCACATAACATTTAAAGCGGCGATGATAGCAGGTAGGTTCTTTATAGTTAAACATTCAACAGTGCCTTTTTCTTTAAGCTTATCAAAGACAGGAGAAGTAGTTGAAAGCGAGTATCTCATCTCTGTCGTTATATTCAGCCTAGATCACTACTTTGATCGGATGCATATAAGAGCACTGAACCCTGTGAACCACAAATAAATGCTAGCAATTGGTACCGAAAGTCTAATTATTCAGTTAATCAGGTTCACAAATTTATCGCATTTCACATAATGTTTTCATGAGCGTGAAGCCCATTTAACACCAAAACCATCACGGTCCATGCTCCTCGGAAACGTGGAGCGCTTGTTCCTGTGCTTTGTGCACTGGTACAGTAAATATAATGTGCAAATATCTTTAAATCTTGCAAGCACGCATTGCCACTGTACTAACCCTAACCCTGTGCTTTAAGAGGAGCCACATGACAAAGGCAGTTAAGCAGTCTGAAACAGCTTCCAGCAGGTGCACAGAGCACTCAACTGAAACACGCTGGAGGGAGTATGTACCCAGAAAGGGGGCTAATATCATACTTTTTTAAAGAGCTGCTATAAACATCTGGAGTGACGTCACCAATTTGGATACTGATTTATAAGGAGCTAAAATTCTAAAGATAATAACATGGCAAAAAGCTACTTGATTAGTCTTGTATTATCTATATAGTTCTATTTGTTAACCTGGATAATATGGACACACACACACACACACACACACACACACACACACACACACACACAACAAATCCTTTGTATCAAATGAAGCAGTTTTGTATATCTTCGTATATGATAACTACATGCTGCATATGAGGTCTCGCTGCTTCAAAGCTTGTTGCATCTTCTGTCATGATCTTATGACTGAAATGATTTTTATTGGTGAAGAGGTTTTTATGCTACGCTTTAGTAATAGCGGCTTAGGTTTAGGTCATGAGATAAACTACAATTTCCTGGCATATCCCATATTAAATATTGATTGGTATGCATTTCATATATTTATATAAAAAAAAAAAAAACATTCCTATGCATCTAATTTGACTTATCTTTTACTTTGCCACCCAATATTCATTAAGATGGTCACCACCCTTTGCTTGTCACCGTTAGTTCTGAGGAATCACCTCTGATCTTATAGTCTAGTCATCAAGTAGGATAATGGTGGTTAATTGTGATGATCTCCCTGTGTGTGTACAGCTTTATCAGTCGGACTGGAGGAGGCCCTGGGAGCCTCTGCCAAGCTTACCCTACACGCCATTGGAGCCCAGGAGGCAGCGCTCCTTGCCATCAGCGCACACACACAGAGAGTCCGAGAGGCCATGGACTCAGAGGTGAGCGCTCATTCTGTCTCTCCCACTGTCTCTCTTATGCTTGAATTCTTTTGAACATGTTTTCCTTTACTGCTAATCTCTTAACCTGCAATAGTTGACCATCTGTTAAACTGAAACCTTTCTATTTAGTTAAAAAGTGCTAAAGGCACTTTAGTGCCATAGTTAGTCATGCATTGCTTACGGAAGACCTGTGAAGTGTGAATCTTCACGCATTTTGTGCAGAAAAGCCGATCAAGTTGTGTATCTGGAATGACTGACAATCAGGGTTGGTTTTTTTTTTACGATACCGGTGCGAAGTCGATACTTTTAAAATGGTAGCGGTGCCTTTTACCGGTGTAATTGCTGCATTCACGTGCTCCTCGGATGGTCTTGTTTCCCGAGTAGTGCTTTTAAGTCGGAATGTGAAAACAACATGGACACGTTACTACAAAGATGTGTTGGATTCGTATTATCAGAGCTTTATATTACAAAGTGATTTGGTCCTGGAGTTGTAACTGCACCAGTATATTACCTGAAACCATTAAATACTGCTTCACCTGACTTATCAGGGTTACTGCTAATAAATAACTTTTCTAATTAATGTACGTCGATCCACATGGACCGCAACTAACCACTATAACCTAATACCATATTACAAATTACATGTTAGCAAAAAATTGATACACAATACGTGATTTTGCCCCATTAATCAAAAGTTTCTTACCATCAACCAATCACTGTTGTTTGCCATGTCCTTCGAATTTCCGTGGTGTTGTTGTTCCGACTTGCGTTCACGTGAATTTTCTCAGTCGGGAAATAATTTTTCCGATTATTCTGACACCACACGAATGCAGTATAATTTAGCTAGCAATCACGTGTGGTGATGATGCTTTTTACGTCTGTTTCGGAGCACCAGAGTGCAAATATTTCAATCGACAGCTCAGGCATTTAAGTGGCAATGAAATGAGGCACCAAAATCTGCGTTCTGACCGGTCATATAGGTTTCGGTACCCAACCCTACTGACAATTGTGTAGGTGTTTTAAACTCTCCGTTACTGACTGACTTACTCTGTAACCGTCTGTATTTGCATTGTCAGGATTCTCCAGATAAGAAGTCAGCTCAGTGGAGAGATCTGGAGGATGCACTCAGTCAGCGCTCCCACGCCGTGGACCAGGCTGGAGAGGCTCTTCTCCAAGCCAAGTACGGCCAAATGACTTGAAGGGATACTTCATTTAAATTGCTAATAGCTAATTAAATCTAAAATGGGCCAGTTAAGCCCAGCTAGCTTAATGGTTAGCAGAGGTGGGTAGAGTAGCCAAAAATTTTGAACTGTAAGAGTATAAAAGTAACTATAAGAGTAATAAAGTATCCAATGAGATGACGACTCAAGTAGCAAGTTACTAGTTACTTCGGATCTGATTAAAATGAAGGGAAAATCCTGAATCTCAGACTACATGCAGAACTGTAATCACACCTCTCCTTGATAGTCTGTCTGTTCTGTTTATATGATATAAAACCTGGGTTCAAGACGAAACGGCATATCCCAGTCCTGTGACGGGTACAATAACACGGAACCCGTCATTTTCAACACAAAATCTCACACACACCAAAAAACAAACATTTTCCCAACAGTTGACTGTCTTTATTTTCACAACACAAACTTGTCAGCATCTGCATTTAAACAAGACAACAGAGAACAAAAGAACAGACTATAGAACAGAACAGAAGAGAAAGTGTGGAGAGAGAGAGAGAGAGAGAGTGTTTGTGTGTGGGTGTGGGTGTGTGCACTTGCGTGCGCGTTTCGCCTCCGTCGGCACGCTCACTTCTCTCCGCTCTTCGACTGAGCCACTAAAAAAGTGAGCGGTTGTTGCGTCCGCAATTAGACATTCAGATAATTCTACAAATCCATGAACTTTAAATGAACAATAAACATGTTTAACATATGATCCATGAAAGAATAGACACAGATGAATAGATGAGACAGTTGAATGAATCGACATAATAGATACAGTTGTTTCTGCAATAGGGATTAGTACAATGCATCACTATACCTTGTTACCATAACAGTGAAGTAATCAGGCCTATTTAAAACTGTTTATTTAATGATTTCTGTACATTTATGCCCATTTTGTGTGCTGCAATTAGAGAACAGCTTGAGAAGCTCAGAGGCGTGATCAACAGCGCAAAGGAAACAAAGATTGATGCCGCCAGGCCCCAAATTCTGGCTGCAGAGGAAAATCTGCACAGTATGATTGTGGATCTGGACAAAGTTGTAACCAAAGTATGTGTTGTCATCTGACTCACTAATGTAGTTAAACTTTAAATAGCTGTTTCAATTGATCTGATTTTCAGTTGAGGTCATAAGTTTACATACAGTGAGGGGGAAAAAAGTATTTGATCCCCTGCTGATTTTGTACGTTTGCCCACTGACAAAGAAATGATCAGTCTATAATATTAATGGTAGGTGTATTTTAACATTGAGAGACAGAATAACAACAAAAACATCCAGAAAAACGCATTTCAAAAAAGTTATAAATTGATTTGCATTTTAATGAGGGGAATAAGTATTTGACTCCTTCGACTTAGTACTTGGTGGCAAAACCCTTGTTGGCAATCACAGAGGTCAGACGTTTCTTGTAGTTGGCCACCAGGTATGCACACATCTCAGGAGGGATTTTGTCCCACTCCTCTTTGCAGATTGTCTCAAAGTTATTAAGGTCTCGAGGCTGACGTTTGGAAACTCGAACCTTCAGCTCCTTCCCCAGATTTTCTATGGGATTAAGGTTCAGAGACTCGCTAGGCCACTCCAGGACCTTAATGTGCTTCTTCTTGAGCCACTTCTTTGTTGCCTTGGCTGTGTGTTTTGGGTCATTGTCATACTGGAATACCCATCCACGACCCATTTTCAATGCCCTGGCTGGAAGGAGGTTCTCACCCAAGATTTGACGGTACATGGCCCCGTCCATCGTCCCTTTGATGCGGTGCAGTTGTCCTGTCCCCTTAGCAGAAAAACACCCCCAAAGCATAATGTTTCCACCTCCATGTTTGACGGTGGGGATGGTGTTATGACTTGGGGTCATAGGCAGCATTCCTCCTCCACCAAACACGGCGAGTTGAGTTGATGCCAAAGAGCTCGCTTTTGGTCTCGTCTGACCCCAAAACTTTCACCCAGTTCTCCTCTGAATCATTCAGGCAAACTTCAGACGGGCCTGTACATGTGCTTTCTTGAGCAGGGGGACCTTGCGGGCGCTGCAGGATTTCAGTCCTTCACGGCGTAGTGTGTTACCAATTGTTTTCGTGGTGACTATGGTCCCAGCTGCCTTGAGATCATTAACAAGATCCTTCCATGTAGTTTTGGGCTGATTCCTCACCGTTCTCATGATCATTGAAACTCCACGAGGTGAGATCTTGCATGGAGCCCCAGAATGAGGGAGACAGTTATTTTGTGTTTCTTCCATTTGCGAATAATTGCACCAACTGTTGTCACCTTCTCACCAAGCTGCTTGGCGATGGTCTTGTAGCCCATTCCAGCCTTGTGTAGGTCTACAGTCTTGTCCCTGACATCCTTGGACAGCTCTTTGGTCTTGGCCATGGTGGAGAGTTTGGAATCTGATTGATTGATTGCTTCTGTGGACAGGTGTCTTTTATACAGGTAACAAACTGAGACCTGGGAGCCAGAAATCTTGCTGATTGATAGGGGGTCAAATACTTATTTCCCTCATTAAAATGCAAATCAGTTTATAACTTTTTTGAAATGCGTTTTTCTGGATTTTTTTGTTGTTATTCTGTCTCTCACTGTTAAAATACACCTACCATTAAAATTATAGACTGATCATTTCTTTGTCAGTGGGCAAACATACAAAATCAGCAGGGGATCAAATACTTTTTCCCCCCACTGTATGCCTTGCAGAATCTGCAAAATGTTAATAATTAAAAAAAAATAAGAGGGATCATAAAAATTGCATTTTGTATTTTATTTAGTGCCGCCCTGAATAAGCTATTTCACATAACAGATGTTTACATATAGTCCACAAGACACAATAATAACTGAATTTACGCAATTAAACCAGTTCAAAAGTGTACATATGCTTGATTCTTAATACTGTGTGTTGTTACCTGGATGATCAACAACTGTTTTTATGTTTTGTGATAGTTGTTCCCGAGTCCCTTGTTTGTCCTGAGCAGTTAAACTGCCCACTGTTCTTCAGAAAAATCCTCCAGGTCCTGCACATCCATTGCTTTTCCAGCATCTTCTGCATATTTGACCCCTTTCCAGCAGCGGCTGTATGATGTTGAGATCCATATTTTCACACTGAGGACAACTGAGGGACTCAAACACAACTATTACAGAAGATGCAAACATTCACTGATGCTCAAGGCAACATGATACATTAAGAGCCAGGGGGATGTAATTTTTTTTTTAACCGGATGATCGATGTTACAATTTTGTTTAAAGATCTTATTTTTTTCCATTTAGTACTGCCCTTCACAAGCTACGTAAGATATTTACAGGTTTCAAGAAGACAAAAAAAAAAAACAATTTACACCGATCTTGGTTCATTTGTGTAAATTCAGTTATTATTGTGTTTTGTGCACTATATGTAAACATCTGTTATATGAAGCAGCTTATTCAGGGCAGTACTAAATACAAAACAAATGCAATGTTTTTTTTTTGTTTTTTTTTTAATTATTACATTTAGCAGATTCTGCAAGTTGTATGTAAACTTAACTGACCTCAACTGTATCCAGTTTATCAGAGATTCACACACCTACACTTTGTGTTCTGCCATGTATTGTTTAGAATAATTGCAATTGCAAGGCGAGATCCTATGCAAGACTATACTAAAGTAATATAGTATTCAGTCTCTAATTTTTAACATTATAAACTTCATTATAATACCAGCACTCTGAGAAATTGGCGCTTTATCGTAGTTTACAGTCTTTTAGTGTTTTAGTGCTAGTGTGTAGTGTAAGCTCCACCTACTCATAATTCTCCATCTCCATCTCTGTCCAGGTGCAGACAGCTCAGTCCGAGGCAAAGGTTGTGTCTCAGTACAGTGAGCTGGTGAAGGAAGCCAAGGCTCAGTTCCAGAGAGAGCTGAGCAACATCACACCTGAAGTCCAGGCCAACTGGAAGGGTCTCAGTAAGCAGCCATACCCATAATCCTGTACAGTTCGCACATTTTAAAATTCAGATTGCGATTAAAGTGGGCACAGTTTCCGACTGATTTTTGGTGGAAAATTGTGGAACATGCATTGAATGCCTGTTGTTCCCACATTGCTTGACATACCTTTGTTGCTGAAGTGAACTGAAAATACCGAACTCACACAAAAGTGTATGCCTTCCTCTGAATTGGAGAAACAAACCTTGAGATCTGTTGTGGTAGTTCTTCCAGATTGTCCCTGTCACAACTCACTTAGTTTGTCCACATACAACAGACCATCTTTATTTGTCTACTTCCTGTTTTTGTTTTGTTTTGTGGTCTCCATTTTTGTGTTGTGCGATAGTCTATGCAGATTGTGTAATATCTTTTTCATGTTCAGGTTGTGTTGTTTTTATCATCTTAACATTTATATTTATATATATATATATATATATATATATATATATATATATATATATATATATATATATATATATAAACAGTTGACAGCCAGGCTGTGAATCCGTTGGCTAAAAATCCTGACCCAACATTTCTTACCATTTCCTAATCTTGCCGTCCTTTAAGTATAATGGCTGCTAAAAGGAACCTGGAGTTCCCTTTATGTAATTATCAGGAGTAATTCTGTATTTTCCCACCCAAAGCAGGCAAGCTGAGTGCTGATGATCTGAACTCACTGATTGCCCACGCTCACCGGCGTATCGACCAGCTAAACCGTGAACTGGCTGAGCAGCGAGTGCGTGAGCAGATCCGCATCGAATCGGCACTGGACCAGCAGAAGTACGAGCACCAGAAATCTGTGGAGCAGGCTGTGGCTACTGCACTGGAGCACCACCGTGAGGAGATGAGACTCGAGCAGGAGAAGAAAGTAAGTAGTTAAAACCAGTGGATGCTGTTAAAAAAAAAAAGGTCTATGTAAAAAGAGTTCTATGTAAATACAAATAAATCCTCCTTTAAATGTTAGGAAAGGCTTGTTGTTGCTATTGCAATGATTATGTAGCTTAGAAATGACTAGAGGTCACTTTGTAATTTAGACTTTATTGCAGCATGATGATTTAACCGTTTCTTGGCATGTGTGTCACAGGTGCAGGAAGTGCGGGAGGTGATGGAGGCAGAGATGAGAACTCAGCTGCGCAGGCAGGCAGCCGCACACACAGACCACCTGCGCGATGTGCTTAAAGTGCAGGAGCAGGAGCTGCGGGAGGAGGCCAATGACGTGAGTCTCTCGCACACACAAACACACACACACACATACACGCACACACAAACGCTTGGTGTAGTATAAGAGAACATGTCTGCTAATTGTGAAGGCATGATTATCTGCCGAGTTTAAATGATTTTAAGTCATGTCATGAAAAATGCTTTATAAGAATCTTTAAATCTTCAGACACACCTCTGTGGCTCTGAACAAGTAATTGTATTTTAATCATGATCACAATTTTTTTTTTTTTTTTTTTTACTTTTTCAATTAATAAATTATGAACAATAAGCCTAATATGGTATTGACTCTGGCCCATCAAATTCCTGATATACTCCTATACTTCATTTGCCAGACCGGTTGTAGCACTTTTTCCTCTATACTCTTCCCAATCATGGTGTGAGTGCAGGCTGAGGCAATTTCATCAAGCTACACAAGCAAAGCTAACGATCCCAAGATAAATTGGGCTGTAGTAGGTGTGATTACATATTGTGGTGGCATATTTATTTAATTTAGGTCTACTTCTGTTTATATTTAACATTAAAAAGATATGCTCAGTTAACATGACCGTCATTTATTAAAAATAATATTTAAAATATTTTATATATATTTAGCAGTGTATCATGCAAGCCCTACCCTCTTGTTTATAAAGATGTAGTAAGGACAGAATCACCTGCTGTTGTACTACTATTAAGCACTTACTGGTAGATGCTAGATGGTATTTCGTTGCCTTTTACCTGTACTTGTGCAATGACAAAGTTATATCTGTCTATTGATTTCTCTCTCTATCTATCAATCCCTCAGGCTGATAAGTTATATACATTATTTTTGGGAGATGAGAATAAATCTGTATCTTACAACACTGAGGACTCAAATTTCATCAAAAAAAGAAATATAGAAAAAAAACCAAGTGCATTACGCTACTGTTATTGGTCTAAACCTGCTTTTTGTATAGACTCTGAGCAGTAAGCTGATTGAGCAGGAGATGCACTACCGCCGATTGGCCCAGGAGCAGGTAGACTCCTTCACTCTGGACATGAACTCTGCCTACGCCAGGCTGAAGGGCATAGAGGAGGCCATTGACAGTGAGTCTTGCATTGCAGTTTGTGCTGGTTTTCAAATTAAGGCTGTGTCACAGCTATAGAGAGCTTGTCATTATTGACCTCCTAGATTAAAACTTACGTTTCTAAACATTATGTATTACATTATAAGTAAATATTTAAATCATTTATATTACAGATTGTGTATGTTCAAATCATTTGAACCTGAAAGCAACACAAGGTTGCACAAACCACAAAAAAGTTTTTGTATTTTTTGTCGTTCTATCCATATACACAGCTACAGTGGGATCAAATGTGGAGCCTCCAGGGCTAATGTGCTACACAAAAGACAAAGACAATCACTGTACACATTTACATAGTTGCATAAATGCCTAGTAGACAATTCCATCTGCCTTTTCCCTACAGGTCATGTAATTGCAGAGGAGGAAGCCCGCAAAGCTCACCAGCTGTGGTTGTCTGTGGAGGCTCTAAGTTATGCACTGATGACTGCAGTGGCAGATTCACCCTCTGAGCCTCTAGAGGGCGCTGTGCTCGCCATCAAAGAAAGTTGTGCACAGGATGAATTCGCCCAGGCCTTGGCTTCAGCCCTGCCCGAGGAGTCAATAAAGCGTGGCGTCTACAGTGAGGCCTCACTGCGTGCCCGCTTTTATGAAATCCGTCGGCTAGCCCGACGTGTGGCGCTAATCGACGAGACACGTAACAGTCTGTACCAGTACTTCCTGTCCTACTTGCAATCCATCCTGCTTTTTGAAAAGGAACAAGAGGTGCCACCCAGCAAGCTGGCACCAGAAAACCTCGACCCTTTCAAGCTGCTCGCCTACGCCACCTACAGTGTGGAGCGTGGTGACCTTGAGCTAGCCGCTAAGTTTGTTAACCAGCTGCATGGTGAGGCACGACGTGTGGCTCAGGACTGGCTCAGAGAAGCCCGGCTCACTCTGGAGACCAAACAAGTGGTCAGTTTGCTGTCAGCTTACGCCAATGCCGTAGGCCTTGGCACCACACAGGCTCCTTAAATCACACACATCGTGGAAAAAAAAGTTAAGAGTTAATAAACGAGGACTCCTGCCCATCTGCTGCTAACAGCAAACTGCCCTCCTCATATTAATTTATACACCAGCCCAGGTTGGGTTTGTGCTACTTTTTTTTTTTTTTTTTTTTAAACTGTTAAAAACACTTTTGCAAAAAGGCTTTGTCCTGAAATAATGGCTGTCTGTATTCATAATCTCTCTAGGTACAGATCTCTTAAGGGTGCTGCACAGCACCCTAAACTGTTTAAATTTTGTGTGTGTAGCAGACAGATGGGCCTTCAGGTCAGTACCGCTGTCTGAACCTTGTTCGTCCACCAGTTTTCGAAGCTTCAGGTTCAGTATCTGGATTGGTTGTTAGTCAGGCTTTTGGAAATGGTCAAATCCATTTTTGTCATGCTAGGGTTATGATTCTGCCCTTCACTCTGGACGTTAATAAATCAAGGATGTTGATGTCTGTTTCATTGCTTCCTTCCATATCATATTTGCTAATGAGTCTAGATAGTAAGTCACTTGGTTATTATGGTGAACTTTAAATGATAACATTACTAAGTAAAAGCAGTGAACATTGCTTGTATTTATTTTAATTCGTAATTTCACCTTAATGGTTCTAATCATGTATAATAAAGCGCATCACTCTTTGAGCTGGATTACTTATACCTGTGGATGTACTGAAATGAAACTGACTACCGTCATCTGTGACAATCCAGTATAAATCTACACTGTCAAGTCCACAAAGTAGTAGAGGTATTCTTTTCCAGAGATTAAAAATTATATATATATATAAAATATTAGTAGTTTCGTCTAAATAGACCTCAGTTATTTAATAACTACATTACAACCGAGAAAACAGACTATTGCTCACGCTGGTCACTTATGTCACTAAGGTACAGTGCTGTCAAAAAGTATCTGCCCTATCCTGATTTCTTCTGTTTTTGTGTATCTCATACTAAATTTTTTCAGAAATTAAGACAACCTGAGTAAACACAAAATACAGCTTTTAAATGTTATTTATTGAAGCAAAAAAGTTATCCAATACCAACTGGGCCTGTGTGAAAATGTATTTGCCCCCCCCCCCCCGTAGTTACTAATTCAAAAAGGGGTTCAGCTGGACTAGACGCAACCAGGCCTGATTACTGCAAACCCTGTTCAATCAAATCAACACTTAAATAGAACTTTTTCAACAGCATGAAGTTGGTTAAAAGGTCTTACCCAGTAACACACTGCCAAAATTGAAAGAAATTCCAGAAATGATGAGGAAGAAGGTGATTGAAATACATCAGTCTGGGAAGGTTTACAAAGCTATTTCAAAGGCTCTGGGACACCAAAGGACCACAGTGAGAGCCATTCTCTCCAAATGGAAAAACTCGGCACAGTAGTGAACCTTCCCAGAAGTGGCTAAACTTCCAAAATTCCTCCAAGAGCACAGCAACTACTCATCCAGCAAGTCACAAAAGACCCAAGGACAATATCAAAGGAACTACAGGCCTCTCTTGCATCAATAAAGGTCACTGTTCATGACTCCACTATCAGAAAGACACTGGGCAAAAATGGCACCCATGGAAGAGTGGCGAGGTGAAAACCACTGCTAACCCAGAAGAACATTAAGGCTCGTCTGAATTTTGCCAAAACACACCTTGATGATCCTCAAACCTTTTGGGAGAATGTGGACTGATGAGTCAAAAGTGGAACTGTTTGGAAGATGGGTCTCGTTACACAATTCCACAAAAAGAACATCATACCTACGGTCAAGCATGGTGGTGGAAGTGTGATGGTGTGGGGTTTGGTGTAGCGTTTGGTTGCTGCTAAAGGTGGCACAATTTTAAGATTTTAATTTTAAGGGGGCAGTTAGTTTTTCCACATGGGTGATAGGTGTTGGATATTGATTGCTTCAATTAAAAGAAAAAACAAACTATTGTGTGTTTACTCAGGTTGCCTTCGTTTTATGTTGTATGTCGTTTGAAGATCTAAAACTATTTAGTATGATGTACACAAAAACAGAAGAAATCAGAAATACTTTTTCACAGCACTGTGCATAAGGGCCATGATGTGTGAAACTGGCCTTTTGTGGGAACTTGGGAAACGTACACATGTAATTTAATTGTCCAAATTGTATCACCCAACCCAATCCATCCATCTCCTGTACCGCTTGTCCTACACAGGGTCGCAGGAAGCCTGGAGCCTATCCCAGGGGACTCGGGGCACGAGGCGGGGGACATCCTGGACGGGGTGCCAACCCATCGCAGGGCACAATCTCACACACACACACACACACACACACACTACAATTTGGAAATGCTACTTAACCTACAACACGTCTTTGGACTAGGGAAGGAAACCGAAGTACCCGGAGGAAACCCCCAGGGAGAACATACGAACACTGCGCACACAGGGCGGAGACCTTGCCCCCCACCCAACCCAATCACCTTGGATAAAACTAAACGTACTCAACTAGTGCTTGGCCTTAGAAGTCCTTAATTGGAACGCCTGCATCACTTATTTTTTGACCATAAATCGAACTACAAATTAAGCTTAATTGCTGCTTAAATTTATTGCATAGTATTGTATAGACAATTTAACTGAGGTTTTCTTCATTGTATGTATTATGCAGCTCAACACTCATTTTTTTGTAAAAAATCAAAAGCCAAACTTTGGTTACAGTTGCATTTTATTATTGTAAAGACACATTTGATAAATTACATCCAGCCTTTTAATCACTCCTGGGTGGAAGACTCCAGATCCGATATTATCATCCTGACAGCGAAAAGACAGAAATGGAAACGGGTTCAATAATTTCATTTCATGCGTCTATATTAATAAAGGTTTTTTTGTTTGTTTGTTTTTTTAAACAAACACTGAGACACTCACTTTTGCTCATCGGTTAGCTCAAACTCCTGCTGCACCCTCTCGATGAGATCTGGAGTGACAGGCAGGCAGAAACTTGCAGAGATCTGGACCAGCTCGACAGCCTGCTGAGCATCATTGTGTGCCTTTATACAGGTAAAAAACTCATTCATCAGGGCCTCACTGTGAACAGACAGGCAGAGAAAGTGGTGCAAGTTTTAGCCAACAGACTCCAGAAAACAAAACAAAAAATAAGTCATACTTACGATGGAATTCTGTTGGTGGCTTTGAAGATGTTCAACATTTCCCTGAGGGGGAAAAAAAAAGCACATTTTTCATCCTGTATCCTTCCATGCAGGAGCTCAAACAGCCTTGTTTTCCTATTCAGTGTTTACCTTGGCTTGCACTAAGTATTCACCCCCTTGAACTTATGACCTAGACATGGCTTTAATTGAGATTAAATGTCAAATCTACACAAACGAACTCCTAATATTGAAGTGGGGAGAGTTTGCGAAATTATTTACAGATAACGATTGAAAAGATTCATTTAAATTAATTACTCGTTAATTAATCATTTAATTATTAAGATTGCACAAGTAGCCGAATTGTTGTGAGACTTCTAAATTAGTTCTGGTGCAGCCATTTGTTATCGGAAGTCACAAAATTAGTTGAGTCGACCTACGTGCAATTAAAGCGTCGCATGATTTCAGTATAAATACACCCACTGCTGGAAGACCCCTAAACGAACAGCATCACGAAGCGATCAAAATAAGTCCAGGACAAAGTCTGATCTTGGTTTGGTTATAAAAAAAAAAAAACATCCCACAGAGTACCCATAAATTCCTGTTCACAGGACGTGCCACAACGCTGTTGGAATGTTCAACGGGGGTGATTACTTATGCAAGGCACCGTATATGGGTCATTTCCTTAGTGCAATTCTCACCCGGCCTCCTGTATCCTTTCTGCTGCCAGCAGAATGGAGGTGATGCTGCTAAGGGAACTTGTTGACCAGTTGAGTGGCACTCTGCCACGGTCAGTCTGCATGTACAGCCTCTTCACATCCAGAGCACACTCTGCAAATGACTGCTGAACCTACAATATATATACTGAAAAGGTTATTTACAGATATATTTTTTTTTTCTAGACCACAGTGCTGTTTGTTACGGAAGCCCTAAGAGCATCATTTTTTTCTCTTTCTTGTTTTTTCGTGATCTGGACTTCATTTTCTCATGATCTCAACATGATCAAATAGTTGTTTCTCCTGATATCGACATAACAAAAGGGGTTTTCTCATGATCATGACTTAATTTTTCTGTGTACTTGACATACTGCATGTTGTTTTTATTGTTCTGGAGGCAGCAAAGGTTAGCGCAATCCAGCATCATCATGGATGAACAAATTCGTTTTTTACTTTGATCAAGGACTCACTCAAGCCGAAACAGCTCCATGTCTGTCAGCGATTGACAACTTGGTGTCCGACGCTTGAGAACGGGACACCCCCCTCCCTTAATGCGGAGATAAAGTCCATCTCCACAGCGGACTTTACATTTAAATTTATGATGGCAATGACGAAGACGCCAGTGTGCATTCACAAGGCACAAGATTTTCCTTGTGATAAAATTACGACATGTGAGGACAATTTTTTTTGTTATGTCGAGATCACGAGAAAACAAGAAAGCGAAAATAATAATGCATGGCTTCTTAGGGTTTCTGTTGTTTTTACAATGTAAGAATACAACCTGTAACCTGCTTTTTCCTATTTCACTTAATGAATGGAGTACATCAAACTATTAAGGACAAATGTTCAAGCACTATCGACTGCTATTACACTAAATC
Organism: Cranoglanis bouderius; assembly: GCA_023630585.1. Classification (NCBI taxonomy): domain Eukaryota; kingdom Metazoa; phylum Chordata; class Actinopteri; order Siluriformes; family Cranoglanididae; genus Cranoglanis; species Cranoglanis bouderius. Next base: position 9,220,255 of record CM042542.1, on the reverse strand, counting down.
GCAATCTCAGCTAAGAACACTTTGAAAAGTTTCAAACTTAGGCTTTACATAGGTTGAAAACCGGACCCAAAGCCTAAAAAAGATTCTCAGTCAGCAAAATTGGTTTTGTCCCAGCACCAAAAACTTGATAAAAAAACCCCAATAACATCAGGGGCTTGAGTTGGCATTGCTGCCATGACAACAACTCAAATTCACTACAAACCATGCTCTCTGGGTTGGGAGGGACCGCACTCTCGCTCCCCTTTCAATCATAGTTACACTAGCCAATACTTCAACCTCCCCAGTAGCTGTATGATAGGGAAGAGCTGGTTGGTGAGAACATGCATGGGACTAAATTGAGGGGAAAAAAAGTTGAGGTGGGGTCTTTATAGCAATTGCAAAATGAAAGGAAGTTACTGTGATAATGTGAACAAAACTTCCTCTAAGCAGCTACATGTACACAGAATGAACAAACAAAAAACACATGGAACCGTGCATCTTCTGCATAACCATTCTCCAAGCTGAAGGATTTGACTTTGAAGGGGAAAAATGTCAGACGTACATAGTGCTAGATCCAGTATGCATCAGAATGCATCAGGGTCTTTAAAATGACCAGGGTTTACTGGAGGAAACATGGGCCTGTATTTAAAAATGCTTGAGTCAGTGTAAAACGGGGATAACGCTGCTATAGTCTGTCCAGGACAGGGATGACTGGATGACCCTCATCAGTGGCCTATGCCATAGGAAAGGTACTAGGCTTAAAGGAATTATATATACAGGTGCATCTCAATAAATTAGAATGTCGTGGAAAAGTTCATTTATTTCAGTAATTCAACTCAAATTGTGAAACTCGTGTATTAAATAAATTCAATGCACACAGACTGAAGTAGTTTAAGTCTTTGGTTCTTTTAATTGTGATGATTTTGGCTCACATTTAACAAAAACCCACCAATTCACTATCTCAACAAATTAGAATACTTCATAAGACCAATAAAAAAAACATTTTTAGTGAATTGTTGGCCTTCTGGAAAGTATGTTCATTTACTGTACATGTACTCAATACTTGGTAGGGGCTCCTTTTGCTTTAATTACTGCCTCAGTTCGGCGTGGCATGGAGGTGATCAGTTTGTGGCACTGCTGAGGTGGTATGGAAGCCCAGGTTTCTTTGACAGTGGCCTTCAGCTCATCTGCATTTTTTGGTCTCCTGTTTCTCATTTTCCTCTTGACAATACCCCATAGATTCTCTATGGGGTTCAGGTGTGGTGAGTTTGCTGGCCAGTCAAGCACACCAACACCATGGTCATTTAACCAACTTTTGGTGCTTTTGGCAGTGTGGGCAGGTGCCAAATCCTGCTGGAAAATGAAATCAGCATCTTCAAAAAGCTGGTCAGCAGAAGGAAGCATGAAGTGCTCCAAAATTTCTTGGTAAATGGATGCAGTGACTTTGGTTTTCAAAAAACACAATGGACCAACACCAGCAGATGACATTGCACCCCAAATCATCACAGACTGTAGAAACTTAACACTGGACTTCAAGCAACTTGGGCTATGAGCTTCCCCACCCTTCCTCCAGACTCTAGGACCTTGGTTTCCAAATGAAATACAAAACTTGCTCTCATCTGAAAAGAGGACTTTGGACCACTGGGCAACAGTCCAGTTCTTCTTCTCCTTAGCCCAGGTAAGACGCCTCTGACGTTGTCTGTGGTTCAGGAGTGGCTTAACAAGAGGAATACGACAACTGTAGCCAAATTCCTTGACACGTCTGTTTGTGGTGGCTCTTGATGCCTTGACCCCAGCCTCAGTCCATTCCTTGTGAAGTTCACTCAAATTCTTGAATCGATTTTGCTTGACAATCCTCATAAGGCTGCGGTTCTCTCGGTTGGTTGTGCATCTTTTTCTGCCACACTTTTTCCTTCCACTCAACTTTCTGTTAACATGCTTGGATACAGCACTCTGTGAACAGCCAGCTTCTTTGGCAATGAATGTTTGTGGCTTACCTAGTGAACCAAACTGAGAGACCATTTTGAAGGCTCAGGAAACCTTTGCAGGTGTTTTGAGTTGATTAGCTGATTGGCATGTCACCATATTCTAATTTGTTGAGATAGTGAATTGGTGGGTTTTTGTTAAATGTAAACCAAAATCATCACAATTAAAAGAACCAAAGACTTAAACTACTTCAGTCTGTGTGCATTGAATTTATTTAATACACGAGTTTCACAATTTGAGTTGAATTACTGAAATAAATGAACTTTTTCACGACATTCTAATTTATTGAGATGCACCTGTATATATATATAAAATTTAAAAAAAGGTTCTTCTCTTCCTGTGGAGGGCTTACCTCTGCACTTTGTTTCTCCCGGGCCATGAGGGAAAGGATCATTTCCAGCAGGTCCGGCTTATTGTCATGTCCCATCCGCTTGATATCTTATACACAACAATGCACAGAGTGAGTGGAAAAAATAAATTTATTCTCTGTCCTTCTCACACACACACACACACACACACACACCTTTCCATATTTGAGGAAGCAGGTCTAATCTGTTGTCCGTGTCAAGTGCCTGAAGCAAATCTTTTATTCCTTGAGCATTGGGGTAATAAAGCTGCAACCAAGAGCACAAAATACAAGAAAAAGACAAAATCAGTATTGAAAGATCAGCACTTTCAAATATTTTACATTTGCCTTTAAGCTTCTCTACTCACCGAGGGAATGAACTCTCTGTACCACTTTAGCACCACGTCAATGTGCTCCATCATACACAGCAGGTTGAAGAAGCGTCCGCTGTAACAATGAGATTAAGGGATTAAACGGGGAAAAAAAAAAAAAAAAAAACCATTCATACAATTACAATAAATATTATACTCACTCCTGTGAGGTCATACTCACTAGTACATGCTTTGGTGATAGGAATCCCCCAGAAGTTGCCAGTTGTCCCCTACTTCTAGCAGGCTGTGCACTCTGTAAGCCTGTTCAATGTCCTTATTGTCCAGGCACTAGAGAGAGAGAGAGAGAAAGAGGGGAGAGGGACATCATTTGATTTCAGCCTAACAACAACATCAGGACACAAGATGTATGAAAGGATCAAAAGTGCACTTACAACTCTCATCACATTCGGGAAGAATTGCACTGCAAAAGATTGTTTGTTTGTTACACTTCATCCATATGAGCACATACTGTGGCATTTACTCTACAGCTGCATCATGAGAACTTCGCTACACACTAGGAAATTGTACTACACGTTTATTATAATCATAAAGTTAAGCCAAGCGAAGTCATCACAAACTCAATATTCACTGGGGTGAATACTGTATATATAGAAATACTCAATATACAGGGTGTCCCAAAAGTCTCCATACATAGGGGAAATTAACACTTTTTTTTAGCAAAATGACTACCAACATTTTTCATACTTATTTTATATTATTATTATTATTATTACAATTGACGTGGTGCTGGCAAACATAGTCTCCTATGTATGGAGACTTTTGGGACACCCTGTAGACATTATTGTATTGTCTGATGAATTATCGAAGCGGTAAATCCACTAGCTTTGGTTATACCGTCGTCTGGATCCTGGGCAGTAAAGCTCTTCCCTGACATCTCATTCAACACTTCCTGTAGGATCTCAGTGTGCCCTTGAGCTGAGCTGGCTGAGGGAAAGATAAACAGACAACCAGAACAAATTTTTAGGTCAATAATCATTTCAGACATATAGTTCACGTGCGTAAGTGAATGTATGCGAATAACAACATTTTGATAACAGTGAAAGATATCAGACAAATAAAATGTATTTACCTGCTTTATAAAAGATGCCAAGGATATGGTCATAGGTGGCCAAACTGGGCCCTAATTGGAAGAGAGAGAGAGATTGAGAGATGTTTAATAGGGATATCAGAAATAATTTACTTGGTTAAATGCTATTTGAGTTATATTTCTAATAACACAACCGTGGTGAACAGAATCTGATTTTCTGCTCACCACGGCTGTAAAGACTAGTTATTTGAGTTACTGAAGCCTTCCTGTCAGCTCGAACCGAACTGGCCATTCATCTCTGACCTCTTTCATCAACAAGGCATTTCCACCTGCAGAACTGCTGCTCACCGGATGTTTTGCATCATTCTGTATTCCTCTAAAACCATGTGCCCCAAAAGTAAGAAATCACAACGTTTCTGTTGCTAACCCTCACATGTTCAAATGGCATTGTACACCCTGCGTAGTGAACTATATACCCATTATATTACCCTATGCAGTGAGCATATACATTCCCCTCTGAAAGTATAGGAACGGCAAGTCCAATTCTTTTGTTTCTGCTATATCATATCCTTTTCATGTATAACGAAAAGGAATCCATATGAGATTTGATCCAACTGTCTGTTCTGGGGGATTAAACAGAACACAAAAGGTGGTGGAATTTTAATGCAGATCTCAGAGTAAGCATGAGACGTAAAAAGGGGACTATATGTAAATAAATAAATAAATAAATAAATAAATATGAAAATTAAACATAAAACTTTTGCCTCTTTGCTTAAGAAAATGACACGTTTCACGTTCCGTGGTTTATGTGATATGACAAGGTAGAGCTACTGTTAATGTTCGTTCCGTCTTTGGCAGAATAAAATGAGAGAGTAATTAAGATATATTGAAATACTAAATCTTTCAAGAAATGAAAAATTGAAAAGATATTTGAAAGACTTTTGGCATTCTCAGTGTAGTCCGAAAACTTCCTGACCATGTAGACAAAGGATCTGATACAAAAAAAAAAAAAAAAAATATATATATATATATATATATATATATATATATATATATATATCCCTTTGTTTTCATGAGTGTGGGTGTGAGAAAGACAAACCGATGCCGAGGGCCTTCATCTCATTGAGGATGGGGAAGGCCTGCGCTCTGGCCAATGAGCCGCACCGACGCAGTACCTTCAGCACAGTGTTAAATGTCAGCAGGTTGGGCTTCACCTTCTGTTGAGCCATCTGCTTCAGCAAATCCTACACACACACACACACAGACACACACATATGATGAGAACCCCAGTGATAGCACAAGCTGTGTGTATACGAATTAAACAAGCCTATCCAACTTACAACGATCAGCTCCCATTTATCGCTGTACTTGTCCTTCACTTCTGCAGCGGCGATGATGAGCGCATTGAAGGTGTACACATCGGCTACAGGGAAAAAGAATGATCCGTTCATATTGAATAACTCAGTGTGGATAATTATTTGCTTTTTTTATATGAAAAGCCGAAGCTGTTTCAGCCCAAGTTCCTACAGTCAATTTGCCTTTCCACTGATAGATTTTTTACTTGTGTTTGGTCTATGCAAGAAGAAAAGCATTATTTTCAAGAGTCCTGCATTTCACCATAGCAAGTTGTCAAACAAACAAAAAAAAAAACAAAACATAAACGCTAAATATGGCTAAATCATAGAGACACCTCTGAGGGGAACTAAACATCAGTTGATAAAATTGCAAAAAAAATAATAAAATTTTATATATATATATATATATATATATATATATATATATATATATATATATATATATATATATATATTTTTTTAAGAAAATAAAAATCCTACCAGTCAGTCGGTTGTTCAGCAGGTCCGTGTACATGTCAAAAGCCTTGGGGTAAGCTCCATACTGTGGGTTCGAAAACAAAAAGTTCACTTATACATATACAGCTTTATTAAATAAATAAAAATGTAAAAAAAAAAAAATAAATAAAAAAAATTTTTTAAAAAAAGATACAATTCTAAGCCACACCTTCACCATGCCCCTAATGAGCGCGCTGTATGATTGACTGTTCCGTTCCGGCATGGTGTTAAAGATCCTCTGTGCATTATTGTTCTCCCTGTCGGTGAGAAGATGGATGAGATTCATTGTGGTCTTTTTCTCTGTATGTAACATTTATCTCCCAGCAATAAATGTGCTAATACACAACTGAATATCTGAATATACCCAGGTGTGAAGTCCAGTCTCAAAAAATATTTACTGTCTACCAACTCACCTCCATACAATTCTTAGTAGCTCAGAGGCTCTTCGTGGTCTTCCCTTTCTCCTCTTTGAGTCGTCTTGCTCTTCTCCCTATTAAAAATGAGAAGACAGATGTACACGTAAAGGGATCAAATGTATTAATTACAAATTAATCAAAGAAACCATCCTTCTGTTACCAATCCTCAATTCGATACACACTACAAAAGAGGGGGGGGGGGGGGGTTGGGGGGTTGGAAAGTACATCTTAAATTTATTCTATGCTACACATGCAGTTGATGAGCAGGTTATTGACTGTTCATTACCACATCTTCGGTTCTCTGTTCTGGGGAATCTTCTCGTGGTGGATCCCGATCTCCGTACAGACAAATCAGATCCAACAGGTCGTTGGTCAGATCCAGTGACATGGGAGTGCCTGTGAAAAGTTCAGTAGCCGGGTGTTGGGTGGTTTTAGGTGGACGGGACATTTTTGTTCAGACACTGGAGTATATACTAAGGGCTCACACAAATCTTGAGCTCAGTCTTGGAGCTATACCTAAATAAACTGAAGCTGTGTATTGTGGGCGACCCTGTTTTGAGAGATCCTCCTACCTGCCTGCACTAGTTGATCATACATGTCCACAGCCGCCTTGACCTTTCTCAGCCTGATGCGCTCCACAAGAGCCGCCTCGGACACCGCCTCTATTTGCAGCTCCACAGTGTCTGGCATTAAACACTGTCAAGGAACACACACCAAAAAACAACTTTTAAATATAATAGCTATTACTGGATTCTATATGACCGAATCAAGAGCTGATTCAATGCAATATGATATATTACAATGTGATCTCAGCATTGTGCAAAGAGAAAACACTAAAATCACTTCCTTACTCACTATTTAATCCATACTCTGTTCTATATAGAGCAATATAAGCAGTAAGGAGACACAGAAATGAATTCTGACAACACTAGTTAAGCACTTATCACGAACTTTGCTGTGATCCATACACATACAGTGCCCTTCACTAATATTGGCACCCTTGGTAAATATGAGCAAAGAAGGCTGTGAAAAATTGTCTTTATTGTTTAACCTTTTGATATTTTGTTCAAAAATTTTTACAAAAATACTCTGCTCTCATGGATATTAAACAAGTGCAAACAACACAGTTTAATACAAAAAATATCTTTGTTAAATATATGTGTGCCACAATTATTGGCACCCCAATGAATTCATATGAGAAAAATATATTTGAAGTATATTTTGGTTATAAATATATTGACATTTTAAAAATTGTTTTAGTACACCTGGGTGACTAGGAACAGGAAATTGTTCAACCATGACTTCCTGTTTCACAGGGATATAAAATGAGGTAACACACAGGCTAAATTCTCTTAGTCATTCATAACAATGGGTAAGACCAAGGAATATAGCTGTGATGTGCGGCAAAAGGTTGTTGAGCTTCACAAAATGGGAAGTGGCTATAAGAAAATAGCACAAGCATTGAAAATGTCCATTTCCACCATCAGGGCAATAATTAAGGAGTTCCAGTCAACTGGAAATGTTCTGAATCAACCTGGAATTGGGCGCGTGTCTATATTGTCTCAACGCACTGAAGAGGATGGTTTGAGTGGACATATGGAAAAGTACCTCATGCCCACGGTTAAATAAATTTATATTAAATGAAAACCTGACTGCCTCTGCCAGAAAGCTTAAAATGGGCCGTGGTTGGATCTTCCAGCAGGACAATGATCCAAAACATACATCAAAATCAACACGAAAATGGTTTACTGACCACAAAATCAAGGTCCTGCCATGGCCATCCCAGTCCCCTGACTTGAAACCCATAGAAAACCTGTGGGGTGAACTGAAGAGGAGAGTCCACCAGCGTGGACCTTGAAATTTGAAGGATCTGGAGAGATTCTGTATGGAGGAATGGTCTCAGATCCCTCGCCATGTGTTCTCCAACCTCATCAGGCATTATAGGAGAAGACTCAGAGCTGTTATCTTGGCAAAGGGAGGTAGCAAAAAGTATTGACTAAAAGGGTGCCAATAATTGTGGCACACCTATATTTAAACAAAGATATGTGCTTTGTTTGCAATTGTTTGATATCCATGAGAGCAGAGTATTTGTGAATTTTTTAAACAAAAAGATCAAAAGGTTAAACAATAAAGACAATTTTTCACAGCCTTCTTTGCTCATTTTTACCAAGGGTGCCAATATTAGTGGAGGGCACTGTATACAGTACACAACGTGGGTAAAAGGTGGGTAATAATATAGTATATTCAGGGAATATTTGAACCCACGCCTGAGGCCATGCCTCATTCACAGGAACTTAGAAGCTTAAAGGCCACAGTCACGCGCAATGAAAACGATTACGCTTACATGCACTTAAAATTCTGTTTAAGGTCTATATTCGGGTTGCAGCCATATTCCGAATACGATGTTTATATACGTACAGGCATTGGAATATTTCTGTATACGTGATTGTTGTAACTATACCCGAGTTGCCATCCCTAAATACCTAGCCTACAGCTAAGCATCTGTTAGCACCCACAATTCCTTGCAGACTGAGCATGCGCATATATATCCCTTCAGTAGATTTCAGTAGGTTTTTACATGCAACAAATTTCCGATTAAAACAGGTATATTCCTGGGATGGGAATCAGAATTTGGGGAATTAGACTATTGTTTTAATCTGAATCGGGCAATCGGATTGCGGATTACGTGAATCAGTACTAATCAGAATACTGCCAAATTCCGATTAATATAGGAATACTGATGTGCATGTAAAGGTAGTCAATAATAGGCTCATAGGCCACGCCTCCTTCACTCGGAAACACAGTACCTTGATAGCTGAAACTTGATAGCTGTAACTTGTACAACTAAATAGCTGTACAAATGATAAAATAAGACAGAACTATGTGTGGTACAAACTGTTGGACACCTTTCATCCTAACTTCTGTTTCAAGTTCATTCCAACTTCAGTTACAATCTGTTTCTAACTGACCTATGAGGTATGTGTTACTCACTGGAATATGCGGTTCTGCAAAGTCCTTCTGGAAGTACTTGGGGTATGTGTTGATGAAATACTTTGCTGCATTTCTGCCAGATTCCAGGGACAAAGAATACAGTTTCTGTGGAAGAAACCAAAACAGAAGATTGAATTTACCTGTAAAATGGCAAAACATATCAGATACACAGTCTGTTACACCTGGCGACTCTGAACTGGCTTTTTGTTCAATACATCAACTGTTTCTTCAAAACCACAAGCATAAATAGCCCTTATGACGTTACTCATTATACACTGATATTGACTGGTGTTGTGTATATTTACTAGAACGCTGATTGAACACTCACAAACTCTCCAGATGTTCTCGGTGTGAGGTAGGAATCATCCTGAAACATGTAATGACATGCAGTGGGATCCTGAAAAATAAACATACACTTATTTATTGTATTCATTAATAGGGACAGTTCATCCAAAAATGCAAATTCTGTCAACAATTACTCATATGAAATGAACACATTTGAATGAAACCTGGGAGATTTCCGTCCCTCCATTTACAGTCCAAGTAACCAAAACTTTCAAGCTCCAAAAAAAAGTTCATAAAGATATCGTACAAGTAATCCATGTGACTCCAGTGGTTTAATGCCAAGTTTATGAAGCGATACGAATGCTTTGTGTGCTTTCTGTGTCCGCTCTCATGATACAACGGGACCAGGAAGCCCTGCACTGTTTACAGCAGATGAAGAGGGATGATGTACACAAACTGAGTCACATAGAACAATCCTTGATGTTCTACGTGTAAAAATATGTCTGCAGATTTCGACATAGAAGAAGATTTGCACTTTTTTGTCCGCTCTCGCGTCAACACAACACGCATGCGTCGTGGTTCTCTCGTGACCGCGAATCGGAAATCTATGCGGAAGTGAAGATATTTTGTGAATAAAGACTTCGTATCGCTTCATAGAATTGGCATTAAACCACTGGAGTCACATGGATGACTTTTACGATGCCTTTATAAGCTTTTTAGAGCTTGACAGTTTTGGTTACTTGGACTGTAAATAGAGGGACAGAAATCTCCCGGGTTTCATTAAAAATGCCTTCATTTGTGCTTCGAAGATGAGCAAAAGTCTTATGGGTTTGGAACGACATGAGGATGAGTAATTGATGACAGAAATTTCATTGTTGGGTGAACTATCCCTTTAAGGGATGCAGCTTGCTATTTATCTATATATCTATAACACAGCTAAAAAGAGAGAAATGTTTCGACATACCCTATTCACAGTGGCCGCTAGAGCCTGCAACACAGCCTCTTTACTCCTATTGCAGAAAATATGCATGTGAAACATGACTCGAGCAATAAGTAAGCAATAAAACATGACAGGATGTGTTGTTGTGGGAAAACAATCAGTGATGACATGCTGTGATGCAGCCACATGAGAAGTGGAGTTCCTGTGTCCATGCAGAAGATGGTTATTTATAACTGCATGTCCTGAAGGGTTTTATTCCTCTTATTCCACAGCATTTTACCAATAATTGTTATATTTAATTTATTCATGTATTATAATGAATAATGCTTTTTATCAGTTTATAGTTATGTGTAGTGTTGTGGAACATCTGTGAGACAAGTTAGTTCCTGTTATCACTAATGTTATAGCAGATATATAGCAGCTACAAACAGTTATTCGAGAAAATGGGAACATATAACTTCCTCTGTCTTGAAGACTCTCCCAAAGCGGAAAATTACTGAAAATTATAAAACACTGACACTGGAGACTATAATGTTCCATAAATGTTACTTAAAGAAAACTTCACCATATCAATCATATGTTTTTTCTTTATTAAATAGCAAGCTTATTTATTTGTTTATTATTAACTTTAAATTATGTGGAGCGTCCACCACCAAGTCCCTGTGAATGAGCCTTTACTATAGAAAAGATGCTGTATTAGAACCTGTGATTCTCAGACTGACCTGCTGTCAGAGAGGATTAATCACCACCTTCTGACCAATCAGATTTGAGAATTCGAAAGTGCTGAGGTATAGTGTAACTTGACATTTTAGGGAACACTTTTGCTCTTACAAGCGGCTTACAATTGAGACGAGACGCAATCCGATTATACAGTTGAGCGGGTGAGGGTTAATGTCCTGTGTCTTACCATGTTTTCTTCCTTGGAATCACAATTTCCCCTTCTGAGCCTGACAAACAATAGCAAAGAGGAGGACGTTTGAACACGCGAACTCATTTGAAATGTTTGTGCAACAGAACATCATTAACAGATGTGCAGAACTGGTCCAAGTTTCCAAAAGCGTTGTACAAAGTTATTTGATAGCACATGGCTGAGCATCACAATAACTACCAGTTAAAGGAAGAATCCACCCTGAACAACTTCCATACCAATCTTTACAATTAACATGTCATCTTCAATGAAATGAACGAAATTCTGAGTTTCAGTTTAAACTAATTTAAAATCAACATGTTGGACTATTTTCACTTCGCTTAATGGTTTCCTACATTACCCACGCTGCCATCTGACTACCTGTTGATAATGTTGTCAGATTGGGTTCCAGAAATGCAACTTTTCACTTTTCATACTTCTGTCCTAAATTAACGCCATCATGCTTGTAGTTTGTGTAGTTTGAAAAGAAGCTCCCGCTCGCTGGTTTTCAGGAGCTAACAACTATTATCACTTATGCTCGAGTTCGTTGAAATGTCTTCTTCTACTACACGCCACTGTAACGGTGCCAGCAACGTCCCCCTGTGATGTCAGCACAGCACACAACTGCGCACTTCTCATGGGAATTTTTAAAAAAAAACACAACAGAAAAAACATACAGCGCCAATCAATAAATTATCAAGTGAATTATTAAGTACATCACAAATATTCCAATACAAAAATGTAATGTGTTTCAGGGTGGACCTTTCCTTTGGAGACCCTGATGAAAAGAAAAGAACAAAAAAAAAAAAAAAATGAACAGAAACCCTGATTGAATTTGTAACAGTTTTAATGGAAACTGTAATGGTTCCAGTTGGTCTCTACTGGAAATCTGTTGACTATTCTATTGCTGACTGTTCTATTGGTGGCATGTTATGTCTAGTGGATACCATTAAGGACTTTGATGGTTAGCTGATGGTTTTAATGGTTTTTGTAGTATAAACCGTTCGAATTTCTATTGTTTTTTTGTTTGTTTTGTTTTGTTTTTTTTCAGCAGGGGAAACTGAGCCCAGGACTGCTAACACACATTGCAATGAAATGTAATGAAATGATTTAAATCTCTCTGACTAACCTGACACTGCGGCTGCAGGTTCTTGGCAAACAGCAGGACTGAGTCCAAAATACCTATTGCATTTAACAAAACAGAACCAAAAATAGTCACAAAAGACAAACAGGGGTAGTTTTGGGAGCTTGGTACAGAACTTATCTATAGCAAACCCATATCCATAATCCAAAAAAATGGCTCCATTCTGCAAATACAGTGAAACTACATAGGTTTTAGACGAAATAATTTCACACACTGTTGACTAATTTGGGATTGGGTCCAAGACATGACCTCCATCATTACATTGGCCATCAGTGCACATGACCATGAATGGAGCATCAGCAACAAAACAACAACAACAACAATGTTTTAATAAGAGAATAAATAAACTACTGGCGTGCCTTCATCTTACCTCCGATGCCATGAGTCCGTTAAGCTTTTATTAAATAATCGTCCAGTTTTGCAGATTTGTCGCCCTAGGTGCGAACAGGAGGACGCCATTTGCAACAAAACCGAAGTGCATTGTGGATAAGAATATACCACATTAACAGTCGTGCGGGGGAAGACTCATTTCTCCTTCTGCATTTATTTCTCCTGTGATTATACAACACAGAAATTGAATTTTTGTTTATTTATTTATTTATTTTTAACTGATAGATAAAGCGTAGTATTCGTGTAACAATCTAATTAAATCGTACTAGAAGTTTTGACCTTTCTCTCCCCTCTGCTTGTTTGTTGGTTTAGTCCATATGGACCCACGTGCCGGAGTTCCTGCGCTGTGCCCATGTGAAATTGAAGCTAAGCTAACTCGCTTTAGGATGAAGTTCTGTGAACGTGTATACTTGTAAATTTACCTTATTTGTAGGGGGAAAATGCTTTTTTCTAAGGAAACGCCATGGAGGCGGTTGGATGGCATGTCATTCAGCATGTACTCCTCCGAGGAAATAAGGTAACGGTAGTCAGTGAGCTGACTTTATAAAACAAAACAAAACAAAACAAGTTATTTAGCTATACCAACTAAGTTTGTCTGTTTTAGCTGTCTGTATGATGTTGATGGATACTTTCGCATAAGAACCTGACTGTTTACCTTCTTAAGCTGGTTTATATGGGAGGAAACCAGTAGCTGCTGGTTAGTGTCTAGTGGTAACATAGAGCAGACTTTAACGCGTGACGATAACCGATGATACAATATAGAGCGGTATTTACTGTGTGCAATATTGTTATCGTGAACATTTGGATTTGTCAGTTCAATATTTCAACATTTCAGGAACAGAGCTTAAGTCTGTTGCATTCAGAAGCCAACATATTAACAGCTGATTTCTAAAAGTCCTTCTTTTGAACACGTCTGAAGGAGCATAGGAGCATTCTACATAAAAGTTGTCTCCTTTTCCTTTCGGCTGTCCCCTTCAGGGGTCGCCACAGCGAATCATCTGCCTCCATCTAGCCCTATCCCCTGCATCCTCTTCTCTCAGACCGACTACCTTCATGTCCTCCTTCACTACATCCATAAACCTCCTCTTTGGTCTTCCTCTCGACCTCCTGCCTGGCAGCTCTAACCTCAGCATCCTTTTACCGATATATTCACTCTCCCTCCTCTGAACATGTCCAAACCATCTCAACCTGGCCTCTCTAACTTTGTCTCCAAAACATCTCACATGTGCTGTCCCCCTGATGTACTCATTCCTGATCCTATCCATCCTCGTCACTCCCAAAGAGAACCTCAACATCTTCAGCTCTGCTACCTCTAACTCTTCCTCCTGTCTTTTCCTCAGTGCAACTGTCTCCAAACCATACAACATCGCTGGTCTCACTACTGTCCTGTACACCTTTCCTTTCATTCTTGCTGGTACTCTTTTATCACACAACAGACCTGACACTTTTCTCCACCCGTTCCAACCTGCCTGCACACGCTTCTTCACCTCTTTTCCACACTCCCCGTTGCTCTGGACTGTTGACCAAACTTAAAATCCTGCACCTTCTTTATCTCTTCTCCCTGTAACCTCACTGTTCCACTTGGATCCCTCTCATTCACACACATGTATTCTGTCTTGCTGCGACTAACCTTCATTCCTCTTCTCTCCAGAGCAAACCTCCACCTCTCTAGAGTTTCCTCCACCTGCTCCCTGCTCTCACTACAGATCACAATGTCGTCCGCAAACATCATAGTCCATGGAGATTCCTGTCTGACCTCATCTGTCAGCCTGTCCATCACCACCGCAAACAAGAAGGGGCTCAGAGCCGATCCTTGATGCAGTCCCACCTTCACCGTGAACTCCTCTGTCACACCTACCGCACACCTTACCATTGTCCTACTGCTCTCATACATATCCTGCACCACTCTAACATACTTCTCTGCCACTCCAGACCTCCTCATACAATACCACAGCTCCTCTCTTGGCACCCTGTCATACGCTTTCTCTAAATCTACAAAGACACAATGCAGCTCTTTCTGACCTTCTCTGTACTTCTCCATCAACATTCTCAAAGCAAATATTGCATCTGTATTGCTCTTTCTTGGCATGAAACCATACTGCTGCTCACAAATGCTCACTTCTCCCCTTAGCCTTGCTTCCACTACTCTTTCCCACAACTTCATTGTATGTCTCATCAGCTTAATACCTCTGTAGTTTCCACAACTCTGCACATCGCCCTTGTTCTTAAAAATCGGCACCAAAACACTTCTCCTCTATTCCTCAGGCATCCTCTCACTCTCTAAGACCTCGTTGAACAACCTAGTTAAAAACTCTACTGCCATCTCTCCTAGACACTTCCATACCTCCACTGGTATGTCATCAGGACCAACTGCCTTTCCTCTCTGCATCCTCTTCAAAGCTCTCCTAACTTCACCCTTGCTAATCCTTTCTACTTCCTGCTCAACAATATTTGCCTCTACTACTCTTCTCTCTCTGTCATTTTCCTCATTCATCAGTTCCTCAAAGTACTCCTTCCATCTTTCCCTCACCCTCCTGTCACCTGTCAACACATTTCCATCTCTATCTTTAATCACTCTAACCTGCTGCTCATCCTTACCATCTCTATCCCTCTGCCTCGCCAACCGATACAAATCCCTCTCACCTTCCTTACTATCTAACCTTGCATACATGTCCTCATAAGCTTTCTGTTTGGCCTTTGCCACCTCTATCTTAACCTCACGCTGCATCTCCCTAAATTCCTGTCTACTTTCCTCCGTCCTCTCACTGTCCCACTTCTTCCTAGCTAACCTCTTCTTCTGGATGCTCTCCTGAACTTCCTCATTCCACCACCAAGTCTCCTTGTCTTCTTTCCTCCTTCCAGATGACACACCTAGCACCTTCCTACCTGTCTCCCTGATCACTTTGGCTGTAGTAGTCCAGTCATCTGGAAGCACCTCCTGACCACCTAAAGCCTGTCTCAACTCCTCCCTGAAAACCACACAGCACTCTTCCTTTTCCAACTTCCACCACTTGGTCTTCTGCTCTGCCTTTGCTCTCTTCATCTTCCTCACCACCAGTCATCTTACACACCACCATTCTATGCTGTCTAGCTACACTCTCTCCTACCACTACTTTGCAGTCGCTAATCTCCATCAGATTACAATGTCTACATAAGATATAGTCCACCTGTGTGCTCCTGCCACCACTCTTATATGTCACCCTGTGTTCCTGCCTCTTCTGAAATTACGTGTTCACCACAGCCATCTCCATACTTTTAGCAAAGTCTACCAACCTCTGTCCTTCTGGGTTCCTTACCTGAAGACCAAACCTGCCCATCACTTCCTCATCCCCACTATTCCCTTCACCAACATGTCCATTAAAGTCTGCCCCTATCACCACTCTCTCACATCTGGGAACACTCTGCATCACTTCCTCAAGCTCGCTCCAGAATCTGTCTTTCTCCTCTTGCTCACAACCTACTTGTGGAGCGTAAGCACTAACAACATTCAACATCACACCTTCAATTTCCAGCTTCAGACTCATCAACCTATCTGACACTCTCTTTACCTCCAGAACATTCTTCACAAACTCCTCCTTCAGGATCACTCCTACTCCATTTCTCTTCCTGTCCACCCCATGATAAAACAGTTTAAACCCTGCTCCAATGCTTCTAGCCTTGCTCCCTTTCCACCTGGTCTCCTGGACACACAGAATGTCGACTTTCCTCCTCTGCATCATGTCTACCAGCTCTCAGCTCTCAGCCAAGAACAAGAATCTGAGGCTATCATGGGCACAGACTCACCCAAACTGGACAGTTGAAGACTGGAAGAAGACCAGGTGATATGTTTTCTAATCTTCAACTGTCCACTTTGGGTGAGCTTGTGCACATCGTCGCCTCAGATTCTTGTTCTTGGCTCACAGGAGTGGAAGCCAACATGGTCTTCTGCTTTTGTAGCCCGTCCACCTCAAGGTTTGATGTTTCATGCATGCTGAGATGCTTTTCTGCTCACCATGATTGTAAAGAGTGATTGAGTTACTATATCCTTCCTGGCAGCTTGAACCAATCTGGCCATTTTCCTCTGACCTCCGTCATCAACAAAGTGTTTCCACCCACAAAACTGTCACTCACTTGATGGTTTTCGTTTTTGCATGATTCTGTGTAAACTCTAGAGACTGTTGTGTGTGAAATTACCATGAGATCAGCAGTTTACGAAATACTCAAACAAGCCCTTCTGGTACCAACATTCATGCCATAATCAGTCACAGAGATCACACATTTTCTTCATTCAGATGTTTGATGTGAATATTAACTGAAGCTCTTGACCTGTATCTGCATGATTTTTTTTTATTTATATATATATATATATATATATATATATATATATATATATATATATATATATATATATATATATATATATATATACTTTTTTTTTTTTACTGCTGCCACATGATTGGCTGATTAGATAACTGCATGAATGTGCAGGTCTATTGGTGTTCCTAATAAAGTGCATGGTGTGGGTTTTATTATTATTATTTTTATTTTTATAAACATTAAGTTAAGACAAATTGTAAATGAAATGTGCTAATGGACAGATTAAATCATCTGGATTACCATAAGCTCACTTAAAAAAAAAAAAAAAAAAAAAAGTTTCTGTTTAAGCAACCCTGTTTTCTGTATTAGATTGATGGTGTAAGCTGAACATAGTAATTGACCTTAATCACAGGTCTGTTGTTAGTGGACCTTCATCATATAATCTGACATGGAGAACACGTGTTATTGCAGTGTCTGTTATAGAATTCTGCCAAGATTTTATTGGGATCATCCTGTACTGAGTCTTTCTGTTAAACAAATTTGAAGGAGCATGTCTCTCATCATATTCCAAATGAAAGTGGAATAAGAACTGTTGCACCGACTAAATGCTAACATTTAAAAAAAATTTGAACAATACTGTGATTTCATAAATTATGGCTAAAAGGTAGTCAGTTGTAATTATGCATTATAATGTGTTTTGTTTTTGTTTGTTTTTTTCACCCCACAAAGGAAATTGAGTGTCAAAGATATCACTAATCCTCTACTCCTGGACAATGTCGGTAACCCCGCTCCTAATGGACTCTATGATCTGTCACTGGGTCCAGCTGACATTAAAGAAATCTGCACAACCTGCATGCAGGACTTCAACAACTGCCCAGGACACTTCGGTCATGTCGACTTGCACCTGCCTGTCTACAACCCTTTCTTATTCGATGTAAGAGTTCAACATTTCTGTATTGTGTAATTCAGGGGTTCTCTAACTTTCTGCACCTTTTTAACTGTAAAATAAATTCCACAAACCCCCTCAGTACAGATTATTTATTAATTTTTTTAATTAATATGATCCAACTATTCAAAAATCAGGCTCATTATCTATATATAGTACTGTGCAAAAAAAAAAAGAAAAAAGCTGTAAAGAGAAGATGCCTTAAATAATGGAATTAAAAGTTTCTACTTAAAAAAAAAAAAAAAAATTTAAAGATTAGTAAACAGCAATAAACTACACAAAGTTTTTGGTTTGCTTTTTAAAAACATTAGTAGTCTTAGGTAAAATTTGTGCAGTTTTATAAGTGAATTAGGTGGTAAGTTTAATTGAGCATCTTGGAGAGTTCTTGAGACTTTGCCCCCACTCTGATTTCTTCTGTTTCTTGTGTATACACTAATATTGGCACCCTTGGTGAATATGAGCAAAGAAGGCTGTGAAGAATTGCATTTATTGTTTAACCTTTTGATCTTTTGTTCAAAAAATTCACAAAAATACTCTGCTCTCATGGATATCAAACAATTGCAAACACAATACAAGTTTATCCAAAAAAAAAAAAAAACTGGCATTTTTGCCCTTAATTATTGCCCTGATGGTGGAAAAAATTATGGGCATTTGCAATGCTTGTGCTATTTTCTTATAGCCACTTCCCATTTTGTGAAGCTCAACAACCTTTTGCCGCACATCACAGCTATATTCCTTGGTCTTACCCAATTTTATGAATGACTAAGGGAATTTGGCCTGTGTTTTACCTCATATTTATATCTCTGTGAAACAGGAAGTCATGGTTGAACAATTTCCTGTTCCTAGTCACTCAGGTGTCCAAAAAAATTATGGAAAAAATATCAATGGGAATATACTTCAGATATATTTTTCTCATATGAATTCATGGGGTGCCAATAATTGTTGCACACCTATAGTTAACAAAGATTTTTTTTTTTTTTTTGGATAAACCCACTGTTGTGTTTGCAATTGTTTGATAACCATGAGAGCAGAGTATTTTTGTGAATTTTGTTTTAACAAAAGATCAAATGGTTAAACAATAAAGACAATTTTTTTACAGCCTTCTTTGCTCATATTTTCCAAGGGTGCCAATATTAGTGGAGGGCTCTGTATCTCATACTAATTAATTTTAGATCTTCAACATAAAACAAAGAGAATGGATTCATTTTTCAGGCTGGTTCCTCTCAAGCTTTCTCTCGCCTGCCATCGTAGGGAGATGTCCCATGCCCCTGTTGCATTTGGCTTGCTCATTAGGATTGAAATCTACATCTGTATTTCTATAAAGCTGCTTTGTGAGGGTGTCTATATATAAAAGCATTGTACAAATAAAATTCAGTTGAACTGTTAATGTAATACTCACTTTCTGTATTTATATGGGATTTTATGGGGTTTTTTTTTCTTTGTCATCAGAAATTGTACATGCTCGTACGAGGTTCCTGTCTCTCGTGCCACATGTTGACTTGTCCTAGGGCTGTCATTCACCTGCTTCTCAACCAACTCAAATTATTAGATGTAGGAGTGATGAAAGAAGTCTGCGAACTCCCGAGTGTCCTTAATCAGGTGAGCATGAAAAATCTATCACCAGATGGAGCTGAATATTAAAATATTATTAAGCGTGACGTGCCTTATTGGTTATCTTGTTCGTTATAGTTTTTAGAAGGTAGTCCACAAGCGTCGGGGGCAGCCATCCAAGAAGCTTTGGAGGAATTTAGTACTCCTATTATAAAAGCCAACCAAAGCAGCCATAGCTGTGTACCTGTGAGTAACAATGAGTTGTTTAATTGCTAGCTTTCTAAATGAGTTCAATTCCATTTTTAGCAAGACGCTAACCCATACCTGCTGTTTCCTTGTTTTTATTGGGGGGGGGGCATCTGTGGACTCTGTCTAATTTCTTAATTGCTGACCAGATCAAGCATATTTGTGAGATGAAAGGCAGCCTCATCACTGAATTTTGGAGAGTTCACATGGCATCTAGAAAATGCCCGAACTGCAAGTAAGCAAATGTTGAGTCTTTTAGCTTCGCTTAGATTTAATACATCACTTCTTTTTTTTCTTTTTCTTTTTTTTTAATCGTCAATTTTATTATGATTACATGTCATTATTTATTTTGGACAAAGTGCCAGCAAGTCACAGATACGTCGAGAGCACAACAGCAAACTAATCGTCACTCATTCGGGTGTCAAACAGGACAGTGGAGTAGACAAAGGTTTGTCTGCTTTTATCTTTGCATTACCTTGTTTTAATATTTACTCTCATGTACTGTACATGTAGTTGTTCAAGCTTTTTTTTTTCTGCGTCTAATGCTGAACTTGTGTTTTCTGTCCATTTTCTGTCTCAGATGATGTTCACGTGGCGAAACGTGGATACCTAACTCCAAGTTTGGCCCGAGATCATGTCATCAAAGTCTGGGAAAAAGAGGGTAAGTTGTGCTTCCTTTTCCTATAGACCATCGGCAAACATGCAAAGGTGCCATGTTTATTCGCAATTAACTTATTCACAACTTTTAAACTCTTAAAGATGTGATACTGATACTTTTTTTTTCTCTCTCCTGACTAGAGCTTGATATTTACACTTGCTGTAGCCTGTTAGAAGTTGGCACACGTGCATATAAAGTCCCCTCTGGAACTATTGGAACAGCAAGGCCAATTCCTTTATTTTGTGCTTTACACCAAAGACTTTTGGGTTTGAGGTCAAAAGATGGATACGAGAGTTTAGGATTTCAGCTTTTATTTCCTGGTATTTACATCTAGATGTGTTAAACAACATAAGACAGAAGAACCTTTTGTATCAGACCACCCAGTTTTAGGTGAGCAACAGTATAGGAACAGATAAGTCTTGAAGTAAATTAAAGTAAATAGCACTTCATTTTTGGTTTCATATCCCTTGTTTGCAATAACTGCATCAATCCTGTGGCTCATTGACATCACCAAATTGTTGTTTGTGATGCTTTTCCAGGCTTTTACTGCAGCCCCTGTCAGTTGTTGTTTGTTTCTGGGGGTTTCTCCCTTCAGTCTCCTCTTCAGGAGGTGAAATGCTGCTCAACTGGGTTAAGGTCTGGTGATTGACTTGGTCAGTCTTCCACTTTTCCCTCCTGAAGTCCTGTGTTGAGTTGACGGCGTGATTTGGATCATTGTCTTGCTGTTGTATTGCCTATGCCCAATGTTTGTGCAATGCCCCCGATTGAATTCCTCTCTTTTCCCAGCTTCAAAATGGCTTGCTTTTCTCTCATAGAACTTCATGTGGGTTTATCCTTTTTTTTAACAACAAATGCAGTCTTCACAGGTGAAACCGAAGGCTAAAACCGTATAGATGTTCAGAGCTAGTTATTGTTTAAACAGTCAATCTAACAGGACACACCTGGGTGACAAGAAACACCTGTCAGTCGTGTGTTCCAATATTTTTGCTCACCTACAGATTGGGCCGTCTGATGCAAAACGTGCTATGTGATTTAACAAATTTGCATATAAATACCAGGAAATAAAAGCTCTCTTCTCATATTCATCTTTTGATCTCAAACCCAAATGTCTTCAGTCTACAGCAGAAACAAATGAATTGGCCTTTCTGTTCCAATAGTTTCAGAGGGGACTGTACATCAAAAAGTGTGTTTGTAGACAGTGAGGCTGAAACTTTCAAGACACTGATGCTTGTGGCCAGAAAAGAGCATTTGAGGTTGAGATTAAATATTATAATAACACCATAGTTTAAATCTTGATTTATTTATTTTTTTGTGGAAGATTTGTACAAGTAACCCGTACACCTGTCCGATATCATCAGATAGAGGAGCAGAAAGAGTTTGAATGAAATATGCCCCGCCCACAGTACACGTAGAGCTCACGCTCCCTAACTCGTGTCTAAGGCCGACCCAATTATTTCTTTTTGTAGAATTTGCTATTAATCAAACAGTTTTTTTTTTTTTTTCTCAAAAATGATAAAAACGAGTGATGATTCAAATTATGCTTTTGCTACATTCAATCACACTTTCACACCTAGGGGAGATTTAGACTTGCTCATCCATATGAAATACTCTGCTCTCATGGATATCAAACAATTGCAAACAAAACACAGGTTTATCCAAAAAAAAAAAATCTTTGTTAAATATAGGTGTGCAACAATTATTGGCACCCTTTTAGTCAATACTTTTTGCTACCTCCCTTTGCTAAGATAACAGCTCTGAGTCTTCTCCTATAATGCCTGATGAGGTTGGAGAATACATGGCAAGGGATCTGAGACCATTCCTCCATACAGAATCTCTCCAGATCCTTCAAATATCGAGGTCCACACTGGTGGACTCTCCTCTTCAGTTCACCCCACAGGTTTTCTATGGGTTTCAAGTCAGGGGACTGGGATGGCCATGGCAGGACCTTGATTTTGTGGTCAGTAAACTGTTTTTGTGTTGATTTTGATGTATGTTTTGGTTCATTGTCCTGCTGGAAGATCCAACCACGACCCAGTTTAAGCTTTCTGGCAGAGGCAGTCAGGTTTTCATTTAATATCTGTTGATATTTGATATTTGAGTCCATGATGCCATGTATCCTAACAAAATGTCCAGGTCCTCTGGCAGAAAAACAGCCCCAAAACATTAAAGAGCCACCACCATATTTAACCGTGGGCATGAGGTACTTTTCCATATGGCTATCTCTCTGTGTGTACCAAAACCACCTCTGGTGTTTATTGCCAAAAAGCTCTATTTTGGTTTCATCTGACCATAGAACCCGATCCCATTTGAAGTTCCAGTAGTGTCTGGCAAACTGAAGATGCTTGAGTTTTTGTTTTTGGATGAGAGTAGAGGCTTTTTTCTTGAAACCCTTCCAAACAGCTTGTGGTGATGTAGGTGACTTCGGACTGTAGTTTTGGAGACTTTCTGACCCCAAGACACAACTAACTTCTGCAGTTCTCCAGCTGTGATCCTTGGAGATTTTTTGGCCACTCGACCCATCCTCTTCTCAGTGTGTTGAGACAATATAGACACACGTCCAATTCCAGGTTGATTCATAACATTTCCAGTTGACTGGAACTTCTTAATTATTGCCCTGATGGTGGAAATGGGCATTTTCAATGTTTGTGCTATTTTCTTATAGCCACTTCCCATTTTGTGAAGCTCAACAACTTTTGCTGCACATCACAGCTATATTCCTTGGTCTTACCCATTGTTATGAATGACTAAGGGAATATGGCCTATATGTTACCTCATATTTATATCTCTGTGAAACAGGAAGTCATGGTTGAACAATTTCCTGTTCCTAGTCACCCAGGTGTACTTAAAAAAATGTAAAATATCGATGGGAATATACTTCAAATATATTTTTCTCATATGAATTCATGGGGTGCCAATAATTGTTGCACACCTATATTTAACAAAGTTTTTTTTTTTCTTTCTTTTTTTTAATAAACCCGTGTTGTGTTTGCAGTTGTTTGATATCCATGAGAGCAGAGGATTTTTGTGAATTTTTTTGAAGAAAATATCAAAAGGTTAAACAATAAAGACAATTTTTCACAGCCTTCTTTGCTCATATTTACCAAGGGTGCCAATATTAGTGGAGGGCTCTGTATGTGCTTACACGTGAAAAGGTGCTTTAAATATGTGATTAAGTGATGAGCCTTTGATTAAGAGTAATCCTCAAAAAATGTAAGCACACCGGCTCTATTCTCTGATTAGCATAAAAGCACAGCTTCCACACTGAGTATATTACACACACATTAAAGCGACAGAGCAGTTTGTGTGTTTGTGTGAATATGTGTGTGTGTGTGTGGTGCACTGATGTTATTAATGTGTTGCAGGTTTCTTCCTGAAGCACTTGTTCTCAGGCCTGGCGAAGAACAGTCCTAACGGTTTCAGCCCAGATATGTTCTTCTTAGAATTGCTAATGGTTCCTCCATCCAGGTAGCCTTCAATCTGACATCTATTTAACATCTATTTTAGTTTCCAAAAATACCCTGATCAGTCTGCTTGTGCTCCATATTGGTGTAAATGCTGATTTTCTGCATGGACCAGGTACCGGCCTGTCAGTCGGCTGGGAGATCAGATGTTTACCAACGGTCAGACAGTGAACATGCAGGCGGTGATTAAGGACAACATGGTCATTCAGAAACTGCTCGCCCTCATCGCATCTGAGAAAGCCAGGACGATAGAGGGTACTCCGACAGAGTTGGAGGAGGTAGGGATATATTAAATCTCTAGGAATATTAAACGCTCCTGTTTACTATTACAGAGCATGATAAATAAGGCATAAAACCTGACAGGAGGTGCTGTTATCGTAAAATAATCAATGACCGGGTGGTTCTCTTACACCACAGAAATTTGCCAATGATTTTGTATTTATTAAAGAAGGGAACATACTTTCTATCCATTTATAGTTGGTGTCGTGGAACATCCATGAAACGAGTTATTACGTATAATCGCTTATTTTCTAGCAGCTATAAATTATTCTTGCACATTCTCTTAATGTGTCTCTTACAGGAATCATCTTATTACTGCAAAACATCTTACCTTTGACTGTTACACTGGAGACTCCTACCATAAATGTTAAATAAACCTCTCCTAACAGAAATTTTTCACCACATCATTGATTATACATTTTTATTGTTGAATAACAGCATTTTAATAAAAATAAAAATCTTGGGTTATGTCTTCCATACAAGTATCTGTGGATTAACTGTTACTAACTGTTACTATATTCTGTGAATTAAGTGTTATTATATTAGAATATGAAATATTCAAAACTATTGTAAGAGGTGCTCATCCTGTGGTATAATTACAACTATTATTTTATAGTAACAACCAGGCTGCTTTTGTTAATAGTGATTTTAAGCCATTTCATGTTTAATGGAAATGCCACGTTGTTCTGGATCTTTCCAGCCCAACGAGACAAAAGAACCCAGCCAGATGGACCAGGCGTTCTTAGCCGGGCTACCTGGAGTCACCCTTACAGACAAACTCTATAACATCTGGATACGTCTGCAGAGTCACGTCAACATTGTGTTTGACAGTGATATGGACAAGCTGATGAACGAAAAGTTCCCTGGAATCCGCCAGGTTTCCTATATTTTTACACTTATGTTTTGTTTTTTTTGTGAAGTAACTTTACATTTTATAAGCCTTTCATTGCTTACTTTCATTTCATTAGCCTGAGCACCGACAATTATATTTAGCGATTTTAAATAGTGACTTCATATTGCAGTCACTATTTAACCACTGCCTAGCAACACCCTAGCAACCACCTGAAATGACCACCTACTTTTGTTTTGTGTCAGCTCTTGGAGAAGAAGGAGGGTCTGTTCAGGAAGCATATGATGGGAAAGCGAGTGGACTTTGCTGCTCGCTCTGTCATCTGTCCAGACATGTACATCGGAACCAATGAGATTGGAATACCCATGGTAAGAAATGTATTATAACAAGACAATTTTATTAGTCTAATTATTTTTTTTTTAACTGTGTTGAATATGAACACTTGTGAATAAAAACAGTTCACATCTCTTATATATTTATTATTTCCTCTTATTGTTTACTACAGACACATAAATATTCATCTAGTTAAATCTTCTAACTCACAAGTCTTCACAAATAAGCTTCCACTCACTGGATCTACTCATAAACAGGAGTAGTGATAACTTGTGTAGCACCATAACAACAAAGTTAGAATGGTGATGAACAGAACGAGTAGGTTTCATTCAGTGAATTCATTTAGTATAAATAGCCCGGGTTCCTTTTAAAAGAGTGCAGCTGATTAGATTAGATAAGGTGTTAGTTTTAAGAAATATAACTGATGACTCTGGCTGACTGCAGGTGTTTGCCACTAAGCTGACGTACCCACAGCCGGTGACGCCGTGGAATGTGAAAGAGCTGCGGCAGGCTGTGCTTAATGGGCCTGATGTGCACCCAGGAGCCTCCATGGTTATCAACGAGGATGGTTCACGCACCATTCTCAGCCGTACCAACCCCACCCAGAGAGAGGCTATTGCTAAGCAACTGCTTACACCCAGCACAGGCCAGCACCGCATGCCCATGAAAATTGTAAGTGTCCCCCAAGGGAATCTAAAGGACTGTACACGTCAATGAGAACCTTCAATTTGACTTCATTTTAACCCATGAATCAATATAACAGGTTTGAATGTACAATTAACATCACAAGGACTGAATTTGAATGTGAGAAATGGAACAATTAAATTGTGGGATTTATGATCAATCGAAATCTGGAATGTCTTTCATATGTTTATTCTCTCTCTCTCTCTCTCTCTCTCTCTTTCTCTCTCTCTCCAGGTTAATCGGCACATCAAAAACGGAGACGTGCTCCTTCTGAATCGTCAGCCGACTCTACACAGACCATCTATCCAGGCTCATTGCGCTCGCATCCTGCCTGGAGAGAAGGTGCTACGGCTGCATTACGCCAATTGCAAGGCCTACAACGCTGACTTTGATGGCGATGAGATGAATGCGCACTTCCCGCAGAGTGAGCTGGGTCGGGCTGAGGCCTACACACTCGTCAGTACAGACCAGCAGTACCTGGTGCCCAAGGTGAGGCGCTGATTATGTTTGGTATGCTATATCTGTTTTTTTTATGTTTTATAAACTTCACAAAATCTGGATTTCCATGTAAACTCTCCCACTCCAGGATGGGACGCCCCTGGCTGGACTAATCCAGGACCATATGGTGTCAGGCACCAGCATGACCATCCGTGACCGCTTCTTCCTGCAAGATCAGTACATGGAGCTGGTCTATAGAGGTCTCACTGATAAAAGAGGCAGAATCAAGCTGCTTCCTCCTGCTCTCATCAAGCCTCAGAAACTTTGGACTGGCAAACAGGTACTTGCACTATGTCTGCTGCTTCATCACAGGGCTTCTGAAAGTCCTTGGGGTGTTGGGTGTCTCTTTCGACCTGCAATTACATTTACATTTATGGCATTTGGCAGGCCCCCTTATCCAGAGCAACTTACATTTATTTCATTTATACATCTGAGCAATTGAGGGTTAAGGCCTTGCTCAAGGGCCCAACAGTGGCGGCTTGGCAGTGCTGGGATTTGAACTCACAACCTTCCGATCAGTAGCCCAACGTCTGAAGCTACCACTTATTATTTATTCTGTATTAAGCTGGGAGATATAAAACATAGTGATAAAGATATCCTGTTGTTAGAACAACAAGATAATCATGATAATTGATTATATAATCTCGTCACCCACGTGCCCCATCCCCCACCTCCATGTGTACGTATGTTCACAGAAGGATTGTCTAGGTAACTTGTTTCTCATTCATCACGGTGTCTGCTCTCGTCCTCATACCTCACACTTTTTAAAGTGCTGAATATTAAACAAAGGTTATATGCTTCTCCATTCTAAATATGGCTTAAAATCTCCATGACCTAGTCCACAGTCCGCTACCCATATGACTGATAGAAATACCCTGAGCCGAGTAGAAGACAAGGAAGCACACGGTTAAATTTCTTTCCTAATTTAGGTTTGTCATACTTTCGGCATCAATATGTTCCATATCAAACCATATTAGTTAAATTTAAGAACAGTTTAGATCTATATTTTGTAATAACTAAATGCTTTTACAGTATATGATAGTCAATATCTTGTCTTGATATAATATTCTGTCAGGGTTCAGTGTCGATTATGCTAGACAGCAAATATCCAATTACTAATTTACTAAAAAAAGATGGCCCAGTATAGTAAGATTAAATGGTTTCAGTTTTTAATTAAGTCTATTCCAGGTAAATAGAGCTTTGTATCTAAAGGCACTGCTTCGTGAGTCATGTTTTGGATGATTTTATTCCTGTAAGGTCGTGTCTACCCTCTTGCTGAATGTCATCCCGGAGAAACACATCCCCCTGAACCTGACAGGAAAGGCCAAGATTCCCAGTAAGGCCTGGGTGAAGGAGTCTCCTCGATCCATGCCAGGTTACCACCCAGACTCCATGTGTGACTCTCAGGTGACCTACACAGCTGTAGTATAGCAGTAATATATCTTAGAAATAGCTTGCAATAAAAGTTTTTATTTTAGAATTAATAATCTTTCATTTTTCTGGTGAAATGTTGATTGTGTTTAGGTGGTGATTCGTAATGGTGAGCTGCTAGTAGGTGTGCTGGATAAAGCACATTATGGGAGCTCTGCATATGGCCTGGTGCACTGCTGTTATGAGCTGTACGGAGGAGAGACCAGTGGCAAGCTTCTAAGCTGTCTGGCCCGCCTTTTTACCGCCTACCTCCAGCTCTATCGTGGCTTTACCATGGGTAAGAGCTACTGTCTGTGTCTTTTATCATGCAGCCAATTGTGAATATTGTGTGTTTTTAAACTGTTGGTGTGACGAATCTCTTTTCATTTCCAATAATAATTACACAATTGAAACAGTTTAGTTAAGTGTCCAAGTCTAGTGCAGATTCCGAATTATTATTGGCAGCTGCCACTGCCTCACTCTGTCTCTTGTTTTCTTAACAGGTGTGGAAGACATTTTGGTAAAACCAGGAGCCAACAAGCGAAGAAAGAAGATCATCAAAGAATCAGTTAATTGTGGCATCAAGGTCAGTGAATATGATCCACCGATTCATTTGTATTAGAATCTTGGTCCAGAACTGAATTATTAGCAAGACCGGTTTGCAGTCACAGATGTCCCTAGTTTTCCAGGATGGTTTATTTATTCATCAGTGGTAAATCTTGTAGTGAGCACTACAAGTAGTAAGAACAGCTGTAATCAATAAGAGATCAAGAAGAAACAAACAGAACAACAATAATCATGGCAAAGGCTCCTCTGGTTTTTTTTTTTTGGTTTTTTTTTGTAGACCTAGAAGATGGAGAGGAAAGAATGCCTTTTTGTGGTGAATACTATCGCAAATAAAAACACTAACTCATGCTTCCCAGCGAAGGACAGTATTGCAAATTACTTGCCGCCAGCTCTTCGCAGAACAGACAGTCCTTTTCAAAGATTTTCCAAGTTGTGCTTGATCTTGGCCTTTGGCAGATGATGGGTCTGATATGTGGCCTGATTGGATGAAAAGTTAGTCCGGATGTTTCATCGGCTTATCTGTGTTACACAGGCACTCGGGACAGCCTTTAACCTGCCTGCTGCTGCTGCAGAAAATGAAGGCCGAGACCTCTGGCAAAACGCCCATCTGAACATAGACCAGCGAGACTTCAACATGGTGGACCTCAAATTCAAAGAAGAGGTCAATCAAGTCAACAACAACATCAACAAGGTATTGGTCAAGGATTTTTTTTCTTTGAATGTGACGGACTTGTTCAAAATGCTTTTGCTCTTTATGTATGCCTCGTCTTTCTTTTTTATTTTGCTTAATACCTGATGTTTTATATTCATTCTTAAGGATTCTGTGGTTTATAACAATGATCTGGGTTCTTTGTTTGTTAAGGTGTGCATGCCATTGGGTCTGCACCGTTCATTTCCTGAGAACAATCTTCAGCTGATGGTGCAGTCTGGAGCCAAAGGATCCACTGTCAATACAATGCAGGTGATCCACCTTAAAAAATGTTGAGAATTATAATGATATTTTTGGGGGGAAATCTAAGTGTTAGCACTATCTATCTTATGTCATATGGTAGCCTGACGTCTGTCATTTATTATAATGTTTATTTGGGATAGAATTAGCAGTAATAATGCTGAGTTCACCCTCCGTACGTGTGTTTAGATCTCGTGTCTGCTGGGTCAGATTGAGCTAGAGGGCCGTCGTCCTCCCCTGATGCCTTCTGGAAAATCCCTGCCTTGTTTCCAGCCTTATGAGCCACAACCTCATTCTGGTGGCTTTGTAACTGGGAGGTTCTTGACTGGGATAAAACCTCCAGTAAGTTCAGTTTAAATTGACATTTCACATTAAAACATCAGACTTGTTAACTAAAGCACCAGACAGAAACAAAGATGACGGTGATTTCCTTAATTGGACTCTGTTTTAATACATAGATGTTGATATGTCTGCACTCTCCTGAATTATCCAAAACATGCCAATTTAACTACTACTATCATAACTGTATTATGCTTCAAGAACATCTTTCTTGTACATCGTTAGGGTGTACTCTATGGAATTAAATTTGTGCCAAAAGTATTGAACGTAATTTTTCTAGAAACGAACAAAAATATACAACGAGAGAAGAAAACCACTCTGAAAATGAAAACTCTGAACTCAGTGGCAAAAATCTAACATGGTCTTCAAATAGATAGCGTTCTTTGTTAAGCTTCCTTTTTGCTAATCACGGTTTATGAATGTACTGCGACTGAGTTTTTGTTTTACGCTCCGCAAGTTTACGTTCACCATTCTGGCGCAAACCTCTCATGTGGGTGGACTTAACAGCGATTTACTCTCATTGGCTAGTGAGATTTGGATCGACAGATCAAGTGTCCAGCTGAGGACGAGGAGGAGGATGATGACAACGACGATGACACTCCGAGCCGCTCCTGAGAGCTCAAATCGAACAAATAGTTATATGAGACTACCCAAACCTCAAATATTAATTATGTACTAATATACTGACTCAATAAGTAAGTATCTTCCATTACAAAGTACTCCAAAAAGTCTCTGCTTCCAGGTCGGGGAGCTGCTGATCCAAATCTTCACTAGCCAATGAGAGTAAATCGCTGTTAAGCCCGCCCACATGAGAGGTTTGTGCCAGAATGGCGAACGAAAACTCTGGCAGCGCATTCATAAACCATGATTAGCGAAAAGGAAGCTTAGAAAACTGTTAAAAGAAGAGAATGTTGTTTATTTGAAGACCATATTCAATTTTTGCCACCGAGTTCATTGTTTTCTTTGTTCGTTTCTTGAAAAGTTGTGTTCAATACTTTTGGCAAAATTTAATTCCATAGTAGTCTAGTGTGAGCCTGAGAACCTGAGAAAGTAATTTAGCTTTGAAGATGCTTTCACTATTGCTGTAAATCATGTGATATTTTGTGGTTGATTGTTTTTACTACTATTGATTTCCAGGAGTTTTTTTTCCACTGTATGGCTGGTCGTGAAGGCCTGGTGGACACAGCTGTTAAAACTAGTCGTTCCGGCTATCTTCAAAGGTAAGACAGTCTCAAGCCTTTCGGTTAGGACGGCTGTTACATGGTTTACAGATTAAAGTAGGATTGAGTGAATCTAGTCTTATTGCTTTAACACACCTGACTCGATTATACAGTAATTACACTGTACAGTAGTGATCTACAGGGGAACTAAATTCTATCCCCTTCCCTGACCGTCCCCAGCATCCGTAACACCATACCCACCCCAGCCTCATTCTGTTCTGTCATATAAATCTATTCTCACTGTAGGTGTATCAACTTAAATACGTTTTAATAATTCTACATCAGTAGTTGTTTTACAGTATGAGAAAACCCTCATAAGTGTGTACTATACCCATCAACTTTTTTTTATTTCCATATAATACTGCATTTACAGCTCTGTAATGTACAGTTAGGAACAGACAGAATGTTGACAGGGCTATTAGAAGTCATTACTAAGTAGTAATGACCACTTAGCATTATTTTATGCAAAGATTTTGTTGTTACCTATATTATCTATTTCAGCTATCTTTGTTAACCCTCTGTTTATTAGTGCATGTCATGCTGTTTTTTTCATGTTCTAGATGTGTGATAAAGCACCTCGAGGGACTGGTGGTTCAGTATGACCTGACGGTGAGGGACAGTGATGGCAGCGTGGTGCAGTTCCTCTACGGAGAGGACGGCCTGGACGTCCCCAAAACTCAGTTCCTGCAGCCTCGTCAGTTTCCTTTCATCAAAGACAACTTTGAGGTAGGACACACCGCTTAACTAGTGTTTGCACATCTAAAGGCTTTTACCATGCTCTTTGAGACCATTCTCATACTTTGTTGACACACATTTCATTTTGCTCTCATAGCTGTCTTGTCTACAAAACAATAATGAATGTATGAAATTGGTCTTTTTTTTCTTTTTCTTTTTGCTTTTGAAGGTTATCAGGAAATCACAGTGCTTGGATGAAGTGCTGGCTAAACTGGACCCGCAGGCAGCTCATAGTCACTTAAAGGCCATTAAGAAGTGGAAGGCTAAGCATGAGCTTTCGTCTCCCAGAGATGGCGCCTTCCTGCTCTACTCTCAGAAGAAACTGGGCAAGATTAAGGCTCGGGATGAAGGCCAGTTGGGAGAGTTAACCAACGGGAGAGACAATGCTACTCTGCAAGTAATGAGTCATTTAAAGCATCTTACTCTGATTTACAATAATGATGTATATTAGGGCTTGGTGATGTGGCCAAAAGTTATATCATGATAGAGCATTTCCATTAAAAACTCCATATTTGATATTGATATTTAGTAATAATTGTTATATCGACTATATTCTTCTGGTGTAATAGTAGTGTAATATACATCGTTGTGATCCTTTTATAAAAATCCCTTACATGTTTATTATCGCTATAGGTAACTATTTTTAATGTTATAACGATCAGGCCTAATATATAGTCATGAATTAACCAGAAGACACATTATGTCTAAAACCATTACATGTAACACACTTTTTTGTGTGTTTAAATACAACCTTATAGCTGCAATCATTGGCCATTGTTCAGGTACACCTAGTCTAGGTGCACTTTATACTAAGTACAGACTGTAGCTTTTTTCTTGTTCAGCCTCGCTCTACCATATCCATCAGTGCACAGGGACCCCTATAGAACCACCAGATATTATTTGGGTGCGCATTTTTTTCATTGTGAGTTTCTTGCCACAGAAGTGCTGTTTGCTGATTATAAGAACATCACATATTTTGCTATTATTCTATGTTTGTCACAGTTGATGGAGAGTTGGAAAACTATGGATGAATCCAGCCGTGTCAAGTATCTGAAGAAGACAGCCCACTGCCCAGATCCATGTCTAGCTATTTACCGGCCTGACATCTGTTTCGGTTCTGTATCTGAGACGTTTGAATCCATCATCGAGTCCTACCTCAGTCAGTTCAATATCAAGCAGGAATTTCACACTTCGTCTGAATATGTTAACAGTGAGAGGTGGGATGTTCTTTGCAAAAAAAAAAAAACAAAAAGTAACTGTCTGAGAAATTGGCAAAGCATTTGAAAATAAAGCACTGCTATTGATTCCCACATCATTGTGTGTATATGTGCATTCCAGATTAAGGCATCTGTTGCATCTGAAGTGGCAGAGAGCGTTGTGTGAGCCAGGAGAGGCTGTGGGACTGCTGGCTGCTCAGAGTATTGGTGAACCCTCCACTCAGATGACTCTCAACACCTTTCACTTTGCGGGCAGAGGAGAGATGAACGTCACTCTGGGTATTCCCAGGTCTGTGGATGCATGTTTGAGAAACCCTGTCATGATGAAGCATGTGGTATGATTGATATCAAAAGCAGATGATCTTGCTACAGCTTTAATGGCCGATGCTTTAAAGTCAGATATTGGATATAAAAATGCACAAAGAGTTAAAATATCTATGCAAATAACTAAGCAAAATCAGGTCAACAATAAAAAGATTTAAAATGTGGAACAGTTTTGCCAGGTATTCACCTACTGCAGAGATTAGAAGTCATTGTGCAAATATTTTGTCCAGCTCTGTCTAAAGATTTGGACCCCACTGAAATCCTGTGGTGTGCATTGAAGAGGGCAGTCCACATGTGCGAAAAACAAAGCAGCTTTAAGTATTTTGCATGGGCGAGCATACAGTATTGCTCTACAATTGTCTCTATCCTTGTTGGACGTTATAGACTCAGTGCTGTTGTTGTCTTTAGTGGAGAATTGTTAGGTGCCGATCAATTTAAAACCAGCGTTTTTAAAACAGAAAAACTATACAGCGTCTTCATACGTTTAAATGTGTTCAGCTTGGTTATTAATTTTTAATGGTGTGCCAATAATGCTGGAGTAAAAATATGTTTGTTTGTTTTTTTTTTTCTTTTTTATTCTAGGTTGCGTGAAATTCTTATGATTGCTAGTTCCAACATCAAGACCCCTATGATGAGCATTCCTGTTTTAAGCAACAAGAAAGCTTTAAAACGAGTGAAGACCCTGCAGAAGAAGCTTACACGCGTGTGTCTGGCAGAGGTACGTATGCTTTATTTAATGACTATACTTTTAAATATTCTTTGCAGTCAGAACAAATTTAGTGAAGTTTTAGATTAGATTAGATTAGATTCAACTTTATTGTCATTACACATGTATAAATACAAGGTAACGAAATGCAGTTTAGCATCCAATCAGAAGTGCAAGAGCAGCAAGTGCAATATATACAGTATGTGCAGTTATGTAAGTTAAATGAGCAGTTATGTACAGATAAGAAAGTAATTTAAAATGTAATTTCCTCACATTTCAGTAAAATATCTGCTCAGGGCAAAACCTGTAGCATCCCGGGTCTCTGTAACCTCCCAGGTTCTGTATAAGAGAGAAAGAACAAATGATGCAAAGCAGCAATATCTAACGAATCAGGACAAGAAGTCATTTTTACTCATCTGTTAATCATGTTGCCTGTTCATACATTTAGATTTTTTAGGCTAGGAAATATTTATGCATGTTTACGGAGGTGTGGCTTTGGAGGGAACAGTATTTGTTTGAATTTTTTTTTCCCCATTAACGTAAAAATGCTAATACTACTGCTTCATTTAAAAGAATGTATGAAAGTCACTGCTGACCTGTTATGATCTTATCCCAAGTAGTATCATTCATTAATGTAAATCTGTATAGGACAAAATTGATGGTGGAGGTAAAATCCTTTTTCAGGTGTTGCACAAAGTGGATGTGGTGGAGACACTTCGGATGGAGGGTAAAAGAGGCCAGAAGAAGCGAATCTTCACTGTCACATTCCACTTCCTTCCTCCAGAGCATTACCAGCAGGATAAGTTGCTGCTGCCCCAGCAGGTCCTCCGTTTCATGGAAGACCGGTGAGTTCGGCTTTCTGCTGACTCGTTTCAAATTTACTGCCATATCTATGTTGAGTGTTCTTACTTTTATTTTGACTGCACTTTTACACATGGTAGCTTTGTGTGTCTTTAAATAGAAGGATTATACTCGGATAGAGATATCCACATAAGAGTGCAGGTCTAAATACACCAGGATGCATTAAGACATTTAAATCTGAAACCATTGTAAATGTGTTCAGGACTATATAAAGTAGAAAATGTATATGATTCCACCATCTGACTCTTTGACGTACGTTTGAGAATCAAGACCCCTCCCATCTTAGTTTAAGAAAATTCCATGCAAAATTGTGATTTTTGATGCAGAAAACATCTTTAGCAAATAATAACTGGAATTTTCATATTAATAAACACAATGTAATATATAATTTTTTATAATGGAATACAACAGGTGCGTGTGTTGACTATAAGTATAAATGCGTGTAGTGAAAATCTTACCAAGATGCAATTCACACAAGATATAGGAAACGGTTATGTTTGTGTTATTGTGTTTTTACATAAAATGTAGAAACATTTAATTTCGTTATTTTGAAGGCATCTTTGCTCTACAGCATTTCTTTGCATGTGCCTATATATATATATATATGTATGTATATGTATATGTATATATGTATATGTATATATGTATGTATGTTCTACATTTCAAATCAACATTAAAAAAAATACAGTAAAGAGCAGTAAACAGTACTAAATGAAACAAAGTCAATATTTGGTGTGACAAAAAAACAAAAATAGTAGTCTCCAGTACAATTTGTGCAGTTTTATAATGAAATGAGCTGGTAAGTTTTATTGAGCATCTTGCAGAACCAGCCACAGTTCTTCTGGAGACTTTGACTTTCGCACTTGCTTCTTATTTTTACAGCAAAACCCAGCAGCCTTCATTGTGGTTTTTGCCTGAAAAGTGTCTCTTATGTAATATGCTGCTTTCTTTAATGACATACAAACATTTTTCTGTAACATTTAATTTTGTGCTAGAAAGCTAATGTTTGGGAATCTAAAATGTTTTGTACTGACCTGATAATGTGGAAGTCATAAAATAAAAAATCTATAACAAAGTTTGTTCTAAAAAAAAAAATAGGGTGCCTAAAACTTTTTGCACAGTACTGTATATACACGTGTGTGTGTTTATATGTGTGTATGTGTGTGTGTGTGTATATATATATATATATATATATATATATATATATATATATATATATATATGTGTATGTGTGTGTGTGTGTGTATATGTATGTATGTTTATATATTTTCCCTCCAGATTCTTTTTATTACTTCTTGACGCCATCAAGAAACTGAGTGCCAAGCTGGCCTCTATAAATTCAGTGGATACACGCAAGGCCACAGGAAAGGACACCGATCGGGATGCAGAGGACTCCACTAATAGAGTAGTAAGTTTCAGAGCATCTGAAATCTTTCTTTATTCAGTATTAAAGTGGAAATGGTCAATTAAACTATGGTGCTCACATGCTGGGTGTTCGCAGGATGATGGAGATGAGGCAGCAGAGGAGGGCAGAGTGGTGGACGATGAGGCAAATGAAGGGGATACCGACGCCGCTGACGCCAAGAGGAAGGAGAAGCAAGAGGAGGAGGTAAAGAACAGGAAACGGACACCTTTGTGATGTGTTACAGTACTAGAAATCTTGTCTCCGAAGGGGGTTATGCTCCAAAATGGGTATTACAAATATTAAGATGAACGAAAGCTAGGAGTGAATATCACACAAGTTGCATGTTCCCAGTGTCACACAAATGTTGTTTGTAAAAGCAT
Organism: Cranoglanis bouderius; assembly: GCA_023630585.1. Classification (NCBI taxonomy): domain Eukaryota; kingdom Metazoa; phylum Chordata; class Actinopteri; order Siluriformes; family Cranoglanididae; genus Cranoglanis; species Cranoglanis bouderius. Next base: position 9,183,687 of record CM042542.1, on the reverse strand, counting down.
GTTAGTTTTTATTAGATGTACATGCAGGCAAGGTTTAAAAGCAACCATTTTGTCTTGCAGGTAGACTATGAGAGTGAGGAGGGAGAGAACAGCGGGGATGAAGACCAAGAAGAGGTGACCGAGCAGCCAGAGGAGGAGGCATCAGAGGAACTATCTGAGGAGAGGCATGGTAACGGTCAACCCTCCATCCAAGAGAATGTGGATGGAGACACACTGGAATCAATGAGAGTCAACAAAGTGCTACAGCTCAGCCCCAGCATTGAGGCCTACAGATATGACCAGCAAAAAGGCCTGTGGTGTGAGGTACAGTCACGTAGTGCTTCTTTGATATTGCACTGTGTTTTAGTCTTATTGAATAGTATCATACCATTCCTCTCTGTTCTGAGAACACATGAGAAATGTGTGACCTCTCCTGCTCACTCCCACACTTACTCTTTAAGGCCCTAATTTGTACACATATGGTCAGACGAAACATGTTGGACATCATGTTACAAGCTATAGATAAATATCATATTTACCTAAAATGCTTTGACTTGAGATCAGAGTTACCTTGGGTCATATCAGACATATATAAGCAGACATTAACTGAGCTGACGTCATACCATCTCTGATACAAACACACAATATATGGCCAAACGTTTGTGGACATCTGACCATCACACTCCTATGTTCTTTTTGTATATCCCATTCCAGAGTTAGTGGTTTTATTAACTGAAGCTCTTGACTTGTATCTGCATGATTTTATGCATTGTGCTGCTGCTGCTGATTGGCTGATTAGATAACTGCATGAATGTGCAGGTGTACTGGTGTTCCTAATAAAGTGCAAGAGAGAACATCTGCAAGAGAAGTTAGTTCCTGTTATCATTTACATTAATGCTGCAATAAAGAGGTGTTCCCTCTTCAGACATTCATTTTTCCCCTCTTTCTCTCGCTGCACAGTCCGCTATACTGAAGTTTTTCCCCATGTCCAAAAACGTACTGACCATTATAAACCATCGCCACTGGAGACTCCTTCCATAGATGTTCAATTAAAAGTCTTACAGAAAGCTTAATAGATTCAACAATTATACGTTTTCCTTTGTTAACTATCAGCACATTTTTTTTGGTTTGTTATTAGCCTCAAATTATGTCCATAGTACAAGTCCTCTTTACATTGGCAGGTTGCCATAGAGAACCATATTTCATCCTGGTGAATTTTGTCTCCCCCCCCCAGATCACCCTGGTGCTCCCAGTTAGCAAAGTGCACTTTGACCTGACCTCTCTGGTGGTAGCACAAGCTCAGAATGCTGTAATCATGGAAACGAAAGGTATCACACGTTGTTTACTTAATGAGGTGACCACGAAGCAGGGTTCCAAGGAACTGGTTCTGAACACTGAGGGCATCAACATGCAGGAGATGTTCAAGCATGGAGATGTGAGTTCATTCTAATCTTATTCTGTAGCACTTTTAGGATATGTGAAGCTAATGTAATGCCTTCTCATTTGCGGGAAGGGGAGCAGATTTTTAAAATAATGATAAATGATAATCAATAATTGATCATTTCAGTAGGCACAGGGATGAGATGTGGTAGTGTCTGTGCGTGACCAGTTAAGCTTGCTCCATGTAGCTTCACAGGGAAATCATACCCAATCTAGATTCAGGCATTTCTGAACTAATGGAGGTAATGCTTTGAAAATTGTCACTGTATGAACACTGGACTTAGTAACAGCTTCTTGAAGGACTGGTCTGATTGGCAAAATGCCAAATGGTGGACATACTAATTTGCAAAATCTTGGTTAGCTGAACCTTGCTGCTGTGGATTTTGTCATGCATGGCACAGATCCATCAGAGCTCTGAGGTGAACAGCAAACACATATTTAATCTCCTTCTTAATATCTGAGTGGTTTGTGCACACCCTAAAAGCACCTGTAATCGGCCACTAGAGAGCAAACCTCAACATTTTGCAAATAAATATTTCCACCACATGGCATTAAGCCAATCAGACCAAGGCTTCAAGTTGTTACAAAGCCCATCACATCATCTAGCAGTATGGAACAGTGTCATAAGAATAATACAGTGCTACCCTTGGTACTACTACCTACTGGTTTTTCTAAATATTAATTGTTTTGCTAGATGTGGATGGAGGAAAAACAAAATGATATTTGGTGCTTTAGTAGACTGAATGAATACCATTTACCTATCTCTATTTTAAGGTTCTCAACCTGAATCGTTTATATTCGAATGAGATCCATGCCATGGCCAACACGTACGGTATTGAAGTGGCTCTGAGGGTCATTGAGAAGGAGATTAAAGACGTGTTTGCTGTTTATGGTAAGTCTGTGTTCACAGATCTGTGTTCATTTCATGGCTGTTATGTATGACCTGCAGTTCATTGCTGCTCCTTTCCGTCTGCGCAGGTATCGAAGTGGACCCACGGCATCTCTCTCTAGTGGCCGACTACATGTGCTTTGAAGGCGTGTACAAACCACTCAACCGCTTCGGCATTCAGTCCAACAGCTCCCCGCTGCAACAGATGACCTTTGAGACCAGCTATAAGTTTTTGAAACAAGCCACTATGTTGGGTATGGATGATTGTCAGTAGTAGCTTTAATAGGAGTGTTCATTCAGAAATAGTCAGTTCAGTATGAATAAGCTGAATGAGACAATTGCCAGACAGTTGAACATATATGATATTATTGTCTTCCTTTTCTTTTGCTTTATAGGCTTGTGTGATAAGTTGAATTCACCCTCAGCTTGCTTGGTTGTGGGAAAACTTGTGAAAGGAGGAACTGGACTCTTTGACCTGAAGCAGCCCTTACAGTGACCCAGAATGTTGAGTTGAGCTACAGACACACTGTTCAGCTTTAGAGAGGAGAATAAATGGCAGTGTTTAACTGTGACGAATATTGTTCAGCATATTATTAAATGTTTTTATTTAAAATACATATATTGCCTCTCGTGTCTTTTATGTCTGTACTTCAAATTCTGTATCTATGCAAGTCTAAAAAAATTTGTCTGTGTTTGTTCTGATTTTTATTTTTGCTTTCATTTCCATCAACCTAGATTAGACATAATTACAAGGAAGTAACTGGGTGGAGAAAGCATACAGTCGTGCTTGATAGTTTGTGAACCCTTTAGAATTTTCTACATTTCTGCATAAATATGACCTAAAACAACGTCACATTTTACAGAAGTCCTAAAAGTAGATGAAGAGAACCCAATTAAACAAACGAGACAAAAATGTTATACTTAATAATATTATACTATACAGCTTAAACTCTGGGATGTTGGTGGGTTTCCTGACATGAACTGCTTGCTTCAGGTCCTTCCACATTTCTATTGGATTAAGGTCAGGACTATGACTTGGCCATTGCAAAACATTAACTTTAACCATTCTTTGCTAGAATGACTTGTGTGCTTAGGGTCGTTGCCTTGCTGCATGACCCACTTTCGTTTGAGATTCAGTTCTCTGACAGATGTCCTGACATTTTTCTTTAGATTTTGCAGGTATAATTCCAAATTCATTATTCCATCAATGATGGAAAGCCGTGCTGGCCCAGATGCAGCAAAACAGGCCCGAACCATGATACTACCACTACCACGTTTCATAGACGGGATAAGGTTCTTATGCTGGAATTTAGTGTTTTCCTTTATCCAAGCGTAATGCTTCTCATTTAAACCAAAAGTTCTATTCTGGCCTCATCCAT
>CM042542.1:9100000-9175000 GCA_023630585.1 Cranoglanis bouderius | reverse complement strand
CCACTCCTTGAGCAGGATCTAATCACCCAATCTTGAACACCTGATTCAAATTTTACAGATGTGAAGGTGTGATAAATGTAGGGGTGTACTTGCTTTTTCCATGTGGCTGATCTGTTTGTTTGTTTGTTAATTTAAATTGTGAAAATGACTACAAAATGTCAGTTTGTAGTAACTGTTTTATAGAGTATATCAACTTTATTAATAGGCACTGTTTCAAAGAGGATCAAATGTTTGCTTGTCCAAATATGCCAAAAAAAAGCCAACCATTTTCATGGGGTGTACTTATTTTTTCACTTCACCGTAAGTACTGGATAATGGCCCTTTTTTGACGTGAAAGTACTTGAATTAAATTATTTCATGACATGCATCACATCATGAAATAACTTTATTTATTGGTCTATTGATTCAATAATTGTTTAACATCTGGTAGCACACCGTCAAGGATGCTTTCACCCTCACTCTCACAGCTGGCACTCAGTCTTGTTTGGCAAGCTCCACTTCTTGTATAGTCCTTCAAAAACAAAATAGAACATTCAGAATTTTCATTTTGATGAATCTGTATGAGCCCTGTACATGATGCATATGAATGCTTAATGAAGCTATTTTTACTATATCTACTATAATTACTGAAGTACGCTGCAGTTACTTTCTGGGTTTTTTGTAAACATGCATTTACATACACATACATATATTAATACCTGTAATCCTTGCCTTTGCAGCCTTGGCCACACTCAAACCTCAAGCCGGATTGGTTGCTCCCCAGGTTGCTCCTGCCTCCCAGCCCGCAGCTGTGGTCAGTGTTCACCTAGAGTTTCTCCAGCTCATTTACATTCACTTACTTCATTAATAATCCGTCTAAAACCTCAGACACCTCAGGTATGGTAGATTGATTCGTTCACTTGTTGAAATGTGTGTGCTGCTCAGGGTGCGGGTGGTGAGCCCATGGAGGTCAGTGAACAGGTGGGAATGACTCCAGAGATCATCCAGAAGGTAAGTTCACCACCACAACTGCCATCTACCTCTACCCAAATCACTGTGCATTAGGCTGGTTGCTTTGATTGCATTGTTGCATTGTCTTCCCTTTTTCCAGCTGCAAGACAAGGCCACTGTCCTGACCACCGAGAGAAAGAAGGTAACCGTGTGACAGTTTCTGAAGATTAAATTTTATATTGGTTGTCAAATTGTCGATCGAATATTATTAGACGTCAAGGTCTGAAAATGTATTTTATATGTTTCTTTGGAATTCAGAGGGGAAAGACAGTGCCAGAAGAGCTGGTTAGGGCCGAGGATCTCAGCAAGTATCGACAAGTGGCCTCCCATGCTGTAAGTCTGTCTTACATTGACTTTTGAGTGTGGATTACAAGGTTCTGTGGCAGGGCTCATAAACTGGTTGACCACAGTCTGGATATGGACACAGCAAAATATTCAAGAAAGTTACAGAGCATTTGAAAAATACTGTAGCAGAACCAATCAACGCATGGAAAAAACTGTCTGTATTTCACCTTCTCAGCAGCCAGCCGCATGCATTTATGTACATTATTTAGGCACCTCACTGAGAAAAGAAAGAAGTTTCCCAGATATCCATAGATGTTTTATTTCATATACCCTCTCTGCCCTGATTAGTGACGTGGCTTGTTAAAAAGTTCAGACAGACGTCTGATGTGTTCAGAGTCCATGGCTCTAGTCAAAAGTGGTAATGTCAAGCGCCAGTAAAAAACAAAACATAACTTCACATTGAAATGTCATATTTATAGCTATAATCTAATGGTTAAGCATTAAGACGGGACTGCTTTTAGTAACTGTTCAGTCATATTATTTATTAATTCAGTCTTTAGTAATCAAGGGATTTTATGCAACTGGACCATTACAAATTTTGAGTTGCGTATGCTGCTTCCAGGTTAAACATTTTAATTGTTTTTTTTTTTTTTTCCTTGTTAAGGGTCTGCACAGTGCCAGCATCCCTGGAATCCTTGCTCTGGATATGTGTCCCACAGACACCAACAAAGTGCTCACAGGTACAGACACACATGATACATCACCTAGCTGACTCCACAGGAATTCTTATGATTGTGATGTCTATGCTGCAGGTTAATTCATTCTCTCTCTCTCTCTCTCTCTCTCTCTCTCTCTCTCTCTCTCTCTCTCTCCAGGTGGTGCGGATAAGAACGTCGTGGTGTTTGATCGCCGAGAGGAGCAGATCGTGGCCACTCTCAAAGGCCACACCAAAAAGGTCACCTCTGTCATCTACCACCCGTCTCAGGTACACCGTCTTCCTCCTCTAACCTCATAACACATGCGTAAATGTCATTTTATTAAGCTCATATGTTTCCCTTTTCCACAGTCGCTGGTGTTTTCGGCATCCCCGGACAGCACCATCCGTGTGTGGTCAGTCGCAGCAGGAAACTGTGTGCAGGTGGTTAGAGCTCATGAGGCAGGAGTTACTGGTCTCTCCCTGCATGCTACTGGAGATTACCTGCTCAGTTCCTCTGAGGATCAGGTAACACACACACACACACACACACACACACACAAACAACATGCACCGTAATGGGAAAATGACTACTGAGATGCATTTGAAGCAAATGTGCTGCCCAGTCCCGTGTTTTGTTTTTTGGCCACAAACATATTTGACTCCTCTAAAATGTGATAGCTAATCTAATAGCGGTCGACCGATGCATTCTACGCATCCTATGCATCCAGTGCATTCTACTGATACTGATAACTAAGTTGGTCAGTACCTGCCGATTACCGATTAATCAAGCGATAGTTTTTAAAATTGATACTGAATGAAAACATAACACTCATAGTAAACTGTTGCTGAACTTTATTACAAAAATTAACAGTGCTGACTATACCATGAAAATGTACTGTATGTTAAAATGAAATAAATATATAAATATTAATATATATTAACTATTAATAAATATTCAAGTAAATAAAAGATGTACATCCAAATGGAACCAAAAAATAACACACCAAATAACAAATAAAAATAGAGATATCCAAAATGAATAAAAACACACTTCAAAAAAACAACAAAATTGGTCAGTTTTTATTTCGCCTCTAGAAGCTGCTCTCGTACTGTGTAATGACAGCGGACCCCTCAGCCGCTCCCGCAATGGACGCAACCGGGAAAAACTATTGGTGTGGATTTTTGCTGATAACCGATAGTTCCAGCAACCAGTTATCGGTGCAGATTAATCGGCAAAACTGATCAGTCGGTCGACCTCTATAATGTAATATTGTAACTTATGGCGAGCTAGTTAGCTATTTAAGTGCATTAATACAGACTAACAGCAGTGAACTGTTATGATCATGTAGTACATCAAGTTTATGGCTTTAAAAAGAATCACGGTCCAATGTTTGCATCGCACGATCGAGTCTGGCTATCATATTCATTTCCTCTTGACATATTTAACAGGAAAGGTGACTGACAAAACAGAGCGTATACCTCTCACCTGCTCTTAAATGCAGTGTTTCCACATACTGGCTTGTGTCTGATTATTTACAATTACGGCATTTGGCAGATGTAAGTTGCCTTGTCCAGAGCGACTTATATTTATCTCATTTATACTTCTGAGCTCAAGGGCCCAGCAGTTCGCTGATTGCTAGACTGATTAATCAGGCGCTGGGGTTTGAACTCACGACCTTCTGATCAGTAGTCCAATGTCTTAACCACTGAGCTACCACTGATTATGAAAAGATCAGCTGTTATAAGACTTTCCTGATTAATCAGCCTAGCAACAATGTTGACGTCTTTAGTGCAGCAGGCTTCAGGCTTCAGGATTCAGAATGAGTAGCTCACGTTATTGAAACAGCATCGGGGTGTGTCGTATTACTGTGAAGTGCATTAAGTTTAGACACCACATATTTTCTTTTTCTGGTTGTTGAACTTCTGCCAAGCAACTACGAATAAAAAAAATTTAAAAAACTTGGAAATGTAGCCATAAGTGATTCTTCACAGGTTATCACCTATATTGGGAAACAGAGTGGGCAGAAGAAGGCCTTGTTTGCCACACATTAAATTAAAGCATTCACAAATCGGTAGCTTCTGTGGTAGAAAACATTGCCTTCTGTAGACCAGTAGAAGTCTACTAGAAGAACTCACAGAGACACAGTTGACTCCAGAGTAATATGTATATTCTCGTCATGGCCGGGGTGAAGAATTCCAACGACCACAATGTTACATGCAATTATATAGTTCACTGCACAGGGCTAGTGTTTCGTGATTGGTTACAAGTAAACAAAGATCTTAAATACTTATTGGTCAAATAAGATAAGAGCACCATGAATTAACATAATTAACAGGAATGGAAATACAGATATGGTGAAAATCTAACATTACTACACCTGCTGCCAAGATCTACTTCATCTTGACCTTGGGTCTCAAGTCACAAACGATAACAGGTCATGACCGCAACTTCACATCAAGTCTCTTGCATCATCCTTGACGGAGTGGGCTCTCTCTCTATGCTCTAAATCGGACCTTCATAGACACCTTCCTGTTATCTCGCAGAAGTCTAATCATAAGAACAGCTGCACTAGACTTCACTCACATACATGTTGCACCTACAGAGTATAATGAAGGATTAACTAATGATAATAAAGAAATGACTGATGGATAAAAGATTAAGAAAAGTATGAAATTAAATCATTTTCCATACTTCATCTCAGCAAAAAGATAAATGTAACTCTTAAAACAGTAGGCATTTTATTACCTCGGGTCTAATTCTTTTCCCATTTATCAGTAAAGGTGTAACATAAAGGCTTCTTTAAATAGAAAAACGGAGCCAAGGGTGCAGCTTGAGGGTTTACCTCACTGTAACAATGTAATTGCACATTACCCTGTTAAAAATATGCTGCTAATTGTTTTTCACGTCACCAATTCTAACATTCTGGTCTTTTTTTCCTCATCTAGTACTGGGCCTTTTCTGATATTCAAACCGGTCGTGTCCTCACCAAAGTCACTGATGAGACAGCAGGATGTGGTGTGTAATTCCATCTCTCTATTATGATCTCTCTTTCTCTCAAATGTCATTGTGTGCTTCTTACCTGTTTGCGTAACCACCTCCTCCCTCTGGCTACAGCACTGACCTGTGCTCAATTCCACCCTGACGGCCTGATTTTCGGCACTGGTACGGCAGACTCGCAGATTAAGATTTGGGATCTGAAGGAGCGCACCAACGTGGCCAACTTCCCCGGTCACTCTGGCCCAGTCACCGCCATTGCCTTCTCCGAGAACGGATACTACCTTGCTACTGGTAAGTGATGCATAAGGTTTTTTCACTTTTTAAATTTTTTTTTTTTTTAAATTTGTGTTTGAATTGTTGTTGTGTTGTTGTAGGTGCTCAGGATAGCTCTCTGAAGCTGTGGGATCTGAGGAAGCTGAAGAACTTTAAGACAATTACTTTGGATAATAACTATGAGGTTTGTCATTGTTTTGTAGTTTTTGGAATTGCTGATTTGCCGATAGGTTACCATGTGCACTGCAGTTTGTATTAACCAAATCACAGAGAAAGCGAAATCATCAATTGATAACTCATTAGCATCCCGTTATTATGGAAGGCAAGTGAGTGCAATAAACCAGTATCAACCTTTTCTCCTTCTTCTTGTCCTCCTCCTGTTGATCTGCAGGTGAAGTCTCTGGTGTTTGATCAGAGTGGAACGTATCTGGCTGTTGGAGGGTCTGATATTCGAGTCTACATTTGCAAACAGTGGTCTGAGGTTCTCAACTTCACCGGTGAGTGCAGCAGCTTTACTGTTATACACAGAAAGCAAAAACGCATGCCACTATCAAATAGTGTGTTGATTCTCCTCCTACCCCCCCCAAGCCCCACCCCCCAAGGGTTCATACTTCCCCTAAGCCATTGTTTGCAGGTTTTAAAATTGATAACCATTATAGAGAGTGCTAAATGTGAACTGATTTAACACATGCTGGCTTTTGTTCCCTTTTCCAACTTTGTTCTCTGTTCTTCATTTCCTCATCGCTTTCTGTAGATCACTCAGGATTGGTGACGGGTGTTGCGTTTGGTGAGCATGCTCAGTTCCTGTCCTCTACCGGCATGGACAGAAGCCTCAAGTTCTACAGCCTGTAGGACAGGAGGAGCTGATAAAATGAGAAGATAAGTGAGAGAAATAGGAGTTACGTTCTAGTCCATGATCCATTATAGTGTGTAAGAAAGAAGCCAAGAGCAGTAGAACCCATCCACATAATGCAAACAGGACCGTGATGATTTTTACAACCTCCATCTCACGGCTGACGACGGATACCGAATGATTTCCATATACAATACCCTGTAGTGATAAGTGAACACATTCTCTGCCGTTTGGTAATCAGTCATATGATCGTTTACTCATGAGAACTTCTGCTTAAAGATTTTTAGTAGCTATGAATGATTTTGCTCTTTGGTCAACCTTCTATTTTCCTTCTCTGTACTTGTAGGGCTCCCTTTTCCTTTCTGGCTTAGTGTTGTGCTGTTAGTCTCTTGTGCCTAATTTTTTGTACCCTGCCATGAGCTGAAAACAGAAATTAATGGAAATTAGATTTAAATAAAAACTTGATGTTTTTCATGTCTGGTGTTATTGTGACTGATTAAAGTGTGTGACATGAATTATCATATTACAAACTAATATTGTATCAAAGATTAATCTGATATAGGAATTGGTGATCTAGACTTAAAACCATATCACGATATTTCGTGGTATTTTTGTTTCGGTAACGATATAAATAACGATATGAAAATGATAACATTCAACACTATCTATTTGGCGTTTGACGTTACTTGTTGAAGCCTTCTCCTCACGCAACTTCTGGCTGTCCTCATATTCTGGTCGGTGTTTTTGCTTGAGGTGGTGGAACAAAGAAAGTTTCCACCTTTTGTCGAAACAGGTTTTTGACACACTTTCCAAATCACAGACGTTTGAATCACATCTGATCTCCTGAACCACTTCCATATTACTGAGAGGAAGCTCCTTTTTGGGGGGGACTAATTCTTCCTCGTCTATGGTTGAACACTCAGCCTTCCGCCATGCTTGTTCACGTTCTGTGTGTGAGATGCCCATGTTGCGGTGCGTAAACACATCAACTATAATCAGCAGTATCGCGGGATGACAAATTCTTATCATGGGGAGGATTTGTACCGGTATATCATGAACGATACAATATGGCACAGCCCTAATCTGATATTACATTATACTGTGGTCATACAAGGGCTCTGATTCTGTTTGAGTAACCTGTTGAGTAATAATTAATACACATTAAATATGTAAACTATTCAAATCTTGTAGGGGAAGGTGAAAAAAAGACCTATATCGTTAAAATCGTATATATATATATATATATATATATATGTGTGTGTGTGTGTGTGTGTGTGTGTGTTTGTTTAGATCAATCATAAATAAATGTTTCTCTTTTTTCCCCCCTCTATTAAAACATTGACCATGATGAATGTAGTTTTATTTATGTCTCTTCATTCTTATTTTGATAGATTTAATGCTGGTCTCGTTTTACTTTCTATAAAACCACTCAAATTTTTAAATCAGGGGGAGGCTACAAATACAGATTAATCTGCACAAACAACCAAATAAATCAAAAAATAAATAAACAAACAAATAATAAAACCCGAAGTACACGGAACAAACGCACGATAGACACAGTTCTTCGTACCACGAGGTCGCTCATATTTGATGAACGTGCTTTACCGTCACGTGACCGACCGACATCATGTGACGCTGAAGAAACAGGAAGTTGGTGAATCACCTTTTGTGGCTGCTACACTTTCTACCTGTTTTCATGCAAATCTCGTCTCTTGGCGTTAGATTGGCTAACTGCTCGTGCTCGCTGTCAGTTCGCCAATCGGTTGAGTGATTTGTAGGAACTTTTAGCCAATCTTAGTGAAGGAGGCGTGATTTTCGGGAACACGGGTGGGAACCTGAAGAGACGCTGGGCCAGCTGTTGTTGTAGCTGTTTCATTAACGCTGTGTGACTAGAAAGAAAACCGTCCTGCGGAATATTGCAGAAGACAGTTTGAGAGCTGTTTGGTGCCAATAATTTATTCACCATCCACGGGTAAGTTTTACAGCAGGCAAGTTTCACATCACTTGTTTTTTTTGTAAATATGTATATTATAAATATGTGGAGTGGATGCGGATAGTGCAGGAATGCACTAATGGACCTGTGTGTGTGTGTGTGTGTGTGTGTGTGAAAACCACTACTTCCTTCAAATCATTTATCATTTCCACTGATATATTTTATTTTGTCTGCACATTTACCTGTTTCCTTGGGTGTTTTTAACCTCTATTATATTTCGAGTTAAAGTTAGGGCTGGACAACGTTTGTTTACAGTAAGAACGATAGGACGATATAATATTATCGTCGACGATGTGATATTAAAATCACGACACCCTTTGCTGTGGGTATCTTCAGCTTGCAGTGGTACTCATACAACAAGTACATGTAATCATTAGTAACAAATAATTCGATGTTAAATCTGTGTTTGTACAATTTTCATTTTCACATTTGTTAACTAAACTACATATTCAGTGATATCTTGGCCATAATTTGGTCCACTTCTAATTTAAGGAAATTCAAATCTTCATTCACCTTCGGCATTAGATTTATGCATGTACTAAAAGTCAAAATAATAATATTTAACTCATCCTCGCAATACCAAAGTAGACATGGGGTGCATCTCATTCAGCTCCATAGCTGGTGAATCAGTGTGTCGTGTACATGAGTTCGGGTACTGGTAAGGACCCTGGCTCACTACACATTGGGCCACCGATAACTCAATTTCCGGTGACGTGATTACGTACTCGCGTTGTAAGACGTCACCAAAAATTCAAAACATAAAAAATATTCAAGTTTTATATGTCATATAACTTTGTTAGCTTCAGAAAACATGACATCGTTTCCAGTAAAGGAACATAGTGAGCGTCGATGTTCCCTGGTTTTTGTGGTGCATTGTGGGATTTTTTTTTTTTTTAAGGAGCGAAAGTTCCAGGATTTTTTTCGATTGAGACGGCCCTTAAAATGGCCGACTCCCTGATCAGTGCCCTGACTACTGAACCAGGGAGCTGATTGAGACGCACCCAAGCACATCAGTAAGTTGCTCTGGAGAAGGGTGTCCGCTAAATGCCCTAAATATCAATGTAGATGTAATGAGACCTAAAGTACTTCCGTCCACCTTATTTAACAGTACTTAACTGTTGTAACAAGAAACTGAAAAAAAAAAATGAAATGATAAAGATGAACAGAAATGATCAAAGTATGCAGTGAATGATTTCCTTTGTGAAACCACTGGGGTGAGATGGTGTTTATCTGCTACAAAGCCTGACCACAGATATGAAACGTTATGGAAGTTGGAAAGTCCTGCTTTTACGAAGAGCTTCGTATCACGATTGTCACTTGGCTAAGACATAGATCAAAGCCAGTACTTGAACATCCTCATCCTGAAGACTCAGACCGTCAGAAACCTCCTTATACTGTAGTTTATCACTGTAGAGCTACTTTGTACAGAAAGGAAATGCTAACAGTGTTACGCAAAGTCGTCTGTCCTGAACTTACAGCTTTCCCTCTGACCCTTACAAAGCGCTGGTGACTTCTTCCAAAAATACTAAATAAACATGTCTTCACAGAAAACCTCACCATATCAACAATTACGCACCTTTTATAAATTCTGTGCCCACCATACACGTGCTATGTGAAACCGCTGGTCTGAACACTAGGTTACAAAACCTGATCAGATAATGAAACCAAATTGCAGAAGTTGTGGAAGTTGTGATTTATTAAAAGCTCTTTAAGGCAGGACTGTCAGAAAGGATGGCTTCGTCTCATGTAAAGGACGGTGCTTGAATAATATACTCATCCTGAAGACCCAGGCTGTTAGAAACGTCCTTCCAGTTTCTTGCTATACGGAAAGTTTGTACGGGATGGAAATGGGAAGCTGTGTTAATATTTAACCATGTGCTTTGTATAGGGAAATAATGAGGAAATAAGTTTATTTCCCTGTACATCCCATTGTTTCAAAACTGTACACTTGGCCAACCCGTTGCGCCACATGTATGCAGGGCTGTTTCCTTATCGTGTTGTTGTTTACAAATCACATACATAATACATAAATAAAATGCTTTTTTGTCATGTAATTACGAAGCACGTACACTGGAGACTCCTTACAAAAATGCTAAATAAGCATGAATCACAGACAATTACACACTTATTTAAAAACTAGCTCATATGGAGCGTCTGCTATACAAGTTCCCGTGTAAGTTGTTATTACAGAAACAATCATGTATTAGAAGGAGCGCATTAATATACACCTTTCAGCTCCACTACTGTCAGCACTGCTGTTGTAGAAAATTAATCAACACCCACTGACCAATCAGAATCAAGCATTCAACAGTTGCTGTGATTTAAAGGCAGTGTAAAAATGCAGTTAAAGGCAGTAGGCCTATCAGAGTTCCAGGTGTTGTTCTACATGATGCATTAAAAGTAAACTTCACACTAATGACCGACGAGAATGGCGTTAAAAATGTGAACAAGGCTGATCATAAACACCTCGAGTGTCTCCTGATTTAACTTCCATAGGAAGCACTCAAGAATACAGTCATCCTCAGACTGGGAAATGTTGAGATGTGTGACAGTGTAGATTTGTAATCAGGTTTAGGTGCAGATCTGACTCACAGACATGTGTGTGTGTGTGTGTGTGTGTGTGTGTGTGTGTGTGTGTGTGTGTGTGTGTGTGTGTGTGTGTGTGTGTGTGTGTGTGTGTGTGAGTGAGTGTCCACTGTAGGAATTTCCACATCATACTCCCAATTATAGACATAACAGAACATGATAAACTGTCATGTGATAACTGAGTATTTTCACTTCTCTATCTGTCTCCCCGTCTCTCTGTCTTTCTCTTTCCCTGTCTCTCTCTCCTTGTCTCTCTCTGTCTCTTTCACTCTCTTTCTTCCTCTGTCCCCCTGTGTCTGTCATTCTCATTCTCATTCTCTCTCTCTCTCTCTCTCTCTCTCTCTCTCTCTTTCACTCTGTTTCTTCCTCTGTCTCCCTGTGTCTGTCATTCTCTCTCTCTCTCTCCCTCCCCCTGTCTCTTTCACTCTGTTTCTTCCTCTGTCTCCCTGTGTCTGTCGTTCTCTCTGTTTCTCTGCCTCCCTGTCTCTCTCACTCTGTCTCTATCTGTCTCTTCCCCTGTCTCATTGTCTCAATCTCTCTCACTTTAAATCTCTCTCTGTATCTCTCTGCCTGTTTCTCTCTCTATCTCTTTGTCTCTGTCTCTGTCTGTCTCTCTCTCTCTCACTGTTTCTTCCTCTGTCTCCCTATGTCTGTCATTCTCTCTGTCTCTCTCTCTCTCTCTCTCCCTCCCTGTGTCTCTCTGTCTCCCTGTCTCTTTCACTCTGTTTCTTCCTCTGTCTCCCTGTGTCTGTCATTTTTTTCTGTTTGTCTCACTGTCTCTCTCACTCTCTGTCTCTATCTGTCTCTTCCCCTGTCTCATTGTCTCCATCTCTCCAACTTTAAATCTCACTGTATCTCTCTGCCTGTTTCTCTCTCTATCTCTTTGTCTTTGTCACTGTCTCTGCCTGTCTCTCTCTCTCTCTCTCTCTCTCTCTCTCTCTCTCTCTCTCTCTCTCAGATCATGGGCTCCATGTTCCGCAGTGAGGAGGTGTGCCTAGTGCAGCTCTTCTTGCAGTCCGGTGCAGCCTACAACTGTGTCAGCGAGCTGGGAGAGCTGGGTATTGTCGAGTTTAGAGATGTAAGAGGCAGCCAGAATTTTAACATGTGCCTTCTCTCTCTGTCCGGCTCGGACACATCCATAGATTCAGAACTTTGTAAAGTCTTATATTCATTTGCATAAAATGGTTTAACTGGTTAGACACCTGTCATTCAAAATGCCGCAGGGAGCATTCTCAAGTATTTTTGTTGCTTTAAAGAGACATTAACATTCTCTCATGATTAGCTTTTTATTATTATCAATAGCTTCTGTGGTAGAACAGTGTTGGCATTTTCTTAATTTTTTCCCCCAATGGTTTGTCCTTGCTAGTTTAATTTGGGCAAAGCCACACTGGGGTGTAGGTGAGATTAGGTAACCACATATATGAATTAAGACTGGGCTGACTGATGGTAAAGTGTAGATACTTTAGATCTTGAAGTTTTTTCTTTAAATTGATCCTATTATAATTGATCCATGGGATCTGTGGAACTGTACATTTAATATTTTATCAAGCAGAATGTGAAAAGTAAAATGTTGTAGGATGTAATATTAATGTGCAAGAAAGGACACACACATACACACAGAGTCATACACACAGAGTCAGATAAGCATGTAGAAATGAACCACAGAGACAGTAAATGTGTATTTTTAGTAGGGTTGCAACCACTCCCTGTTTGGCTGGGAGATTCCATTAATTAACTTGCGTCTCTGATTTCTTCTGTTTTTGCATATTTGTCACAAATGTCTCAGATCTTCAAACACCTGAGACAGAAGCAGCCATGCAAGCCCAAGCCATGACACTACCTCCACCATGTTTCACAGATGAGCTCGTATGTTTTGGATCATGAGCAGATCCTTTCTTTCACCACACCTTTGCCCTTTCCATCACTTTGGTAGATGTTAATCTTGGTTCCAGAACCTCTGTGGCACATCTCTGTATTTCTTTGTGAATTCCAATCAGGCCTTTCTGACTCTTACTGCTCATGAGCAGTCTGCGTATTGTGGTACGACCTCTATATTTCTGCTCTGGAAGTCTGGGCAACAAGAAATACCGGTCAGTCACGTGTTCCAATATTTTTGATCACAGAAATCTCGGGAAATGGAAACTGAAATTCTGATCTATCAAAAACAAAAGAATTGGCCTTGCCGTTCTAATGCCTTCGGAGGGGACAGTAGGTGTTGTCCTGTTACATTTCGTATGAGGATCTGAAACCATTTAGTGTGACAAATATGCACGAACAGTTTGCATACCCTTTTCACACCACTGCACTTCTTGAGCACATGCTTATTAATTGAATGGTTTTTATCACCAAGATTTTTTTTTTTAACAAATATATCAAACCATATTAATAGAGGATTTAAAAATCTTTGCTCACTGTGTTCACCCTTTCTCTTGTTTTGTCTCAGCTGAATCTGAACGTCAACGCATTTCAGAGGAAGTTTGTCAATGAGGTAAGAAGATGCGAGGAGCTCGAGAAGACTTTTGGTGAGTAGACTGGGAAGTTTCCTGTGAGTGTTGTCGCTTTATATCCATATCACTCTTTTTTTTCCCTTTTCTTTTTACACATCATTAGATTTAAGTTAAATGGTCCATCCCTGTGCTCAGATTCTATAAATGCAGTGAATGTTGGTTTTTATTTCTACATACAGTATGCTACAAATTCAAACATACTTCTCTGTTGTTCTTCGTGTTTTCTGCAATATGCACACAGCGTTTCTGGAGCAGGAGATCACGCGCTCCCTCTCTCCATCACTGCACTCAAAGCTGCAGGACCCCCTGTTCAGCCCCCCGGCCCCGCAGCCCAGAGAACTGCTCACTATCGAGGAGGAGAGTGAGCGCTTAGCCCGGGAGCTCAGAGAGGTGTGTGTGTGTGTGTGTGTCAAGTAGTATGTTGTAAAGTCCACACAGTGTGCTACCTTTATTTCTTATACCTGTTGGTTCTTTACTGTTTCAGGTTTCCAGAAACAGGGACAGCATCCGAGCTCAGCTGACCCAGCTGTGTCAGTACAGAGGAGTGCTCACTCAGATGCACTTCCTCACATCCTCTCAGGTCCAGGCTACATTCCACATCACATCATTTCTTGCATATGAGGGTTTATTTTACAGAAAATGATTCTTATGCGTATATCTATCAGTTTGAGTGCAAACGTTTATGTTCCCCAAGACCAAAGAAATTAAGTTTTGAACATCTTTCCGACTTTATCCGAAGGTGGTCTTGTTGTATCAAATCAACAGGCACATTAAATATTGGCCAAGCAAATCTGGAAGAACTGAATACCTTCAGGAAGAGAGCATACTATTTAGAACATTTTTGAAATCTAGATGTCTTGGTATAAATTACATTTCTTTGTCTTCATCTTGTCCTTAGGCTGTGCAAACATTTGTACTAAAAAGTATGTGATATTTTATCATTTCTTATAAGAAAAATGACATTTCAGAGGGGGAAATAAAGATCTAAACGTCAGTGTAGGTCCTGAAATGTAATTTAAAAAATGCATGTGTCATGTTTTTAAGAATATAAGATTTGTATATATTTTTTATGGATATTGATGCCACAGACAGCGCCACCTCCCTCGTTTGACCCAGTGGGTTTAGCGGAGAACAGGCAGGATGTGAGGCTCAGCTTTGTGGCTGGCGTCGTGCACCCATGGAAGGTACCGGCCTTCGAGAGGCTGCTCTGGCGTGCCTGTCGCGGTTACATCATCGTGGACTTTCGAGAAATGGACGAGAAGCTGGAACATCCTGAAAGCGTGAGATATCAACCAGGGATATTGTCATATCAATCAGTGATTAATGAAACTACTGAACTTATGAATTATGATACACCTTCACTTACAAAAACGTTTATCAGATGAGTTTAACATGGGCATTTTGTTGAGCAGAGAATGTGTGAGTATGAGAAGAGAATGTTTCTGATTTCATTCTGTCTGATGTTGTGTTTTCAGGGTGAAATGGTGCAGTGGACTATCTTCCTCATCTCCTATTGGGGGGATCAGATTGGACAGAAGGTGAAGAAGATCTGTGACTGGTAGGTTTTTAGTTTTAGTGGTGTTTGCAAGAAGCTTATGTAAGAAACTATATGTAATATTTCCATATTGAACCTTCTGTTTTTTTCTGTTTTTGTCTTCCACAGCTTCCACACACAGACGTTCCCATATTCAGAGAGGCAAGCAGAGAGAGAGCAGGTTCTGAATGAACTCAAGACTAGAATCGAAGACATCAAAAAAGTGAGTGAAACCATTCCATTTAGTCTCATCCTCTCAGCCACTAAACTGGTGTGATCACAAAGTACTCGTACATTTAATTAATTTCTGTGCTTCCTCATTTTTCAGGCATCTTGTGTTTTTCTTGCATGGGATACAACTTATTCCTTCTCTCCGTCTCCACTCACCTTCTCTCTCTCTCTCTTCTTGCTCATCTACAGGTGATGGATGAGACGGAACAGTACCTGCAGCAGTTGCTGATGCGTGCCGTGGCTGTTTTGCCACAGTGGCGTGTGCAGGTGCAGAAGTGCAAAGCCATTCAGATGGTGCTGAATCTCTGTAGCCCCTCAGTCACTGAGAAGTGCCTGATCGCTGAGGCATGGTGCCCCGTTAGCCAGCTTCCTGCTCTACAAAGTGCCCTACGTGAGGGAGGGGTGAGAATCCAACACACACAGGACTGTTTATCACTTCTCACGCTTGATCCTAAAATGCTATCTTTGTTAGTATTAGTGCACTAGCAGGGACCAGGATTGTTATAATTAATTAAGGCTAAACCTGAAATTCAATTGAAAAAATAAAATAAGAATCCAAAATTGCGTAAAAGAGTATAACTGTGAAACTAGAACTATTGCGCTACTTAAGTTCTGCTTTAAATGGTGGTTGGCTGCAGTTCATTCCAATGATGTTACACAATGTGTAGTGTGTACGCGTGCATTCCTCTCTAAAGGTCAGATAGGAAAAACAGCTCCATTTTCAGTCTCTCTCAAACTGAAAGTAAAACGTATAAAGACTACCTTAAGATATCTTTGAAAATTTGAAATAATAGAAACTAACAAAACCACACTTTGTCATATTATAACATGGTAGAAAGCACCGTATAAAACTGAGTATTCTGAATAGTCATTACTAGCTTTGATCCAGTGTTGGTCACATTAGCTTTTCGGACTGTTTTCCTCTTATTTTTAGTGCCTTTATTGTCGGATTCCTTGTTTAATGAGAAGCACAAAAGAACAGAAAAAAAAAAATTAGCACACCACCTTCTGGGTGGCTAGACTTTTTAAGCTGGTTTAAAAAAAAGAAAGAATGTAAAGAGGAATATTGCATATACTTTATTTTTTGCCAAACTGTTCCGTTATTAAAGAACCTGTTTTATCTGATTGTATTTTTATGATGTGGAATCATGCTCTCTTTCTCTCTCTCTCTCTCTCTCTCTCTCTCTCTCTCTCTCTCTCTCTCTCTCTCTTTCTGTTTCTCAGAGGAAGAGTGGTAGCAGTGTTGATTCATTCTACAATCGTCTGCCTCCTAGCGCCTCTCCTCCTACCCTCTTCCCCACTAACGCTTTCACTGCAGGCTTCCAGAATATTGTAGATGCTTACGGAGTAGCCAGCTATAGAGAAGTCAACCCAGGTAACACCTCCACCACACACGCATACACACAGGGTGTACTGTATGTAACAGAGCTACAAAGCCATCCTGTCTCATCATCTCCGTATCTCTGTAGCACTCTACACCATCATTACCTTTCCATTCCTGTTTGCGGTGATGTTCGGGGACGTGGGGCACGGCCTTCTCATGACACTCGCCGCTCTCTGGATGGTGCTTGAGGAGAAGGACCCCAAAATGAGGAACACCACAAACGAGGTGAAACAGAATACTTGGCACAGGTTTTTTTCATCCTAAATTCAACAAACCACAAACAACACTTTTGACAATTCAAAGAAAAGAGGTTCAGCAAAGGAAGTCTTCACTCACTTCTGTGGTTTCATCATCCTGTGAAATATTGCAAATATGCAGACATACAGTGCCCTCCGCTAATATTGGCACCCTTGGTAAATATGAGTACTCTCATGGATATCAAACAATTGCAAACGCAACACAGATTTATCAAAAAAAAATCTTTGTTAAATATAGGTTTGCAACAATTATTGGCACCCCCGTGAATTCATATGAGAAAAATATATTTGAAGTATATTCCAATTGATATTTAAAATGTTTTTAGTACACCTCGGTGACTAGGAACAGGAGATTGTTCAACCATGACTTCCTGTTTTACAGGGGTACAAAATATGAGGTAACACATAGACCAAATTCCCTTAGTCATTCATAACAGAGGACCTGGACATTTTGTTAGGATACATGGCATCGTGGACTCTATCAAATATCAACAGATATTAAATGAAAACCTGACTCCCTCTGCCAGAAAGCTTAAAATGGGCCGTGGTTGGATCTTCCAGCAGGACAATGATCCAAAACATACGTCAAAATCAACAGAAAAACGGTTTACTGACCAAAAAATCAAGGTCCTGCCATGGCCATCCCAGTCCCCTGACTTGAAACCCATAGAAAACCTGTGGGGTGAACTGAAGAGGAGAGTCCACCAGCGTGGACCTCGAAATTTGAAGGATCTGGAGAGATTCTGTATGGAGGAATGGTCTCAGATCCCTTGCCATGTATTCTCCAACCTCATCAGGCATTATAGGAGAAGACTCAGAGCTGTTATCTTGGCAAAGGGAGATCAAAAAGTATTGACTAAAAGGGTGCCAATAATTGTCAACATATATATTTAACAAAGTTGTTTTTTTTTTTTTTTTGATAAACCTGTGTTGTTTGCAATTGTTTGATATCCATGAGAGCAGAGTATTTCTGTGAATGTTTTTTAAACAAAAGATCAAAAGGTTAAACAATAAATACTAATTTTCACAGCTTTCTTTGCTCATATTTACCAAGGGTGCCAATATTACTTGAGGGCACTGTATAGTTTAGCCTTTGAGTATGATCTTTATTTTGAGAGCTAAACATAATGTCTTATTGATAGTGCTTTCACCTATGCAGCATTTAGTACGGTTGAATCGAATGCTGGTATGTTTTAGTTTAAAGTTCTAGCTCTGTGTTCTGGATTTTTGGACCAACAAATGAAAAGAGCAAATAAATGCTTCATGTGATGCACAAACATTCTGATGTTAGAATTTTGATAAATTGTCCTATCTATTGGTATGTCGTGCCTATAGGCACGGAATCATAGAACAGGAATCTGAATGATCAGGAAACTGTCCTGTTTCGGTGAGTCTGTGCCCATGATAGACTCGTATTCTTGTTCTTGGCTGACAGGACTGGAACCCGATGTGGTCTTCTGCTGTTATAACTCCTCCATCTCAAGGTTTGATGTTGTGCATTTCGAGATGTTTTTCTGCTCACCACGACTGTAAATAGTGCTTATTTGGTTTACTGCAGACTTCCTGTCAGCTCAAAGCATTCCTCTCATTCTCTTCTGATCTCCCTCATCAACAAGGTGTTTCAGCCTGCAGAACCTCCGCACACAGGATGTTTTTGTTTTTTGTACCACTCTGTACAAACTCTAGAGACTGTTCTGTGTGAAGTTTCCAGGAGATCAGCAGTTTCTAACCAACAACCATACCATAATCAAAGTCACAGAGATCACACTTTCCCCATTCTGATGTTTGATGTGAACATTAACTGAAGCTCTTGACCTGTATCCCCATCGTTTTTTGCATTGTGCTGCTTCCACATGATTGGCTAATTAGATAACTGCATGAATTAGCATGTGTATGGTTGTTCCTATTAAAGTGGATGGTGTGTTATATAGTAGTATATATTATTAATAAGTGTAGTATATAATTTATTAGATAGAGAGAGAGATATAGATATACAGGTGCATCTCGAAAAATTAGAATATCATGGAAAAGGTCATTTAATTCAAAAAAGTGGAACTTTCATATAGTCTAGCTTCATTACACATAAAATGAAATATTTCAAGCCTTTTGTTTTCATCTTGATGATTACGGCTTACAACTCTTGGAAATCAAAAATCCAGCATCTCAAAATATTAGAATAAAGAATTTATAATACAGAAATGTCGACCTTCTGAAAAGTATGTTCATTTATGCACTCAATACTTGGTCGGGGCTCCTTTTTTGCACGAATTACTGCATCAGTGTGGCGTGGCATGGAGGCAATCAGCCTGTGGCACTGCTGAGGTGTTATGGAAGCCCTGGTTACTTTGATAGCGGCCTTCAGCTCGTCTGTATTGTTGGGTCTGGTGTTTCTCATCTTCCTCCTGACAAAATTCAGGTCAGGCGAGTTGGCTGGCCAATCAAGCACAGTAATACCATGGTCAGCAAACCAGTTACTAGTAGTTTTGGCACTGTGGGCAGGTGCCAAGTCCTGCTGGAAACTTGGATTCTGTGCCTCTCCACTCTTCCTCCAGACTCTGGGACCTTGATTTCCAA
Organism: Cranoglanis bouderius; assembly: GCA_023630585.1. Lineage (NCBI taxonomy): Eukaryota > Metazoa > Chordata > Actinopteri > Siluriformes > Cranoglanididae > Cranoglanis > Cranoglanis bouderius. Next base: position 9,155,838 of record CM042542.1, on the reverse strand, counting down.
ATGAAATGCAAAATTTCCTTTCATCTGAAAAGAGGACTTTGGACCACTGAGCAACGGTGTTTTGAATAAAAAGGTGTTTTGAGTTAATTAGCTGATTAGAGCTCTTCTCAGGTCGACATTGCTGTATTATAAAGTCTTTATTCTAATATTTTTGAGATACTGGATTTTTCCAGTATCTCATTTCCATGAGCTGTAAGCCGTAATCATCAAGATTAAAACAAAGAAGGCTTGAAATATTTCACTACATGTGTAATGAATCTAGAGTATATGAGATGCGCCTGTATATTACTGATTGGGGGGCATTTTCTGTTCACATGATGCCTACCTATAGTTTTCTGCTGAGGCATTTTCTGATAAGGTCACAGTAATAAAGTAGACAAAATAGCACAAAAGGTATTGAGGTATTGCTTGTAAAACAATGTATGAGTGCTACAATATGCCAGTTTGATAAGGTAGGACAAATTAAACACTGGCTCTCCATGCTCAGTCAAAGCACCCTAAGTCCATGGGCAAACTTAAAATGTCCTCCTCAGCTGCTCTGAAGTCAGCTAAAAACAAATAATCACTGCTGATTGGGAAGTTATTGACTGCACATTTTTCCTCACAGTAGGCTAGTCTGCCACAGTGTTATCGGGATGTCACTGTTTGTTTCCATATTGAATTTGACAAGTGGAACATTTACTAAAATATATCATTTGAATTTAAAGCCACAACTGTTACACAGGGTGAGATAGGCATGAGAGAAAAATGTTTTCTTTTGTTGTTTTGTTTTTGTTTTTTAAAACAGAAAAATGACTCCATTTATGCCGATATGAAAATAAGCCCTCACACAATGCGTACACAGTAACCACAACAACTCTCTTACCAGTCCTAGCTGGTATTAGCCTAGCTTGCTATCTAGATTAGATTTATCAGCAGCAATAAAGATGAAACAGATTGGTGTAACTCTGCCAGAGAGGCTGTTTGCCTTCATTGTAGCTTTGAAGGCAGAAAATCAAGAGAAGCCGTCAAGACCTGATTATGCGTCTTGATTGTATGCAGCCACAGTTAAAGTGGGACTTCACATCATGTAATGAGAAATGTCCCATTCTAAAAAATAGCCAAGGTATTATTTTTAATCATACCGCAATGTTGGAATATTGCTAGTGGAAGACTGTTGATTCAACATGTCATAAACCGTAAACGTGACTCATTTTTCATCAGCACTTAATGTTTAAAGTTTGCTTTTCTTGCATACCCTCCCAACTTGCAACTCTGGCTGGGACTTTGGACTCTCTACTTTGTGACCATTAAAATCACTAGCAGCAGTACTTTTTGTCTAAAAGTGCCTACATTGCCGTAGGATTACACGTAAAACATTTGGTGGTGGTTGAGAACAAAACGCCAAGTGTGAAAGCAGTCTTATTCAACTTTTCATTAAAGAGTGTGAAAATGTGTTCCAGATACACATTTAACAGCTGCCCCAAAAACTGCCCTAAGGCCTCTGTAATAAGTATGTTTTGAGTCAAATGGTTTTCTGTTCTTTCCTCAGAACAGTGAAATGTGTGAAATCTATTGTCTGTGGTAATCCTAGGTGCACTAGATAGAGATTAGGTGGAAAAACATTGGAGTATTCCTTTAAGCCCCAGCACATTTATTAGCAAGTATTTATTTATGTTTTTCCTTCTCTGTGTTCAGATCTGGCGTATGATGTTTGGAGGACGCTATCTCATCCTGTTGATGGGACTTTTCTCCATTTACACTGGCGCCATCTACAACGAGTGCTTCAGCAAAGGCCTCACTGTCTTTCCCTCCTCCTGGCACATTCGCCCCCATGCGAGCCACTACAACTGGACGTACGTCTCTCTCTCACACACACAAAAGAAAACCGTTGTTTTTACTTCTTTTTTAAGTGTATGAGAAAACGTTAAAAATGCTATCTTTTTCTGTCAGTGATGAGATTTTCAGGACAAACGCATATCTCTCACTGGATCCAAAGGTTACTGGAGTATTCACTGGGCCCTATCCATTTGGCATCGATCCGGTAAACCTTCTTCTAATACCAGTAGACCAAATGACACAGTGGTATTTCATGTATAGAATTCATCTCACCATTTTAACAGCATTGCTTGGTTCTTACATTGTGAATATTGAGTGGGATGAAATGTTCTATATGTTGTTTATTTCATTAGAATCAGGAAGGTATTAAATGGTATGCTCTGTTTGTGTACCTTTTCAAATGGCATTTTGGGTTTAGCCGCACATTTTAGAGTTAATCACTTATTGTGGTAGAACTGTACCCTCAAGCACTTCTTTGATTGATAATGAATGACTTATAGCAGTACATCTAACATGAAATAATAATTGCGTGTCCTCCTTCTCACAGTCTTGTGACAACTGATGTTTAGGGTTTCCTCTTCTTTACTCCTACATCCCTGATTATAATTTTAATTACTGTGCATGTAGTGCCTCACTGTGTTTGGAATGGTGGTGTTAACCTGGGAAAATAAATGATTGATCTCTGTTATCTTCAGATCTGGGGAATGGCTAATAACCACCTGACGTTCCTTAACTCCTATAAGATGAAGATGTCGGTGATTATTGGAATCATCCACATGTCGTTTGGTGTCTGTCTGTCTATGTTCAACTACATGTGAGTATCTGTGCTTGTTTTTTCTCCATTATTACCTGTGCTGTGACTTCCTGTAATTACAGTGTGGGTGTGTCTGTTTCTCTTTCCCTCTGTAGACACTTTGGGGAGATAAGCAGTGTGTTTCTGGTGCTGATACCTGAGTTGTGTTTCATGCTGTGTTTGTTTGGTTACCTGATCTTCATGGTGATTTTTAAGTGGGTTGCTTATGGCCCTATGCACTCAGACAAAGCGCCCAGTATTCTCATCCACTTCATAGATATGTTCCTGTTTACGGAGAATAAAGACAATCAAGAACTTTACAGTGGCCAGGTTTGTGAGAGATGTCTTTTTAAAATAATGCTGCCTTTTTTCATTAATGAGCACAACAGTCAAAATGAAATATATTGATACTGCTTTGCCTGTATTATATGCATCATAAATACCTACTGATATACATATATACAGTTGCAATCTGAAAAAAAAAAAAAAAATCAACCCCCATTGCAAATCAGGTTTATTGTAAATTTACAGGCTTTCAGCTGTTTGCAATGAACAAATCAAACAAAAGCAATTGAAATAGTTCAACACAACGAATGCTTCAAGTGGTTTCCCCAAATTCAACTGAAAATGCAACTTATAATGACTTCTTCAGTCTCAAAATTATTCGACCCCCTGAATAGAATCCCTCGCAACAGCACAAATATGCAAAACAGGAGTTGTCTCAAGCAACCCTGATGCAACTAATCAAGGGCCTCATTAGTTGCACCAGGTGTGCTTGAGCTGGAACACATGAAATACCTGAACTGGTCAGGGGTTTTTTGAGTGTCACATTTGACTGCATGTTAGAAATAAGGTTAGGTCAAAAGAATGGTCCAAAAAGTTAAGAGAAGAGATCATCGCCCTTCACAAGCAAGGAACAGGATACAAAAAGATAGCGAAGGCACTGAACGTTCCTAGAGACACCGTTTGAAGCATGGTTCGCAAGTTAAGGGAACAGTGGTTACACTACTTGGACGGGGCAGTACTTGGACAGAAAAAGGAAGCTATTAACGGCTGCAACCATATTTCCGAGAAGGCAGGTTGGGAAAAACCCTCGAGTGATTGCAAAAGACCTGCAGCAAGATTTGGTGGCAACAGGCACTGAGGTTTCAGTGAGCACAGTATGGCACGTACTAAACGCAGAAGGTTTCCATGCCAGAACTCCAAGACGTACACCACTACTGACCCAAAAGCACAAGAAAAGTCGGCTCCGGTATGCTCAAAATCATATAAAAAGACCACAGAAATTTTGGGATTCTGTTCTGTGGAGCGATGAAACTTTTCGACACGATGGATCAGCGGTATGTCTGGAGGTAGAATGAAGCATACGCTGAAAAGAACACTCTGCCCACAGTCAAGCATGGTGGTGGCTCTGTGATCCTCTGGCACTGGAAACCTGAAGCGTGTGTAAGGCAAGATGGATTCATTGAAGTATCAGGAAATCCTAGGAGAAAAAGTCATGCCGCCTGTGAGGAAGCTGAAGCTTGGGTGTCATTGGACCTTCCAACGGGACAATGATCCCAAGCATACCTCAAATTCCACCAAGGCTTGGTTGCAGAAGAAGTCCTGGAAGATTCTACAGGGCCATCACAGTCACCTGACTTGAACCCCATAGAAAATCTCTGGTAGGATTTGAAGAAGGTGGTTGCAGCTCGCAAACCCAAGAATATTACTGAACTGGAGGCCATTGCTCATGAGAAATGGGCTAAGATTCCTCAGGAACACTGCCAGAAACTGGTGTCTGGCTATGCATCTCATTTGCAGCAGGTCATAACAGCAAAAGGGTGCTCTACTAAGTACAAAAGATGTTTGCCATGAAGGGATTGAATAATTTTGAGACTGGAGAAGTCATTATAAGTTGCATTTTCAGTTGAATTTGGGGAAACCACTTGAAGCATTCTTTGTGTTGAACTATTTCAATTGCTTTCGTTTGATTTGTTCATTGCAAACAGCTGAAAGTCTGTAAATTTTGACAATAAACCTGATTTGCAATGGGGGTTGAATAATTTTGATTGCAAAGAACAAGCATACAAATAATTGTCAGTATTTATTAATGGAGGATTTTGTTTTGCACCTCAATATCACTGTATTTCATTTTGTCTACTTTGGTCTTGTAATTATGTATACATTTAAAAACAATTTGTTTTGAGTTACTGAGAGTTAAAGCAGTATTAGTCCCAACCACTGACATGATGCAAATTTGTGGCCAGTTGTCATATAATTCACTGGCCAATCCTTTAAGATTAGGTTTGGGGTCAGGCTTATATTTAGGAGTAGTTATAATGACAGTAATATTGATGTATGGTAATCATTAGAGACAGTTGCACTCTTTAAATTGTGTTAGATATGAACAGTGTTACAGTGTCTCTGTTCTCTCTGTAGATGACGGTGCAGAAGGTTCTGGTGGTTCTGGCATTGTGTTCAGTTCCTGTGCTGCTGCTGGGAAAGCCCATTCATGAGTACGTCACCTTCAGGAAAAAGAAACGCCAGGCTGCTTTAAGGGTTTGTGTATGACCTTACAGTTCAGGGCAAAAGTTTGCATCCCCCATCTTTTTTCGGGAAAAAGGAAAATGTACTTTAAAAAAATAAAATAAAAAATAAGAAAAGAAATTCCAAAATGTTAAAAATGTATATTGCAACAAGACATCAAACCATTCCATTAGGCAAAACTAACAGGAAATAAAATTTTTAAGAAGAAGAAGCTGAAGCTTTTGCCAGGAGCCTAATGGTCTTGAACCTAATTTGTAAAAGGCAGTGTATAATATTAGAGATTAATATATATACTAATATCAGAGTATATTTGTCACATTCAGTAAGGGAAATGCAAGCTTATGAATAATATTATTTTGCTATTTTTTTCCACTATTTTTGTTGCTTGAAATGTCTTTTTGATATTAAATCAATTTGTCTTTTTGACTTTATCCTAAGGGTATGCAAACTTTTGCACTTGATCATAAGAAAACTAGACACATAGTTCTATGTGTGCTTGCATTTTGACATGCCCCGTTGCTCTACAGGGTGACAGGCGTCCTCTACTAGCAGAAAATGGCACAATAAATGCTCAGCAGGACGAGGTCGAGACGAAAGCAGAAGAGGAGGAGGTGAGTTAGAGAAAATTGGGGAGGGGTGGGGGGAGCACAACTTCACTTAAGGCCGGTGTGTCTTTGAATTTTGAGTATCATACAATAATTTATAGTTAACACTATCAGCTTAAGCTAACTAGTTAGAGTACTTTGTCAAATTGAAAGTTACTGCACAGCTAACATGGGGAAAGCAGTATTAAATGTCGTTCAATTAAAACGCGCATCAACGTAAAGCCGAAGATCAGAATGGTTCAGTAAAGACTAGCCTGCTAATGTTCAGCATGCCAGTTAATTTTAGAAACGTTTTCATCTTTAAAAATTTTACTTTGTATTTGCCAGTGGGTACCAACAAATGCCATGTTTTGGATGTCACCTTTTACAAGTTCCTCAGGCACTTAATACGGTCATAGCGGGAGCTTTAAATTCACCTTATGCCCATGGAAGACTCTGGCCACCTACTAATTGTATTAGAAGTATGACAAAGGAAATGGCAGACAACAGCAGTTAAGTTGTGATTAGACAGTATGAAAATAGCGTAGGGCTTGTGATTGTTTAATTGTGAGATGTTGCGCTATTGATTGATTTCACTCATATGATCCCTTCTGTCTGTCCTTGTCTTTTTAATTGTGTTGAACAGGAGTTTGATGGACCCAATGTTTTCATGCACCAGGCCATCCACACCATAGAGTACTGTCTGGGCTGCATCTCCAACACTGCCTCTTACTTGCGTCTGTGGGCCCTCAGTCTGGCTCATGCCCGTGAGTGTGTGTCGTAACTCCTGCTGCCATAGTTAGCATCTAGGTTGATCATACACTTAAATGTAGAATAGTATTTCAATTCCCAGGTGTAAAATGATATAAAGGGTTTGTATGATCGCAAACCTGAGTGTTATGTTAAATATCCAGGAAAGTTTGAATGGAAAAGAACACAGACGCGTGATAAATACTGTTGAAGGACTGTTCATCTGAACTCTCTGATTAGACTGATCTGTGAGAATTGGCCTAATATTTTAGCATGATTTATTGACAGCCCTCTGTCCAAGACTCACAGCCTGCTATAACATTCAAGCAGAATAAAACACAATGGCTCAAGCAGGATGAAATCCACCACACGCAAACCAAGTTTGGTGGGCGGGTGGTGGCGGACAACATTAGGCTCGTCTTATGCAGGCTTTACTCAAAATCAGCCCTGCCCACTTTATACTGAAAGGAGATCAATTCTGACAAGTAATTGTTGACATTGTAAAGTTACATTGTAAAATTCTTATTTTGTACATGCAACATGTGATTTAAAATAACAGCAAATATCCTGTTTTCACTGTGTTTTACAGAGTTGTCAGAAGTGCTTTGGGAGATGGTGATGCACATATCCTTCGAAGACACTGGCTACGTGAGAAGTGTAATAATGATATTCGTATTTGCTTTTTTCGCCATCCTGACAGTCTCTATTCTTCTCATCATGGAAGGTCTCTCGGCTTTTCTGCATGCTCTGCGACTTCACTGGTGAGAGCAACACACATACACTCATACAGTAATTTATGGGACAGACTGTTTTGTCTGAGCATGTATATGTTTATAATCCCTCTATTAATTCTCACAAGAAATAAATCTCTTTTTCCACCAGGGTCGAATTTCAGAACAAGTTCTACAGTGGCACAGGCTACAAGCTCAGTCCATTTGCATTCACCTCCTTAATCTGCTTCTCTTCGACCAACTGATGGTTTGTTATCGAATCATTTTGTGCCTACGCAATGCATTTTAATCCAAACATTTCAAAGTGGTATTGTTTAATTTATCCATGTCATCTTGGGGTTTATGGTGAAGAAGCTCCTTTTCCAGATCAGTCTTCATGATGGTGGAAGATTCCCTTTTTATGTTTATCTGAAATCAGTTTTAGGGTTTCTTATAACGGTTTGAGTAACAGCACCTCATAACTCTCATAATAAACAAGATCATATTGTTAAGGGACCTGATATTATACATGATGCATTCCACAGCGTTCATTCAGATAGACCGAGCACCAAAATGTAACTCAGGGAGATTTTATCCGTGTCAAAGACTGTTCCTGTCTGTGTGTGACAGTAAGGTTAAACTTCAGACTTTTCTTTTTACTCCAATAATGTTAATCAGTGAATTTAAAAATTCACATGAATCAAAGGGAATTATTTGGTCCAGGGGTTTGCTTCTTGCTATGTGGTTTTTATATAAATTAACAATTGTCTTGATGTCCTGCATGTAGAGTCTTTTAATTACTTTCTTTACCAATGAGATATGATTTAGAACTGAAATATGTAACGCTGCAATACAAGTTAATACACAGTCAATAAAACTTCCCATATTTGTGTGCGTGTGTATACATTTCTGTGTGTAGGTCTCCCCATGCCCTTGCAATTCAAACATGTATTTGTTTCATGCAAAACATGTATTTGAGTAATTCTTTCTGATACAGAAATATGAAGACGGCCCAATATTTCTCTTTCACCCATTAAAGACAATATGTAACATAATCTAGTTACTTATTATATTAGTCTTTCCATAACCAGCCACAAAACACCACCTACATTACAAAAATTGCACTAAGCCAAAGGAAAAAAACAGTACATTTTCTCTAATCCTTTAACACACAAATGTATACTTTATCAATCTGCTGTATGACCCAGCTATTAGTGAAAAACTTCTACTTAAGATTATGATCCTATTGCAGTAATTTTAAGCTTCACCAATAATCAGGTTCACTCACTCTTACACACTCTACCGCTCAAACACGCATATGCACACACGGTTATGCAGCTTAAACTTCAGATACATACACGCACTAATAGGTAATAAGAAATGGGTAATACAACACACACACATACATAGTCAAGAAAATATAAAATGTCATTTCTGATTACTTTCCACAGCCTTCAATGTATTTATGTAGGTATATGTGCATATTGAAACGATTAGTTATACATTTTTAGAGTTAGTTATTTACCTCAGTGTCCTTAATTCTTTACTTTTTACTGTTCCCATGAGAATGAAATGACGCAGCATAGCGATCACGTATAAAATAAAAAATTTAAATGTCCAAACAAAAGTGGTATTATTTACATGACGACGCTGCAGCTGCTATGAGTAAATGCAGACACATTCGTTTAAATTAAAATCGTACTTTTTATATTACATTGACAAATCTAACCTAAATTTCATATTTCAATCATTTATTCAGAGCTGGAATTTCCATTGCTGTATTTGAATGTCTCCTTTGCTTGTTCATATCTTCCCCTACTTGTGTGAGTGTTTAATTTGTTGCGTTTATTAAATAGTTTACATCGATCTGCTTGTTTGTTAAGCCTCTCCTTAAGAAACCACAACTAGATCCTAGTAGATTAGTAAATTATAGACCAATCTCAAACCTTCCATTTAAATCTAAAGTATTAGAAAAGGTTGTGTCTGCTCAATTATGCTCCTTTTTGCAGAATAATGGTATCTATGAAGAATTTCAATCAGGTTTTAGGCCCCATCACAGCACAGAGACTGCACTCATCAAAATTACAAATGACTTGCTTCTAGCATCTGACCAAGGCTGCATTTCACTGCTTGTTTTGCTTGATCTTAGCGCTGCGTTCGACACTATAGATCATGACATTCTCTTAGATAGATTACAAAACTACATTGGTATTCAGGGACAGGCATTGAAATGGTTTAAATCCTACCTGTCTGACTGCTACCATTTTGTTTGTTTAAATGATGAACTTTCTGACATAACGGCAGTAAAGTATGGTGTGCCACAAGGATCAGTATTAGGCCCCCTGCTGTTTTCTTTATACATGCTGCCCCTTGGTAATATTATCAGAAAACACGGGCTAAATTTCCACTGTTATGCTGATTATACTCAACTATATCACAAGACCAGATGAAATTTCTAAATTTTCCACGGTAATGGAATGTGTTAAAGACATTGAAGACTTGATGACCGGTAATTTTCTTTTACTAAATTCAGATAAAACAGATATATTGCTAATTGACATCAAATCGTCACATCACAAGCTCTACGCGTGCTGCTCCTGAGGTGGCAGTGGGCCCGACCCGTTCTGCTCTCTGAACCGGCCTGGTCTGTCCTGGTGCCCTGCTTCTGGGGTTCTAGTCACTAGGGGTCGCTCGCTGTTGCTGAGGATTGGTTCCATATGAACAGCCTCCACAAACAATTCACAAACAGACTTTTGCGCTCGGGTCTCCATCGATGGACAGTTCATGACTTCAGCAGAATAATGTTGAGACTGTGGTGAATCTCCTGACTACACAGTTGCACTTTATATCATGTATCATACAGTTATAGAAGGGATTCACTTATAATTACACTATCCAGTGTCACCCAGATGAGGATTGGTTCCCTTTTGAGTCTGGTTCCTCTCAAGGTTTCTTCCTCATGTCGTCTCAGGGAGTTTTTCCTTGCCACCTTCGCCACTGGCTTGCTCATTGGGGATAAATTTATCGATTTAAAATTTAGATCCAAAATTTATGTATCTCTGTAAAGCTGCTTTGTGACGATGTCTATTGTTAAAAGCGCTATACAAATAAAACTGAACTGAATTGAATTGAATTGTTTCCCATTTTAGAGTTATAGATAAAAGATGCGATATAGACATCATTAAAAAATATTATTTAACAAAATTAGGGTTGGGGGTTCGAATCCCACCTCGGCCCTGTGTGTGTGGAGGTTGCATGTTCTCCCAGTGCTTCGGGGGTTTCCTCCGGGTTCTCTGGTTTCCTCGCCAGTCCAAAGACATGCATTGTAAGCTGATTGGCATCTCTAAATTGTATGTAATGTGTGAATGTGTGTGCGATTGTGTCCTGCCATGGGTTGGCACCCTGTCCAGGGTGTCCCTGCCTCGTGCCCTGAGTTCCCCCACCATCCTGTGTAGGATAAGCTGTATGGAAAATGGATGGATGGATGGATTTCAGTGTCTGGACCCACATGCATTAAGTGAGCCATTCCACTGAATGGGTGACATTTGCCTGTTGTAAGTTTTAAAAATTAAACTTCATTTTTTATCTTTTTTCAACACTGAATCTAATAACACACATATTTCACTGTTCAAAATGTATACTGGTCAATCTCGGGTAACTTTATTTCATTTTTTACAAGGTTTCAAATTGGGATATGGATGCATTTTTCTTAGTCCTGTTACCAAAAATCATGTGTTTTTTTAAAAAGCAAGTTTAAAAGCAATGTCAACTAATTTCTTTGTTTTCCTCTCACAAAAGGGTTTATTTTAAAGGGATGTTTGGTTGCGTGTTTAAATAATTGATATTTATCACAAAAAAAAAATCACTATACATGCACACAATGTTTTTTTTGTTTTTTTTTTTAATGCAAAGCCATTTTTTCATTTCAAAGGAGACCTAAACCTCAGGTTTAATTTTTTTTTTTTATCATGTAATTAATTAAACTATTGGTTAAATGATGGACACAATTCAGAAAAGCAGTGGATTAACTTTATTTTTTAGAGAAAAACAATTTAATAACAGGAATGAACATTGCGTAACAGGAATGTGTATCTGGACTCTGTGTGTGTATGTGTGTGTATGTGTGTGTGTCTGTGATAGAGAGAGTGTGTGTGAGTGTGTATGTCTGTGTGTGTGTGTGTGTGTGTGTGTGTGTGTGTGTGTGTGTATATGTCTGTGTGTGTGTGTATATATGTGTGTGTGTGTGTATATGTCTGTGAGTGTGTGTGTGTGTGTCTGAGTGTGTGTGTGTGAGTGTGTGTATGTCTGTGAGTGTGTATGTCTGTGTGTGTGTGTATGTCTGAGTGTATGTGTATGTCTGTGTGTGTGTGTATATCTGTGTGTGTGTATGTGTATGTGTGTGTGTGTGTTTGTGTGCAGTATGTCTGAGTGTGTGTGTGTGTGTGTGTATGTCTGTGAGTGTGTGTGTGTGTGTGTATGTCGGTGAGTGTGTGTGAGTGTGTGTGTGTATGTGAGTGTGTGTGTGTGTGTGTATGTGTGGTTATTCATTTGCATAAAATATAAATAACAAACACAGAAGACCAGGTAAAAACTTAGTGTAGTTTATTAAGAAGTAGAATAATATAAAAACAGGCCCTTTGCCGTGCGGTGGTGTACATGGCTGAGGAGCTCCTGGGACATGTCGGGGTCAGTTCATGATAAAGCCATAACAACTGCAGCTGATAACGTATGTCCATGAGAGGCTAGGAAAATGGGGGAAAAAACAACACGTGTTATATTATATTATATTTTATGTATTGTAAATAAATATATACACATGCAAAAAGCACTATGAAAGCATAATCCTATAGCAGTGAACATAATCTTAGAATCCTAGCAAATATGTGTAATCTCAAGACTTACATTATAATAGAGATTTAAGTAGTGTGTAAAACACAAAAATATGTTAAAATCATGCACAGAATCTGTAATACATAAAAACAACACTTACCCATGTAAAATGTGGAGATAAAATTGAAGCGAAGAATAAAAGTTTAATATGAGAACCAAAGAAGAGAACGCAGAGAAAAGTTTGCTTGTCTAGACTGCTGGGAGACATTTTGGTAAATTGGGCCACAGAGGTCTTTTATAGGGGGCGGGGCAAGGAGGAAAGAAGGAGGAGAACAAGGAGGAGAGTGTTTTTTTTTTCTTCTCACCTTGAGAAACCTGGTTTTAATGGTGGCTGAAAAACCTGGTTTTCTGAAAACAATGGTGGCTGAATTTTCTGAAAACCAAACATAATGGGAAATGGGGAAAAAATTGTTTTATATGAAGGAGGGGAAAAGAGTATAAATAGGGACCAAACTCAGGGTAGATGGGATCATTCCTGGGACGTCTCATTTGAATTGATCTCAGGTTGGCTGCTATTTCTGGGCAATAAATCTGATTTTTGCTTCTCTCATCCACTGTGTTGTGAGTATTATTTTTTTATTGAATTTAGAGTGTTTTGTGCAGAGGCTACTGTATATCCAGTGGCAGTAAATGCCACATATCTGTGAGTCACATGTCTGTGAGTGTGTGTGTGTGTGTGTGTATGTCTGTGAGTGAGTGTGTGTGTGTGTGTGTGTATGTCCGTGAGTGTGTGTGTGTGTGTCTGTGAGTGTGTGTGTGTATGTCTGTGAGTGTGTGTGTGTATGTCTGTGAGTGTGTGTGTGTATGTCTGTGAGTGTGTATGTCTGTGTGTGTGTATGTCTGAGTGTGTGTGTGTGTGTATGTCTGAGTGTGTGTGTGTGTGTGTGTGTGTCTGAGTGTGTGTGTGTATGTCTGTGAGTGTGTATGTCTGTGAGTGTGTGTGTGTGTGTGTGTGTGTGTGTATATGTCTGTGAGTGTGTGTGTATGTCTGTGAGTGTGTGTGTGTGTGTGTGTATATGTCTGTGAGTGTGTGTGTGTATATGTCTGTGAGTGTGTGTGTCTGAGTGTGTGTGTGTGTGTGTGTGTGTCTGAGTGTGTGTGTGTGTGTGTGTGTGTGTGTGTGTGTGTGTGTGTGTGTGTGTGTGTGTGTGTCCCACACCATCTGGGGCATCCTTCCCGTGGCTTACCTCGGTTCCACGTACCGGCAGTGAATCCTCGCCTGAAGAGCTTTTCTGCAGCACTTGGACTTGGTGGTGGATTGGCTCCCTGTAAGCACAGCATTCACACTGTAAAACTGATACCTCTATATCTTAAGTAACAGTAACTGTAAAACTTAAAAATCAAGTAAATTGTATTACATAAACTAATATTCACACTAATAAATCAATACACCATAGGATGCTACTCACTCCTGTTTCCTATTACTCAGTCCTGTTATGGTTTATATGAGTAACAGGACTGAAGGTAACAGGACTGAATTTTTAGCATAGAATTAGCAAATACATGAAATATAGCCACATGGCATACATGCTAATAGCACGAGGATACTGAGCAAATTCTGGTGATTTACCAAAAATGTGTATATTTAGAATAAAAAAATAACATCTAAAAAATAATTTAGGTAACAGGACAGTACGTTGAGATTGACCCTCTCAGACATAGCTGCAATATCATTAAATATACAGAAAAGAAAATGAGAGGACTTACTTTTGGTCTTCCCATTGCCTTCAGAAGATTCAAATGACGCAACTTCCTGTTGAAAATGTCTTTTTTTTTTTTTTCAAGGAGGACAAAGTGTCTGGATAACAGGACTGAGAGAAAACCCCGGGGACACGACTAAAATGTGTATTTTATCTAAAATGTTATGGATTTCTCATGAAAAAAAACAACAAAAAAACATTTTAAATCATAGATTGGATATAAAGTCACAGAACAATGGGGGAAAAAGATTTCTGAAGGACTTTAATCATTATATTTCAATGTAAAGTACAGAGATAGAGAGTGGGGACATGCAAAAAATGCTATTTTTTAGTGTTCTAGGTAGTTTTTATTAATGTTTTTAATTATATATTTTAAATTTGCAGTTAGCTTAATGTGAAGGACACTTTGCTTAATAATAAAATGTATATTAGAGTTAACTGTCATGCATTTTTATATATATAATGTTCTGGGGACTGAAATGTCACCCATTCGGTGGAATGGCTCAAATTTACACAGTAGGAAACGTAACAAGCAAATAAGAATTCTATATTTTGGTAAATAAACATGTTACAAGACAAAAAAAACACCTCCCATAAATCACAGAAAACTTGAAAATGCAATAACGTGATTTATAATGTAAATGTGTTTAAAAACCAAACTGTATATCAATCAATGACTGTGGTAGAAATAACGGAAGCTTGTCGGGCGCTTTAAACGTCAGTGCGTTGTGCCGATGACGTAATGACGTAATGACGCATTCCGTCCCGCGCGAATTCCAAATGTCGGAAGAGTTGACCATACCAAACATTACCAAAAAACCAACAGGGGTTCTGCTTTCTGTCTGATTAGTAGCGGTTAATACCAGGATGGTACAAGAGTTTCATGTTCTGAGGTGTTTTTCTTGTCAGACATTTCAAGTACAGCAGGTAAACACGTTAATTCATCTCCAGACTCTTACTTTTTTATTTTATAAATTAACATAAACAGAGGTTAGCTCGCTTGCTAAGTTAACTGGCTGGTGTCTGATTCGTTCCTTCTCTAAAATATGTCTGTTATCAGTCATTAGGCGCTCAGAAAAGGGTTCTTGTGTCGGAAATGAAATAACTAGCACTATAACGCCTTATAAACCGAAGCAGGTCCAAACTCACAGCTCTAAGACAGAAATACTTCAGACATGCTGAGCCATTTGAATTTGAAGTCACCTTTCAAATGACCACCACGTTAAAATAAAAGGGAAACCGCCACAGACTTTAAGTCTCTTATGATCTAGGACAAGTGTGAATTTTAGGTGCCATAAAGGATAATGTAGTTTAAATCTCAGTTGTGTTATTTCAGTAAATCATTGTGTTAAACTGCATTACAGCGCCCTCTACAGCCACTGCTGCCTTTTTTTTTTTTTTTTTCCCCAGGGGAAAGTAGTTAAAGGTACGCTCAAGAAGTCGCCAGATGACGTCACTGACTTTTGCATACTAATTTATTCATGTTCATTGGCATATGAAATTACAAATTAGAGTAAGAGGATTTTCACATAGAATATAGTTTTATCAAAATGGAAAATAATAAATGATATTTTTTCTTATAGAAGGAAATAGTCATATTTGGTCATGACACAAGAAACTAAACTTTTATGCATTTACAAAATACTACACTTTCTAGAACACAGACAGAAAGAAGCAGTGACATTGAGTAGTCATGAAGGAAATGTTTACTACTTGTAAATATCTCCAAGAAAAGAGTTTAAAATGAAGAAGCGCAAGGGTGGGAAGAATAGTGGTGATCAGTGATTGGTCGTTGGGAAACGGTGGTGATCAGTGTCTGGCCGTTGGGAAACGGTGGTGATCAGTGTCTGGCCGTTGGGAAACGGTGGTGATCAGTGTCTGGCCGTTGGGAAACGGTGGTGATCAGTGTCTGGCGGTTGGGAAACGGTGGTGATCAGTGTCTGGCCGTTGGGAAACGGTGGTGATCAGTGTCTGGCCGTTGGGAAACGGTGGTGATCAGTGTCTGGCCGTTGGGAAACGGTGGTGATCAGTGACTGGTCGCAAGCACAACACAGTCTGGCTTTAGACACTGATGGTGAGGGGAGTGAACCTGTTCTCTCAACTTGTATAACAGCAGCTCTGGTGTGACCTGGACAACCATATAGAGTTCAAGACAGTCAATAACATGCTCAAAAGTCGCTAGATTTGTCACTACGCTGTTTTATTTTTATTTATTAATTTAAAAAAAATTAAAGTCACTAAAGGGGTCTAAAAAAAAAAATCAGCAAATCTACTGACAAAGTCTCTAAGTTGGCAGCACTGTCTACAGGACAAGGTTAATTTTCCATTACTTTACTCAGTGCTGTCTGTTTAATGAAATTCGTCCAGTTTAACTGATTCCCCACCAGGCATATGTCTGCTGTGCTCTGTGATGAGAAACAATATCACTCCTTAAGTGTAAGTGTAAACATGCCTTTAAAAATAATTAAATGAACTGTTATAATATATTATTTTATAATATTAAAATAATATTACTTTACTTTTGGTTGTTCTCCATTGATAAATATTTATATGTAGAAACAGTTCATTTCATAATTGGTTCATCAAATATTATTTGGTGTGATCACCCTTTGCATTTAAAAGTTTTCTTAGAGACACTGTTTTAAAATGAAATTGGCTGGTAAGCTTTCCCAAGCATCTTGGAAAACCTGCTACAGTTTTTCTGGAGAATTTGGTTGTCTCACTTACCTCTGTTTCAGCAGGTAAAACCTGACAGCCATCATTATGTTTTTATCTGGTTTATTACTAACGTTACTTTTGCTGTAGTAATGAATTATTTGTAAAATTAACACATTAAATCTAAAATGTGGTCTTTTCTGCTGAATCAGTGATGCAGAAGACCTGAGCATACAGTATAAGGCAAAATGTGTTTATGTAGGATATATTTAATTTAGGGCGCCTAAGACCTTTGCACATTACATCTAGTCTGGTGACAAACCTGAGCCACAATAACAGTTATTTCATAGAAGATTGTGTGACTCTACAAAAATGAAATCATGGTTATTAAACATGGTACCATCTTATCTTCTTTATCCCATAATATTTTGGATTACCTCCAGTAGGTAGACGTAGAAGCAGCTTATCTCCGAGACTAAAAGCCGAATTCCTGTTGTCTAGCTAAACTGTAATCTTATTGTACTTCAGGTCAAAAAGAGCAAAAAATGGAGCTGCAAGTTGTGTGGGGAAAAACAGTCACTTATAAAGGTAAGTTTCTTTCATTAAATTGGACTAGGCTTTGTGGTGTTCCTCTGGCTCTGTATTCGTTTTGTTGCAAGGAATATGGCAGAGGAACCGGTGCGGACTGCAGACGCCACGTACAGAAGCTGAATTCGTTGCGCGGAGCGCTGCTAGAGGTAGAAAATGAAAGAGCCTGGACTCAGTGGTACGTCCCCGT
Organism: Cranoglanis bouderius; assembly: GCA_023630585.1. Classification (NCBI taxonomy): domain Eukaryota; kingdom Metazoa; phylum Chordata; class Actinopteri; order Siluriformes; family Cranoglanididae; genus Cranoglanis; species Cranoglanis bouderius. The sequence continues at coordinate 9,138,631 of CM042542.1, read as the reverse complement.
TATATCCCGTTACGTTCCCACTTATGTTTCTTTAAACGTTTACAGAGTATACAATAACTTGCGTAAATCTTTTATGACTGTCTCCTTTTCAAAGGGAGAAGGAGGAGGAGTGTGAAGTTGATGTCGGCCCTGGAGATGAGACTCAAAAGGTCAGGCATGTTCTGTGCCTGGACATTTTCACTGACATGCACAAGCCCATAATTCACACCATGTTGGATAACCAGAAACTAGTACCAGATTAACAATAAAACATCTTTCATTTGCGTTTTACCTTTGCAAATACATTCACTCCAACTTGATGTGGTGGTGTTATTAATTCAGGTCTTTGAACAGATGCACAACATTTTCCATTTGGTGACAAAGTTCAGTCGCTTTAACATTTTCCTTTATCCAAACAGAAATTGCACAATTTCTGAATCATATGATGTGGACTGTTGAGGAGATAGATAGATTTTTGTCCAAACAAGTAACACACATGCTTCTCAATGACAGTTTCAATTAATGATGGACACTTTGACATTTGGGTATCTGTTTCTCCATTGTTGGCTTTGATTTGGTTTGAGACCACATTGGTCTTTGCCTTCAACATGCCAAGAGGTTTTGGTTAAGAGAAAATTGAGTTTTCTCAATTGGATACCCCTCAATTGGACACCCCTTTAACTGTTTAAAAAAAAAAAAAAAAAAAAAAAAAAAAGGTCATGGACCCCCTCAGTGCAGATTTATTTTACTAATAAACTATTCCACAAACGAGGCCCATGTTTTAAATGTGTAAAGTAATATTTTAGCTATTAATTGCACCAGTTGTTTTTTTTTCCATTTCTGAATTTCACCCAGAGTAACAATTTTTAAAAATAAAATTGTCTTTTGATTCCACTTCATATTATTTATAGGCATAATAACTTTGAAAATGTTAAGTTGCAGTTTCCCCAACTGTAACAAAGTTAGGAAACTGCAGACTCCTGGCTTTGCACACCCTTAAGTGGCAAGGACAGTGACACATACCTTACATGCAAATGCATCATTTGTTACAGTGCCAAAGATTCAGTATTAGCTACAGATACAACTACAGCAGGTGTCTCCATAGTATAGTTTGACTGCAGGTCTTCTTTCCAACCAGGCAGGAATATAATTTAAAAAATAAATCTCAGCTATTTGAAGACACAGACCAGTTAATTAAACAAGTTGAATTATATTCTGATTGGGGAACAGTATATGTTTAACCACTGTTCTCTGTATGACCTGAACAGCGTTGTATCTTGATCTAACTACTTGATCTTGAAAAATTGACATGGCAACTTTTTAGGTCAAAGTATTTTGCCACTTTTAACCTATTGTCTGGTTATCAAGTGGGTTTTTAAAAAAAAAAAAAAATCATTTTCATTTTCTTGTAAAAGTTCCCAGAATCAGACACAGAATATCCAGGGCACAGTAAACACACATGCTGATATTTCTACTTTTTTGTTTTATACGTTGGTATTGAATTTCTTTAATAGAACTACTCATCTTGTATCTACCATCTCTGTGCAGGGACAGACACAGGTTGTAAGCCGCTGGAGTAAATATGTGGACCAGAAAGAGAATGGGCCCGAATGTGATGAAGATGAGCATGAGGAGGAAGAGAATGTTTACACAGACACAGAGCAGTGCCGTCAGCGTAATAACATCAGGTTAGGACAATGGCTCTGCTGTTGTTTTTCTCCCCCCATTTTAAATCACAATGAATTTATCAGCAGTCGGAACAGTCCAGGTTTTTGGTTCACTACAAAAAAAAAAAAAAAAGTATGCTTTGTGAAAAGCATTACCAATAAACTGGGCCATATGGCTGTCTGATTTGGCTAGGAGTTAAACATCTGTCTCGTCTGGATGATGAGATTAGTGATTTGATGTCAGACATCTGCTGTTGTCATTATATTCCTAGCAGAAAAAGGAAGAAAAGCTATACTTCAGGGGCTGCTCGTGGATGCTACACTGTTGGTGGAGATGAGGACGTGGACACTGCTCATTGGGGGGCTATGGGACTGCCATCTCAGGTACATTTTTTTAGATTGTTTTAGCTCATCTCATAAAACCTGTGTTAGGATTCTGAAGGAAGGCGGATGCTACTGAAGAAGCTTTTCTCTCATTTTAGTCGGCCCTGCATTAAACAGTAGCATTAATGGACATTCTTTATACTTTTGGATTTAGTTTACACAGATGAAAATACAAGAGTTAATAGGACTCATAAATACTAAATGTAAAACATGTTCATCCAATCGGAGCAATATTGTGTAATTGATAAGAAAATTGGGTTTATTAGATTTCATTTTTCTGTAAAATGAAATTTGCCACATTAAATCAAGCTGGGATCAAGAATCCTCTCAGCCTCACAAATCAAATGAAAAGTCAATAATACTACTAGACACTAAAGCATCTTACAGATTTAATTTTGAATGAGTAATTAGGGATTTACCCTGGCTGATGTATGAATAAGGCTGAAATCTAGATTTTTTTTAATTGATTGATTAGCTGTCCACTTCACAAAATTAAAATTAAGACTCTGACCTTTTGTGTTCTGTATCTGTTGTAACATGTAATTATGATGATTCATTATACCACCTACAAGAAACTTCAATATAATAAGGAAATATTATATACAATAACTTTGTCATCATATTCTCTAGCATTTGTGCTCTCTGGCTTTGTTGGTATCCCTGCTAACGTAATGCTACATTTATAATCATGTACATGTCTCTTTAAAAATGTACTGCATAAAAATAAAAAAAAGTTTGGCCAAAGTTGGTTTAAGAAGTCATCTTTAACCATCTTTGGACAAAAGTGTGCGTGTCTCATATCTGTTTTCATGTTGCTCGTGTTATTTCAGCCTCGTCGGCATGATGGCACTTTCAAATCATTGCCTCAAGTATCACGCTCTTCAACAGGATTCCCACGCACCAGTACAAGCCAGAGAACTGATGCTCTTTGTGATTCTCCAGCTACATCACTGGGCTCGAAACACATTAGTGCACATAATGGTATATGTTCCCAGTCCACTGGAGCAAATAAGCAGTCTTCTGCGGAGTTAAGCGCCAAGTCTCAGCCCTCAGTTCCCTTAAGCGGTTTCTTTGCACCATCATTCTTTCATCAGCATCCCACTGAATCTAAACTGGAAGCCAAGGACTCCAAGTGGGCCCGATTTCTTCCGTCTGTCCGTATTGAAGAAGACAAGGACGAGGGAGACAGTAGTGAGGATCCCCAGTATGCGGATGTAGACCACTCAGCATTGGCTCAGAGCCCAGTGATGCCTGTAGCCACAGTTCCACTTAAAAAAACAGGCTGTAGGAGCAGTGGAGGAAGTGAAGGAGCTCTATTGGATGAGGTGTTTAGTGTAGAAAAGGTGACTGTTTTTGAGAAACTTAGTCAGTGTGTGACTGGAAATGTGTGCAAACAGCCTAACAGTCCTACCACTGCATCAAGACCTGTTGGCTCTCAAAAGCCAGTGTGTGTTCAGCCACTACCTATTAAAAGACCATGTCCTGCCCTTTCTTTTGACACATTATTCCATACAAATGAGGACTTTGATGACACATATTAATCCATCACTATTTGTCATTGAACTATTGGCAGTGTACCTAGAAATGGACAAAAAATAGCATCCTGGGACTGTGACCAGCCTTGTAATGTTTTAAAAAGTGCCATGATATAAATTAACATTTGAATAATCCACACATCTTGAGAGCTTTGCAGATAATTTATTTGACAGACAAGGCAGGAAAGTGTGTAAAAGTATAGAATATAACGATTCTTTTTCATTCTGACTAACAAATATACTCCATTGATTTTTCCTTAAAGAATAAAACTCTGACTGCCATGTTATAAGTATGAACATGTTCATAGATATTTTTTAAAGTTTACCAGTTTGGAAATTAAATACAAATTTTGTATATAGGTGAAATGACAGATCCAACATAGGACAGTTTGACTGCACTATATGCTAATTCCCATGTTAATTTTTATGTAGGGTCTCAAAGTTGAATAAAATAGAAATCTGTATGATTTAAAATGCCTGAGTAATCAGCATTATGAAAAATTTGTTATAGACTTAGAAAAGGCAGAAATGGTTAAATGGGTTAGCATGGGGTTTTCAAAATGATTACTTAAATGCAACCCCCATTTTTTTAAGCCCTTGCTTGTGCTTCACTTCCGTTGGCCTGGGGATTTGGCGTACTGGATAGTATCCAGAGCAGCTCCTATATCGTAGTTCTTGGTGTGGAGCAGCCTGGTCAGCCAACCACCTTCATCTGTGAAGCCCATGGAGAGCATCTGGGACAGAGACTCCACCAGCTGAGGGTCAGCATCTGAAAAAGGAAATTTCGAGGACCGATCAGGTTGTGAGTATGATGATGGGTGTGTGGTGCTGGGGTGATGATGGAGAATTTAAAAAAAAAAAAACAAAAGAAAAATGGAAACTGGCACATAGCATGTGTCTTAGTGGATGCCCGTTTGTGATTTTTCACTGCTTGCTAGCTCTTGTTAATCTCTGCCAGAATTGTCCAGTACAGCTTTCTGCATTTACCTTGAGGCAGGTGTGGATAGAGGGCAGCCTCACGCAGACCACTGGGGCCTGGGTTAAGGGTGGAGCTGTGGCTGAGTGGAGCAGGGTTATCATTTGCTCCATCCACCTCCATTCTCAGTGACTGGAGCTCGCCTGTGGACGGGTCCACTTCCTTTGAGCTCAGATGGGTCCACTCCTCATCGTTATTTTGGTCTTTCTGATCCTGCAAAATTATCGTAGAGAGACATTTTGAGTCCAAATATTAACGTAACAGCTTTTTAAAAAAAAAAAAAAAAAAAAAGTTTGATATAATGGCATGTTTGTCATACATCTTATTTGGTTACCTTTGGTCCCCCATTGGTACTCCCTACACTGCTTGGACCTCCATCTCTACCCTTGGAAAGGTCTCCGGGGCTACTATCACTCCGGCCACTAGGAGGTCCACTTGATGCAGGAGATGGTGTCACTTTGGCCTTCTTACCCTCGTGCTCTACATCAATGTCCACATCGATACCTGTGGAGTGGCAAATTTATTTAAACAATTGTACATTTTCACCATTTGTTAAAGTCGTCATTGCATAAGCATGTGAAGGGCAGGGCTTTAGGAATACAATCCATATAAGAATGTCTTACATTGACACTTGGTTATATAATGTGGTGACTAGCAAGGTACCTACCAAGGGGGCTCAGCAAAGCAGCCACACCCTCTCCAATGTTCTTCAGGTACTCCATATTGGCCTCGGCAGATGAGGTTCCTTTGGGAGGGGGAAATGTGTTTCAGGTACAACGGCATGAGGGGATGTCAAAGAAAAAGTTCAGCAGCTAGTTTATCATGGGGTATTTGAGTACAGATTGATGTATGGTACTGTGCAAGATTACCATTTTGAGCTTGGCCTTCCTGTGAGTTAGCCTGCTGGGTGCTGGGCTGGCAACCAGATGGCCCAGGCTGGGCCTGGTTTTGAGCCTGAGCCTGAGCCTGAGCTTGGGCCCCAGCCCACATGCAGTGCCTCATCTTGCGCCAAAATTTGCCACGAGGAAACCACTAAGTAAAGAAATTTTATTTTTTAAAACACTGAATCTAAACGTAAAACATTACGTAAACCATAATTGACTTGGACCATAAAAACTAAAAACAGGATCGTTTCCTGGCTGGAGCTCACCTCATACATATTGGCCATGGGGTGAAAAATGGGCAGGAGAGCATGTTCCTTGTGGAGGCCCTTGGCCTGGCAGGTGGAGCACAGGTCATAATTTGGGCACACGGTGCACTTGAAGCGGGTCCCAGCCACTTGTCCCTCACAACCATCACAAGTCACACCAGGGTGAACCATGGGTTGGTGGTGATGATGTGGACCCATATGGGGTGGACCCATATGGGGTGGAGGACCCATTTGATGTGGTCCTGGAGGAGGGGGGAAGGGGAACCCTTGGTCCATATGATGTGGGAAGTCACGCTTGTGCTCCTTTTTTTCTGAAAGTGGAAGATACAAAAGAACAATCTTAGTATTTGGTTAAAGACTCTGTTGAATTGCATGATAATTAACTATGATTATGCTGAAAGATGATGCAGCATTTTCCATAGAGGAAGTCTCGTCACGTTCAAATTTAAAACGACAGTCTAAATGTTGCAGTGTGTTTGACATAACCTGTACAGCTTCCGCTTCCTGATATCTTATCATAGTGATATCTGAACATGTGTGCATCTTACCCTTGATGAAAATGCGGAAGGTATCGTCCTTCACCATAGTCAGTCCCATCATGAGCTCATCATCAGAAGAGAAGGCGATCATGTCTGCATCCTCATCTACAAGAGAGAAGGAGAACACTCAGTGCCTGGTTTTGTACCAACATATTTACGTGGAACGTTTGGTTTAGTATGGTGTTAGACTATCTTTCTGTTTGAGCTCTTCATATCAGCTCTGAAACAAGGAACCTCGTACTGGAGAAAAATATATAAAAGTTATAAAGCGCAACTCCATTTTCTGAAATAGCTACCTCAGGTTCTAGCCACGTTAAACACGGAAATGTCTGTTCATGCTCTAGACTGTGCTCTGTTTGGTGGAGTCAAGCACAGGTGGAAAGTATGCAGGAGATCAAGTCTGAGCAGCATTTCTGCGCCACAATCCAATTAAGAAATTGCATATTATGATAGTGTAAACATATAAATAAATTACTATAAGACAATGTGAAGCAGAATAAAGTTACTCTCTGCTGTTAATGTCCTAGTTTATACTGAAATAATGAATACTCTCCGAAATAAATCTGTACATTTCCTTGTCTCTGGGGAGGTACCTGAAATGGTACACATTTTATACCTAGGAAGGTGGGCCTTTGAAGCCTTTCCATGTGAAAGATGCACATTACAGGTACACAAGATGTGTACCCTTGATTAAAAGGCGATGTAGACAAGTAAAGGTAGAGCTTAGTACTATTTTTCTGAGTGAGAAACATTTATGGGCTTAGCTCATGAACTCAAGATGCCATGGGTAAAGGCATAGTTTTTGTTCAAACCTTCAACAAGACAAGGCATGTAATAATTACAGATTACCTACAGCATAATAAACAAGTCGATAAGCAAGTTCATGAGTTACACAGTCCAGCAAAAGTATTGGCACCGACCATTCATATTACAGCCGTTTTTCTTCTTCCTCACTTGATTACTTGGTTATGACTAACCATATTACAGCTCCACAGAATAAAACTTACCCCTGTAGTACATTTGGAAGGAGACATTGCGGAGGTTTGCGAAAACATCCACCACCTTGCGATTCAAATACTCGAAACTTGTCGAGACGTCCTGATCGACGGCGAAGCGGCGGATCTCCTTATGACAGTCCTCTTTCCCGAGGAGGTAAGCCTTCACTGTCACCGACATGTTGGCGTCTTCTCCAGTTATTAGTTAGAAATACGGGCTCTGGCGTGTGTTGCGCAGCAGAAATTGCGTCCTAGAAAAAGCACGGATCAGCTGACTGCCTACTTCCTGAAGCACTGTGTACAATTCCGCTGTGTGACCTCCTACAGTATTTATACAACGGAGCAGCCAATGGAAACGTCTGGAAGAGTGGAGGGGCGTGGCCAAGTGCTCCTGATGACAAATCTCACTTTAGGTCACTGCGCATGATCCGTGATGCTACAACAACAACAATAACATGAGGGTGGGGCCCCGTAAAGGGGGAGATGAGAAGGCCGAGGAATGACACAGCATTTTCCAGTGGGGGAATTCCCACTGCTATTATCACAGCACGTCTCTGTAAATACTGTAATCTCGTATTATTATGTAGAAACCAAGCGGTAGAACCTTCTAGAACAAATGCTTAGTCGCCCACAAAGCTCTTTAGATTTACTGAAAAAAAAGGGAACCTTTGCTTTATTCACTTTCAAGGTATTCAGTGGCATTTTTAATCAGTACAATTATCAACAGTACCTGTAATGGTTCTTCACTGCAGTTAAATATACACCGAGTGTAAATTATAGGTGTTCGTAATTAGTAGCTGTAATGTATCTGTTTTGGGACCATGGCTGTATTCAGATATGAGGTGATTGGCAAGTGTGTCTTGTACTTGTAAAGTTTCAGATTTCATATCAGTCCCCACTGCTATCCGAGATGTTTTACACAAGTATGCATAAATGCATGTATGATTATATGAATATATGTATTTAAAAATACAGTATCTCACAAAAGTGAGTACACCCCTCACATTTTTGTAAATATTTTATTATATCTTTTCAAGGGACAACACTGATGAAATGACACTTTGCTACAATGTAAAGTAGTGAGTGTGCAGCTTGTATAACAGTGTAAATTTGCCGTCCCCTCAAAATAACTCAACAGACAGCCATTAATGTCTAAACTGCTGGCAACAAAAGTGAGTACACCCCTCAGTGAAAATGTCCAAATTGGGCCCAATTAGCCATTTTCCCTCCCCGGTGTCATGTGACTCGTTAGTGTTACAAGGTCTCAGGTGTGAATGGGGAGTGGGTGTGTTAAGTTTGGTGTTATCACTCTCACACTCTCTCATACTGGTCACTGGAAGTTCAACATGGCACCTCATGGCAAAGAACTCTCTGAGGATCTGAAAAAAAGAAGTGTTGCTCTACATAAAGATGGCCTAGGCTATAAGTAGATTGTGAACACCCTGAAACTGAGCTGCAGCACGGTGGCCAAGACCATACAGCGGTTTAACAGGACCGGCTCCACTCAGAACAGGCCTCGCCATGGTCGACCAAAGAAGTTGAGTGCACGTGCTCAGCATCATATCCAGAGGTTGGCTTTGCAGAATAGACGTATGAGTGCTGCCAGCATTGCCGCAGAGGTTGAAGGGGTGGGAGGTCAGCCTGTCAGTGCTCAGACCATATGCCGCACACTGCATCAAATTGGTCTGCATGGCTGTTGTCCCAGAAGGAAGCCTCTTCTAAAGATGATGCACAAGAAAGCCCGCAAACAGTTTGCTGAAGACAAGCAGACTAAGAACATGGATTACTGGAACCATGTTCTGTGGTCTGATAAGTTTATCTTGGTCTCATTTGGTTCAGATGGTGTCAAGCGCGTGTGGCAGAAACCAGGTGAGGAGTACAAAGACAAGTGTGTCTTGCCTACAGTTAAGCATGGTGGTGGGAGTGTCATGGTCTGGGGCTGCATGAGTGCTGCCGGCACTGGGGAGCTACAGTTCATTGAGGGAACTATGAATGCCAACATGTACTGTGACATACTTCGGAAACTGGGCCGCAGGGCAGTATTCCCACATGATAACGACCCCAAACACACCTCCAAGAGGACCACTGCCTTGCTAAAGAAGCTGAGGGTAAAGGTGATGGACTGGCCAAGCATGTCTCCAGACCTAAACCCTATTGAGCATCTGTGGGGCATCCTCAAACGGAAGGTGGAGGAGCACAAGGTCTCTAACATCCACCAGCTCTGTGATGTCGTCATGGAGGAGTGGAAGAGGACTCCAGTGGCAACCTGTGAAGCTCTGGTGAACTCCATGTCCAACAGGGTTAAGGCACTGCTGGAAAATAATGGTGGCCACACAAAATACTGACACTTTGGGCCCAATTTGGACATTTTCACTTAGGGGTGTACTCACTTTTGTTGCCAGCGGTTTAGACATTAATGGCTGTGTGTTGAGTTATTTTGAGGGGACAGCAAATTTACACTGTTATACAAGCTGTACACTCACTACTTTACATTGTAGCAAAGTGTCATTTCGTCAGTGTTGTCCCATGAAAAGATATAATAAAATATTTACAAAAATGTGAGGGGTGTACGAACTTTTGTGAGATACTGTATGTGCACAAACACACATGGTGGCAGGAAAGGGGGACAAAATAAACTGCCATGTGAAAAAGAACTTTATTCATTCATTCATCTTCAGTAGCCTTTGAATTTTCCCTACGAGGGAGCAGTAAAGGTACTTACTACTTGATCTTATCTTAACTGGTTTATCCTGGTCAGGGTTGTGGTGAATCTGGAGTCTATCCTGGGAACACTAGGCATGAGGCCACAGTGACACAATCATTTACACACACGGGGGCAATTCATCACAGCCAGTCCACCGACCGACACATTTTTGGATGGTGGGGGGAAAAAATAGAGAACCAGAAGAAAACCCACATGGACACAGCGAGAACATGCGAAACTGCTCACAGACCCAAGTAACCCAAGCTTAGGTGAACCATGGACCTTGGAGCTGTGAGCCAGCATTAATACCCCGATGTTCCTCCCAAAAGGAACTAAACTAGATGATTTAAAAAGGCAGCTACGCCCGGAGTCATGTTGGTTGAATGTCTGTGAGCAGTCTTTCAGCTGGAAGGAGGTCTGAAAATTATGATAACGGGCCAAAGAGCAACAAGAGCATGAATCACAAACTATTTCACCTGTTCATGATTTAACACCATGAAATGACTTATTTTAATATTTTTATGTAGGTTTTGTGATGTGAAAATATTATCCCAAGGCCTCAACTGGCATTAAAAGTATGCTTTTCTTCTATGAGCTTTAATGTTTCTTGTAATTGTGCTGGAATAGGTGGATTTAATGCCATAGTCCATTCTGATGCAATCACTACCTCTGAGCAGAAATACTGCTCTATTTGTTTTCCATTAGTTAAACATATCCTAATACAACCCCCTGCTCTATAACACACTTATAGTATGTAGTTGTGTTTTAGTGTACTTATTGTATTTGCAGCTAACTGATACTTCTGAAGTGCTGTGTCATGCTGAGTGAAAATGATTTTTTTTCTCTCACAGGTTAGAGCCGCAATCACATTGCTGGATCACTTTCAAGTTGTTCTATTGCTGCTTTATTCTTGTTCCCCTGAATAAGCTGGTCAGTTGATGACGGCATTTAGAAGGTGTAATCTAGGTTGGGCACTCCAAGTTTAAAGAATATTTTCACTGAAATCACTGTAGACATTATAGTATAGATAGATTTGGAGATAGTCACTCCATAATCCCCATCATTGTCATTTTAGTAGGATATTGTTATATTGGATTACCAAAGAACTAAAAACAACAGCAATGCACGTGAAGCACTTAATTAAAAAAAAAGCACCTTATTTATCACAGACTCCAATATGAAATCAAGTGTTTAAACCAAGTTTCATTCACCAATGTGTACAGTTTATAATATTTCAAGTTCATCTTGTACATTTTGTCTGTCAGATAGTAGTCCTCTGAACACAACCGTTCAGCCAAAGTCTGTGAGAGTATAATCCTGGCTTGGATCTTATATAGAAACACACAGAAAAAGACTAAAACAATATAGGAACTCGTCCAACTGTTCATCATGTCAATAAAATGTTGCCAAGTTGAAACAAGTATTCATTTATTGCATATGTTCTAGATTTAATTTAATGCTCTTGCTGTTACATAATTGTTTCCATTGTTTCTTTGACCTTTTATGGCAGACTGAATTTACATTTGTTTAAATTTAAATTTTGCTTAAATTTATAACAGCCATTCCCATCGGGTTTTATTCCTTACATATCATATACTGATCATGCACATCAATTATCATTTGGTGATTTTTATAATGACATACTTTGTTATTAATTAAGTCATCCTGTTTACTAGTCTTTGCTTCAGCTTACATGCTTCAGCATCCGAGTAGTCTACAGCAAGAAAAGCTAAAATGCCTAAATACAGTTCCACTTTCTTGTACATATATTTATTCTGAATCTGGCCTAGACCATACAGTCAGTAATTTCCCAATGAAAATGCTTCCCACCTGTTTAAATTGGACTTTTTTTTTTTTAACTAGAAAATTGATCACTTTCAGAATACATGGTATGGTCTGCATATTATAGTAAAAGTGGATTAACACAATTTCTTCTCTAGCCTATGTGTGTAAGAAGAATTAAGTACTTTGCAGCTTCTAATCAGACATTTGGCAACTTGTTTTCAAGGCAAAACAGTGAAACAGTATCTGGGACAACTGGTAGTCACTGTGTTAGAAATTTGGTCCAAAAAATCTAAACATCACAATCACAAGTTAAAACAGATTCGTGAAAAGATGACACATTATGGTTAAGATGTGGTCTGTGGCCTTAAAGACCTTAAATCTTAATATAGCCTGGAGAGGTGTCCAAAGTCCGGCCCCAAGGCCAAATGCAGCCCACGGATAAATGGTAACTGGGCTGCAGCTTTTCTGTTAGAATGTCCATTCATATATCCATCCATTTTCTGTACCGCTCATCCTACACAGGGTTGCGGGGGAGCCTGGCGCCTGTCCCAGGGAACTCGGGGCACAAGGTGGGGGTCATCCTGGACATTCACACACTACGGGCAATTTGGAAATGCCAGTCATCCTACAACACTGGGGAACTGGGGGAGGAAACCGGAGTACCCAGAGGGAACCCCCGAAGCACAGGGAGAACATGCAAGCTCCGCGCATGCAGGGTGAGGGCGGAGGCGGGATTCGAATCCTCAACCCCAGAAGTTCAAAGCCACTGTGCCCCCATTAGAATGTATGATATGAAATGTATGATAAGAGGCCCAGCGGCCAAAATGTTTCAATTTTTCCTTTCACCTGACAGTGGCAGCAGACTTCCTTTGACTACACCTGCAAATTCATTTATAGACTGATATTTAGTCATGGCTACAGAAAAAAGTGCAAAGTTAACAGTGAGAAGGGACAAGTGCTGTAATTCCTACACCTTTCACCTGATTTGGATGTAAATCCCTTCAATTTAAAAATGAAACTCCTCAGATATTTTGATGAGCCCCTTAAAAAACAGTTTGGACACCCCTGGCCTAACTGAATACCAAACTTTGATGGTAAAATCCCTATATTAATGTCACCACAAGTCTATCTTTTACTGTCAACTTATATCACTTGCTATCAATGTCTACCATTTATTTAAACGTTTTGACTCAAGTTTGCAAATTTCATTCTCCCTATCATGTTCCATCATGTGAGGGTATATTAATTTACTTGAATGTATTCAGTTATTTGGCATTTAATTAAGCCACAAATTTGATATAAGGACCAGCTATCCCTGCTGAAAACAAACAAACAAACCAACCCTCATATAATTGGTAATAGTTTTAATGGGAACTGTAATGGTCCCTGTGGGTCTCTACTGGTAACTTGTCGTCTTCTGTTGGTGACATGTTATGTCTAGTGGATACCATTAAGGACCAGTAATGGTATTGGTAATGGTTTTAATGGTTAGCTGAAGGTTTGTAATGGTAGTTGTAGTGGAAACCATTATAATTTCTGTAATTTCTTTTTTCAGCAGGGATATGCATTTTGTGAGTTTTTTGTTGATTTAAAATGATCAAATGATTATGGGCCATACCTTTGTTTTGGTTGTTAAATGTTTAATGATTGTGTTGTTACAGGGACCTGTACATACTCACTGAGAAAGGTAAGAATGTTGTCATGCCGCGTGCCGTGACGTAGGCAGTTACCAAACCAGTTACTGCACTATCACCTGACGCTGACTCACGCGTGTCACGTGGTTCCCCCGTCATGACGTGGCCAAGCAGCATCTCATCACGAGCCGCTTAATAACTAAACGAGAAAGCGCGCGAGGTTTCTAGAACAGCTGGAAGTTAACCGCCGTTTTCCTGTATAATGTTTTATCTTATCTAAACACACCTCTACATAAACAAACAAATGACGATTCTAAGACGCGAATTAGCAGAAGGTATTAAAACAAAAGCAACAACAACAACAATATATATATATATATATATATATATATATATATATATATATATATATATAAATAAAACAATTGAATATAATATAATTGTTTCATTGGGAGATTATAAAACGCTTAACGTCGTTTAATGTACTAAAACAACGACCAGGGAAAAACATTTTTCTCTCACATGTATCTTGTCATAAACTCTATCTACTGCTAAGAAAACGGCACCGTAATCCAAGTGGAAAGACAATATTTTCCCGTTAAGCTTTTTCCCATAGAAAACCGTTATAAAGAAAACGCTTAACGTGAAAATATTGTCTTTCCACTTGGATTACGGTGCCGTTTTCTTAGCAGTAGATAGTGTTTATGACAAGATATTTGAGATGTGAGAGAAAAATGTTTTTCCCTGGTCGTTGTTTTATTATATTAAGCCACGTTAAGCGTTTTAGAATGACCCGTTTCATTCATCAGCACAAGATCAACTTGTTCCTGCCATTTTGGTATTTTGAGGAAATGTGACTTTATCCCTGCTACTTCCGGATACTAAGACTTTTCACAAAGCCTCGATAGATCGTTTCAACACAAAATGAATATCTGTCCAAAGAAAACCTTAATTTCTTTCTTTCTTTCTTTCTATCTTTCTTTTCTTCTGCACATTAAACTACTTTTCTGCACGACTCCCCTATACTCTTTAATAGGCTACTTTTCATTGCTATGCTTTAAGAAATTAGCAAGTAGCCACTGGATGGCGCCATTTCTTAAGAATATCTGGTCAACTGGAGCCGGTGACGAGTGAGTTAACGGATACATGGCTACATATGGTTCATTAAGGCCCACTTTAGGAGAAAAAAAAAGTACATTTACTGTTTTGTTTTTTGAGGAAAACGTAATATGGTGCATTTCACAACATGCTGCACCATGTATAACTGTGTATGTGACAAATGACCCTGCTGATAAAAAAACAAAAAAAAAAACAAACAAACGATAGAAACCATCACAGAAATTCCAATGGTTTCCACTACAAATACCATTACAAACCATCAGCTAACTACTAATGGTATCCACTAGACATATGCCACCATTAGAAGGCAACAAATTACCAGTACAGACCCACAGGGACCATTACAGTTTCCATTGAAACCAATACAATTCCCATTATAACCATTAAAACCATTACGAATTCTATGAGGATTTCTTTTTTTTTTTTTTTTTTCAGCACGGGAATTATTTGAATACTTTGAATCCTTAGGGTTCAGTTACAAACCTTATTGCCTCAGTCCGCAAACTAAGGAGCCAAAGGATGTATCCTTGAGTACTACCCCAGTGACAAGCGTCTATGCATTTTGGTTCCTTTTGTTCCCCCTGAAAGTGTCATGATGCCCAAACCTCATCCATGAGTAGCCCTGCTCTACACATTTTAGTTTGCCTTCTCTAACACACCCACACTGAGTTAAGAAGGCCTTTTTAATTAGCTGATTAGCTGAATCAAGCATATTAGAGCAGAGAAAAATAAAATAACTGTGCTAGGATTAGAAAACTACTGCATTATGGCAAAACTCTTGCGGAGCCTGAGGTGATTCAACTCATCGGTTTATTAAGATGTCTGAGCAGAGAGAACTCTGAACTCTGCTGGATTCCAGGTCTCAGGGATTAGAAAAAAGCTTATCAGGGATTAGAAAAAAACAGAGCTCATTCAATCTGACCTACCAAGTGATTATCAGCTAAATATGAGGAAAGAATCATCATTTCCTCATACCTTATACTACTGAACTGAAAGAATCATCATTTTCTCACATCTTATACTACTGATACTACTGAACTGATGTGTGGTAACTTTTCTGTCTCCAAATACACTGAATCTAATCCATGAAGGCCTTGGTAGTTAACTGATGAGTTGAATTGGGTGGTAAATGAGGTACAATGCTAAACTTTGCAGTGTGCTCCGACAGCCTAAGTCTAATGTGTTGGTTTTGCATGGGGGGTTCCTCCCCCAGTCCAAAGACATGCGTTGTAGGCTGATTGGCATTTTCAAATTGTCCGTAGTGTGTGACGTGTGTGCAATTGTGCCCTGCGATGGGTTGGCACCCCGTCCAGGGTGTCCCCCACCTCGTGCCCTGAGTCCCCTGGGATAGGCTCCAGGTTCCCCTGCGACCCTGAGTAGGATAAGTGATACAGAAAATGAATGGATGGATGAACTCAAAGTTACTAGCTGATAATGAAATAAGTCATTTCTTGTACTGGTTTATTCGTAAATTTTATTGGGGAGATTTTATTCCTGCGAATAGCACATAAAGTCTCTAGTGGTCTCCTGTCTCTATTTTTAATCCAGAAGGGGGAGAAACTCTTTTCTGTAAACTCTCCACGTTTGCTCACATCTAAATGTTTTTGTATAGACATGCACAATGATGTGTTTTGACAGCTTGTCAATCAAATACGTTCCTTCCTAACAGGCCTTTAGTTTGATTGTATTCTTAAAGCCTGATCTACACTATATAGCCAAAAGTATGTGGAAACCTGACCTTCATACCCATATGTGGGCTTTCCCTAAACTGGTTCCATAAAGGTGGAAGCACACAATTGTCTAAAATTATTATACATTTGGCCATATCGACTTAGACTTTACATATCATTACCAGCATGAGGATCTGTTTTAAACAGAGACTACAAAGCACTTAAAAAGCTGTCTGTCAAATTCCTCAAATAAGCTGTGTCCCTAGTTCATGATAATATCACGGCATGTGACTTAAATTTAACTCAAAAGGGCTTAATTTGAAATGGTGTGCCATCCATACTACTTATGTTAAATCAACCAAAAAACAAAACAAAACAAAAACAAAATCGATGTTTGAAATGATTACTTACTTAAAGAGTAGTAAAGGAAACAAATAACTAATACATTTAATATTTACATTTTCCCACATTCTTCTTTTTTTAAATCTTATTAATCCTTCTGATTGAAGACTTTTTACTAGAACTGAACTTTGGCTATTTATTTTGGGGGTATTTACTTCTTGTGGCATTACTGTATTTATATTGTAATCTTGTTCCAAATAAGGTTGAAGCCATTATTAACTTAAAACACTGCCTTCTTGCATCATTACTGGCTTTGGCTACCAAAAGATAACATATTTTATTTCACAGCAATGAAAATGTAATTTTCTTACAGTGGTGGAAATTGCAGTCCACCATTATCAAAGCTATTATTTATTATGAGTTTTATTATTGAGTTCTAGTTATTACTGCCATTGGTCATTTGAATTGATTTAAAGTGTTTAATCCAAACTTCAATAAGTGAAAATCAAATAGGCTTATAATTAATGTCAACTTGGACCTAAAGTGTTCTGTTAGTGAAGAGATTAAGAATAAAAAGCTCTATGGCAGAAATGGAGAATAATGGCAGAAATAGAAAATAGTAAATAGCCAATTTTGTAAATTTAAATAACGATGATATCTGAGTAGATGAATATTGTTAAATATGGGGTCTGTGGAATTTATTTTATAGTTAAAGGAATCCCTGGATGTTTGAGAACCCATGGTGTAGTATACCAAATATCAATTCTCACATACTATAATGAATAGTATTCATTATAAACTATTTGCTATAGTGCACTATACAGTACAGCCTAGAGTTTTGTCTGGTGAAATACATCCCATGATTCTTAGAATAATGAGACATAATCAGGACAAAAGACAGCTAATTTGTTACTGGTGTTGCTATTTACCATGGCACATGCAGCTGAATGAGAGCATTTGTAGATCTGGATGCTGAGTGGGCAGCTGCATGCGCTCCGACCGGATGGAGGAGCAGCTGCGCCGCAGAGCCATTGCGCCCTCATTGGCTCTGTCCCAAACCGCATACTGCCCTGCTAAATAGTGTGTCAGAATAATACTGCACAAATCAGTTCTCATAGTTCTCACTGCTAGTCTGCAATTCTGACATTACTATTACTACTATAATGCAGCACTAGGGGTTCTTCAAGGGGTTCAAGGGGTTCAATGTCTCTTTGGATAATTAAGTATTCTTAGAGTCCTAAAAAGGGTTCTACTTGGTTCTATTAAGAAAGTGCGATTCGGTTCTGCATAGAGATTTTAAGGCTTCCCTAAACCCTGGTCCTGTGGAGAATCTCCTGACCATTTGAGCGTTTTCCCACTTCACCCTCTTCAGTTCATGTTAGCTGACAGGGGGTTCTCCAGGACCAGGGTTGGGAACCTGTAACCTGTAACCAGGGACCAGGGTTGGGATCCTGTAACCTGTAACCAGGGACCAGGGTTGGGAACCTTTTACCTTTAACCAGGGACCAGGGTTTGGATCATGTAACGTGTAACCAGGGACCAGGGTTGGGATCCTGTAACCTGTAACCAGGGACCAGGGTTGGGATCCTGTAACCAGGGATCAGGGTTGGGATCCTGTAACCAGGGACCAGGGTTGGGATCCTGTAACCTGTAACCAGGGACCAGGGTTGGGATCCTGTAACCTGTAACCAGGGACCAGGGTTGGGAACCTTTAACCTGCAACCCAGAGGGGTTGAAGATCAAAATGAGCACTGAGTCACTGTTGATAATAATCACTATTCTGTATAGTAGCATGTCATTTTGGATGTGACCATTCACTCAGACCTGTAAACTCTCTCTCTCTCTCTCTCTCTCTCTCTCTCACACACACACACACACACACTCACACACAAACACACACACGCCCCTCTGTGTTCGTACGCCACTCACTGGCAAACGGGGAACGAAAACGAGCGTTCCCTCCTCTCCTGTCTCACGTCTACCTCCTCCTCCTGCTGCTCCGCTCTCCGCCGCCGCTACTCGCAGCCTGCGCTGAATGAGCGCGAGAACAAACGGACCCCTCCGTGTCTCCGGTTCCCTCTGGTTCCTCTCAAGCCGAGCACGCGCCGCTGAGCAGAGCCCCCCGCGCTCACATCGGACATGATACGGAGATGAGGCTCAGAAATGGCACCTTCCTGACAGTGTTAGTGTTTGGAGTGTGCGGACTCATATCGCTCTCCTGGTATACCGCGTTCAGCAATTCCAAAGGTAAGACATCTCTCTTTCTCTCCGTGTGTGAGAGAGAGGGTGTGTGTGTGTGTGTGTGTGTGTGTGTGTTGTGCTCAGATTGTAGCAGATTTAAAACACACTGTCTGTGAAATGTGTCGGTTCTGGCAGTGTTGCTTGGCCAGTTGCAGGTTCGATTTGGGACTGAAGGCTGGTGGGACTGAAACGCTGCACGGGAGCGCGTGGCCTCGGTGCTTTTGTCGCTTTTACGAGTTCTCTCACGAGCCCACCCGATCTGCGTAAACATTGTTTGGGTTTTTTTTCTGTTTTTTTGCTTTTGTTTTTTTTTTTTTCTTGATGAAAACCGAAAGGCTCCGTAAGTTCGTCACGGAGAAATACGATTTGTTTACAGTCTTACACAGAGGTGTAACTGCTGTCAGTCAACATCTGGACAGGGATCCATCAGGGATGCATCAGCAGGTTGCCATCATAGTGTCGTGCCTAGTGTCCATTTCCATTTTCGATACCGATACTCTGAAAATCTCACAACCCCTTTTGTAACAGTTGATTATTTGTAAGAAAGCTATCCAAAACCTCACGTGTCCTGTGTTTACGTGCATATAACAGCTGTGTTACTTGTCATATTATGTCAGTTGATTGGACTGGAAGAATATCTGATCAGATCTGATATTTCCAATACTTATCCAGAATTTCAAGCCAGATTTGTTGTACCCGTATTCATTGTCAGATGTACTAGTTTGTAATTGTATGTGCATTCTCCTGACCTACATGTATCACAGATGATGTTAGCTATCATGCCTTACAAGCTGGAACTAAAGTCCAACTGTTTATGCAGTGCACTTATTTCACATTTCAGTTTTATATAAAGATCGAGTCCAGTGCAGTGATGCACATCTTAAATGTCATGTTCTTTATGGCCCTTCTAATAAATCTCTTCACCTGAGGTCTTCACTGATACTCTTTAGGTCCTCAAAGCTCAATTCTTCTAGCAAATTACTAATTAATTCTGACATTGTCTGCAGTAATGCAACTAAATTGACCTCTAGCTCACTTTTGTTCCTTATCTCTTTCGCATAAAAGGGCACAGTTTTGTAGTTTACAAGGCTGGTGACAGATGTGGCTTGATTATGTATTACAAAAAAAAAAAAAAAAAAAAGACAGTATGTGTGCCATAGGTACTTCTTTATAACTTTACAGTTCATAAAGCAGCTATATTAGTGTGTGTATGCATTGAGGACATGAATATCAGAGACCATATCAGAGAACTTCCTGTCTGCATAGCCGAGCCCTTCCTGTCCGCATAGCTGGTGGTCAACTTTGGTTGTTTGCTGCTGATAGAATAACTCACGCATTCTACATTACTATATTTAGATCAACTAGGCTATATAATGTAGGTTGTATGCTGGCAGCCTGTGGAAAATTGTTTATAAAATTGTATTATGTTTCTGAGTGGTTTAGCATAGAAGAGGTATTTTTGCTCACCGACAGACTGACTGACTGATACTCATTCTTGAAAGGTGCACACACACACGAGTCATTCTGTACACTCAGAGCCAATATAAACCTGGATCAGCAATTCACCAGCAATCTTGCATTTGGATAAATCTTGCCTTCTCAAATATGATTATTTACTGTTACACTAGGATTCATTTGGTGCTCACTGCAGCGAATGGGTGGAGCTTGACGTCTAGCTCCCTCTCGCTGGACGTCTAACTCCACCCATCTAGCTCCCCCTCGCTGGACACATAATGGCATGGTTAGGGTTAGGGTTAGGGTTGGGGTGGAGCTAGACGTCCAGCGAGGGGGAGCTAGACGTCCAGCTCCACCCATTTGGCTCTGCAGTGAGCAGCGTCTACTAGGATTGGCTAGTCCTTCCTCAATATGCTCCCCATGTTGGATATACCAGCTCTTTTCTGGTCCTGCGAATTCCTTTGAAACTGCACTGCCTCATGAGCCGCGGTTCCTTCGTAATACATTTTCAGTGATGTTCATTTTATATTGTTCTGAATTGTATCTAGTGAATCTATTGTTATGCTTCACTCATCTTTCTACTAAAACCAGCTCCAAGATCAATTTGGGACAGGACCATCCCCTACCATTTACAAATTGCATCAGATTCACTTCTGATCCACATCATTCCACTAAGAGATTAATATGGGGACATAGTTACACCACTATTGTAAGCTATTTCGCTTACATGTGAGTGCCATAGATTCATCTATACAATGTTGTCACTGTATACATCTATGCATATACATGGGTTGTTGACATACATGGACTCGTAAGAGATTCTAACAGCCTGTATTGATTT
Source organism: Cranoglanis bouderius (assembly GCA_023630585.1). NCBI lineage: Eukaryota > Metazoa > Chordata > Actinopteri > Siluriformes > Cranoglanididae > Cranoglanis > Cranoglanis bouderius. The sequence continues at coordinate 9,117,615 of CM042542.1, read as the reverse complement.
AATGGGACTTTTTAAAGTGAAGATGTGTTTACGTGTTTTTTTTCTTCCTTATTCCTGCCTGAAGCTCTTTTCCTCGGGCAAAAAGAAGAGGGAATGTAGTTCTTGTTATTTCTGCTTTGGGAGAGAGGGAGAAAGATGTTGACTGACCTCTTGTTCCTCCGTTTCCTTTGCTTTTCATTGTCTCATTTGCAAAAGAAAACAGGGCAGGGTTCATACTGGCCTCCTGTCTCTGACTGAGATGACACAGATATTCCCATGATGGAGTGGGTGTGTGTAGGTGTGTGTGTATATATATGATGGTCCATCTCTGAGTAATCTCTTACAGATAGTGAATCAGGTGCACTTTATTTCTTTAGTTGCCCTCTTACCTTGGATAAGAAAGGAGAAATGAAACTCGGGCTGTAAGGAAGGGATGATGTGGTACCTTGCAGCAGTTGCTTTTAGAGAAGCTTTTGTGGAAGCTTTTGGTTATTTATGCTTTATTGTAAATTGCTCAGAAGAAGTCTTCAGAAGAGCAATGCTGATATTAACTTAGACAATTGAGTTTGTGTCTTGCATGAGCTCTCAGACACAAATTACAAGTTGTTTGTATTTTACTCCTCACTGACTGATTTAGCACAACATAACAGGCTGAAAGTGTGCTTCTCTCTCTCTCTCTCTCTCTCTCTCTCTCTCTCTCTCTCTCTCTCCCTCACCTGGTTCCAACTATTGTTACCAGTCAGTAGTATTTGTATACTATTGTGCGTTATGAACCTATGTAGTAACATTTATAATTATAAAACATTATAACACTTAGAAAGATGAGTCAAATGTGTAAATATTTAGTTATATGCTCAGCCACCACTGGAATGGAAACGCCTTGTTGATGAGAGAGGCAAGAGGAGAATGGACAGATTGGTTTGAGTTTACAGGAAGGATACGATAATTCAAATAATTACTCTTTGCAACCATAGTGACTACAGCTGTAGTGGCAGCGGTAGCTCAGTGGTTAAGATGTTGGGCTACTGATCGGAAGGTCGTGAGTTCAAATCCCAGCACTGCTATGCCTCCACTGTTGAGCCCTTGAGCAAGGCCCTTAACCCTCAATTGCTCAGATGTATAAATGAAATAAATGTAAGTCTCTCTGGATAAGGGCGTCTGCCAAATGCCGTAAATGCATGCTGTGTTCTAAAATGCTTTTCTGCTCACCACGGTTGTTTTTTCCGCCCGCAGAACTGCCTCTAACTGGGTGTTTTTTGTTTTCCGTACCCTTATGTGTGATCTCTTGTGTGTGTGTGTGTGTGTGTGTGTGTGTGTGTGTATGTGTGAAAATCCCAGGAGATCAGCAGTTTGTGAAATACTCATTCTGAAAACCAGCCCACCAGCTTCATTCGGAAAATCACATTTTCCCCATTCTGATTTTTGGTGCGAACATAAATTCGACCTGTATCTGCATGATTTTATGCATTGCACTGCTGCAGCATGATTGGCTGTTTGGATAATTGCATGAACAAGCAAGGGTGCAGATGTTCCTTTTAAAGTGGCAGGTGAGTATATAACCATAAGAATACAGCATTTTATTTATAAAGTGCTTTTTATAACTCTACGACATGTAATACATTTTATACTATTAAAGAAAAACAAATATATTGAGATGATACTGTATACGCAGGGGCAATTTGTGTTGGAAGACTGGGGTTATGGGTTGAATCGACTGCTTGCAGAGTTTGTTTATGTTTGGAGAAGTGTGTAAGATGATATAACTATAAGTGTGACACGATCCAGCTCTGCAGAAGACATGACTACCAAGTCTGTGGAAGTTGGATGGTGGGAGAGTGGGATCTATGGGTGAGGGGATCTGTGTTGGTAGGAAGGATAAAACCTGACAAATAGGGAGTGGGCAACACTGTTATATATGTTGTAGGTGAGCAGAAGGATTTAAATGGGTTTCACTGTTGTATAGGGGACCAGTACTGAGTTTGAAATAACGGTGTGATATTTGGCCAGGGTCCTGATTTAGTGGAAAAAGGTTGCCGAGGCTTGAGCGATTTAGAGGCTGGAAATCAAATTGCGGATGAGGGCTTGAGAGGCTGAATCGGAGGTTGGAAATGCAGTGGAGGTTATTGACGTGTCAAAAGAAAGGTTGGGGGACTGAAATGGCAACAATGATTACACTGTATCATTGACCTATTTTCTAGGGCTGAATGGTTTCTTTTTTTTTTGTATCTGCTGAGCTGCTTAATCAGGAAGAGGAAGGACCTAAAAGCACTTGATGACAGGAAGTGTGTGAGTCCTGTGTATATCGAATTTAAATTCAAATTTTATTGGTAACATATACAACCATACACAGTACGACGTGCAGTGGAATACTTTTTTCGACCGTCTGTGACATAAAAATAGAATTTACATAAACAAATATAATAAATTTGGCATTGTTGTCATTGTCGCTCCTTATTCTGTTGACTAACTGTACGAAGGATTTAGAATTGTTTGGACATCTTGCAGTTAGCACAGTTGTTTCATCCACTGACCACGACAGCATCTTGGGCATTTTCTCTGATCCACACTGACAGCAGAGATACAAGTAGTTAGGAGGAAGATGAAGTTATTAATGTTTTCATTGAGGCAGACAGTGGCTTGAAAAATTGCCATACATCCATCCATTTTCCATACTGCTTATTCTACACAGGAAATGCCAGTCAGCCTACAACGCATGTCTTTGGACTGAGTGAGGAAACCACAGTACCCAGAGGAAACCCCCGAAGCACAGGGAAAACATGCCCACACACTGGGTGGAGGAAGGATTTGAACCTCCAACCTTGGCGGTGCGAGGCAAACGTGCTAAATTATTTGAAATATGAAATTATTTTGTAATTTATGTTTGTCATTAGGCCCGAGGTTAGCACACAGTTTTGCAGACCTGTGTGAATTTTTTTGCATAGGTCAGGAGCTCCAGCAACATGGCAGAGGAGACACAACCATGGTGAATCTTGAAGAGAGCATTTTATACAGAAGTGTACATGCTAGGCTGTCTACACACCCTTGCACATTTATTACTAGAAATAACACACAAACATCAAGGCAACATGAGTGTGTGTAGATTTTATAACGCACTCTTATTATCTAAATAAAGCTTACTTAAATGAGCTTGTTTTTTGATGTCTTCTTCCAAGTGGTCCCTCACATAGTTATGTTTGAGGGAGCCCGTTGGTCATGTTAAAGGCTTGAACTGAACACGGTCTTTGTTACAGTTCCAGACACATTTGCCCAAGCTGCAATTTTGTGTACTTAGTCATTAATGTGGCCATGAAACCTTCAAACTAGGCACAGCTTCACTTGTGATCAGGTTTATACAATCATACAGCAACATGTAATTGAACTACAGAGTTGAAAATTAAAATAATGTGAAATGGCTGCTGGGAAATATGCCATCACATTTTAATGACAGCCTTTATCATTTACCTTACATTATTTATTCTTCTAACCACAGTTGTTTACAGGTGAGAGAATGTTGCTTAAGCAAACTGCTGAGCTGTTGAAGTTTAAGGATCTTGTGCAAGGGTCCAACAGTTGCTGTATGGTAGGACTGGGATTTCAACATTGACCTGCCAGTCACTCTCACAGAGTATTAATAGCTAAGCTACATCTGTACAGACATCAAAAGCTATATAGATAGACTTGTGTGTAGACCAGGGTGTATTCCTGCCTTGTGCTGAGTGCTACTGGATCAGGTTCCAGATCCACTGCGACACCGACAAGGATGAAGTGTTTCCTAAACATGTACCAATTAATGAATTTTTCATTCATTTCTTCATTCATTTTAAGTTGCTGCTTTATTCTGGTCGGGGTCACAGTAGATCTGGAGCCTGTCCCAGGAACACTGGGTATGAGGCAGCAATAAAACCTGCATGGGACACCATGATGAGAAAAAAATCAGGCCAAAAATGTCATGTTGTTTCCATTTGTTAAAGCTCCTGTGAACTTTTTTTTCTTTTCTTTTCATAATTAGCCTCTTACTGTTAGTTATAGCGTCTGTGTGGAGTTAACTACTATGAAGAACAATACTGATTTGGGATTTTTTTCTATTGTTTTCCATCCGTCCATCCATTTTCTGTACTGCTTATCCTACGCAGGGTTACGGGGAGCCTGGAGTCTATTACGGGGGACTCGGGGCACAAGGTGGGGGGCAATCTGGATGGGGTGCCAACTCATCACAGGGCACAGTCACACACACACACTCACACACCCTTTCACACACTATGGACAACTTAGAGATGCCAGTCAGCCTACAACACATGTCTTTGGACTGGGGGAGGAAACTGGAGTACCCTGAGGAAACTCACAAAGCATGGGGAGAACATGCAAACTCCGCACACAAAGAGCGGAGGCGGGAATCGAACCCCGAACCCCGGAGGTGCGAGACAATCTTCATTCAGTGAACAAAACTGTATATATTTATGCCGTTTATATGCAGTGTTCTAGTGTTCTTGTTTAGTTGTTTAGTTGAGATAATCATGATCTTTTTATTTATTAAAAAAAAAAAAAAAAAAAAAAAAATCTAATTAACACATTTTGTATAATATTCATTATTAATACATGCGCACATTGAAAAGCCAAGACACTGTTTCTTTGTGTTTGTATAACAGAATCTCCCAACACGTTTTTTATCCTACTGATTTTGCCGATTTTTCCATTTTATTAAACCAGACATGTTATTCGCGCTGCTTCTGAACATTGCAGTGCCATGCTCTGTTAATCAGTAGAGCTTTTTAAACTAGCTGGCAGGGTGAAGTAGCAGTGGAGTGCACACAAATCACTACCTTGCCTTATCTTACACCAGCAAACCACACAATGTTCATGAGTTGTGTGAAAAAAAAAAAAAGGTGGGAACTCATTCTGTCATGAGTACTTTTTGAGCATTAGCATTTCACAAGTAGTTTCTGTTGCAGTTAAAACTAAGCTGCCAGGAGCTTTAGGATTAAATACGCAGTGTGTCAAAATACAGCACTTTGCAGATCTTTTCAGCTGCGATAAGAAATCTCCGGAAGCTGACTGTAGGCAGAGTGGTTTAACAAAAGAACTGTTTCCTCTGTTCACCGGCTTCGCTAACACCTTTACATTTTGGTAGCAGCTTGTAATTCCCAGTGTCACTGTCATATGTGTACCTTCTGTCTGAGTTACACTGCAAACACAAACACACTACAAACACCCTAATTATTAAAGGAGAAAAATCTGGCTTTCAGTTTTCTTCCTCATGTGTTCTGAGTTTCAGTTTCAGACAAGATTTTTACTTCTGGTGCATCACCAAACAGTGTTACAGGAAACACAGCTACACAACAGGAATTGACCACAGCTGTTTATTTATTTGCTGTGCATCCGCCGTGGTCTCGTTTTCATATGAACAAACAGTATTATGGCAAGTTTCACACAAGAATCAAGAGTGTCATTTCTGCTTTGCTCTGTCAGGTGGCTTTTTGTGGCCCGGCTCTAAATGAAGCCGTAATAATGAACGTCTGATGAATTATACATGTGGACATTGTTTGTGAAGGGATGTTATCCTTTCATTAGTAATCCAGCTACGGGCAGAAACAAGGCGACGGGTTCTTCGCCTTAATGTCGAGCTGTTTAAATGCAGATTTGACAAGTTAGATTTGCTAACGTGACAGACAGGACCACACCATGAGTAGCTTTAGACAATGAGGCTTCACATGTTGAATTCACTTGATCCGGATTCTGTGTGCATACTGTGTGAGAGAGAAAGAGCTTTGAAAAAAATTGGTTTAATTATTCAGGTTTGAAGTAGCTTCTGATAGCTCTAGACCACTTGAACTGCTGCTTCCACTATAGTAGCTGAAGCTGAAGCTGAAAGGAAAGCCAACGCTCCAGCCAGGCTGCTGAGAAACGGCCCCCCATTTATAATTCATGCCTGACTGCGATATGCTCTCAACTCCGCTTTAGCTGTGGTTTAAACCTCAGGATTTGGTGCTTCCTGCTTTCAGATCATCTTCAGGGAACAAGCACCTTTTTGTGGAAAAGCACACTGTTAGTCCCACTTAAAAAGTTTGAGTACACTCTTCTATTCTGATACACTTTATAATTCATTAATTGTCGAGGACTAATGCAATTGGGGGTGGACACATCAGTCGCCCAGGTGTCTAGGACAAAAAAAGATTTTGTGTCCAGGTTTAGTTACCCAGCAGAAAAGTAGCTTTAGCAGGCTAGTGATCACAACGCTTTCTTTTTTTCTCTCATGTGTCCTAGCCAGCGACTTGCAAACTTTTGTCGAAGACACAAACACGATGCGCTATTTCAGACACTTATACTCGTTTGTGTCTATATTGAGGCACTTTACTAGCTAACTAGCTCACCTTATGTTAATTACCACCTTTCCTTGTCAATTTCAAATGCTAGGTATAGGAAACAATGATGCATAAACACCGTGTGAAGGAGCTCACACATTAGCATGAGTAAATATGTGGTGTGACAACATTTTAATGCCTTAATTGACTTCTCTTAAAGAGAGTGTTGTAGGAGTGCATGTAGGAGGCTGCTCTGACTTTAAAGTCTGTTAATATTCGCCGTTAGCACATCTGAGTCCTGAAAGCAGATAAAAGATTAGCAGTTAATAAGAGAATTGTTCTTAATTAGTGGCTGGCAGTACATTCAGTTCCACAACTAGGCAGGGAATTAGAAAATAACGAATGCGACATGGACATAGAAATTGCTGTCTGTGGAAACAACGTACTCTATAGATGCAGTAGCTAAGAATTAGGGTGAAAAAGCTGGAGTAAGTCCTTTAAATTAATTGTGTGTTATTTCATGGAGTGTTTTTATTGTACTCAAGGAAATGTGAAAAGATTAAAACATTTGATTTCGACCACATTTGACCTGGATGATGTCGAGAACGAGCGGCGGGTTAGTCATAATTACTAACGAGTGTTTGTTCTCTGGCACAGAAATGAAATCATACCATTGTTTATGCCAATGTTTATTTAAATGCAAAGTCAGCATTAGGAATTAGGAGCAGCAAAAGTCAGTACCAGCTGCTGTGTTTCTTTCTGCGAGGGAAAAAAATATTTATCAGCTATGACCCCTACGCCCGTGATGTGGTTGTACTGTAAGTGCTACTCTCTTATCACTTCTGGCATCATATCACTCTGTTGATGATTCATCCTGAACTGCTGTCAGGGCCAGACCAAAAAAAAAATTGGCTCACACCAGACTCTCTCTCTCTCTCTCTCTCTCTCTCTCTCTCTCTCTCTCTCTCTTTGTGTGTGTGTGTGTGTGTGTGTGTGTGTGTGTGTGTGTGTGTGTGTGTGTGTAGCTATTGTTTTATTTATGTTTTATTACAAAAAAAATAAAACTAAACAAACCCAAAGATTTTCTTCTGGCATTATTTAGCTACAGTAACACAAAGTTTAATGGAAATACCCCACGAAGATAGAATTACTGTGTGTAGAACTGTGTGTGTGTGTGTGTGTGTGTGTGTGTGTGTGTGTGTGTGTGTGGAGGGGGACACTCGCTGGTTATAAGCCAGTTATCAGGAGGGCAGCATGTGACTGAGAGAGACCATGTGGTCGCTGTATGTGATGCCTTAGTCATTCATTCATTCATCTCTCTCTCTCTCTCTCTCTCTCTCTCTCTCTCTCTCTCTCTCTCTCTCTCTCTCTCTCTCACTCACACACACACACACTCACACACACACACACACACACACACACACCCCTTGTGCTCAGTTCTGTGTGAAATTTAACTCCCACTCCACTCCTCTCCTTTTCAGGAATAATTGCCTCAGTCACTGCTTTGTTCATTTCCTGTCTGTCTTTCTGTTTCTCATTTCTCCTCTTACCTTTCATTATCATTCTTTCGCCCAGTCTCTGCTTTCTGTGGCCTGTCATTTTTAGCTGTGATTGGAATTTGGGCACCTGAGGATATGACCTGTGTGCTCTAGCTACTGGCAGGAAATGTTCTAGATGAACACTGGGGAAAGGATGTAATTTGTAATTTAGTGATGTCTATTAGAGTGCTGTTGAATTGAAATGAAGCATTGAGTTAAAATGGACGACGTACTTCATTTTAAAGGTCTTTGCTTCACTTATAAAAATCGCATATGAGCCAATGAGCCATTCCATAACATCAAGATTAAGGTTAGTGCGGGACTAAAATGCCTCCTAAACACATATACACTGATCAGCCAAAACATTAAAACCACTGACAGGTGAGGTGAATAACATTGAATATCTCGTTACAATAGCATCTGTCAAGGGGTCAAGGGGTGGGATATATTAGGCAGCAAGTGAAGAGTCAGTTCTCAATGTTGATGTGTTGGAAGCAGGAAAATGGGCAAGTGTAAGGATCTGAGTGACTTTGACAAGGCCCAAATTGTGATGGCTAGAAGACTGGGTCAGAGCATTTCCAAAAAGCCAGGTCTTGTGGGGTGTTCCCGGGATGCAATGGTTAGTACCTAACAAAAGTGGTCTAAGGAAGGACAACTGGTGAACCTCTGACAGGGTCAGGGCTCATTGATGTGTGTGGAGTGCGAAGGCTAGCCCGTCTGGTCCAATCCCACAGAAGAGCTACTGTAGCACAAATTGCTGAAAAAGTTAATGCTGGCTATGATAGAAAGGTGTCAGAACACAGTGCATCACAGCTTGCTGCATATGGGGCTGCGTAGCCAGAAGTACACCTCCCTTCAGAACCATGAGTCCAGGCATTGGAGTTCGATCTGATCCACAGATCCTGGTCCAATTCTTCCTCCAGCTCCTCCTACCAGGGTGGAAATGACCCAAAAATACAGGGGTTGGAAACAACTCAGTCTGTTTCGGGTCAGTACAACTTCTTGTAGGTTAGACTTAAGGTTAAGGATCAGGCCTAGCTCGTCCTGGACTTTTAGTACTGTAGTACTAAAAGTAGTAGTAGAACTCGGTGTAGTGAGAACTCGGTGGCTAATTTTGCTATGTGCCACAAAAATGTTCTTGAAAATTGTTCAAGGGTATTTCCAACCATAGTCAGAAACACCTGAGGATACAGGATTCATAGCTACCTGACATCAGATAATCAGTTTATGGATAGAACAAAGATCTGTTAGGAGGAAATAAGCCAGAGTCTTACTCCCATGTCATAAACTGATTTACAAGCTCTTCAAGTATGAACTTCATTTGTATGTAGGTAGCTGACCTGCTGTTAAAGTTTATTAGCCATTTCACATCCAATCCTCTAGAGCACTTGTATAAAAGATTATTAGAGATTAACAGGAGCATTGTTTTCACGCTGACTCACAAAGCTTTCATGCATGCTGAGCATACAGCTTTACAATTATCTGGCCACTGAGATTCTCCACTGATAATATAGTTTAGTTCTTCTTAATCTCTTAATCTCAGTGTATGACAAATGATGACTGTGTGACTAATCATTTATGTCATTCCCAGTTTTTCTCTTATGGTTATTCTAACTGTTATTATTGTAGCTTGTTGGCACTCCTTGGTATTTACAGTGGGGGGAAAAAGTATTTGATCCCCTGCTGATTTTGTACGTTTGCCCACTGACAAAGAAATGATCAGTCTATAATTTTAATGGTAGGTGTATTTTAACAGTGAGAGACAGAATAACAACAAAAAAATCCAGAAAAACGCATTTCAAAAAAGTTATAAATTGATTTGCATTTTAATGAGGGAAATAAGTATTTGACCCCTTCGACTTAGTACTTGGTGGCAAAACCCTTGTTGGCAATCACAGAGGTCAGACGTTATACGTATATTTGGCCACCAGGTTTGCACACATCTCAGGAGGGATTTTGTCCCACGCCTCTTTGCAGATCCTCTCCAAGTCATTAAGGTCATTTTCAATGCCCTGGCTGAGGGAAGGAGGTTCTCACCCAAGGTTTGACGGTACATGGCCCCGTCCATCGTCCCTTTGATGCGGTGCAGTTGTCCTGTCCCCTTAGCAGAAAAACACCTCCAAAGCATAATGTTCCCACCTCCATGTGTGACGGTGGGGATGGTGTTATGACTTGGGGTCATAGGCAGCATTCCTCCTCCTCCAAACACGGCAAGTTGAGTTGATGCCAAAGAGATCTGACCACACCTGACCACAACATTTTCACCCAGTTCTCCTCTGAATCATTCAGGCAAACTTCAGTCGGGCCTGTACATGTGCTTTCTTGAGCAGGGGGACCTTGCGGGCGCTGCAGGATTTCAGTCTTCACGGCGTAGTGTGTTACCAATTGTTTTCTTGGTGACTATGGTCCCAGCTGCCTTGAGATCATTAACAAGATCCTCCCGTGTAGTTCTGGGCTGATTCCTCACCGTTCTCATGATCGTTGAAACTTCACGAGGTGAGACCTTGCATGGAGACCCAGACCAAGGGAGACTGACAGTTTCTTCCATTTGCAAATAATCGCACCAACTGTTGTCACCTTCTCACCAAGCTGCTTGGCGATGGTCTTGTAGCCCATTCCAGCCTTGTGTAGGTCTACAATCTTGTCCCTGACATCCTTGGACAGCTCTTTGGTCTTGGCCATGGTGGAGAGTTTGGAATCTGATTGATTGATTGCTTCTGTGGACAGGTGTCTTTTTACAGGTAACAAACTGAGATTAGGAGCACTCCCTTAAGAGAGTGTTCCTAATCTCAGATCATTACCTGTGTAAAAGACACCTGGGAGCCAGAAATCTTGCTGATTGATAGGGGATCAAATACTTATTTCCCTCATTAAAATGCAAATCAATTTCTAACTTTTTTTAAATGTGTTTTTCTGGATTTTTTTGTTTGTATTCTGTCTCTCACTGTTAAAATACACCTACCATTAAAATTATAGACTGATCATTTCTTTGCCAGTGGCCAAATGTACAAAATCAGCAGGGGATCAAATACTTTTCCCCCCGCTGTATATATCTAAGGTGGAGCACCGAAAAGTGTCATTTTTAATGTCAAATTTGAGTACATTAATAACTGACATTTACTGAAAATTGTAAACTAGTTAATTTACTATTGATCAAATGTTTTTGTAGGCTGATGCACAAAACCCAAAGGTCTAAATTCGGCAACCACAGAATGATATGGCTTAACGCTCATCTTCTGGCTCAGTAAACTATGACTGCAAATAACATTTTCAGTGAAAGACAAGTGAAAGTTGACAATAATACATAGACAATAATACATAGAATCATCCCCCTTTAAAATAATCACATTTTGTTGCTTTTCAGCCTAAAATGAAGATGGACACAGTTTTTGTTTTATCCAGCTGTATTTACTCAGTGCAACTTATAACATCCAAGTGAAAGATATAACACCAACACGTCTGAAAAAAACCCCCCAAAAAACAACAGAATCACTGAGTTGGAAAAAGGATCACCCCCGTCCTAAAAATGACTTGTAAACTCAATCAGGTGTAGCTTATCACCTTCTCAATGGCACACAAAACCTGCTCAGTGGCACAGCTGTGGTCATTTTGATTAGCTCAGCATGAAAAGAGCTTTCCTGGAGCATTTTGTAGTGCAACTGAAGCAGACAATCAACTATGGGTGGACAGACACAAGTCAGGAGATGCATACAAAAAAATTTCAAAGGCTTTATCAATGCCTAGAAGCACAATGAATTCTATTATTGAGAAGTGGAAGGTATTTGGTACAACACAGACCCTCCCTGGATCAGGACGTCGCTCCAAACTGAATGAAAGAGCCAGGAGGAAACTGGTCAGAGAGGCTACCAAGAGGCCTACAGCAACTCTGAAGCAGTTGCAGGAATTTATGACAAAGAGTGGTCATTGTGTGCATGTGACAACAATATCACAAATTATCCACAAATGTGGCTTGTATGGGAGGGTTGCAAGAAAAAAGCCACTCCTCAAGAAAGGCCACATGAACACACCTTGAAGATTCTGAGGCCACATGGTGTTATGGTCAGATGAGACTAACATTGAATTATTTGGCCTCAACACCAAACGATATGTCTGGCGGAAATCCAATACAGCTCACCATCCAAATAACACCATTCCTACAGTAAAGCATGGAGATGGTAATACCCTGTTATGGGGGTGTTTCTCTGCAGCAGGGACTGGAGCACTTGTCAGGATAGAAGGAAAATGGATGGGGCAAAATACAGTTAAATTCTTGAGGAAAATCTGCTGCCCTTTGCCAGAAAGTTGTCAATGGGAAGAAGGTTTACCTTCCAACTCAGTGATTCTGTTGGTGATATATCTTTCACTTAGATGTTATAAGCTGCACTGAGTAAATACAGCTGGATAAAACAATAACTATGTCCGTCTTCATTTCAGGCTGAAAAGCAACAAAATGTGATTATTTTAAAGGGGGGTGATTCTTTTCTATACCCACTGTATATTGCTTTATGTATATTGTGATGATATAATGTTTTCAGCTTAAAATGGTGATACGATTGTTATATCTAAAGCCTTCGCTACTTTGTCGCAGTGTAAGAATCATACTATTTGGTTTATATATATATATATATATATATATATATATATATATATATATATATATATATATATAAGAGAAACTGCTGTTAAATATCATAAACGTGTCTGCATTGACATTTTGCACAGATTATCTTTAATTTTGACAACTAGTTCTGTTTGAATTCAGATCTCCTGCATTCACAAAATGGAGAAAAATGTCAAGCGCTTCAGTGGGCAGCTCCTCTGAGATTATTATCTTCTGATGTGTAAAAAGGAGTTGTTTCCTTTCTATTTTTTTTATAAGAAGCATAAATTTTCAGACACTCTACAGTTGTTGATGCTTTAAAGATAGTCTCCATCATTAAATATTAACTATCCAATCTTGTGCAATTCCTACTTCTAAATTAGTTGACTTATATCCACTATTATTTATCAAAAATGAAGTTTGAGTCCTATTGTATTCATGTTGAATGCTTTTATAGTACTGTTTATATAAGTTTCTCTTCAATTTTTCCCCATTGAGGGTGATGTTCATACAAACTAAAAGGAGGTAGAGAAATGTGGGACACCAGACAGCTTGATGGAGCCAGTCATATCACTTTAGTGGATCATAATAATTTGCTTGCATAATATAAACAAGTAAACAGTACAATATAAACAAGTATTCCTTTCTATTCAGTTCTAGTCCTTGACCTTCTTGTGACCTTGACCATGTGTGGATCAATTTCAGAATCTAACCGGTTCATTGGCTGGTTACATCGATAATAACATATAAATCCTACAAACATTCAACCACTTGCTCTTGAGATATGGTGCTAACGAGAATCTCGAATCTTGGACAGACACATGGACGGACCGATGGCAAAAATCACAGCTAGGCATAAAATGGGCCTCGAGTTCCTGAACATGAAGGTGTAAGTAAGATCTTTGTATGACAAACAGGAAAGAAGCTATTAAAGAAAAAAATATTTCAGACATTTGACCTTGCTGTGACCTTGACCCTGTTTGGATCAATTCTAAAATCCAATCAGTTCATGTGCTGTTTACAATAATAATTCCCTATAAAGCCTATAAACATTCAACCAGGTGTTCTTAAGATATTGTGTTAACAAGAATCTCGGACGGGTGCACGGACGGAGAAGCATATGTACAACCTAAAAACATAAAGCCTCCACCTACTGATGGAGGTATAAAAATAAACATCATTTCTGTTGTCCAAATCCACAGGAAATGAATGGCCGCCTGTCAGTTTGTCGCTTTGTCGCTTGCTACTGTGACTGGATATTTAAATTGATTCAGTGTAACACTAAGCCCTATAACAAATCACAGCCCACTATATGCTTCTTTACCTGCTGCTGGTGAATTTCTTTCTCCTAGTGAGTTTTCCTCTGTAAGTGGAATTAAGAAACGGCAGTACGCCAGCTCACATACAAAAACTACTCTGTGTTCTTACTCTGTATTACTCTCCACACGTAATAAAGTGCACTTGATTAACTAACTCGAGACATTTTACTGAGCCTGCCTCACTCATTTAATGCCAGAGTTTACCCAGAGTTCAGTTTCCCAACAGGATGCGCCTTTTTTCCCTCAAGATGAGTCTTTTCCTCAAGGCTTCGATACGAATCTTCATGCATCAAGGTAATTCTGTCTTGTCAACTTGTGAACTTGAGAAAGGACAATTCAGGACAATGCATGTTGACAGGAAGACGGAGCCCGACAGCTTTAAACCAACCGAGCAAATATTCAGAGTGGTGGAGATGCCACAGCTGTCTGTCAGACTGACTAGCGAGAGAAATCTATTGGACGTTGAAGCTTTGCCTTCAGTGCGCTCAGTAAAACACACTTATCAGTCCCTGCAGGATTGTGTGATTTTGCGATCGCAGAAATTAATGCAAAATCTTGCAATGTTTCAGATTTACCGCAGATTTTCTGCGGATTTGGGCCAAGACACATCATGTGACGTCATCACAACACGCATTCAGTCAGAGCCCCCTTCGATTCATGTGCGTTGAGCATGAGTACAGCTAAAAGGTTTAATTTACTAACAAACATCACCGTGGAAGACCGTGCAAAACAACTTTGAGCCATTGCAATTTTGCCAATTGAAGTCGTTTTCCACAAAGAAAGCACAAAAAACATCAAAATTTTGAAAAAAACTCAGCCGCAAAATCAAGCATCCAAGAAATCCTGAATGGAGTGACATTAATTTTATTAGCCATTTTATAAACTCTCCTCACTTGCATAAGTACTCAATGTCTGATTTATAGACATTATCACACATTACAGGAATGGAATTGAAATTGATACAAAATTGATATTCGGGGTGGGAATCTTGAGGCCCCTAATCACAATTCACTGTGATTACAGTTCAGGATGCCAGAATGATTCTTGATGCATCTCAATTCCATACATAATGGATTTTTATTATTATTATTTACTTTTAAAGCATAATGTAAAATGCTGTGCTTTGCCTCCAGCGTGCAATATTGAGCATGGGGGTGCCAATCATGAGATTCAGAATTGTTTAAAATGGTTTCCTACCTCAAGCAAGGCAGGGTTATTTACCTGAATCATTTAGGAAACGTGTTTCTGTAGACTTACATTAGGTGACTAAAAGTAGGCATTCAAACAGTGAACTTTGTACTAACTCTGTGTGTGTGTGTGTGTGTGTGTGTGTGTGTGTGTGTGTGTGTGGCTGTTGAGGTACTGTATGCCAGCTCGGCTCATTCCTGCTGGGGTTGCCATCTGCTCTGTGAGGAGTGTGCAGGTGTGTGAAATTTGTGCTTGGTCACGGCACCTTGTGGAGTGTGTGTGTGTGTGTGTGTGTGTGTGTGTGTGTGCGTGTGTGTGTGTGTGTATGTAGGGGGGTGTTCAGAGTAGGTAGATTCCCTATAGATACTGCTCGTTGTTCACTTTGTGATGTTTGATCTCACACACACACACACACACACACACACACACACACACACACACACACTCGACTAACAGTGTGCATTCATTCTTCAGCAGCAGAACACCGCCCTCTCTCACTATCTCTCCCTCTCTCCTTCTCCCCCTCTCTCTCTCTCTCATCTCTATCTCTCCCTCTCTCCTTCTCCCCCTCTCTCTCTCTCTCTCTCTCTCTCATCTCTATCTCTCCATCTCTCTCTCCCTCTCTCTGTCTCTCTCTCTCTGTCTCTCTCTCTCTCTCTCTCTCTCTCTCTCTCTTTTCCCCACTCTCTCGCCCTCTTCCTTGTCTCTTTTTCATCATCTCTAACAGTTGTGGTTTTCATGAGTCTCATTTACTGCTGTTTCATGAACCAGCCATCTGCTTCTGGAAACTGTTTCTCGTTCTGACTCGGAATGGGGTAAAGACCCTGTGTGTGTGTGTGTGTGTGAGAGAGAGAGAGAGAGAGAGAGAGAGAGAGAGAGAGAGAGAGATTGAGAGAAAGACAAAATTTACAAAGATATTACAAATTCACTAGCAAAAAATTGTCTACCATTTTTGCGTCTGTGTAATTTGCCAGTATTCTCTATTCGCTGAGCTCTGGGTTATTTAATCTCCCTGTGTATATATTCCACTTTCATCATCAGGGATTACAGTTTAATTACATTCTGTGTAGCTTTATCACAATTGTGCTTTATTATGCTGATATACCTGCTTGACACAATCACATCCATTTGAAATGGATTTCAGTTAAATATGCTGACACACAAACATACATAAACCCACAGTATCAAGTTTCTGTATACAATCAATTCACAGTCAAGTAGAGACATACACACACATACACAAGCTTCCGTAGTCCTGAAACACATTCGCTTCAGTATGTGTCATGCAGTGTGTGTGCAGGGAATGGAGCGACATGTAAGCTGTGTTCTGGCACTCGTGTCCAGCATGTACTTTTCCTGTGCGCTGGTAATCAACGAATGCATAGTGCTCCTGCAACTCACTGTCACACACACTCCTACGGCCTGCCTGTCTCTGTACCAGCACACATTCGAGGAGTCTGAGCCAACAAAGCCACCACAACCTGGATCCATTATCTATAAAAACACGGTGGGTGCAATATGTTAAGCACATAGCACTGTCGCATTGACGAAAACGGAGACACTCTGGCTTTTTTTTTTGGTCACAATTGTGTAGCAGAACAATGTGCTATAGAAGAGAAAAGCCAATCAATACGAGGACAAAATGATGGGGAGCATTATGAAGAGGTGAGGAAGGAGTGTAAGAGAATGGAAATGACAGTTCAAGTGATTTGTGGAAAATGCATGGACGACGAATGAGACGAGCGCAAGAGCTGCGACTTATAATGCAAAGCAGTGTAGATTTTCATTTATGCGATTGTAAGATGTCCAGTTATTAGGCATGCTACTCCAGGAATGTTATGGGAAAGTGTCATGCTGAGAATCCCATACAATCCCAGCATTGTTATATACACATAATTCAGTAGATTCCATGGTTCAATCCTAAGCTCAGGTTTCTGTCTATGCATGTTCTCCCTGTGTCCGTGTCGGTTTCATTCGGTTTCTTCGACCCTGAGTGAGAGAGCACTGTATTAGATACACGCTATATCTCCAAAAGTTTGTGGACACCTGGCCAATCACACCCATATGTGCTTTCTGCACATCCCATTCCAGATTTAGTCCCCATTTGCTATCATAATAACCTCCATTCTTCTGGGAAGGCTTTCCAGTAGATTTTGGAACGTGAGATGGGAGATTTGTGCTCATTCAGCCGCAAGAGCATTAGTGAGGCCAGGCACAGATGTTGGATGACAGGTCAGCAGTTCGGGTAAGGCCTACATATGAGTCCATAAACTTTTGGGCATATAGTGTATATTGTAGTGCAGTATAATCATTATATTAAGCCACATACAGTATAGGGAGCAGGAAGCCATTATGGATTCAACCTTAGTCTCTTCTTGCTTTTACAAACTCAGTATCAATGACACTTGGCATGTCTTTTCATAGCCTCACGGGCAGTTTTAGAAGGGTGGCCTAACCCTTTTTAAGGCGAGTTTTACGTTAAACTGGTCTTATCGAGCCACAACAAGAAACAAGTCTGAAGTCAAAGGAAAACAACAGAGATGCACCGATCGACCGGCCAGGGACTGGAATTGGCCGATTTTCCACATGATCGGCCCGGACCGGTGACCGGCCGGTCAGTCTCACGTCTTTCCGATTCCGAGCCGGTCCGTGTTGGTGCCAGCGGCACAGGCAATAACGTCACAGCCACGCT
>CM042542.1:9040000-9095000 GCA_023630585.1 Cranoglanis bouderius | reverse complement strand
CTATTTAACTAACACACACCACATTTGGAGTCTAGCATGAATACAGTGTTGTGTTATTTGGAAGAGCAAAGTTGCTTTTATCAGCCTCTGTCTATCTTCATGTCTAGGCCTGTTCTACCTGATTCCTGTCTGTCCTCCACTTCCTTCTCTGTCCTCCTCCTTCTTCTGCTACATCAGCCTCTGCTGATTTTATGCTGTTCATGGTGGGGAATGTGACCTTTTTTTTTTTTTTAGAAGCTGTTTAATTTCACCACTGATGGCACAATGGTCTTTGCTCCCCCACTCCTCTGTACAAATTACCCCTTTGCTCAGTCTAAACACACACCAACACATACTCCACCCTGAAGGTGAACCTAACTGTAATAGCCTTTGGTTTCTACTTGACCCCTCATTGGAGGCTCTTCAAAGGCTACCTAATGTACACTTTGGGGTTTTCTGTCTGGCATGGCAAGCAGATGGAGAGGAAGCGAGGAGGGATTGGGGATGTGGAAGAAGACAAAATGTCACACTCAGTTTGCTAGCGACAGATGATTTTGGGTCTCAGGTGTGTGTGTGTGTGTATGTGTGTGTGTGTGTGTGTGTGTGTGTGTGTAAAATGCTCGACGCAGGAGGTTGTAAGACTAACAAATGTGTGCTGATGAGGTCTGCGCTATTCTGCAGTTTCCTTGGCTTGGGAACGTGACCTCTTTCCAGTGGGAAGACTTTCTGTCTTGTGGAAAATCGAGCCACACAGGCATCACCAGGAAATCTGCATGCACATTTCATTATCCATACTGACTGGTGTCAGCTTCTCTGAACCGATTCGTGCAGTCTGATTGGTTGGTTTTCGATAAGCATCTCTCGGGTGTTAATGTCTCTAAGAGCAGTTGGTTTTCCTGACGGCGTATCAGTGTCACCACAGAAAGAAAGATGCCCCTGTTCAAGCTTTTCCCTGAAAAGGCTCACCTGGCTCGTTTGTGGCTCGGTTTGCAGCTCACTGGTAATGGAAGAGCTTTTAGAAGCAGTGAACAGAATTAACTCTCTAGAATAATCTGCATTTAAGTCGCAGTGTATCAGAGGGACAGTCTGCACATGGATCTATCTGGGAAAGTCATTCTTCATGTGTAGCCTTGTATTAAAGTCACAGTTTCATAGACTAATTTAAAAAAAATACATAACACCAACATCATTAACCACAAAAATAGTCAAAAGGGCAGAACTTTTCTGGTCAGCATGATAACTGATCAGGGCAGAATATGCATTGTGTGTATGTTGTTTTTTCCCAGTGAGTTGTTTACCTTCCCCTGATAAGCCCTCTACAGTGTAAATATGTACAGGCTTGTCCCACATACTACTGCACAAGCTACACACTGTTCACTGAACATTACTCTCAAGGTAGAGTGTGTGGCAATCCAACAACTTACAGAAGCAGACTAATTTCTTTAAGTAGAGCTGGGATTCTTGCAGAAAAAAGAGATTCATACCTACCTCAGCAGTTTCTCTGAGAAGATTCATTATCACCACAGAAACAAGGATGCCCCTGAAGTGCAGAGAGCACAAGCTCCCAGAATGTTACAGTATGTAAGGGATAAAACATGACTGGGCATGCTGTTATTCGAAAATAATTAACAGTGGAATGCTGTGATGTGGCCCGATGCAAAGTTGTTACCACCCCAGATTTGTGATTTCAATTGCACTGTGGTATAAAAAGGAAATAATGAGTTTTTTTTTCAATTTGGAAATACTAACAAGAGTTTTTGGCTCTGTGTGCTCATATATGTGGAAGAGGGTGGATAGTGCTTTCCTC
Source organism: Cranoglanis bouderius (assembly GCA_023630585.1). Lineage (NCBI taxonomy): Eukaryota > Metazoa > Chordata > Actinopteri > Siluriformes > Cranoglanididae > Cranoglanis > Cranoglanis bouderius. The sequence continues at coordinate 9,093,214 of CM042542.1, read as the reverse complement.
CGTGTGTGTCACGCTTCCCTGTGATGTTGCATGAGCAGCAGTTTGAAAAGGTGTGGTTGGCTGGCTTCACGTAGGTTAGAGGAAGCATTTGTTAGCATTCACCCTCCCCAGTTGGTAGCTGTTGTGATAGGGAAGAGCTGGCTAGTAGGTTGGAATTGGCAATGTCCAAATTTGGCGGAAACGGGGGAAAAATACTCATTAAGCTGGAGATCTGACTCCTACTTAATCCCACGGACAAAATCTGTAGGAATCATACAAATTAAGCTGTAAAAGAAGCTGTCTTCCCAGCCTTCAGCCTAATGTTATGTTTTATTAATTTTTCATACAAGTTGTCTTGTGAATTTTTATGAATGCAGTCGTCTTGTAATCTTAAAATTGGTTAAATTAAAACAACATCAAAGTGAGCACAAAACCGACATGAGCAGGAAACATCCATGGCAGATGTGAATAAGCTAAATAGAGAGGGAGGATATTTTTCACCCTTCATTTTGCTCCTTGAGAACCCATAAGCCGCATTTCCATATTTCTCATCAATTCTCCTCCCCGCAGTTATCAAAATATTTCTCCCATGTTTTCAACTCTCCAGGCCTGTGTGCATGTCATTACAAATGGAACTATGTAATTCATAAGATATGAGTAGACACATGAGATCAGACCTCCATAAGCAAACCCGTGCACTTTTGAGAGAATTAGCGCTCCTTTATATTCCAGCTTACTGGAATAAAATGCAGAAATCTGACTGGGGGCTCCTGGTGTCATGATTATGGTAGAAGCACATGAATAAAGTGGTTTGTCAGTATTTTAGGGCCCACTGGCACAGGTGGAAACATGGTACATTTAGCATTTTAATTTATTTATCAATATCTTCAGTTAAAACTGGCAAGGAGTCAGAGATACTGATATAAGGCCAGTACAAAAAAGGTCAATGATAAATATAGACATAATTTAATGACAAAGAGTAAAGGCCATTTAATGTCAAAAGCATTTCTGAAGCATTTTTGGCCACACATCAAAGAACATTAAAATCCACATCAGATTCATGACTTGCATGAAAGGTGTCACCCTGTTTTTTTCACCTGCATGTGAGATTCATTTAAAAAATACCATACTTTAAATCCTAGTCTGCAGCAATGTTGTGTGGCCTTAGCTGTAGAGAAATAATGTAGTATGATAATGACTAGGGTTATTACAATGTCGTGGTTTCGGGGTTAGTCATGGTGTATGATCTGATGATTACCTTACTGCTCTGGTTCTAATCCCTAATCTCAGAAAGTGTAGTTTTCAATTCAGTTTCTCAATTCAGTTTGATTTGTATATTGCTTTTAACAATGGATATTGTCACAAAGCAACTTTACCGAAATATACAATTTTAATTCAAATGAGCAAGCCAGAGGTGACAGTGGCAAGGAAATTGCTGAAAGAACATCCACAGCCATCTTAAGGGTGTCTGTGTGGTACCACCCACAGTAAACCCATGGTAATCTCTAGGCTATCCATGCGGGGCCATCTTCAGCAGCAGTGTGTGATTAGTGTGCTAGTTTGGATTCTGCAACTTTCTGCAAAATTCATACTCAGGAATCTCTTTCTTTATCATACACAACGGCTATCAAATGCACAAAACAACATGGCGTTGCTGACCAGAACTACGTGAAATGACAGTTTTTGGCTAAGCAGCACTGCACACTGCTGCAGTAGTTACATTTTTTTGGCCTTCCTTGCAACGTGATAAATACAGACAGTGTAATATTACTTTAAGGAATAGTTGTTCTTAAAAACAAGAAAAATGGAGCAATTAGGGGGTTGACCTTTTTGTTTCCTGCACTGTGACAGTTTTGTTAATACTTTTTTTTGTGACAATATAATTTATAGCTCATTCACCTCGCACCTCTGGGGATGGGGGTTTGAAACTCACCTCCGCCTTGTGTGTGCAGAGTTTGCATGTTCTCCCCGTGCTTCAGGGGTTTCCTCCCCCAGTCAAAAGACATGTGCTGTAGGCTGATTGGCATCTCTAAATTGTCCGTAGTGTGTGAATATGTGTGTGTGATTGTGCCCTGTGATGGGTTGGCACCCTGTCTAGGGTGTACCCTGCCTCGTACCCCGAGTCCCCTGGGATAGGCTCCAGGCTCCCCATGACCCTGTGTAGGATAAGCGGTATGGAAAATGGATGGTTGGATGGATAATTTAGTCGGTTGTATTCAGGTAGTAATTGGTAAAATGGCTGATTTATCTTCAATTGGGTGACAAATAGCAGACATCCACAAAATTGAGTTGTAAGAAAATGGACAGGGCTTTTAAATGAGAAGAATACCGTTTTTGAGATTGTGTTTATGCTAAGCACATATTTGGACTGAAGTGGGTTCGAATGTACCAGTGTGCAGGTTGATTTCAAATGTCACACCCACTGCACCACTCCATCCACACATCATTAAAGGTGTGTTCATTTCTTACTATGATAATAGTACCTGAGTGTAAACAGTGTTATAGCAAGAATTTACACTTATTCTGGCAGAAAAAATAGAGCCCCCCAGTGTCTTATATATGAAACATTTTTTCTCATAAACTCTCACTACATGGGTTAACACTGCACTTGCTTATGAAGAAGAGAAACAATCTAGCTCTTTCTGTCTTATTATCCATATTTTTTTTTTCTTGGATGCAAGAATTAGTCTACTTTGTCCCCTCATTCTGTTTTGTCCATTATTCTCTCCACTCCAGACTCACTGATCATGGTCCAGCTTTTTTCTTACTTGCCTCTCTCTCTCTCTCTCTCTCTCTCTCTCTCTCTCTCTCTCTCTCTCAGATCAGATTCTCTGTCTCTCACTTCACTCTTTTTTATCAGCAGTAGATGGCTCTGCGTCTGTATGTGGGAGATTTGTTAAATTGTTTGAATTAAGTGGGTCGTTAGTGAGATTAATTAGCCCGCACACACCAGATGGAGGAGAGGAACGAAAACCTTGCGGTGGACACCCAGCCCACACGTACAGACTCTTTTCATACTTCTTCATACTTTTCTTGTCTTCGTCCCTCATTACTTCATGTCTTGTGTTTGCCAGCATGCCTCTAGTGCTGTTGTCAAAGGAGTATGTGTTTAGCTTTTTCCTCATATTTACAATGTATTGTGGAACAGATGATATGTCATTCTGAAATGAGACTGTTTATGCTCGAGCTGAATGGCTCATTAGATTACAAAACAGCGATTTTCACTTTAAATAAATAAGTCAAGACAGATTATTTGCAGGCGTTCTGAAAAAAAAAAAAATCACTCAGATTCCATGCTTCACTTAAAAGAATGTTAAAAAATTGAACAATAATAGAGTCAATGGTGTCTTTTTTTTTTTTTCTCTTTCCCAGTCAGGTTTCATTTTCTTTGTTTTCTTTTCCCTCACTCTCATCCAAGCACTCTGGACATTTTTTGAACTATTTTTGGTGGGCACATTTGTATTGAATTGATACAGAGACACAGCATTCATTGTTCTACTGCTTCAGGACTTTTAGTGACCTATGATGTCATCATACTCGTTTGATGAATTCAGCATGGAAATAGCCATGTTTCAACCCAAGTGGGTACCATACACACACACACACACACACACACACACACACACACACACACACACACACACACACACACACACACACACACACACTTACTTTAGTCTTTTAACCAGTGAGTATCAGCCTCATCAACAGGGTGGTAAGGGGTCAAGTGTTTTCAGCTCTAGCAAACCAGTTAAGTTAAACTTTGACCTCAGTCTGACAGGTTTTAACTGGGTCTCTCAACTCCCCCTCTCTCTATCATTAATGTTTCATTACAGACCTGTTGTTCCTCTTTGTCCGTTAAGCCAACTACTTTTGTGTTGTTGTTTTTCCAACTGCACATGCAAAACAAGAAGTGGTTCAAACAGGAGCTGATGGAAATTTTTTTGCTTTTGGTTCTAGTCAGTTTTCCTTCCCACTTGAGAGATGACTGTACTGGTCACAGTGCTATGTGTTTACATCCAACCTGGAAGAATTGAATGGATTTGCTTTGCTCGTTTGTATGCTTTGGTATGTCGTGTTAAGTATATGTATCAGATTCATGGACAATGCTCCTACTATTTGATCCTATTAGCTAAGCCTAGCAGAAGTTGCATAGCAAGATTGCAAAGAGTAACTTCTTTGGAGTGGATTTAAGGCAAGAGTAAAGTTAAGAGTGACCTGAGAGATGCAGAGATTGCTCTGCTTCTGTTTCACAGCTAATTGGTGGAATTTGTTATCCTCCTCCAATAATCATAGTCTGTAATGGGTCAAATCACAGGGTTAATGAAGGCATATTTCTGATCACACAGGCAGTCAGAGGTCAATACTAGAAGCAAACACAGCACTAAGGAACTATCGGAACACAAGGGATGAGTGTGCAGGGAAATTGCTGTAAATACATGCATTACTTCACACACACACTTTGAAAGCAAGCGGCTAAATCTAGGCAAATTAAACTGCTGTAAGACAGCAATTAACAACCATAGCAACATTGTGCTGCAAACAGGAAACACTGAACATATAAGGAAAGTCAGGAACAAACCGATGGTGTATAGTGGGACATGGGTTAACAGCGACAGCGTCGGACTGGTGAATTGTACTTATATGTGGGGTGTAGCTCAGGAGGTGGATTAAAAATCAGATGGTGCTTGAAACAATGGGTCCCAAAGTTTACAAATTAAAACATGATCACAAATATGGGGTGGTTATTGCTTTCAGAACTCAGTGTCTTTAAACCCAAGCTTGACCTCAGGGGTCCTGCATTTTTAAAATGTTCCCTAGGCCTGTTGGCATGGATGAGTTGGATTTGGGGGAGATGTGAATGTACACCTTTGTGAATGAGAGCTTTGCCTGTAGCTGTTATTTAAAACTTCGTCATACAAGTAGATTAATATGCTCATCATCTCTCTCCCAGTGTAAAAAGATAATGGCTCTGTTTTAACAAGTGTTTTGTTACTTTCCCACTCTTCTCACATTTTCCTCCACGATGGGCAACATCCGGGTTTGTTTTTACACACTTTCAGGATCGAAACGTTGTTGAGCGGTGGCACCCAGCTGACGACCCTTCAGCTGACCTATGCCATATGGAACCAGTGGCACTGAGCATGCACTAATGGTGCCAGTGGGGCTTGTCACAGCCTTAGTCACTGGGAAGGTCTGTATGGCTCTGGATGTGTTAGGCAAACATGCCTGAGTGCTATTAGGTGTAACAGGAGGAAATCATATAGATCCAGTGGCACTGGGCATGACTTAATGTTGCTAGTGGGGTTCGCTACAGCCTTAGTCACTGGGGAGGCTTGTATGGTTTTGGTTGCGTTAGGCATGCAAGGCTGAAGGAAGAGCGGGGTAATCCTATGGGCAATGGAGGAGGTCCGGCAGGCAGTAATGCCATAGCAGGTCAACATCTGTCTGTGTAATTAATGTTGATGCAAATGGTATACAGTTGCATGATGCCAAAAAGAAAATGCAAACTGGAAGTCATGCCATTTAAATGCAAGTGCTTTAAACTTTTTCCTCACTTGCTGGCATCATTTGATACACTTCATAACCTTGACTTGGACTGTATATGATGTCACCTTAAACGTGTGCTTAAAAGGTAAGGTATGGGTGGTGTTACTTGACTGGGTGCTGCTTTTTTTAAAATGTTTTACAGCATGTTTGTCCCCTCACTCTGACCCCTTTCTTCTCCATGGGTTCAGTTGTTGTGTCTTATTTGCTTTTCTGGCTTCTCTTTGGGTCAGGGATATAGAACCTGGACATAACTTGAGGATCTTGTTTGGGTTGTCATGGTGCACACCTTGAACAAACTCTTGTGTAAAAAAAAAAGGGGGGGGCGGGGGGGAGGTTAATTGTGAGTGGTGTTGCTTACACGCTTTGCTAATTCTACAAATTCTGAGTTCTTGAAGCTCAACTTCACAAAAAAAGAAAGCTGTATATAAAAGCCTGTGAACACTCACAAACTACACAGGACATAAACTACAGACATCCCAACCTGCGAAAACTCATTTCAAGGAGGTGGCTTCACTGGGTATTGCGCGCTCCCCCCTCCCCTGTCCCTCCCAGATGAAGGTCTTTTCGGTTGCTTAGCCTGGTGGAAGTTAGCAAGACTGCAAAGAACGTTTACAGCAGCTTTAAAGCTTATTAAATGACTATCCTCTCCTTTTACATTCGTCCTTCTGCAACCTGCTGACCTGTGTCCTATATTTTAAACCTGATTGGCCCCACAGCACCAAATGGACTCTGGATTGGTCTCAGAAGACTCTAGCTGAAAGACAGTCGTTTGTTTTGGGCCAAATCGGCAGTTTCTCATGTGACTGCTTTGCTGTGGGTTGATGACTGTGTACTCATAACAGCATATGAATTATGCATACTAGGCTGATGAGTGTTTTAGTTTAAATAGCCTTGTGTGTGCTCCCTGTTGACCTGAGCAGGAGAATTCTAAAGCTTGATTATCCAAAATGCTTGCATACATACATACATTAATGCATATTAATTGCTTATTAAATCCAAACGTTACCATAATACTACTATAATAGCAGTGGCTATTATAGTAGTATTATGGTAACATTTGAATTTAATAAGGCCTGTTCTTTTTAACCTTCATATTTACTTTGAAGGGCATTGCGATACAGCGTGAACTGCTTTAGTTTACTCTGTGTGTGTGTGTGTGTGTGTGTGTGTGTTGAGTTTAGTTTGATTTTTGCCATGTTGACAGAGTTTGGAGGAGGTTACGGCACCTGGGTCACAACTTGTGGCCACAGCACTGAATAAACGCATAGCTTTGACCAGTCACAGTGCCCCCCCCCCCCCACCCACCCACCCACACACACACACACACACCCAGCCACACACACACACACACACACACACACACACACACACACACACACACACACACACACACACACACTCTCTCTCTCTTGTTTGGTTTTCTAACACTGCAGTAAACTTAAGAAACTCTTACACTATGAACATATAAGAGCCTAAAGGGATCTATGGCTTTATATAAAGAGACTTTGGTCAATGTTCAGCACAAGCATTGATTTGTCTAGCAGGCAAACAGACGTCTTTGCTGATGGACTGATATTGACAGTGTGTTTTGTGAGTGAAGTTAGGTGCTGGGTGTGTGTTTACGGAAAGCAGGAGAGAGGTAGAGAGATACGCTCAGGCGATTGTGGTGGTCTTGTGAACACTGCGTACATTTGGTTATGCTGCTGACGGATCTGCTTGAAAAGAGATGATTGATTATGGGCTTTATCTGGAACGTGATTTCAAACACACATTATGTTGTAAAACAGTGGCATGCCTATAGCCAACCTTAATCTTAAAAGAAACATCCACTCAGAAATGCATTAAATATATTTATATTGAAATATTTATCAGTCCGTACAGGTTTTCGAGATTTTTTTGTGATTGTTGCGGCCAGAGATGCTTGAATTTGCTGTGGCTTTTTTCAAAACAAGAGTTTTTGTGTTTTGTTTTTTTGTTGTTTTTTTTTTTTTTTTGCGGAAAACTACTTGAATTGGCGAGATTGCAATTGCATGAAATTGTCTTTCACAGTGTTGTTTGTTGGTAAATAAGACCTTTTAGATGTTCGACGCACATGAATTGAAGAGGGCTTTGGCTGAATGTGCGTTGTGATGACATCACATGATGCGTCTTGGCCCAAATCTGTGGAAAATCTGCGGTAATTAAAAAAAAAATGGTAAGCTCTTCCGAATATTGTGGAGTTTGCGTTAATTTCTGCAATCGCAAAATCCTGGAGGGACTGATTTATGATAATTTGTTGGTTTCAATGAGAAGGTGTGCTTGAGAGACGGCTAGTTAGTATGATGGTGTTGATGGTGGTATTAGCATGAAAGTTGAAGCTTTGGAAGCTGATCTGTTTAAGCAGAGTGTATAGATGAGGAGGTAAAGAACTGAGCAGACTAAAGCTCTGTTTCATTGCTCTCTTTGGTTCCAGCTGAAGCGAGGGCTAAATCCAACTGGCATAACTATCAGTGTGATTCTGGCATGGCTCAAGTGGACCCACTATCTCTGAATAAAAAGAAGACATGCATTAAGGCTCTTCTGTGTCCTGGCACCCATGTGGTGGAATGAACCTTTGTCTGAACAGCTGAGTCACTGGTTATCTTCATATGAAGAGTAAAGACCTACCTCTTCACTAAGCACTTGATCTAGCATTTTGTTGATCTGTTTTAAAAATCATTGTCTTGTTTCTGTACTAATCTCCTCAAAAGAGTTATTTAGACTAATGGTACTGTTAGTCCCTGACCTATAATGAGGATGTGCTTTTGATAGAGACTACAAAGTGGTTTTGTAAGTCACTCTGGATCTGCTAAATGACATAAACGTTAATGTAAAGAAGGTAGTTGAACTGCATTGTGGCTAAAGCAAGAAAGAAGTTGAAACTAGTTTCAACTAGTTTCATTACAAAATGAACCTTGAACGCCTTTGTTAATTATAAAGATTAATAATTAAGTGGTTCAGGTGGATTTTTCCTTTAAGTTCAGTATTCAAAAGGGAAATCTTTTGTAGACCAGCCAGCTATCCTCACAATGTTAAAATTATCTTGTATTTTTCTTATCACAGGAAGGTTTGTTCTCTGTAAAGAGGACACACACTAAATACACCCCTCCTTCCCACACACACACACACACACACACACACACACACACACACACACACACACACACACACACGACTGTGTAGAGATTATTTTCCTTGACACAAACTCAATCACATTTTCCCCCCTATATCTTTTTCTGTCTGCCTTTGGCTCATAAACCTGACTATAAACCCGCCACAGCAGGGATCTAAAATCAGCTAAAGAGATCTGGGGACTCGAGCAGAGGAGCTTTAGACCCTGCAACTCTCTTTAATCTGTCACTACACAAATGAGGAGGAAAGTGAGAGCCTCTGTGCCTGGTGGACTGACCATTGTAGGCTAGTTAGTGTAGTTGGAGGATAGTGTGGGTGTGTGTTTATGTGGGTTGGTGTGTCTGCACTCAGTTGTATATCCTTTGTGTGGATCAAATGTGTTTGGGGAGAGGGGTGTATGAATGAACAAGACTCTGGGTTACTGATCAGAAGGTCAGGGGTTCAAGCCCCAGAACCACCAAGCTGCCACTGTTGGGCCCTTGATCAAGGCCCTTAACCCTCTCTGCTACAGGGGCGCTGTATCATGGCTGACCCTGCATCCTGACACCAACTTCCTCACAAGCTGGGATATGTGAAGAAAAGAATTTCACTGTGCTGTAATGTACAGTTGCAATCAAAATTATTCAACCCCCATTGCAAATCAGGTTTATTGTCAAGATTTACAGACTTTCAGCTGTTTGCAATGAACAAATCAAACAAAAGCAATTGAAATAGTTCAACACAACAAGTGCTTCAAGTGATTTCCCCAAATTCCACTGAAAATGTGACTTATAGTGACTTCTCCACTTTCAAAATTATTCAACCCCTTCATGGCAAACATCTTTAGTACTTAGTAGAGCACTCTTTTGCTGTTATGACCTGCTGCAAACGAGATGCATAGCCAGACACCAGCTTCTGGCAGTACGTCACTGAAACCTCAGTGCCTGTTGCCACCAAGTCTTGCTGCAGGTCTTTTGCAGTCACTCGAGAGTTTTTCACAACCTGCCCTCTCAGAAATCTGGTTGCAGCCGTTGATAGCTTCCTTTTTCTGCCCCGCCCAGGTATTGTAACCACTGTTCCCTTAACTTTGAACTTGGGAACTATGCTTCCAACGGTGTCTCTAGGAACATTCAATGCCTTCGCTATCTTTTTGTATCCTGTTCCTTGTTTGTGAAGGGCGATGATCTCTTCTCTTAACTTTTTGGGCCATTCTTTTGATCCAGCGATATTTCTAACATGCAGTCAAAAGTGACAATCAACAAACCACTTGCCAGTTCAGGCATTTCATGTGTTCCAGCTCAAGCACACCTGGTGCAACTAATGAAGCCCTTGATTAGTTGCATCAGGGGTGCTTGAGACAACACCTGTTTTGCATATTTGTGCTGTTGTGAGGGATTCTATTCAGGGGGTTGAATAATTTTGAGACTGGAGAAGTCATTATAAGTCACATTTTCAGTTAAATTTGGAGAAACCACTTGAAGCATTCGTTGTGTTGAACTATTTCAATTGCTTTTGTTTGATTTGTTCATTGCAAACAGCTAAAAGTCTGTAAATTTTGACAATAAACCTGATTTGCAATGGGGGTTGAATAATTTTGATTGCAACTGTATATGCGACAAATAAAGGCTTCTTCTTCTTGTTTGTAGCAGAATAAAATTGTAGGCTCATTTATTTAAATGCATTCAAATAGTAAATATTTTAAATAATTAATAGTCAAATGCAACTGATGAAATAATTTGACAGCCCTTGTGTGTATAAGATGTAAAGAACACCCGTGTCTACTTGCCAGAATGTGTTTGCTCTCTCATTAGTGTGAGTTTGGTTTACTTAAGTAGATATTTAATTGTTGTGTGTGTGTGTGTGTGTGTGCGCGCACGTTTGTGTTTTAATCACTTTCACTGTTATTCTGCGTGGGCAGGTGCTTGATGATGCAGCATCATTTATTAATTAGTTCATGGTAATCAGATTCCAGCAGCCGAGCTGTCACTCAGCCCCACACCCTTGAACGCATGAGACACAATGTCCTCCCTGTAGCGTTCATGCATGACTTCCTCTTGTTCATGTAAAACTATCTGTATCCGAACAGTTCCATCTGTCTCAGTCTTCTGCCACTGGCATAGTGTTACGTACCTAGCCTAACGTTCACTTCTGGTTGCCTAAGATGGTCTATCTCAGTCAGAGTCTTTGCGAATCCACAGGCTGCGTGAGGTCGTGTTTTTGCTGCTCTAACACACTTGACTCGGCTCCAGAAGGCCTTGATAATTAGCTGATTAATCAAGCCAAGTGTGTGCTGGAAAAATACAACAGTTTGCAGGGATCACTGGGTTTCTTCTCCTGGCAGTGGGTAGAAAATAGTAAAGACAGATGCATGGTTAAAAAAAAGAAAAGATTAAAGCATTTGTGTGTTTGACAGGAGCAGTGGTGAAGTGGGCAGGTTGGAGAAAAAAAAAAATCAAAATCACTTTGCTTTGTGGATGTCAGGAAAAAATGTCTCCCTAGAAATGTAATGTTTTTGTGATTAGGTGGGTTTCTACAGTAACTAACATTTTTTTATGTTCACGCACAGTACTTGTTGCTGATATTGATTTTAAGTCTTTCTTTACTTGTCCTCACTCAAAAATGTTAAATATTTTTTTTAAATGAATCCCAGGTGGCTTCCTATTCTCTATCTGTGCTCACCACATAGGGTACAACATAATAGTTTATGTACCTAGTGCACTATATGCTTTATATTACAACCCCATTTCCATAAAAAATTTTTTTGAGTGTGTTGAAGGCATCAAATTCTAAATTTGTTTATATTTACAAAATACAATTAAGTTGGTCAGTGAAAACACTGAATATCTTTTCTTTGTACTTTTGTCAGTTAATTAAAGTTTCAAGAGACTTGACAAATCACAGATTTTTGTTTTTATTGCATTTTAGAAAAAAAATCCCAACTTTTATGGAAATGGGGTTGTATTTTATATGAGATTCAGCCACAGAAAAGTGTGTGAAAAATATGTGCCTGTTGGAATCTGTTAACTAGTTAGATGTAATATAACTGGTCAGTGTATAAGTGGCCCGTTCCATGGCGATTTGGACAAGAGTTCGTTCTATGAAAGCTGCATTGTCTAAACTAAATGCTTTTAATGTAACAAACGCAGTTTTACGTCTCATAACTACACACCATGCCTACTGTATAATATGTTTTAAGATGAATAACTGACTAATAGAGCTGCACTGATTCAATTTTTTTAGACTGAGTACGAGTACCTTGGGACTCATTGATATTGATGCCGAAAGGAGCATCCTACATAGTAAGCAACCAGGGGGCATCATGGAACATTTTATTTAACTGATTTTTATGTTGGTTGTTGCCGTGTGCTGCTAGCATTGAACACCTCATGCTGAGTTTTATGTTTACTATGTTGTGAGTGTGATGCTGACTGACTTGTTCAGCGAGTGCTGTGACTTGCAAGCAAAGTGTAGACTCTGGTGAGAGAGGGGAAGGGAAGTGAAGAGCGCTGAAGTGAGAGTTTCTCTGTACGCTCGCTTCATTACTATATGCTCGTGACTACCTTTGTGTGTGCGCAATTCACAGTACCTTGCACGCATTCATGACCGTTCTCACTGTCACAGTCATCTTTGAGTGCTCTATTAAAGTTACTTTTTAAACACCATAAGATCTTTTAGCAGGTTACTTTTGTGGGAAGATAGTGTAGTCCCCAAGATCCTGTAGCTCTCAAAATTTTCACAGAACACAGTGAAAATTTACTTTGATTAATCATGAATTACGCCTAGTATAACATGGTATCGGATATTGGTATCAGAGTATATCTTACGAGTATGTGTAAATAAGCAAAGTATCGTGCCGATACCAGCATGATTATCAAAGCATCCTGATGCATACTGATTAATAATGTGGTTTAATCTTTGATTTTCTGGTTAAATGTATTTGTCTTTCACCACAATATAAACTTTAGGTCATGTCTTATAAGGTAATAAAACGTTTCTTGCATTGTGCACTGAAGCTGTGAGTAGCGGATGCTTCCTACTGATAGGCAATTTTACAGATGATTGAATTAGTCATTATTTAGCCTTGCCATTACTGAAAAAAAAATTGTAAAGCAAAACAAAAGTGTCCTGCTTAATGAAGAGATAGATAAAGAAAAGTGAGACACACACATACACTCAAGCACAGCTGTTTACTAAAGTGCCCTGCTATGCTATGCTAATGCAGCCTCCCTCTTCAAGACATAAGGAGATTAGTAGCCATAAACATGCCTCATGGGACATCTGCATGCAATGTTTTTGCCCATGCTAATGCTCTGCCTTTTTGCTCTTCACCAGAGCTGTGTAAGGCACCAAAAGGCCGGGGCACGCTGTGCTTCAGTGTCTGTTCTGTGCTAATTGGATTTGTTAGCTGTTAGTGTATGCAGCTCTGGAGGAACGTAGAGCAGTGATAGTAAAATCAGTCCATTCGAATTTTTCTCTTTTGTTCATGCATTTTTGCATTTTACCCATTTCTTATGTCAACAATGGATGCCACAGATAAAACTTCAGCTAAAGTGTATAGATATTGTTGCTCCCATTATGTACATAATATTTATCCATTTTAGAGAATCACAAATTTTTTCCCCTATAAGTTAAGTCATATTTTTTATTTTTTTTGTCTTAAATGGAAATTGCTTTGGCAGGCACTCAGGGATTCATTTGAATGCATAAATATGTAAAAGGTGAGCAGTATATAAAACAAACAAATGTGAATAGTATATAAAAAAATCAAACAAAGTTGATCATTATAAAAACAAACAATGGTATGCAGCATATAAAAAACAAACAAACAAAGGTGAGCAGTGTATAACAACAAAGGTAAGCAGTATATAAACACAAACAACTGTGAGCAGTGTATACATTATAAAAACAAAGGTGAGCAGTGTATAACAACAAAGGTGAGCAGTATATAAAAACAAACAACTGTGAGCAGTGTATACATTATAAAAAACAAAGGTGAGCAGTGTATAAAAACAAACAAAGGTGAGCAGTGTATAAAAACAAACAAAGGTGAGCAGTGTATACATTATAAAAAACACTGGTGAGCAGTATATAAAAACAAAGAAAGGTGAGCAGTATATAAAAACAAACAAAGGTGAGCAGTGTATAACAACAAAGGTGTGCAGCATATAAAAACAAACAATTGTGAGCAGTGTATACATTATAAAAAACAAAGGTGAGCAGTGTATAAAAACAAACATAGGTGAGCAGTGTATAAAAACAAAGAAAGGTGAGCAGTGTATAAAAACAAACAACTGTGAGCAGTGTATAAAAACAAAGAAAGGTGAGCAGTGTATAAAAACAAAGAAAGGTGAGCAGTGTATACATTATAAAAAACAAAGGTGACCAGTATATAAAAACAAAAAAAGGTGAGCAGTGTATAAAAACAAACAAAGGTGAGCAGTGTATAAAAACAAAGAAAGGTGAGCAGTGTATAAAAACAAACAAAGGTGAGCAGTGTATAAAAACAAACAAAGGTGAGCAGTGTATAAAAACAAACATAGGTGAGCAGTGTATAAAAACAAACAAAGGTGAGCAGTATATAAAAACAAAGAAAGGTGAGCAGTGTATACATTATAAAAAACAAAGGTGAGCAGTGTATAAAAACAAAGAAAGGTGAGCAGTATATAAAAACAAAGAAAGGTGAGCAGTGTATACATTATAAAAAACAAAGGTGAGCAGTGTATAAAAACAAACAAAGGTGAGTAGTATATAAAAACAAAGAAAGGTGAGCAGTGTATACATTATAAAAAACAAAGGTGAGCAGTATATAAAAACAAAGAAAGGTGAGCAGTGTATACATTATAAAAAACAAAGGTGAGCAGTGTATACATTATAAAAAACAAAGGTGAGCAGTGTATAAAAACAAAGAAAGGTGAGCAGTGTATAAAAAACAAACAAAGGTGAGCAGTGTATTTAAAACAAACAAAGGTGAGCAGTATATAAAAACAAAGAAAGGTGAGCAGTGTATACATTATAAAAAACAAAGGTGAGCAGTGTATAAAAACAAACAATGGTGAGCAGTGTATAAAAACAAAGAAAGGTGAGCAGTGTATACATTATAAAAAACAAAGGTGAGCAGTGTATAAAAACAAACAATGGTGAGCAGTATATAAAAACAAAGAAAGGTGAGCAGTGTATACATTATAAAAAACAAAGGTGAGCAGTGTATAAAAACAAACAATGGTGAGCAGTGTATAAAAACAAAGAAAGGTGAGCAGTATATAAAAACAAACAATGGTGAGCAGTGTATAAAAACAAACAAAGGTGAGCAGTGTATAAAAACAAAGAAAGGTGAGCAGTGTATACATTATAAAAAACAAAGGTGAGCAGTATATAAAAACAAAGGAAGGTAAGCAGTGTATAAAAACAAACAAAGGTGAGCAGTGTATAAAAAACAAAGAAAGGTGAGCAGTGTATTTAAAACAAACAAAGGTGAGCAGTATATAAAAACAAAGAAAGGTGAGCAGTGTATACATTATAAAAAACAAAGGTGAGCAGTATATAAAAACAAAGAAAGGTGAGCAGTGTATAAAAACAAACAAAGGTGAGCAGTGTATACATTATAAAAAACAAAGGTGAGCAGTGTATACATTATAAAAAACAAAGGTGAGCAGTGTATAAAAACAAACAATGGTGAGCAGTGTACAAAAACAAAGAAAGGTGAGCAGTGTATACATTATAAAAAACAAAGGTGAGCAGTGTATAAAAACAAAGAAAGGTGAGCAGTATATAAAAACAAAGAAAGGTGAGCAGTGTATACATTATAAAAAACAAAGGTGAGCAGTGTATAAAAACAAACAATGGTGAGCAGTGTATAAAAACAAAGAAAGGTGAGCAGTGTATACATTATAAAAAACAAAGGTGAGCAGTGTATAAAAACAAACAATGGTGAGCAGTGTATAAAAACAAAGAAAGGTGAGCAGTGTATACATTATAAAAAACAAAGGTGAGCAGTATATAAAAACAAAGGAAGGTAAGCAGTGTATAAAAACAAACAAAGGTGAGCAGTGTATAAAAAACAAACAAAGGTGAGCAGTGTATTTAAAACAAACAAAGGTGAGCAGTATATAAAAACAAAGAAAGGTGAGCAGTGTATACATTATAAAAAACAAAGGTGAGCAGTGTATAAAAACAAACAAAGGTGAGCAGTGTATAAAAACAAACAAAGGTGAGCAGTGTATAAAAACAAACAAAGGTGAGCAGTGTATAAAAACAAAGAAAGATGAGCAGTGTATACATTATAAAAAACAAAGGTGAGCAGTGTATAAAAACAAACAAAGGTGAGTAGTATATAAAAACAAAGAAAGGTGAGCAGTGTATACATTATAAAAAACAAAGGTGAGCAGTATATAAAAACAAAGAAAGGTGAGCAGTGTATACATTATAAAAAACAAAGGTGAGCAGTGTATAAAAACAAACAAAGGTGAGCAGTGTATAAAAACAAACAAAGGTGAGCAGTGTATAAAAACAAAGAAAGGTGAGCAGTGTATACATTATAAAAAACAAAGGTGAGCAGTGTATAAAAACAAACAAAGGTGAGTAGTATATAAAAACAAACAAAGGCGAGCAGTGTATACATTATAAAAAACAAAGGTGAGCAGTGTATAAAAACAAAGAAAGGTGAGCAGTGTATACATTATAAAAAACAAAGGTGAGCAGTGTATAAAAACAAACAAAGGTGAGTAGTATATAAAAACAAACAAAGGCGAGCAGTGTATACATTATAAAAAACAAAGGTAAGCAGTGTATAAAAACAAAGAAAGGTGAGCAGTGTATAAAAACAAACAAAGGTGAGCAGTGTGTAAAAACAAACAATGGTGAGCAGTGTATAAAAACAAAGAAAGGTGAGCAGTGTATACATTATAAAAAACAAAGGTGAGCAGTGTATAAAAACAAACAAAGGTGAGCAGTGTATAAAAACAAACAAAGGTGAGCAGTATATAAAAACAAAGAAAGGTGAGCAGTGTATACATTATAAAAAACAAAGGTGAGCAGTGTATAAAAACAAACAAAGGTGAGCAGTGTATAAAAACAAACAAAGGTGAGCAGTATATAAAAACAAAGAAAGGCGAGCAGTGTATACATTATAAAAAACAAAGGTGAGCAGTGTATAAAAACAAACAAAGGTGAGCAGTGTATAAAAACAAACAAAGGTGAGCAGTATATACATTATAAAAAACAAAGGTGAGCAGTGTATAAAAACAAACAAAGGTGAGCAGTGTATAAAAACAAACAAAGGTGAGCAGTATATAAAAACAAAGAAAGGCGAGCAGTGTATACATTATAAAAAACAAAGGTGAGCAGTGTATAAAAACAAACAATGGTGAGCAGTGTATAAAAACAAACAAAGGTGAGCAGTATATAAAAACAAAGAAAGGCGAGCAGTGTATACATTATAAAAAACAAAGGTGAGCAGTGTATAAAAACAAACAATGGTGAGCAGTGTATAAAAACAAACAAAGGTGAGCAGTGTATAAAAACAAAGAAAGGTGAGCAGTGTATACATTATAAAAAACAAAGGTGAGCAGTGTATAAAAACAAACAAAGGTGAGTAGTATATAAAAACAAACAAAGGCGAGCAGTGTATACATTATAAAAAACAAAGGTGAGCAGTGTATAAAAACAAAGAAAGGTGAGCAGTGTATAAAAACAAACAAAGGTGAGCAGTGTGTAAAAACAAAGAAAGGTGAGCAGTGTATACATTATAAAAAACAAAGGTGAGCAGTGTATACATTATAAAAAACAAAGGTGAGCAGTGTATAAAAACAAAGAATGGTGAGCATGTATACATTATAAAAAACAAAGGTGAGCAGTATATAAAAACAAAGAAAGGTGAGCAGTGTATATATTATAAAAACAAAGGTGAGCAGTATATTAAAAGAAGTGAGCAAAACAATCAAATAGCTTACATCATGTGATTATTTTTTGAAGCTGCTTCACATTATTAGTTTGAAATAAGAAACTTTAGATGTTCAAAGTCTAAGTTATGTTAAGAACATCTCATAATTCTGTGCAATTCTATGTTTATATAAACAAAATCATATTTTAGTTCTGTGAAATCCTGCGAAATTAATCATATTATGCAGCGGATGTAATAACCTTTGAACTGTTGTGACTAGATAACAGCTAATGTAGTCGTGCAGTTTGGTAGAGCAATGGAGTGAGCTTGTTGTAGATGTTGGGGAACTACCAAGTCTGATTGTCTTCCTCTTTCAAAACACTGTCATAAACATTTTGAAGACCTGCAGAAGTAAGAGAATGCAGGTGACATTTGAACTCAGCATTTGAAGTCAGAGTTTGATTTGCTGTGAAGCACTTTATAGAAATAAAATATTAATCGGGTGTAATGCTGTGTTTATTATTACACTGCCTGTATTGTATCCTGGAGAGTACCTGTTTAGTGTTTCACAACAATCCAGAGTTTCCAGAGATGTGGGTGTGTTTGGAACGGGAAAAAAGTACATTGTATTGTCTAATGAAAAAAGATTTTAAAGCTAAAAGATTCTCAGGGAGCAGGAGAGCATAGTTCAGGAGACAGAATAATATCCTCCTGTCGTTCAGTACTGCCCATTACTGTTGTTTGTAGTTATAAAGGGACAAAGTGAGGAGACAATAAGTGAGCACTATAGTACCAGAGTACCATTTTACTGACAATTTCTCAGTATCCAGATTTACTACAGGTGTTACAGATACTGGTATTGATACATGTGTTACGTCATATAAAATATTCTATCATATAAAGATTGATTTAGATTATATGCATGCACTTCCATGATCTTATTCCTGTTAGACTGGTTCATTTTTTTTTTTTTTTTTGTTCTTCCACATGCAGGTGCTGAACATACTGAAACATACAGCTGGTTTTAACAGTCCACTCTCTCTTTTCGTTCCTATTTCTTTCTGTCTCTTTTCCTTGCTCAGAGTTTCTTCAGCTGAAGGCAGAGGAGGTGTTGCTTTTCTAGGTGTGAGAATCAGAAATAGCTGTGCCACCTCTTCACATGTGTTGCACAGTCATTTGAGTGTGTGCCTGTGTGTTTAGTGGCCCTGACGAGCAGTGCAGGTTCTGGCAGTCGTGTCTGAGTGTATGTGACAGCATGGTCACATCAGGTCTGTCGCTCGGGCAGAGTCTGGGTAGATGGTTTTGGCTGGAGTGAATGCTCTTTTGTGTTTGTCATAGTCACAAGCCAGTGTGTGTGCTGTGTCACATGGTTCCATTTCACACACACACACACACACACACACACACACACACACACACACACACACACACACACACACACACACACACACACACACAGAGGGTCAGGTTCATTCACGTGCACAAGCCTCTGCATCTGAATCATCTAATAATATTGATGTTATGATATAAACATAGCTATGTGTTGAATTATGCTATCAGTGTTTGTGTTTGAAACACGAACATTTTTATACCACAGTGTTGCTGAATTCTCAAATCTGACTGGCCAAATGTTGTTATTTTCTGTAACAGCAGCTCTGACAGTAGTGCCAGCTGTAATTCATATGATGGTTTATATTAGTGTATGATATTACTTTTTCCCTGATTTAGATTTTCCATTTCACAATATCTCGATAATTGATTTAAGTGTCCAGAAACGACAAAAAGCGAGGGAGCCAGCGTGAGCATCTCCGGGCGAGTTGAGAGCACATGAATTTGGGGGAAGGGGGCAGGACTTTCAGGAAGTTGGCAGGTCTGGTTATGTAATATAAACCAGATATCGTGACATAATATCGTGTAGGGAAGACAATAATGTTATATCGTACAAGTTTATATTAATGCACTCTGTGTAATATGTTATTGTCTTTATAGTAACAACTACTTCACAAGGACTTGTATGGCAGATGATTTACATAATCTAAGACTAATAAAAAATATGCATAATCGTTGAAGCTTTCTGTTAGGGGACAGATATTTGTTTAACATTTTTGAAAGGAGTCTCGGTTGAACGATTGAGTCACAACTGTGAGTGTGATATTGCTTTCATACAGTTCTATAAACAAGAAATTGATATCGAGTAAGTGACATTTCAGACACAATATCGTAAAATGTTCTGTTTGTATTTGCTCCGCTGGCGGAAGTAGATCCCAAAGAAGCTACACTCACTTTATAGCACATTGGCTAGCTTGCTAGCCAGCTCACATTGATTTGTACATTCCCATTAAAGATGCTTCAGGTAAAATAGGCATCCCTTCTTCCTTTTCATCTTCATCTGACAAGCTTTCATATTTTACGTCAAAAGTTATATTCCTGAATATTATAGTTTGCCATGTCTGCTGATGATGTCGCTAACATTACTGTAGTAACCATTTCAAGCTAGGAAGTGGAATTTTACTTGGTGAACACAGAAGAGCGGAGTGATACACACAGTGAAACGTCCCGATGTGGTTATAGGAAATATAGGTACTCTTGGAACGCTGCTTGACCAATCAAATTAGTGAACTGGAACTAACTGTCGTATAAAATAATTTTATATAATTGCACCTAACGGTTGATATGTGTTACTACATATTTTACAATTTACATGCCTAAATCATCTCTAACACACACACACACACACACACACACACACCTAGACAGGTTTAGGTGTGGCTGAAATGGGATCATGGCAGTTTTGCTGGGATTATTTGATTCTAGTCTCTGCTAATCTGTTCTAATTCTAGCTCAGTTAATGAAGTGCATATCATGATGCAACTGTGCTAATCAGACTAGCATGTACACACTAACAATACAAATGGTCAGTGTGGATTCGTTGTTCTATAATTCAGATACGGGTACCAGAAGTGCCTCAGAGAGATTGTCACGAAAGCCTCCAGTTAGACTATCCACGTCACTGGAAGGTCAGATTGATGAACATGGCTTTAACTGACCTACCAGGATAATTACGTTTACTTAATACTGCTACTATTGATTTCCTAAGGCCACTAAGCTGTGGGAAAACATCCACATTCCATTTAAATGAGCAAACTCTGTAGCCAGGATTCGCAGTGAGTCCTTGAGGACCTCAGCCAGTCCATGGTCTTTGTTCTGTTCCAGTTCCTAACATACCTGAGCCAGGTAATTACCATTCTGCAGCCACTGATTATGTGGCTCTGGTGGTGGAAGCTGGAAAAGAACCAAGGTGTGGATTGGCTGGCGATCTGCTAGGACTGGATTGTGATCATCTGGCCCTGAGCATTCATTAGATTGAGAGGCCTGTGTTTAGCAATTGTCTTGTATGTCTTGTAATAGCACTTGTATGGTTATCCGTGTTTCCTTTTAAATATAAAGTAACTACCTTTTTTTCTCCTTCAGTTGCTGTGATGTAATTGACCCACATTCGGCTGGCAGTGTATTTAACTAACATTATTCTGGAGTCTTTTAATAGCAACATTTCTGTTTTGGTCATCCAAATCCCTTTCTACTCAGAGCAAATCTTGGCAAAGTGTTGCAGTTCCCATGTTGAGAAATGTATGCTATATTCTGCTGGTGGTTATGGGTCATTACGTGGCTTTGTTATGGCATTTTTTTCACGTTTCAACCCTGATCAGCCTGTTAAAAAAAAAAAAAAACAACTGTAAACCACTTCTTACGTACCAGGCTTCTCCTGTCATGTGGTCTTATTTGGAGCACACCACAGCATAGGGTGTGTAAGAGACTCGAGGGGCAGGCTCAGCAACTCCACAAAACTCAGACGGCAAAGTCAAAGAACGAATAACAGTGTGGGTATGTTTATCGCAGAGATAAACTCTGGGGGCATTTTAATGAGACAACAGAGCAGAAATGGTAGTCTCCAATGCAGTGCCTTAAAAAAAAAAAAAAGAGGATGATGCACTGGCTATGAGGTCTATGACTGATGGTTAATTTATATTTCAGGAACATCGTTAGCTGTAGGCGTCTGTAGCAAGAAGCTTCCTCTTGGCTTTGGACTTTGTTCTGCTGTAGTATAAACAGTGGAAAAAATCTGTAACAGAAATGATATTCACTCTAACAGACAGGAAGAGAGAGATGAGGTGATGAGTTGAAAGCAAGTAAAAAAAGAAAAGAAAAAAAGTCTACAATCTAGACATGAATTTTATGAGAAGAGCTATAGAAGAAGGCAGACAGGCTTTTCAGTAACTAATGTGACAAACAGTCACATATACACTGTCAACTCCACAAGTCTCTCTTTAGGGACTGAAATGCAAACTTTAACTCCTTTCAACTCCTTTCAGCATCAGTAGGCAGAATGCCTGTTAAGTCACTGAGATGGAAAACCACTCAACATAAAAAAAAAAAAAAAATCTTTTGAACCACAACACAGCATTCAATAAAAATGACCAAAATAAAATCCCATTAAGTATCCATATTTGGACATATTGTTTTTTATGGAACACCAAAAAGAGTGGCACAAGATTCTGCTCTTATAAAACCACGTTGTATAGTTTCTGCAGTTCTTCAGTGTTATTGCAAAACACACTGAGACTCAAGAGGCTAGATTTTACCCATTAAACTTTGGGAAAAGGCTTTGGTTATGTGTGTGTTTGAGAGAGAGAGAGAGAGAGAGACAAAGAAAGAGACCTAGAGAGAAGAAAAGTGCAGCCAGAGCTTGTTATGCCGTAAACAGCCCATAGAGATGCAGTTATGTTGTTGTGGCTCATGATGCTTCTGTTGTGGAAGAAGGGGGTTACTACAGAAGCATTGCTCCACTGGGATTCAGACCTGCTCCATTGCACTTCTGCAGCAGTGTGTTACATCTCGGGTGCATATGCACCATGAAATACTAAATAAATTCTGTTTAACACTTGAACCATTCTAACGTGCTGAGAATGGAGAATACACATACAGGCACACTCAAGATTAGAAACACTATTTTGCATTTTCATTCATTCTGAACAGAAACAAGTTTCCATGTGTCTCTCAGAATGGTGAAAAAAAAAAACAAGAACCATCCTGTGTGCGGAGGGTCTGCAGACTGAAACACCTTGTTGATGAGAGAGATCAGAGGAGAATGACCAGACTGGTCTGAGCTGACAGGAAATCTATAATAACTCAAATAAACACTCTTTACAATCGTGGTGAGCAGAAAAGATTCTCAGAACACACAACGCATCAGACTTTGAGGTGGATGGGCTACAACAGCAGAAGACCACCTCAGGTTTCACTTCTGTCATCCTGGACAGCTGAAGACTGGAAAAAGATCAGGTGATTTCTTTTTTTTTTTTTAATCTTCAACTGTCCAGTTTGGGTGAGCCTGTGCTCACTGTAGCCTCAGATTCCTGTTCTTGGCTGACAGGAGTGGAACCCAATGTGGTCTTCTGCTGCTGTAGTCCATCCACCTCAAGGTTCGATGTTCTGCGCCTGCTGAGATGGTCTTCTGCTCAAATAGCTGTAAAGAGTAATTATTTGAGTGACTATATCCTTCCTGGCAGCTGGAACCAGTCTGGCCATTTTCCTCTGACCTCTCTTATCAACAAGGTGTTTCCACCCACAGAACTGTTGCTCACTCAGTGTTTCTTTTGTATTTTTGTACCATTCGGTGCAAACTCTAGAGACTGTTGTGTATCGAAATCCAAGGAGATAAGAAATGTATGAAATACTCAAACCAGCCCTTCTGGTACCAACATTCATGCCATGATCACTCACAGTGATCACACTTTTTCTTCATTCTGATGTTTGATGTGGACAATAACTGAAGCTCTTGACCTGTATCTGCATGATTTTTTTTGCATTTCGCTGCTGCCACATTGGCTGATTAGAGAAGGTGTGCTGGTGTTCCTAATAAAGTGGACACACACACACACACACACACACACACACACACACACACACACACACACACAGAGTCCCCTCCAAAAGTATTGGAACAGCAAGGCCAATACTTTTGTTCTTGTTATGCCAACACAACAAAGGACTTTAACAGGTGGAAAAAGTGAGAAAGTGGAAGGTTTTAGACTTAATCACCAAACCTTAACCCAACTGAGCATGCATTTCACCTCCTGAAGAGGAGACTGAAGGGAGTCCACCCCCCAACCCCCCCCAAAAAAACAACAAAAAAAAAAACAACTGAATGAAGCTGTGGTAAAGACTGGGAAGACTGGAAAACCAACACCAAAGAAGAATGCAACAGTTTGGTGATGTCAGTGGGACACCAGCTTAATACAGTTACTGCAAGCAAGAGATATGCAACCAAACATTACAAATTATTTACTTTAAGACTATCTGTTCCAATCCTTTTGCTCACATACAAATTGGCTCGTCTGCCACCAAAGGTGCCATGTTCTAAGTTGTTTAACACATCTTGATGTAAATATCAGTAAAGGAAAGCTGAAGTTTAGATCTATTGTATCATACTAATTTTTTGATCCCAAACTCAAATGTCTTCAGTGCATAGCAAAAACAACACAACTGACTTTGGCATTCCAATACCTTCGGACGGAACTGTATATATATAAACTACTGTTGCTCATTTATCTCAATCTTTTATTTAAAAGTTGTAAGATATTTGCAAGAAATGCAAAGGTCAAATCACAGGAAAGCTAGCCAAACAGCAAATGGCACTTGAAATGGTAAAATATCTTTGGCTGGCTGTCAAAGTGAGATTAACTTGCATTCTTTCACTTTGGACTGAACTTGGACTCTAGTCTGCATCATTAAGCACACACATGTACTCAACTGTAGAAATGAATTATACATAGCTGTATAATATTTGATAGTTAACATAAATACTGACAAATTGACATAATAGTGCAAGTTCTCTGAAAACAAAAAAAGAAAAAATAAATCTACTGACTAGTTAACCTCATTTAAAGCAAACGTTACAGCTTGGAACAGATAAAACTGAATTTATTCTTTTGTTGTTATTATAATCTTTAAATTATCAGGCTCTATGTAACAGTACTGTGATTGCCACAAGGGCTGGACCCTTTTCAACTTAAATATTTTCTGTGTTTTTTTTTTTTTTTTATACTTTTGCGAAATATTCTGGTATAGATCTCATACTCAGTAGCATGTGCATGACCGTTAACTATTAACCATTAATGCATATTAACATTAATGCATATTTATACCATTAACTCATTCTTAAAGGTTTTTATAGTAATTAATAGTATTGCAATATGGTTCATTTTAGGCTTATGTGTTCATTCCTTGTGTAGTGTTTCTAATGCTGACCATCATTCAGAAAAGATGCCAGTGGTATCTTCTTTTCCAATGAAAGTTTGGCATTTACACTGAATTACTCCTTCTTAAACTATCTTTGCAAACAAGACTCTTTTGCATGCAATTTGCAAGGCCTGCACTCAGTGTTATTCTGGGAGACATTTGAAAGAATATCTCCAAACAAGATCGTTTTTCATATGAGATAAGATGAGCTAACTGGAGTTCATGCTGTACAATTTACTGCTGTTGTAGCTGAGCTGTGTTTTCATGTTTGTGTATGGACAGGTTCATAGTTTGCATGAACACTGGGCCTCATTTATCAAGCTGAATACGAACACAGTAGGTTATTGTAATATGTAATGTATAAACATGAAAACAACAACATTACCATGTAGCTGAACGCTGTAACTGGAAATACTTTTCCTCTTAGCATAGCTTGCTGTGAAACAACACATGTACACATTAGGATAACAAGCTATAACTCAGAAGCTAAGTGACTGTAACATTATTTAGAAAATCATAAGCATATACTTACAAAAAAAAAAAAAAAAAAAGATTTTGGGTGAGATAGACCTCCATTACTTTTTCGCTACATTATCCTTGTAATTACAGGGCAAAATTAAAGAAGCAAACATGATGCATCGAACACTATCTTAGCTGATTGACTACATGTTGTGTAAATTGAGTAAAAATGATTCATGTGAAATATCCCTAACTTGGGTTATCTTTATTGGCTGACTCTATGTCATAACCATTCTCTTCTAAAATCTTCCCTGATATGTTATAATTACACTCCTAACACAGTGAATACCGAATCTGAAGATTCTGATACGTTTTCTATAACTGCATAGCTCTGACAGTAATTCTGGCTGTAACATAAATGATTTATATTAATTTGTATTGCAGACTTTCCACATAATCTAAGCCTAATAATAAATGGTTAAAAAATATAACAAAGAAAAACATGCAGTCATTGATATAGTGAAGCTTTCTGTAAGGATTAACATTGCTGTAAGGAGTCTCCAGTGTCAGTGTTGGTAACATGACAAGCAGCATGTTTGCGTTTCAGCATGTTATTAGCTTATATAGATAAAAGAAAGGTGAGGGAATGATTGTCTGTGCCTGTCTCACAGACGTTCACGACATTAACCGTAACTATACATGATTAAAAAGCGCAACATGTTCGTTAATAAATTAAAAAGTGTCATTGTTGAATAAGGAGTTAATTAAGGAATAAAACATTCCGGATGTGCTGTTATAGCAAAATAATCCACTTTGAGGTGGGAACGTCATCACATCACCCCATTGTAGATTGTTTTATTATAATAGCACGTCCTGTTGTGTTTTATTCCATAACTAACTCCATACACTTAAGACTGCGGTATGTAACAGTGATGAAATCACCAAGGTGACATCAGAGAGAAGGCGACAGCAGCCCTGCACTGATAAGTCGCTAATAATTAATGAGCGCTATTAACAGCTCACTGGTATCTTTAATTAAAACCATACATAACTCACCTGCTGTCAGAGATAATGGCTTTGTCTGACTTACTTAAGGTCTTCCTCTGTGTCCATCTTCCTCTTTCTCTCTGTTAATCCGCTCATCCTTACTCAGTCATAACTTGATATCTCTAATGTTTTTTTTCCTCTAATGTTTGGTCTGTTGGTATTTTTTGAGCTTCTTGGTTCTTACTTTGTTTTTTGTTTTTGTTTTTGTTTTTTTCTTCAGTTCTATAGTTTCCATTACACATAGACCAGTGGTTGACATTGTTTAATTGGCTGGAGTACCTCCTTTTAATTATCCTTTAAGTCACGAACACGTTTACTGGACTAGAATTTTTAGAAAACAGTATGAGGAAGAATGTAAAGCATATGATGTGCTACTTTGAAGCAAGCATTCAATGCAATTAGTACCCATCTATTACAGAGTACTGGAAACGAATAGATTATTTAAAAATAAAAATAGACGATTTGTCTGATTTGAATACCATTCCTACATATCGGCCCAAAATGGGCAGTTTCAGGTTTTAAATTTAAAAATCATTCATGTGAAATATCCCTAACATGGGTTATCTTTGTTGGCCGACTCTATGTCATAACCATTCTCTTCTAAAATCTGCCCTGATATGTTATAATTACACTCCTAACACAGTGAAGTTAGTTAGTAACACAGAATCTGAAGATTCTGATACATTTTCTATAACTGCATAGATTGACAGTAATTCTGGCTGTAACATAAATGATTTATAATTCATTTAAAATTCATTTGATTATAAATCCAATTCTGGTGCTCAGAATTGATTAGTTACCAGTGGTGGACAGGACTGAAGTATATGTAATTTTGCTACTGTACTTTTTAAAGTATTTCAATTTTGGCAGACTTTATGCTTTTACTCTACTACATTTCAAAGCAAGATATCCTACGTTCACTCCATTACATTCTGCAGCATATCATTCTGAAGTTGGAGAAAACTGAATTGGTCGAAAATATCTGAATACGACAAGCTTTCTTGAAATTAGAACCATTATCACATGTTGCTGCCATATGGCAACAATTAAATTTGACCATTTAATAGAATACTCAAAATATATAAACTTGTTTAAATGACAAAACATAAATGTTAATTTAGCTCAGATAATGTTTACATATATATATATATATATATATATTTTACAATATTGAATTTTGCTTAAATATTGAAAATTTAATCAAATTTTGAGAGCCCTCCAATGATGACCTTCGCCATGCCATGTGACATTTGTAATTTTGCTATTGCACCTTATTTTGTAAATTTTATATTTCAAGAGAAATAATTAAAAAGATACTCCACCCCAAACATGTTTGGATCTAATTTTTGTATGTATTTTGAGTGAGTAAATCCATCCACATACTTTATACAACTGTAATTTCTTTCTAGAAGATATAACTTTTACATGCTTACTATGTGGCAAATTGCAGTAATTGGAAATGTAATCTCATACATTTTGTGTTTTTTTTTTGACTATATGATACTTTCCTCCGTTGCACATTGTTGCCATATGGCAAAAATTTACCAGCTACCCCCCCTAAAAATCCAACTAACTAATTCAAGTGATAAAAATCCATAATTTAAAAAAAAAAAAATGTAAATGTAATAATTCATGCAGTAGAGGGTTAAAAGGGGGGACCATGTGTAATTGCTGTAATGTGTAAATGTGTAAGTGCTGTAATTCCTACACTTTTCACCCTCCTTGGATGGAAATAGCCTTTCAGCTCATATCCTGGTTACATTACAACATAGTATCAAGAGCATTGAGTATTAATGTGGTTACATTTTTGCCCAAATGTATGTTGTTCTAACATTTATGTTGTTATAAAATAAATATAGACACCTGCCAGCCGATCAGAGGCAACTGTTCTTCATGTAAGAACAGTCCAAATAATGACATTTGTATATTAGGAGGAATTTGAATTAAATAGTGGAACACGAATTGCTATTTAGACAAATCTCTGAAAGGATTTCTTGTAGGTGTCTTGGAGATCTTTCACCCCTTGGTTAGTCTGTATAATTATTAGTCATGCGCTGCACGTCCTGTCCCTCTCTAAGGATGCCAGCTTTAGCTGTTTTATTGGTTCCTTTGGTTCTCCTGAGCTGCTCCACCTTTGAAACATCAGACCCAGAGGCTGCGATGAGGCAGTTTCATCTCAGTGGCATTTGCTTTGTGAGTGATGATTATCGAGCCGGAATGTCAGTGGCGTTTCACCTGCGCTCGGTGAGTGATGATCTGTTGTCTCAGAGCCATTGTAGTGGCTGTGATCACAGTTGCATCTCTTTTAATCTGGGCTGCCTGCACAAGGTGTTTTATCTGTGCACTGGCAGATAGAG
This sequence comes from Cranoglanis bouderius, assembly GCA_023630585.1. Lineage (NCBI taxonomy): Eukaryota > Metazoa > Chordata > Actinopteri > Siluriformes > Cranoglanididae > Cranoglanis > Cranoglanis bouderius. Next base: position 9,064,516 of record CM042542.1, on the reverse strand, counting down.
GCGAAGAAATGGAGGTCACTTTAGAGGACATTCACCACTATTTTGTCTGTGTATGTGTGGGTGTATGGATTTATAGCTTGCTTTTTATTTATAAGAAAAGATTAAATTACCTACTGACCCAGTGTCTAGATGTGTCTCCTTTTCACTGTATGTATGTATGTATGTATGTACACAAACATAGAAGACTGACCTGACTGGTCTCAGAGCTTTTTTCTTACATTTTTTTATTTAGGGGTCTTTTTGGCACACTGGAACAAAAAAGGGAGGGACAGAACAGCAGGAATACACGAATGCGCTTGTCCCTTTTAGTCCCTGTCACTCTTTGGTGTTGTGTTAAAAGCGTCGCCTAAGGGCTGCTGCTGTTGCTGCATCTGTAAAACATGCACTCAACAGGGAACGCCACTGACACTTTGCATTACTAAGCCTTTCCCTGTCCACTCTCTGTGTAAACATATGGCATACTCTCACTGAATTGGACATGTTGTACAAACACATTCAAACGAGTACATTCAAATAAACACAATCCTGTCACCTTGTAGGCAAGAGAGAGAATTTTTGACTAGTCTTAAAACAACACAAACTCTGCTGGGTAGAATACACAGAGGAGCCTAGTTTTTTTTTCTTTGTAATGCAAATATTTTATTGATGAATATTTAAAATTACTCCACTGCAATGAGCAATACAGGACAAATGGAAGCAATAAAACACAATGGGACATGCTGTTATAAGAAAATAAAATACGACAGTTGGGTGTGATGTGTTACTGCCCTGATGTTTCCAATAACAGCACATGTCCAAGTGTTTTATTCCTCTTATACCACATCAATTTGCCAGGGCTATTTTTTATATATTAAAGAATGACACATTGTACATTGTATTTTTTCAGTTTAAAGTTACATTTAATGTTGTGGAACATCCATGAAACAATTTATTTCTATGTTTTAGCGGCTATAAACAGTTGGTCCCTCACTAACCACTTTTTTCTCTCTCTCTCTTAATAGTTAATAGACAAATGTTAAAGAAAATGTTACAGAGAAACATAAAATTATTAAAAAAAAAAAAAAAAAAAAAACCCTCATTGTGACCCTTTAGGGGCTCAGTAGAACAGAGCATTCAACAGCTCTGTGGCATAATATATTTTAATGTAATTCTATAGGAGATTTTATTTCAAAGTAATTTGTGTAGGATCCGTCCTGATCAACTTTTCCTTAGGAATATCTACAGTGGTGTTTGAAAGTTTGTGAACCCTTTAGAATTTTCAATATTTCTGCATAAATATGACCTAAAACATCCTCAAGTAGATGAAGCGAACCCATTTAAACAAATGAGACAAAAATATTGTACTTGGTCATTTCTTTATTGAGGACAATGATCCAAAATTACATATCTGTGAGTGGTATAAGATGTCCTGACATTTTCCTTTAGAATTGGCTGGTATAATTCAGAATTCATTGCTCTATCAATGATGACCATGTAGTTCAAAGGCTAGTTCTCTCTGCTTCAAAGGAACCTACAAATCTTCAACCAACGTCAAATCTGTCATTAATTTCACCTATTCAGAAAGTTCTGGTTTTATTAGACTCAGTTATCAGAGATGATATTTACAGCAGTAATAAATACTGTCGGAGTAGGCCAGAGTTCTGATTTAAATATGTCTGGTTGTAAAAGATGGACAATTGCAATTATGCAGAGATTTCTGTTAGCTATTTTTAGAATTATTGATTATTTCTTTTGTTTAGCTGTAGAGTTTACAAGTTTGAACCCTTATGGTAGACACCTGAAAACTATTCTTTATTTGTATAGCGAGTTTAACAATGGACATTGTCACAAAGCAGCTTTACAGTAATATATATATATATATTGCAAAGTGAGTGAACAGAAGAAAAATCTACATCAATTCAATATTTGAATTCATCAATTCTTCTAGGTACACTTGCACACAGTTTCTGAAGGAACTCGGCAGGTAGGTTGGCCCAAACATCTTGGATAACTAACCACAGTTCTTCTGTGGATTTATGCAGCCTCAGTTGCTTCTCATGTAATCCCAGACAGACTCGATGATGTTGAGATCAGGGCTCACTGGGGGCCATACCATCACTTCCAGGACTCCTTGTTCTTCTTTACGCTGAAGATAGTTCTTAATGACTTTCGCTGTATGCTTGGGGTTGTTGTCATGCTGCAGAATAAATTTGGGGCCAATCAGATGCCTCCCTGATTGTATTACATGATGGATAAGTATCTGCCTGTACATCTCAGCATTGAGGAGACCATTAATTCTGACCAAATCCCCAACCCCATTTGCATAAATGCAGCCCCAAACTTGCAAGGAATCTCCACCATGCTTCACTGTTGCCTGCAGACACTCATTCGTGTACCGTTCTCCAGCCCTTCGGCAAACAAACTGCCTTCTGCTACAGCCAAATATGCCAAATATGTCATCAGTCCAGAGCACCTGCTACCATTTTTCTGCGCCCCAGTTCCTGTGTTATCATGCATAGTTGGGAAGTAAGCCCGATGTGTCTTTCATCTGCTGCAGTAAGTTTCCTTGGCCGACCACTGCGTCTATGGTCCTAAACCTGTTTCTTTGTGCTTCTTCAGAAGAGCTTGGACAGCACATCTGGAAACCCCTGTTGATAAATTTATCCCTAACGAGCAAGCCAGAGGCGATGGTGGCAAGGAAAAACTCCCTGAGATGATATGAGGAAGAAACCTTGAGAGGAACCAGACTCAAAAGGGATCCCATTCTCATCTGGGTGACAAATTATAAATAATTTTTTCTATAACTGTATGCTATATAGTCAAAAATTGCAATTGTTTAACCACGAAATTCATTATAGTTTTAACATGAAATCTATTTTGTTGAAGTTATCAACTGTTCATTGATGGAGACTTGCGTGCAAAACTGTTCGTGTCATAGCAATTATAGTCCTAAGCCATCATAGCATAACTGTTTGTATCAACTGCAGTCCAAAACTACACTTCACTGCTTTTTCAGCTGAAGCAGCAGTTAGACCAAACATGAATAAAATTCACCTGACAGAAAAGGCTGAAAGGGAAAGACTCAGGAAGTGAAAGATGCAAATTTGCTTTTTTTGCTTATTATTATTATTATTATTATTATTATTATTATTATTATTACACCTTGCTGTATACTGCTTTGGTGTGCTTTTTAATGTGGAGAACCTGAATTAAAAAAAAAAAAGTTTGGAAATGAACATAACCATCATAGCTATTCATGGCAATGAACTTGAATATATTAATAAAATATTAGGCTACTGTTAAATGTTTCCAAGGAGTGTTATTTATTAATTAATTTATTATATCATTGGTGTAAAATTAGACCTTACTTAGACCAAACTGAAACTTCACCTGAAATGTCTCTATGGCTTTCTCCACCACTGACTCTTATTTTCATATTATTGCAATGCAAATTCCTCTTAACTTCCTTGTGCACAATGCCAGAGTTGTTCGAGTGAGGTCCAGTCGAAAGACAACATTAGCCACTTACACACAGCGGCACCAGCAAAATCCTCTGTGAAAGGAGCATTTCAAGTTTTACAAGGCTCGTCTTTCTTCAGCCGGCTGCAGGCATGTGTATTATCAGGTGAAATTCTAACTGTGCTATGTGAAGCTTCAGTCAATCTCAATTACGCATAAATCCAATCCTTAAAAAAACTCGCACAATCAGATTATAATGACATCATGAGTAGCACATGGCCTTTGGGTCAGCAATGCAGCTCCTGTTGCAGTCAGCGAGAAGAGGGATAGAGAAACGGAGAGAATATACGACAGGTCAAGCAAGCAGCAAGCTTATATCCCACATGGGGAGTATCGTACTAATGTATCCCAGCATTGGATATGCCATCTGGAGAAGCACCAGCCAGTGGGAAGGAGTGAGAATTCTGGGTAATATGGACTCGGGTTGTACTGTGGAACAGATCCATGGCAGTCAATACGAAGGCAAAGCTGATATGGCCTGTGGTTTAAAAAGAGAGAAACAGAGACAGATGTGTAGTAGTAATAACAATAATAATAATAATAATAATAATAATAATAATAATAATAATAAAAATTGAATGGTCAGAGCACCGGTGCTGTTTTTACTAAATGTGAATGTGACTACTGTGGAAAACTCCAAAGCTTTTCAACCTAATCTCTATAGGTTGTATCTGTAGCATACAGTATGTGCAGTTACCATGGTGAATGTTTCTTTGTGATAAACAAATTACAGAAATGACCTCCAAAGTCACTTGTAATGGACGTCTGAGGGCAGATGTAAAATTCTGTCAAAGGTTAAATGAAACAGATTTTTGCTGAATACTTTCATAAGCTCCAGTCAAAGGGAAAGATTCATTCTGTCAGAGATGGACCTCCTTTTTCAAAGAGAAGAATTTGTAGTTAAATGTAGAGATGGGTGACAAATTAAAGGAAAAACATGAATGCGGAAACATAATGAATGAATATGCTGTAATGCACAAAATTGGGAGGAAATCATATAACCGTGTTTTCACTTTTTCGTGTCATATACAGCTTCCCATTAAACATGCTTAAAGACATTTCAAAGAAAAATAAAGCTTAGGAGGAAGCAGCAGAGATCATTGGGGTTTCTGGTAGCTAGGATGGTTAGCTTGCTTTTCTCATCCACTAATTGAACACACATCTACATGAGACAAACTACAAGCAACATGAGCCACTTGCTAGTATGAACGTGCTCTTTATTCGTGCGAGTAAAGAGCAACTGCGTGAGACCGACAGTGAAAGAGCATACTGGGTAAAATATATTTCTCCTGAAATTCCTAGTCTAGTGCTTTGCATTTTTTTATGAATGCCTCTTTCTCATAATAAAATAATATGCTAATTAGAACCGTTACTTTTCTTGTGCATTTCCATATGCGTGCCTTTGTGTGTAGGTATGGAACAGAAATAGCAGTGAGGCGCTGAGCACAATGCTGATGCTGTTGGTGTAGAGCAGTTGCCTAGCCAGTGAATTCTGGGTAATCAGGACTCGGGAACAGATCCATGGCCATTAGTCAATATGAAGGCGAGCTGATATGGAGTGCGGTTTGAAAAGAAAGAAGGAGACAGAGACAAAAGGCACCAGAGAAAGAAATTGATTGAGGAAGGACAGGTTGATGGTAAGGGACAGATGGGCCAATCCCGTGCCTGCTTGTTGTTATTGCAGCTAGTTCTGGACCAAGCAGAGGTTTGGGTTGAATGTCTGCGGTATTCCTGCCTACAGCCAAGTGTGAGGGGGACGAGCCCAAACTAACCAGCATTCCCTCACGTCTAAACAGGCATGGCTTTAATTCCATGCGCAAACCCTCTGAGCTTACACTAGCTCTTTCATACACATCCCTTCAGTTTTTCAGCTTTCACACTTGTGCACACAGCCATTCATTCACTGATACAGTTACAACTCCTTCTGCTAAGAGTACTCAGGATTCTACACTGTTTGGCTGTGAACGTTAATCAGTCCCTCCAGAATTTTGTGATTTTGCAATCGCAGAAATGAACGCAAAATCAATCAAACTCTGCAATATTCGGAGGAGCTTGCAATTTTTCACAATTACCGCAGATTTTCCACAGTTTCGGGCCAAGACGCGTCATGTGACGTCATCACAGCACGCATTCAGCCAAAGCCCTTTTCAGTTCACGTGCGCCGAACATGAGTACAGCTAAAAAGTCTCATTTACCAACAAACGTCACTGCGAAAGACTGTGCAAAACAATTTTGTGCTTAAAAAGCACAAAGAACTCCGCAAATCGCATCGCAAATTTTGAGAGAGAAAAAAGCCGCAGCAAAATCGCCGCAACAATCACAAAGAAACTCAGTGAAATCCTGTACAGACTGATTAGGGGTAAAGTCTGTTGCTTTACAGTTACAGTTATTTTTAATGACATCTGAATATTAAAATAATAAAATAAGGGCTTCCCAAGTGGTGCAACAGTAAAGCGTTCGCCCTGTCGTCTTGAGATCATGACGGGATAGGATGACATTATTCTCTCTCGTCAAGTAGAGACGCATTAGCCAATCACGGGAGAGTGTGAGCTCATGTATGCAGAACAGGGCAGATAGCGCTTTCCTCTCGGTGTGTAAAGCCCAGTTAAGTAGCATGAACAACAGTTTTCAGGTGTGTTAGTGCTCACACTACCTGTTTGGATCCTGGCATGTGATAAGGGAGGACAGGTTAATGAGTGGGAACTGGCAGTGACTGAAACTGGAAGACAAATGAGTGTGGTAAGAGAATAAAATAATAGAACAGGAACTTTTAGGGATCTGTAAAACTAAACATCAGAACTGTTTGGATTAACTGGAAGAAGGAGGCTCTTTTATCTACTTCCTTAGATGTTTCTCTCTATCTATCTGTCCCTCCCTCTCTTTCTCTTTGTAGGGTTTTTAGTTGATCTGGTTGGCACAGCATAAACATTTTCACAACTCACTAAGCCTCGATATGCCCTTGTCACAACGAATCCATTGCAGAAGGGCAGTGGGGTTCGCAAGGAACATAAGGTCACAGTGAATTCAGTGTAAGCCATGACTCTACTGGACGGGGCACTGCTGTCTGTCTGTCTGTCTGTACATGAGTGTGTGTGTGTGTGAGTGTGTGTGTGTGTGTGTGTGTGTGCGTGTGTGTACGTACGGTAACTCAGGATACGATAATTCAGAAAGCAGCCTAGGTTTTTAATGCACTCCATCCATTCAGTGTCTCCAGTAACAGCTTTATACCGCGATGCAATGTGGTCTTTTAATATTACCACAAACCGCAAGAGTGAGCTGGGCGAGCTAATGACACTCAATCACTTCCATACACACATGCACACACACAATCGTACACACACACACATTTCCCAAGACAACTCCATATCCTATTTACTCAGTGAGACGTGACGCCAAATCTCGGCTTTCGCTTTTGCAATTAAAAGTGTGCATGTTGTGAATTTTCTTTATTGCCAGGTCAAGTTAAGTCTCTCCCCATGCAAACCCATACTACAAGAAAGTGTGGAGTAGTGTGTGCTGCGTGTCGTGCTCCATTAGTTTTTATTGAACGTGAGCCTTGTATCAGTGAGGCTGGGGAAAGATGCTGGCCTCCTTCCATAATTGTGGAGAAACTGAAAATTATGTTTCTTTCTTGATTAGTTTGTTCGGAGCAGTCTTAATGATTGGGATTTGCTTTGGGCTGGTAAAAGATTAAGATCTTTTTATGAGGAGTAGTTCATTTATTTAGGCTTTAGAATCAAGGGAAATTAGTGAGCATCGTGTGTGGATTTTTACCTCCAGTACAACAATGATCGCACTGGATATGTGCCACTGTAAAAGAAAGAGATTAGACTAATGATGTGGCTCCAGGGCATCAACACCCAAATGAGAAATTCTGCTACTGGGAATGTTTTTTACTCACTGACCCAAAAAATAGAAGTCTCTCAAAAGGGAGGCAGCTGTTATGATGTCTTGCTGCTTATGTTGTCTCGTGAGTGTTAGATGGCAGGGCTGTGACACAAAGGCAACAGTATGTCCTGATATTGCTAAGATAACCAGCTAAATGCAATCTTGTTACATTTGCAATTTTACATTGTCAATAAATAACGTTTTAGAGGTGATTAATGATTTAAACACCATAGGGCATGTTGTTATAGGAAAAGAAAACAATGGGGTGGTGCAATGTGTTATTTTAATTATTAAAGAATGGTATATTATACTTTTTATCCATTTATAGTTACAGTGGTGTCTATAAGTCTGAGACCACATTGAAAATCTGGGATTTTTTTAAAACTGGAAACTGGAAATAAACAAAGTTTTAGAATTTTGAAAATTCTAAAACAAAACAAAAAAAAACAGAAGAAATTTCTAGGCCACTGTTTATATTTAAGCAGATTTGTGATACTGACCATGTTAACTCTTTTTCCCTTCCATTGAAGCACGTGTTCAGACGACACACCGAAGGATTTGATCTAACATGGATCATCAGGTTTCACACAAACTTCTGGAGTCTCTGTCAGCTCGAGTACACGCTGTCATTAAAGCAAATTAAGAAGAAATTCTGAAATCCATGTAAATATTTTTTAAGATTCTACTTTTCACTCAAGTTCTTGCTGATTAATATAATTTGTAATGAAACCTTTGTGTTCAATTGAAAAGGAATGCCAAACAAAAGCACTATCACGTGCGGTCTCAGACTTTTGGACCCCACTGTACGTTTAATGTTGTGGAACGTCTGCGAAAAAAGTTATCACTTGTATTACAATAGCTATAATCAATTGTTTTGGCATCAGCCTCTATTTTTTCTTTTGAATTTAATAAGACAAATAAGCACCCTCCAAGTCCTGAAGACTTTCCCATATCTGAAAAGTTGCAGCTTTACCACTGGATGTTGCAAAGCACTGACATTCGAGACTCCTTCCAAAACCGCTAAATAAACATCTCTTCACAGAAAACTTCACCATATCAACAATTACGCAGTTTTAAATTAGTTCATGTACGGCATCCTACATCATAAACGTCTGTGAATGAGTTTGTTACTATAGAAAGAGCAATGTATTAGAATGAGCACATTAATATGAACAGATGATTTGAACTACTACCAGACCACCTTCTGACCAATCAGGATCAAGAATTCAACAACACTTTGGTATAACAAATGCTAATGTTCTCTAGTTCTCAAAATATCCTTTAGGCTAGCAAGAATAAACAGAATTTGTACTCAAACTGCTACCCCTCTTCCACTGTAGTAGTGTTTTCCAATGCCATTACTTTTTCCAGACTCTCTGTTGTACCAGAGCTGACATGTTTATGTAAACATTCAATTCTGATGAATATGACTGAATGCCTCTGAATACTGCCAGAGTAACATTGGTTATATTTTGGACAACTGGGTTATGAAGACGATAGAATCTGCAGCCACGTATTGAATATTTATGAAGGTACTTGTCTACCAGATACCCTGTTGATGTAACGTACTAGACCATTGTCATGTGATAATCACTTAACCTTTTATCAGTATTGTGTTAAAATTTCTACAGAATTATCCAACTGCCTTTGTTAAAAAGGAAAAAAATGCACTACAGCCAAAATGAAGTTGTTATCTTATTACTGCCCTCAGAATACCTCTTTATATCAGGACTGCACAGATTATTCCTACCACATGCAGCTGCATGGGGTAATGACCATACTTTGAAGACTCCACAATGGCACTCCTATGCATAGTGAAGATCATAATTTATCATTATATTCTGATTTTTATTATGGCGTTGGGGGGGAATGATGGCTTAGGGGTTCGGGGTTTCGAATCCCGCCTCTACTCTGTGCGCGCGGAGTTTGCATGTTCTCCCTGTGCTTCGGAGGTTTCCTCCCCCTGTCTAAAGACATGCATTGTAGGCTGATTGGGATTTCCAAATGATCTGTAGTGTGTGAATGTGTGTGCACGATTGTGCCCTGTGATGGATTGGCACCTCGTCCAGGGTGTCCCCCCGTCTTGTGCCCCGAGTTCCCTGGGATAGGCTCCAGGCTCCAGGCTCTGGTATGGAAAATGGATGGGTGGATGGATTATGGCGTTTGATGTTGAAGTGTGTGTAAGATAAGTGTGTGTTATTGTAGCAGGTCGATCCTATAGCTTTACAACATTAGTGTCAAGTGTCACTGCTAATGCAAAAGGTTTTAATCACAGAGATTTGGGCTGATCTGTAAAGGTGAGTGTGATGCCCTGTGTCTGTTGCTGTATGGAATTGGAAAAATGAATGGCAGCATGTCTGATTATTCGCCTTTCTCGACCAGATAACTTTCATGATTAATCACCCGGCTCAGCTTTGTGTGACCCACACACAGAATGCTCCTAAATCAGATTTAATGCTGCATTGACTTCCTCAAAGTTTACTGGGTGAAGTTGATAGGGTTTTTTTTTTCTCAGTGTAAAACACCTCTGTCTTAAAGTATTTCTTGGGCTCAGCTCAGTGTATTGTGTGTCTGTGTTCCGTCACGGTGTATGTGCTTTAATTAAATTCCCTGCCATGGGTATTGAGAGGAGTTTTCAGCTGTAGTAGTTGTTCTACTGTTGAGTTAGTGAGAGTTTATAAAGCAGAAGTGCCTGTAAACAGGGCTTAGTACAGAGTTGGACTTCTGGCAAAGAGAGGAACCGTAATTTATTTACTTGCAATGCATCAGCTGCGGTGCATGAAATAACAGACAGTGTATCTTGCCATCTGTGTTTTTATATTCGAAGAGAGAATCCGATGTCTGACATTGTAAAAATTCATGTCAGACATCAGACATCATGTAAAAATTTAATTAACAACATACTACTTTAACACATCGTGTCATATTGTGTATTAGGAGAGATCTATGTTAGTTTCCAGCACATTATTGTCTAATCACATTGAAGACTGCTGGTTACATCGCATGTAAACTATTCACACTAGCATAGCTAGTGATTCAGTGAAGTCACGTTCAGTGTGACGCTTGTAGTTTGTCTTATTTTGAGCATGTAGCGACTGATACTGCTGCTAATACCAGTGTTCAGATGAGAAACGGTAGTATCTATATATCTAAAGCTAATTAGTTAACAACAAATTAAACAGTGCGTTTACAGTTATGGCATTTGGCAGACGACCTTATCCAGAGTGACTTATATTTATCTCATTAATATATCTGAGCAACTGAGGGTTAAGGGCCTTGCTCAAGGGAGCAACAGTGACAGCTTGGGTTTGATCTCATGACCTTCTGATCAGTAGTTCAAACAAGGGATCAACCATATGTAAACTTTTGAACTTGTTCATTTGTGTAAATTCAGTTATTATCGTGTCTTGTGGACTATATGTAAACATCTGTTATGTGAAATAGCTCATTCAGGGCGGCAGTAAATAAAAAACAAAATGCAATTTTTATGATCAATCTCTTCAGATCTCGACCCGACGGCTCAAATTATAAATCGTTATTATAAGCTTACCGTTGCGAATCGGGGTAAGGTAAGGAGAATGTTTTGAACACTGATTTTTTTTTTTATGTACTTGCTCAATAATTGATTTTTGTTCATTTTTAACCAAAAAAAGTTTGATACTGCAGCTTTAAGTGCACTGTTTGCAAAACTAGGATACAGACTTCGTTATCTGTTAATGACTGCTACATTGCAACGAATAAATGTTAACGTTTACAGTTTGTAATGTGAACCAGAAACTGTGCTGACAGAGAATTTAATTGAAATACACATAAATTTGTTAAATAATTTGCCCATTTGTAGCTGGTTATATTGCACTGCATGTCTGACATAGATTATGCAATAGTTAAATAATACATCTGAACACACTGCCTGTGTGTTATTAAATACAATAACACTATTAAATACAATAACACATTGATTGTGAGGTGTTAAACGTAACACAAAATGTGTTTTTTCTTAAGTGTGCACAGATGTGTTAAAAAAAAAAAAAACACGTGTTTTTATCACATCTGTATTGGGAAAGCAGAGAGAAGAACATTTCTCTATTGTTTTTTCTCTCTGTGACTCTCGGATCTAGATCTGGACGGAAAAAAGGTCGCAAGCTGCGTGTCTCTCTCCATGACCTCACTCCCAGCCTCCTTTTAAATGTTTGAGTAACCAGAATACAAACCCACGTTCAGCCAGTCCCTAACCAGATCGTCTCCAGGAGATGAGGCTCCAGGGACACGCCTCCTCAGAGAGCCAGCCAATGACCAAGCTTTATTGGTGCCCCTCCCCTGCCTCGCTCTTCCTCCCTTTTCTAAGTGAGCAAAAGAGTGAAGGTTTAGATTTTCTCTCATGAGCGTACATGTGTTCCTCAAATCAGAGATGATGAGGGGAAAAATCCAGAACATTCCCAGCCTTTGTCCATCTGATACCTCTTTAATGGCAATTACACTGATGGGCTGTCACTCTCTCTCTCTCTCTCTCTCTCTCTCTCTCTCTCTCTCTCTCTCTTTTCAAATGGCAGATTTTCAAATGCTAATTGGACAAAATCTTGGAAATTTGGCTGAATTTGAGGTATTTTTTTTTTCTTTTTGTTGGCAGAGTTTTGAGAGCTTGTGGTTTCTACAAAGCACCATCAGAGTTATGATGTCTTTAGTTATTAGGAGTGTGTCTGTGTTTGTGTGCGTGTGTGTTTGGGTTTGTTTACAAAGCAAGCACGTCTAAAAATTTCGAAAAAGGTGTGTGTGTGTGTATGTGTGTATGTGTGTGTGTGTGTGTGTGTTGCATAAGGTTCCATTAGCTGCTGTATGTTAATAATGGAAAGTTTGAAAGCAAACAGAGGGATAAGCTGGGAAATCTTAATGGCTGAGAAAGAAACATTTTGGTATAGAAAGAGCAAAAGGGAGACACTTGGAGAAACAAAAGTAACAATTAATACTTTATTTCCTGTAATTCCATTTTTATAGACAATCGATTCATCTAGGGGGTTACTGGCCTTTGAGCATATATCCAGATTTTTTATAATGCTCAGTCTTACTATTACAGATATCCAAGGGGTGCATGTTTAAATACACACACTCACACTCATACCCCATGCATGACTTCTCTCAAATTCCCCTCTCATTATGTGGTGTGGTTCCGAACTTGACCGGTGCTGCTTTCATGTTGTTTTGTTCAAAGTCATGTGCTTTTGTTTACTTTGCCATGTGCTTTTGTTTCTGTTCTAGTCCTGCCTTCTTCCTGTCCTGTCATTGGTTGATTACCCTAGTGTGCTCACCTGTTCCGTGTAAAGCCCTTAATTAGTTTGTCTGTGTATAGTTTATTCATGAGTTTATATTGTGTATTAGTTTGTTTGAGCATTTATTTAAGTCCAAGCCTTAGTTTCATGCGTTCCTTTGTTTCTTGTAGAACTTCCTTGTTTTGACCTTCAGTTGTTTTCCAGTTTTTACAATGATGGATTACTCTAGATTAATGTTGTCTACCTGTGTTTTGTTCCCTGCTATGAACACGTACTGTGATGGTTGGATTCGCCAAAATAAAACACACATTGAGTTCTCCCACTTGTGTCCAGCCTCATCTAACCAGTTGTAATGTAACAGTAATGTAACATGTCAGAGGAAATGCTGTTGTGCTGCTATGGGACACTTTTTACTATGTTTTTTTCTCCATCTGGACAGCAGAGAATCACTGCTTCTGGAACAGCATTTCTACTCAGATTGCACGATAATGTAGAGTCTGCTGTGCACCGTCCTGTATATTTATTGCCTTTGATTATATTGTATATTTTGCACTTATTTCACATTGGTGAAATAAAGAATTTGCATTTCATGCAGTTCAGTGTTCCCATGCTACTGTATTGTGTGTTGCACCATGGTCCTGAAGAAATGACATTTTCTTCCAAAGTTAAATGAAGAAATTTGCACCTGACTTGACTGGACATATCATCCTCACATACGTTTGAGTAATGAAACCCCACAGTTGGGGAACATAAAATCCATCCAGGATGTTTAGGAAGAGGAAGCTAGAAGCCTGTAGCTGTGTGCCGATATGTATCAGCAATTTAGTGGCAAAACTGTATCCTCTAATTTACATCTCAGTGATCAACTCAGTAATGGCTTCAGGTACCATTAAAATAAACAGCACAATTAATGCTAATGAAGTGTATTTGTTTTATCAGTCTGTTGCTTAAGGCTTGGAGGTTTTTTTTTTTTTTGTGCATGAGTTTTTTGCCTATGTTGTGTGTGTGTGTGTGTGTGTGTGTGTGTGTGTGTGTGTGTGTGTGTGTGTGTGTTTCCCTTTAAAACTAACCAAGCCAAAACATTTTAACCTGAAAAAGGTATTTGGCTAGCATGGCTTGGATCCACTTGTTCCCTGAAAATCAATACAAACTTTTCCCACACACTCTTTCTTATTGCTTAGACGGTCATTTGTTCCTGATACTGATCAGCTTGTGTCCAATGTGGGTGTGGTAGACTCCATTTTCCCCAATCATCATTAGAGTAGGAGTGAGCTGTTATTAGATTTGCAGTCATTTACACACGCTAGCTACTGTAACTCAATCCAGGACAACCGGCTCAATCTAAGTCCATTTCCTCAGTCAGACATGCTGCGTAATCACAAAGTCACATGTCAACTCTAAGTGAATTCAGGGAGTGAAAATAATACCGAAGTGTTGGTATATCATGAACAGGATAGCTGAAATAGTTTGTCAATAATGTTATGCTTTTCTGGTTCAAATTTCATCACATGAAAACATAATATCAGGTAACACCATCATGCGATATAGGTACATTTGGGTTGATTCATCACCTAATACTCTCTGCTGTAGGAAAACATTTAAAGATTCTCTAATAGCTTGTATACCCACTGACCATCTTTTAGATTTTTCATTTTTCATAAACTGTTTATTTCTAGATAAATTGTAAACTAGAGGTAAAAAAAAAAGGTAAAAACATGGGGAATGCAACTACCAAAATTGTTGATCTTATGTGGTGCATTTATCATACTATGACTTTTTTTAATACTTCCATCTCTAGTTTGAAAAAAGACGGGCTTCCATTCCCCCCCCCCCCCCAGTTTAAATTGGTGACACCCCTTGCTAAATATAAAACAGACTGCGCGTTCTAAATATAAGCCAATTGAACATATGCTCTTTCAGGAACTTTGAAATGATTTTGATCGATAGCAGCATGTTCTAGTCCTCCAGAGTGAATTTCTCATTCAGCTGCAGCATTTATCTCTCAGGGGCTATGACACTAGATTAATGACTAGTTGAGCTTTCAGATGGTCCCAGTGAAATATCTTCAAGCCCACCATTTTGGACCAAGGCAATAAGGCTTAAACTGTACACTTTAAACGAAGATATTTGCCACAAATTTGAACACATTTACAAAAATGTGCTTATTTATTTATTTATATATATATATATATATATAAAACAGGTAAGCCCAACTGTTCGAAGCTGGGTTCGAAGTTACAGTCTACATTAGGGGTGTAAACCTCAGGTGTCATATAAGGTAGGTGGAAATGGATGCAAATGCAGTGAGAGTTTATTTTGAAATGCACCAGCAAACAGATCCAAATCAGAAGGCAAGGCTGATCAGGCGATTTGCAAACCATAGAAACAGGGCAAAACCAGAAAGCAAAAACCAGGGAGAGAGCAAGATCAAAAACCAGATAAACAATTTAGGACAAACGTCTTGGTAAGTCAGGTATAAACACACTGAGGGTTACTTTGCAATGAGTGAGTGAAACTGAGGTCCTTATATACTGTGAAGTGTGTGATTAAAAGTCAGGTGAATGTGAACGTGACAAAGTCCGTTGTTGGGAGGTGTAGTCCATGGCGGCCATACTTGTAGGCTACAGTGTGTAGAAATCGAGTTCTCTGAGACCGTGGGAGTTGACCTGACAGCAGGCTTCAACACAATAAGATACAATTTCAGATTTTTCTGCAACTATATTATACGATATGATTAAAATTAATAGTCTCCAATCAATATGTTATCAGCTTAGTTGAGAATCTGAGGTTGGTCTATGGTTCATTTGTGAATGATGACATGTAGAAAGACTATTTTAGATATCAGAGTTGCAGGCAAATCACTTACCCTGCTATAGTTTATCTACACATCTATCAGCTTAGTAATATGAATGATGTTTTTCACACTAGTTGTTTGCCCTTTTTCTATAATAAAATATTAATAATCATTTATAATCAGTAATAACCGATTTATATTTGTTTCCTTGATTCATTTCAATCATTACCTTTTAAATTGATCCATCGATCCGAATCGTCTGACTGTTACACCTCTAGCTTATATTGCCGTTGAAATGTAGGAAGGATTTTCAAGCTGTGTGTATCAGACCTAAAAATGAGAGGGCTGCTCTCATGTCTGTTTCTTTCATCTTCCGAAATGACAGCGAGAGATATTCACAAAGGATACCCAAACCTGTTCTCTCTCACGCTTTCATCTTTTTTTAACCATCTCACTCATTCAGTTATTTACAAACTCTCACAAACACGTTCCTGTTACTTCCTCATAATCATTTCCTTTTGATTATGAAACTGAGCCAAGCTTGGTCATCACAATGTCTTCTTTAGCATATTTCTGGACTGTACTCCAGTAGTGTTCTGTTTCTCTCACTTTCTCTCTCTCTCTCTCTCTCACACACACACACACACACACACACACAATTCCCTGAATCAGCTGCTGACTCAGCTACGATTCTCTTTGCACAAACACTTTTCCCTAAGCTGTCAACAACATAACATCCGAGGTGAAAAAGGAGGACACTGACCCTAGCCATTAGTTAGTGAATGGGGAATATAGTGGATATACTCTATGTATATATTTAGATAATGTGTGTATGATTGTGTGTATGTACCTGCACGTTCCATCAGTATGTAATGTAATTTCTCCCCAGAGGAAAAAGTGGATCCATCAGACACTAAATGCCTTGGTTCAGATTTGATAAGGAGCAAACAAACCTAATGGTGTTATTATAGTGTGGGCTTCTCCTCCCCCTCCCACACACACTTTGCTAAAGATGACGTAGGTCTGGGGTCATGAAAATCATGCTGCTGTAATGATGACTATATCAGCTCTGGCTGTAATTGCAGGTCCAACGCAGTCTATAGCTGCGGTGACCGTGTTGTAGATCGGATTTGTCTGTAATTACAGGTTTAATGGTGCTCCTGTAATTATACAGATCAGATTTGGCGGTAAGTGAAGGTGTAGCATGATGTATCTTGATGCTTCTTTAATACTACATTGTGGAAGACAGTTCAGTGGTGTTAGTTTTGTTACCTTTTCTATATTTAACTGAGCTATGCTGGTATACTCTGTGTGTAGGCAAGTCATGATATGCACGCTAATTTGATTCGAATGAACAGAGATGCACAATGAATTCATGCAGGCCACATGGAATACTCAAGTGCCAGGTTTGGGGCCAGTCTGATGCTAAACTGTTGATTATGTAGGATAGATTTAGCTGAAAGGTCAAGTCTGAGCTCAGTCTTATGTTGCTGTGCTTATTATGTAAATTAGATTAGGCTGAAAGTTCAGTTCTGGGCTCACTTTGATGCTACTATAGTGATTATGTAGATTAGATTTAGCTGGAAGTTCAGGTCGGTGGCCAGTCTGATGCTGCTGTAGTGATTATGTATATTGGATTTTGCTGAAGGTTCAGGTCTGGGCTCACTCTGATGCTGTTATAGTGATTATGTAGATTAGATTTAGCTGAAAGTTCAGATCTGTGGCCAGTCTGATGCTTCTATCGTGATTATGTAGATTAGATTTAGCTGAAAGTTCAGATCTGTGGCCAGTCTGATGCTTCTATCATGATTATGTAGATTAGATTTAGCTGAAAGTTCAGATCTGGGGCCAGTCTGATGCTGCTAAAGTGATTATGTAGCTTAGATTTGGCTGGAGGTTCAGATCTGAGGTGGGCCTGATGCTGCTCTAGTGATTAAGTAGATTGGATTTAGCAGAAAGGTTAGATCTGGGTCATTCTGATGCTGCTCTAGCGAGTATGTAGATTAGATTTGACTGAAGGTTCAGATCTGGGGTCAGTCTGATGCTTCTCTAGTGATTATGTAGATTCGATTTGGCTGAACATTCAGATCTTGGCTCATTCTGATGCTGCTATAGTGATTATGTAGATTAGATTTAGCAGAAAGTTCAATTCTGGGCTCATTCTGATGCTGCTCTGGTGATTATGCAGATTAGATTTGGCTGAAGGTTCAGATCTGGGGTCAGTCTGATGCTGCTCTAGTGATTATGTAGATTAGATTTGGCTGAAGGTTCAGATCTGGGGTAAGTCTGATGGTGCTCTAGTGATTATGTAGATTAGATTTAGCAGAAAGTTCAAATCTGGGCTCATTCTGATGCTGCTCTGGTGATTTATGTAGATTCGATTTGGCTGAAGGTTCAGATCTGAGGTGGGTCTGATGCTGCTCTAGTGATTATGTAGATTAGATTTGGCTGAAGGTTCAGATCTGGGGTCTGTCTGATGCTGCTCTACTGATTATGTAGATTCGATTTGGCTGAAAGTTCAGTTCTGGGCTCATTCTGATGTGCCTATAGTGATTATGTAATAATAATAATGAAAGATCAGATTTAGCTGTATGTGTACACACACACACACACACACACACACACACACACAAACTGATGTTCCCATCTCCTTTCAGTGTAGTATCATGGCCATTAGTAATAAAGCTGTGTGTGTGTGTGTGTGTGTGTGTGTGTGTGTGTGTGTGTGTGTGTGTGTGCGTGTGTGTGTGCGTGTGCGTGTGCAGTGGCCTTTTGGAAACATTTTCTGGTTTTCAGGTGTATCACTGTGCTGTTTTTATTGCATTCCCATAGCAACCAATTTAAAGCTATTCTCCATGGCAACTTGTGGATGAAAAGACTTTGGGGACAGTTTCTCACAACACACACACACACACACACACACACACACACACACACACACACACACACACACACACACACACACACACACCGTGCTTGTCTGCTACCAGGATTCTCTAAATTAGCTGTGTTATACTAAGCAGTTATTGATTGTGCAGTGATGTTAATGGTATCTGAACAACATTTTATTATTCTATAAAAGCTCATGCTACTTTCATTCGATGCCAAAACACTGCAACAATGCTCTGATGGACTGTGTGTTTAGGTGACAGAAAGAGTGTGTGTTGAGCAGTTGAGATTTGTGAGTATGTTTTGATTGCAGCTCTTTAACTGTTTACTAAGCAAGGATTAATGCTGATGGCTTTTATGCCTTCTTACCGTGTGTGTGTGTGTGTGTGTGTGTGTGTGTGTGTGTGTGTGTGTGTGTGTGTGTGTGTGTGTGTGCATATGCCTGTGTTAGTCAGTTGAATTAGTGAGTGTAGTGCATTAGACAGCCTTGCACTCCATCTGCATTGCTTTTTTCTTGAGATTAAACTCAGCAGAGGGAGATGATGGTGTACTGCATTTGACTAATTGAGTTAACAGGAATTTGGGATTATTAGTGCAGTGGTTTTAGAGCTGAGTGCTACAGTAATGCTGTTGATGACAATGATGATGATGATGATGATGATGATGACCTCGATAATGACGATGGTAATGCTGAGTGGACTCGGTGTACATCCACACACTTCCGTGGTTAATTCTCTTTATGTACCTATCTGTCATGTTTTTAAATTAACTTTCTTGGTTGTAATATTGAAAAATAAGGAATTTAGGTTGATTTCCTCGTCTTGCTGGAATATCCTGAACAGTGCCGATGGTTTTAGCACATCCAGTGGAATCAAGCTATCAGCCTGTGGCACTGCTGAGGTGTTACAGAAGCCCAGGTTGCTTTGATAGCGGCCTTCAGCTCGTTTGTATTGTTGGGTCTGGTGTGTCTCATCTTCCTCTTGACAAAATACACGTCAGGCGAGTTGGCTGGCCAATCAAGCACAGTAATACCATGGTCAACAAGCCAGTTACTAGTAGTTTTGGCACTGTGGGCAGGTGCCAAGTCCTGCTGGAAAAGGAAATCAGCATCTCCATAAAGCTTGTCAGCAGATATAAGCATGAAGTGCTCTAAAATCTCCTGGTAGACGCTGCATCGACTCTCGACTTGAGAAAACACAGTGGACCAACACCAGCAGATGACATGGCCCCCCAAATCATCACTGACTGTGGAAACTTCACACTGGACTTCAAGCAGCTTGGATTCTGTGCCTCTCCACTCTTCCTCCAGACTCTGGGACCTTGATTTCCAAATGAAATGCAAAATTTACTTTCATCTGAAAAGAGGACTTTGGACCACTGAGCAACGGTGTTTTGAGTAAAAAGGGGTTTTGAGTTAATTAGCTGATTAGAGCTCTTCTCAGGTCGACATTGCTGTATTAAAAATTCTTTATTCTAATATTTTTGAGATACTGGAAATTTCCATGAGCTGTAAGCCGTAATCATCAAGATTAAAACAAAACAAAAAAAGGCTTGAAATATTTCACTTTATGTGTAATGGATATAGAATATATGAAAGTTCCACTTTTTGAATTAAATTACAGAAAAAAAATGAACTTTTCCACGATATTCTAATTTTTTGAGATGCACCTGTATATGTTACACTGCCCTGTGATGCAGCAGGAGCAGCAGATCGAAAAAAGAGCTCTCTCCAGGTTGTAGATGATGGGGTCGGCTGACTAGTGGGCGGAAATTGGCAGCTGACCAAATTAGAGAGAAAGTGGTGGAAAACAAACGTGATTGTTTTGGCTGGAGACTTCCAAAATCACTGACTATAGTCTTACAGTAGATGATACAGTAGAATAGAAACATTAGACGATATTAGGCTTGTTGTTGTCAATGATGATGAGTGTGTGTAACCCAGGTGTCAATTTCATGATGAGTCTATTGTTTTGCTGCTAATGTTTCACTCTGCGGTGTCACTGATGCTGATCATATCGATTGTAATATTTATTATAATGATGATTATGCTGGTGGTGATGATAATTGGGACGGTTGTAATAATGACAGTAATATATATGTGCTTTCAGGCATGGAGTAAACAATGAGGTGTGTGTGTGTATGTGTGTGTGTGTGTGTGTGTGAGAGAGAGAGAGAGAGAGAGAGAGAGAGAGAGGTATGTTTGTTACTCATTCCCTCTGTTGGGATTTCTGATGCAGATCCTTTTACCTCTATTGTCCTGAATCCTGACATATGAGAACACATACACATATACACGTGCACACACAGAGTAAACTCTCTGTTCCTCGCTAACCTATCGACATTGTCTCACTTCATCTCTTGTCTCTTCTTCGCTCACACACACTGCTGGCCCCTGCTGCTCCCTCAAGTGGAGACAAGAGACATCAATAAGGTTTCATGTTTTATTCATCCAAACACGCACATCTGCTTCTGACTAATCTCAGGTCAAAGCTCAGTAATCTCTCTCTCTCTCTCTCTCTCTCTCTCTCTCTCTCTCTCTCGGTTACTTTACACTTGACCTGTCAGTCAGCTCAATAAATTCATCAAATGAAACATTAAGAGGAAATGCTCAGCGTATTTTGACAGTCTTTGCTTGATCTCGTCAGCTTTACAGCAGTTGCAGACAAGAATGTCTTAAAGTGCCAGAACATACTGTTCAACAAACAAGATAGTGTTAAAGAGGAGCAGAAAAAAAAAAAGCTCAGTTTTGTTACGGAATACACCGATCAGTCATAACATTAAAACGACCTGCCTAATATTGTGTAGGTCCCCCTTGTGCCATCAAAACAGTTCTGACCTGTCGAGACATGGACTCCACAAGAATAAACCTGATTTGCAATGGGGGTTGAATAATTTTGATTGCAACTGTACATATGATATGCATGTTGCATGTGTATAATCCTAGGTCATGAAATGTAACAAAAACAAACTTGTGTGTGTTTAATGAAGTGGTTATAGGTGCAGACTGCAGTGTAGCTATTTTTCTTTTAAGTTTACATCTACATTTATTCGTTTGAAAGCCACTTTTTATCTTTCTATGTCACTTTATGCCAAAAAGTAAAGGATGGCCAAGAGCTCAATTTGGTTTGAGACTAAAAAATATTTTCAGTTTCTTCGAATGAATGAGTAGATATATGACTTGGCAGTATGATGATATATTGTCATTATGTGTTGTGATGACTTGTGTCAAAATGAATTTTAATGCAAGCATCGTAGGTGCCTGTCAAATTTAATATTTAACATTAGTATTAAATTTGAAAAACTATGGACAATGAAATTCTTATATAATGTTTTAGCCATTTTGTTAGCTAAATTAAATTTGTCAATAACTGTATATCTCAAAAAGGCTTCAAATATTATATCTATCTATGTTTAAAAAACAAACAAAAAAAAAAAACAACTCTTTTTGAACAGTCTGTCTCTGTAGCCATCAATGCTTTATCCACATTTGCAGCCAAAATACCAGCAGCCTTTAATTGATGTTAAATGATATGTTCAGTATCAAACCAGCAATCGCTCTCAGGCTGGATGAATCTGAAAAGGGGGTTCATTATAATCTCTACCTAGTATTTGTGCCTTGGGAAGAAATTTTCTCTAAATTAACACGCAATGAGGCAAAGTGTAAAACAGTAGTGTTTAGAAAATTGGGTAACACTTTACAGTAACAGTATAATCAGAATAATCATGCACCAAAACCTGAATTAATACTTAATTAAATATGAACTAATGATGAGTTAAGGCATGTACTAATCACAAATTAATGAAGAGCTAACCTTAACTACGACACGAGTCTTATAAATTCATGCATGAATAACGACCACCTTAAGTACGTTAGTACATGTTTGTTAGTTAATGTATTCATTATCACATGGGGTAAACTAAGTCAAACAGAAAGAACAGAATTAAAAGTGCATCATTTCAAATTGTTTATATAATTTGCCAGCTGCGTACACAAACATCACTGGATGGTGCTGGATTACTTTAATAATTTACATTGATCCTCCTTATCGAATGTAGAAAGACGCACTAATAATAAACACCAATAATTTCATCTCAATGTCATCCAATGATGTTTGTGTACGCAGCTGCATGTGGTAAACAATTTGAAATTATGCACATTTCATTCATATTCTTTCTTATAGAGCATGTTTGATTTAGTTTACCCCTATGTGTTAATTAATACATTAACTAACAAACATGTACTTCACAAAAAAGTTGTGCGAGTTTGAGGTTTTCACTTTCATTTGTTCGCAAGCAAGCAGTCACCACCTGGTCAGTAACCTTAGTAACTTAGTACTGTAACTACCAAAACAGAGATTTATAGAAATTTCATGTGGTCAGCACACACAAGATTTGTCTGAAAGGATTATGGAAATATTTTAGCCATTATGCAAATTAAACTTTTTTTTTTTAAGAACATTTGATGTCCTGAAGTTAATTAAGCAGTGACGTCGTTGGACTGGATAATGAGATCCTTTTAATTAGAGGCCAGTTTGATGAACGACACTAGCACTTCCCATCATGCAGTTTTTACTGTTATGCTCTTGTGGGAGTAATGAGAGTGAGAAAGAATGTACGTTAGAGATTAATATGCACCTCCTCAGGGTGATATGACTGAAATACACCTCTGATGGTAAATAAGTGACTTACTAACTAACTGAAGTCACCCACTGGTCACAGGACACTCACTGAAAAAAGTTCAACAAAATGTGAAGAGGTAAATAATGGCAGGTTTATGTTAAAGTCATTAAATAGAAATATGTACTTTTGTATTTTTCGTTAATTGTGGACATTATATTAATATGTAAACGCTACATATTCTACTTAAGTGGAAATTCTGCTCCTCATTTAAATACATTAACCAATGAATTATTTTTTTCAGTGCTGTAAAAACATGTTTAAACACAGGGTCAAAGGTCAGCCTACTGTATTGAGGCATTAGATTGGAAACCCTTTCAGATTTGACCTGATTTTTTTTTTTTTTTTTTTTTTCTGTCTAACTGCACAGTATCTGATATTTCAATATGATTTCTGGCAACTTCTGTGGAAGCATGATGTGACGAGCAGGTGAGTCATCATGAGGCATTTGAAAGTAAAGTGAGATTAACGTGCAGAGTCAGGCCTGTGAGAATCCTCCTACTTATTCCTTATTTTCTCTCTCACTTGCTCTCCTTCTCCATTGTTCGCTCTGGTGTGTGTGTGTGTGTGTGTGTGTGTGTGTGTGTGTGTGAGATGGCAGAGCTAGGCAAGATGTCATGCCTGTCTTAACTCATCACTTTTAATAAGCCCCTAACCTAGTACAGCCTCTCTGACAAGCAAAAGAGGGTCTGTGAGACGCACACGCCAAACACACACACACACACACACACACACACACACACACACACACACAATTCCCTTTTACGGTATAATATAGTATTTACACCTTGACTGGAAGCTGAATGGTTCCACCGTAAGCATTTATTTATGCCTTATGCCTCTGAAATGTAATTACATAAAGATTAATTTTTGTATACATTTGCATATTAATAAGGCTGCAATTTTTTACTGCCACAGACATTGATGGCCCTGATTTACTAAGAACCCAACTAATGAGCTCTAATTAGCATGTGCAGTGGGATAAGCTGTGTGCTCAGTTAGTAGGCATGTGTTGTGTGTGATTTAAAAAAGATTTAAATGAGGTCTTTATGTGTGCTAATTGTTCTCGATCGCCACAGCAAGCTCGGATCTCAAAGACACCCAGAAGAGTAAAACCAAAACTGAAACTTAAATATGATAAGCAATGAGACGTGACTCACTGCCCATAACACACTATGAACATACAATAAAAGGATGTATACATGACCATACATTAATACATTATATTAATTTGTACCCCAGCAATTTTGAGTTCTCAGTTCTGATTGGTTAGAAGGTGAAGAACGGCTGTTTATAGCTGTTTATAACACGTGTGATAACAGGACCTTGTTACAAACTGTAATCGTTGGCAGATTGCTGTGGAATAAAACCCTTAGGGACATGATGTTATTAGAAAGTAATCAACTTTAGGGAGGTAATGGATCACACCACCCCATCATTGAAAATGATTTTATAACAGCATGCCCTGAAGTGTTTTATTCCTTACAAAGTATATGATATAAATGA
>CM042542.1:9012500-9037500 GCA_023630585.1 Cranoglanis bouderius | reverse complement strand
CAGTTTTCGTCCGCCTCCCAGAAACATGCCAGTAGGCGGATTGGTTACAATATATTGCCCTTAGTTGTGAATGTGTGTGTCTGGTGTTGTGCAATGGTCTGGTGTGCTACCCAGGGTATATTCCCAGGATAGGCTCCAGATCCACCATGACCCGGACCAGAATAAACATCTTACTGAAGATGAATGAATGAATAAGTGGCCAGTGAATGGCCATTTTCCAGTAGGTGCACCTGCCTTATCCCTTACACTTACAATCACTGACCATTTTATCAAATAAACCTACCATGTAGTTTCAGGTTGTGGGACTGTGAGAGGAGTCACAACAAGACTATCGCTGACTTAATGTTCTTTGCATGGTGATCCATTCTCAGCGCTAGTGGCACTGGTATCAGTGAATCTGGTGCAGCAGCAGTGCTGAGATTTTCTAAACCCTTTAATATCACTGCTGGGTTGAGAAACAGTCTAGCGATTTAAATTCTCCAGTTAACAGCAGTGCTATGGTCAGAAGGGCTAAATTGTTATGAACACAAGTAGTCCATGGAAAAATCTCAAATTTAGTCTCTAACAGTACAAATAAAGTATGGACTACTGAGAGCAACAATAAGAATATGCAGTGCTTAAAAACCACAGCTTGTGATCACACACACACACACACACACACACACATGCTAGCACATTATTGTTACTGCTGTGCTGAGAATAGTCCAACATCCAAATCATATCTGATTAGCGCTAGTCCCTTTACACCAATGGACGAGGTAAAGTGGAACTGACAAAGTGAGTATAGCAACAGACAGCTTACTGTCTGCAATTACACACCTACTATTACAGTCAGTTTTATTGGCACTCTTGGTAAAGATGGGTCAAACAAATTTTGGGAAAAATCTGAAACTTCACTAATTAAATATGAGAAATGGAACCTTTTATTGAAAACCCACTGGTTTCTGCCAGGTCTGAGCTGATGGCGCTGCTGGACATCTTCCGATTGTGAAGGGAAGTAAGCCTGATGTGTCTTTCATCTGCTGCAGTAAGTTTCCCTGGCCAACCACTGCGTCTACGGTCCTCAATGTTGTGCTGATTCTTTGTGCTTCTTCAAAAGAGCTTGGACAGCACATCTGGAAACCCCTGTCTGCTGTGAAATTTCTGCCTGGGAGAGACCTTGCTGATGCAGTATAACTACATTCTGTCTTGTTGCTGTGCTCAGTCTTGCCATGGTGTATGTCTTTTGACAGTAAACTGTCTTCAGCAACCGCACCTTGTTAGTTGAGGTGTAAATCTTGGTAAGCCGAACTGGGGTCAAATATATTCTATGCATAATTTGATAATTTTCTACAGTTATTTTGTTACAGGAAAATGAAAGAAAAACATTTTTGTTTATATATTATCCCATTGGTCATCATTTAAATTCACATCCAAGATCCCTTTTCCATACATTTTTCAGTGACATGAAGCTGATTCTAAAATTAAAAAAACAAAAACAGTTTTGATATGATTTATGTTTTTCTTGGTCACTGCATAATTCCAAGTATGTTATTTCACAGTGTTAATGGCTTCATTAGTATAAGATAGTATAAAAACTATTAACAGGTGTGTTCAACCTTCTGATTGGTAATGTACATACGTTTCTATCTATCTATCTATCTATCTATCTATCTATCTATCTATCTATCTATCTATCTGTCTGTCTGTCTGTCTGTACAGACATTATCTACCCCATAATCATCCTCTCCCCGTCTTTGCAATATATCTTACAATAGAAATGGTTCTGTACATCATAGGCACACTGTCTGCGCTTACACTTTGCCTTTGATTGTGGAAATTCATTAGATTTTGAATTTCTGATGTAACACAAGATCTTGGCTGCTGTGAAATATTTAGCTCAATCTGGCAACTCCGTTAACTGGTCTGTCCGCTGCTCCACCCTTGAGCATGGGGAAGAATGATTTTTGCCTCAATGAGCCCCTATTAGCGCTTACAGTTCTACAGTTCCCATTTTTGACCACTAGGTGCAATAATAACTCTATGGAGCTAAATGGGGCAGTGAGTGGGGCAGCCCCACAAAAAAGTCAAGGAAATTGACAGAACATTGGCTTATATCTGTCGAATAGCACCATTAACAAATAAGGACTTTATAAAGATACCATTTGTTGAAATGCTAATATCAGTGGTGGGGTTCTGTAAAACCTGCCTCTGTGGACAAGCTGCCACTGGTTGGATCCTTCTCCTACATCATGGATGGACATCAATCCATTAGTATTACATGCCTTACAAATGCTGAGCGCTCTTTGCCTTTTCTGCCAGTTATGTAGTAAGTATGTTTAATGTGATGCTCGTGCTGTTGACAGAAAGCCATGAGGAATAAGCCTGTATTATTAGTATCAGCTTTTCAGTTGGAACAAACTTCATGGTCTTTTCAGATCCAAACAGATGCTGATCTTTGACTCATATTCTCACGACTGTTTAAGTGCATAAGTCACGTCCACAGAGAACTGCAGTTCAAGCCCAGCGATTGAAATCGACCAGTGTGTGGGGGAGACGCATCGACTGGCCTGTTAAGAAGGGCAGTGTGTGTAGGAGAAGCTGAAATAGGAGGGGCTATAAATCCCTTCACTGAATGCAGAATGGGGGGGGGTGCGAAAGGGATGGAAGGCTGCCTCTGTCTCTCCATCTGCCTTTTCTGGATGAAAACTGCCTCTCTAAATGTAAACGAGTGCAGCCTTTGTGTTTTAAAGGCCAGGCAGAGAGAGAGCGAGATAGAGAGAGAGAGTGGGGCTCAAAATAACCTGTCCTTTCCATTGCTCCTCCAAATAATCAGACCTCTGTGAGGCCCTGGTCAAAAGCTCACTTAATAATTTATTTATTGGTGCATAACGCTAAGGAGTTTGGCTTGAATTATTGAGCAGTGATACCATGAATTATGAAGTCTAATAAAAACTCTCAAAAGGCTTCAGTGTTTCTTTGCGAATATCGGATTAAAATTAAATGTTATCCCTTTGTCTTTGTAGGTAATGTGGTTGATATCTACCAGAGGGAGTTCTTGGCTCTGAGAGATCGCCTCCACTCGGCAGAGCAGGAGAACCTGAAACGCTCCAAAGAGCTCAACCTGGTGCTGGACGAGATCAAGCGAGCCATCGCTGAGAAGCAAGCACTGCGAGACATCAACCGCACATGGAGCAGCCTGTCTGGTGAGAGAGGGACACTTTTAGTTAATGGAATATAGAATTCAACTGTGCATGACTCTTTGTTCACACAGCAGGACAAATTTGGTTTAGTTCATAAATGTGGTTTTCATGTTGCAAATAACAAGTGATCAAATCTGACTTGTTTGATATGACTGGTCAGATTGGAGGCGGGCACGATGGCTTAGCATGTTTGCCTCGCACCTCCGGGGTTGGGGGTTCGAGCCTGCATGTTCTACCCGTGCTTCGGGGATTTCCTCCGGGTACTCCGGTTTCCTCCCCCAGTCCAAAGACATGCGCTGTAGGCTGATTGGCATTTCCAAATTGTGCATAGTCTGAGAATGGGAGTGTGTGTGTGTGTGTGTGTGCGATTGTGCCCTGGAATGGGTTGGCACCCTGTCCAGGGTGTCCCCCGTGACCCATTGTAGGAAAAGCAATAAAGAAAATGGATGGATGGATGGTCAAATTGGAATTCAATCCTTATATAGATGTCGAACCGGAACTGGAAAAAAGTCACGATTTTATGTTAATTAATGAATCAATTGATTTTAATTTTAATTTCTTTCAGCTTACTGAAATTCTTTCTTGGCAAAAAGTTAGGTTCTGGACATAAAGCCTAAAGACCACAAGAGAGCAAGAAAAAGTGAGATATAAAAATAAAAATAGACATTTCTAAGAATCACAGTTTATTCATCCATCCATCCATCCATCCATCCATCCATCCATCCATTCAAACTACTGAAAATCGTCTGTCTGAACATAATGTAAAGACCACAAGACCACAGTGAGGAAAAACTGAGATATTCATATACTACATATCTTAGCACCTCAGAGACTGATGACAGTACGAGCCATATACATGTTATATGTAGCATAATAACACGGCTGATCTGCTTTAGACTTCTGCCTGTGAATAGATCGCTAAATGTGTGACTGTGTGTCTGTGACAGATGAAACCAAGCTGAAGCTCTGGAACGTCACCAGCAGTAAGAATGTGTTACAGCTGCCCAGCATCTTCCACCACCTGCCCCATCTGCTGGCCAAGGAGACCAGCCTGCAGCCGGCCGTGCACGTCGGCCAGGGCCGCACCGGAGGTGTGTGTGTGTGTTTGTGTGTTTGTGTGTGTGTTTTCTCATTCCTGTCTTAACTTCTATCATGCTTGTTTCAGATACTGTGGTCCTCACTGTGCTTTTCTGATCCACTTCTGTCTCATCATATCACTCCCCCTCTGAGACTATTTATAACTCTTTTAACATCACTGTTTCTACCACTTGTTATCCATTAAAAAAAGCTGTTGAGCCTTTTTCATGACCCTGATGTCTCTTCAGAAGGAGAGGACCTGCTGTTCACAGCTGGCATTGGCCCAGCTTTGCCTCAAGTCCAGCTCTTTCAGCTTTGCTTGTGCATAAACAGCATGGGGCTGTGGATTGTTGGTCCAATTTCCTACTAAGCCACAGATGTGTCTATATTAGACCACTAAGAATGTGATCTGTAGTCATGGTCTGAGTGTTAGACAGCTTGGCTTAAACCTTAGTAGAGTTCTTTTAGGACTGTCCTCCTGTTCTGCATATGCGTCATCTAACAGTTGATAAAATTTGGAGATTATATGCAAATATATGTGAATATATAAAAAAAAAAAAAATTTATATATATATATATATATATATATATATATATATATATATTTATATATATATATATATATATATATATATATATATATATATATATATATATATATATATATATATATAAATGTATTCAGGCCATTTGCTCTCATTTATGTAAGCAGGGTTTTTCTGCAATGAAAAGCAGCAGCTCCTGGACACTTTCCTTCTACTGATGCATGGATTTGCTTTCAATTAATCTCGCTTTCAGTTTCTCTCTCTCAGCATTTGTCCATCTGGATTCTCATTTTCATCACACGTTCATTATGCAATTTGAAGGATAACATGCAGCATGTCATAAAATATTAGGCTAGGACATGTGTTAAAATGTATTCCCTTGCTTTACATGACAGGCTCGCTTTGACGTCCCTGCCTCTGATTGGCTGGATGTTCTGTCTGTCTTTCAGTGTCGATAGTGATGGGTGTGCCCAGCGTGAAGAGGGAGGTGCACTCCTATTTGACAGACACTCTGAGCTCTCTGATGTCAGAGTTGAGTCAGGCTGAAAAAGACGACTGCGTCATTGTGGTCTTCATTGCCGAGGTAGGACTACGACTTCCATGATGCACAGCTCTTTTATAGTGGTGAAGGATTTGGTTTGATTCTGCTCTTCCTTATGATATTCAGTACTCTGGTTGAGTCTTTTGTTCACATTCACTTCCAAATAATGTTCTTGTGGTGTCATATATATATATATATATATATATATATATATATATATATATATATATATATATATATATATATATATATATATATATATATATATATATTTTTTTTTTCTCTTCATTTTTTTATTTTTAGCCATGTCCAATTTGAACTGAAAATTACGTATGGAGTCGAAGGCAGATGCAAGTGCAGATGACAATTTAATAGAAATCAAAGTAAAACACAAAACACTGTAAACACAACTGTAAACACAATGGCTAGGAAACAAACATAGAACAATGACCTTAACGCAGTAACAGGAAACAACAGCAAAGAAAGACAAACGAAAGACAATGTGTGCAGTGCAAAGCATGACTTACAGGTGCATCTCAATAAATTAGAATGTCGTGGAAAAGTTCGTTTATTTCAGTAATTCAACTGAAATTGTGAAACCCGTGTATTAAATAAATTCAATGCACACAGACTGAAGTAGTTTAAGTCTTTGGTTCTTTTAATTGTGATGATTTTGGCTCACATTTAACAAAAACCCACCAATTCACTATCTCAACAAATTAGAATATGGTGACATGCCAATCAGCTAATCAACTCAAAACACCTGCAAAGGTTTCCTGAGCCTTCAAAATGGTCTCTCAGTTTGGTTCACTAGGTAAATCACAAACATTCATTGCCAAAGAAGCTGGCTGTTCACAGAGTGCTGTATCCAAGCATGTTAACAGAAAGTTGAGTGGAAGGAAAAAGTGTGGAAGAAAAAGATGCACAACCAACCGAGAGAACCGCAGCCTTATGAGGATTGTCAAGCAAAATCGATTCAAGAATTTGAGTGAACTTCACAAGGAATGGACTGAGGCTGGGGTCAAGGCATCAAGAGCCACCACACACAGACGTGTCAAGGAATTTGGCTACAGTTGTCGTATTCCTCTTTTTAAGCCACTCCTGAACCACAGACAACGTCAGAGGCGTCTTACCTGGGCTAAGGAGAAGAAGAACTGGACTGTTGTCCAGTGGTCCAAAGTCCTCTTTTCAGATGAGAGCAAGTTTTGTATTTCATTTGGAAACCAAGGTCCTAGAGTCTGGAGGAAGGGTGGAGAAGCTCATAGCCCAAGTTGCTCGAAGTCCAGTGTTAAGTTTCCACAGTCTGTGATGATTTGGGGTGCAATGTCATCTGCTGGTGTTGGTCCATTGTGTTTTTTGAAAACCAAAGTCACTGCACCTGTTTACCAAGAAATTTTGGAGCACTTCATGCTTCCTTCTGCTGACCAGCTTTTTGAAGATGCTGATTTCATTTTCCAGCAGGATTTGGCACCTGCCCACACTGCCAAAAGCACCAAAAGTTGGTTAAATGAGCATGGTGTTGGTGTGCTTGACTGGCCAGCAAACTCACCACACCTGAACCCCATAGAGAATCTATGGGGTATTGTCAAGAGGAAAATGAGAAACAAGAGGCCAAAAAATGCAGATGAGCTGAAGGCCACTGTCAAAGAAACCTGGGCTTCCATACCACCTCAGCAGTGCCACAAACTGATCACCTCCATGCCGCGCTGAATTGAGGCAGTAATTAAAGCAAAAGGAGCCCCTACCAAGTATTGAGAACATGTACAGTAAATGAACATACTTTCCAGAAGGCCAACAATTCACTAAAATGTTTTTTTTATTGGTCTTATGAAGTATTCTAATTTGTTGAGATAGTGAATTGGTGGGTTTTTGTTAAATGTGAGCCAAAATCATCACAATTAAAAGAACCAAAGACTTAAACTACTTCAGTCTGTGTGCACTGAATTTATTTACTACACGAGTTTCACAATTTGAGTTGAATTACTGAAATAAATTAACTTTTCCACGACATTCTAATTTATTGAGATGCACCTGTATATACAAGTGCTCATTAATACCAAACGTGAATCAGGTGCAGACAGTCATGTGACATGATCAGGTGAGGTGCAGTGGCTGATGGGAATCGTAGTCTCTAGTCTTTTCCCGGTATTACATGACAGGACATAACACACTGAGAAATCTTCCTGTTATTAGCTAGCTAACTAGCAAACATTGACCTAGTCATGTGACATGATCAGGTGAGGTGCAGTGGCTGATGGGAATCGTAGTCTCTAGTCTTTTCCTGGTATTACATGACAGGACATAACAGACTGAGAAATCTTCCTGTTATTAGCTAGCTAACTAGCAAACATTGACCTAGTCAACTGCAATAGTCGGCGTACATCTGTGCCATAAAAGCCAATGTGGATAAGCAAGCAAGTGTGACTACAGTGCAAACAAACAAAGATAAAAAACAAACAAGCCAGATTTCCAATTTGCAGTGTGGACTAGGGGTTGCACAATTAGGCAACTATTTTTCTACAACTTTCCACAGCTGAAGCAAAAGCTGTTTCGGCACAACCACACCCAGGCTCCAAGTCATACTTCCTGCTCGAGTGCGTTTTAGACTGATGAAAATAAATAAATCAGTGCAATACATGTTCAAAGTAATAAAATGATGTTTTATATTACACTATTTAAGAACACCTCAGTTCTTAAAATGCACTTGTGTGGATGGCCTAGTGGCTCAGCTGAAATCATTCATTCTGGAACTGAGAATGCGCAGCACAGAAGCTCGTGTCCATCAGTAGAGCCCGCATTATAGCTCAATAAGTGGCCTTCCATCAGTGCAAGACGCAGTGTTTACAGCAACATTTGGGACGTTTTTTTCATGCTAATAATAACAACCCAGAAGTCATCACCATGCTTAACTCCTGCCTCAGTAGCGTCCCAATATCAGTCTGGATTGGCCTGTCGGCTAACCTGCACCGCTGTAAACTAGCTGAGTGGGATTGCACTGCACTGATTAGAACAGAATGAACTTATTTAGGGTGGGAGTGGAATTTTAAAAAATAGTCCTGAGTACACCTCTCCGCTTCATGCAAACTGAAATGAAAGTGATAACATTCCATTAAAGTGCGCCCAGTGTAGTCTTACACAATGAGTGTGGAATTGGCTTCATGTAGACTGAAATATACTCCCTTTGTGTGCGGAGTTTGCATGTTCTCCCCGTGCTTTGGAGTCCAAAGACATGCATTGTAGGCTGAACTTGTCCGTAAAGTGTGAATGTGTCTGCGATTGTGCCCTGTGATGGGTTGGAACCCTGTCCAGGGTGTCCCCCGCCTTGTCCCCAGGGATAGGCTCCAGGCTCCCCTGTGGTCCTATATAACCAGAATGGAAAATGGATGGATGGATAGATTTAAACTGCTTTTGTAGAGTCTGTTTCACTGTTTTTCTCCCACCACCCCAACTAGTCAACCCCCCCACAGTGGTGAATAGCGACTGTATTAGTCTGTTTAAAAATCAAATTTCAGAAATAAATTACGAACTACCCTGTTGTGCGAACAGACTTTATGTCTATAAATCCTGGACACCAAACTGCAGAACTTGTAGACCAGCAAACTCTCTTCTTAATAGCCGTGGGTTTGTATTTGTGTCTGTGTTTGTGTGTGTTTGAGTATTAGCGGGTCAATGATCTCTCCTCTCCTTGAAAATAAGGTCAGTGCACTTGCAAAGTTAACAAGAGAACTTGTTTCCATGGTGATCCCACCAGGTCTTGATAAACCATCCCATGATATCAAGCTAATGGGCTGCTCACTAAGGCTGGCCGCTAACTGCCCTGACCCGTGATAACAAATCCCCTTCTGCTGAGAACTCACCCATTAACTTATTAACATCTCTGCTCAGACCAATTAACATTCACACTGGTTGACACACACACACACACACACACACACACACACACACACACACACACACACACACCAATATGCACAGCTAGTGTGTGTGTGGTTGTAATTCAGAGTATTACACAGGAACCATGTGAACATGTCCTGTACGGATACATAATGTAGAACAGATTGTGTATGTGAGTAAGCATATAGGTCAGTGACTGACACTGAAGCGTGTATGTGGGAGGACAGTGTGTGTGTGTGTGTGTGTGTGTGTGTGTGTGTGTGTGTGTCCTCTTCCACTTGTAATTAAGAAACCTCTCCATACATCACATCATTACAGCCATAATGGGCTTCTTAAGATGCAGCCGCCCACAAAGCTCCAAGTGCACTCTGGGAAAGCGACACACCCACAGCCATCTGTTTGTTTGTGCCCGTTTTTTGTGCAGTGTGTTAAACCTGAAATAGTTACATCAGTATTGATCATATTACAAAAAATAATTCCAAGTGTGCCTTGTTATTTAAAATACATTACAACATAAGTTCTCAAACTTGATGTCATGGTGTGGATGTGGCGCAGGAGATATTTACCAACCGTTATTAATAATGTAGTTCTATACTCGTAAATTGTGGACTATTTTAAATAATAATTAAATATCAGATTATTATTATTATTATTGTTATTATTCAAATTTCATTAGTATTAATTCATTTTCAGTTCCTCTAGAGCCCGTTTCACACCAGACTGAACGGTGCCACGTCCAGCGTGCTGCCATGTTAATGACAGAGGCTGTTCCACCAGACACTGAAGGCGCAGGATGGTGTTAGTGCTGCACTTACAGCGTACAGTCATGGTTACTAGCTAAAACACTACAAAATACAATGTCTATGCTATATTTAGCAGTGTATGCCCATAATCTTAAAGTGCCCCAGTTATGCTATTTTAAAGGTTCCTAATTTTGTTTTGGAGGTCTCCTACAATAGGTTTACATGCATCCAAGGTCAAAAAACACTTTCATTCTTATAATATACATTGCAGCATCACCTTTTTTCTCACAGTGTCTCAAACGGTTCGATCAAGGATCCGGTCTCTCTAAACCCCTCCTTTCCGAGAGCCTACTCTGCTCTGTTTGGTCAGATGGCCCAGTCTGTTGTGATCGGTCTACCTCTTACATGGTCTTACAAGCGTCTTCTCGACATGGCGACAACACGAACCAAACTCTTCCAGGCCTCAGCTACAACTACGGTGTTTGAGGGCGGGTCAAAATAGACGCTGTTCACGGGCAGCCGGTGAAGACCATAGGCAGGCATTATGCAAATTTGTTACAAACCTACGTAGGTTCGAGCAGGAAGTAAGGCTGGAATTACTCATGACTCGTTTCAGGCAGTTCAGAATCGGTTCTTTCTTCTGGGAGACAATAACTTTGAAGATCTTTGAAACTTTGCAGACCTTTTACATTCACAAACAACTATATTACACACTACATGAAAGGTAATATCCGAAAAAGTATTTTAACAAGTACGTGGGCAATCCTTCGGTTTGTAGCTGGACGGTTGAAGATTAGAAAAACATCACCTGCGATACGTCCCAAATTGCATACTTATGCACTCTTCTATGCCATTTTGTAGTATAAATAGTGTGAGTAGTGTGTTCACACTGAAAATTCCAACAAGAAGAAGTGCACTTCAAGTACCCGGATGATGACCCTTCATGCACTCAATGGTTGCAGCTTTGCTTATGTACCGGAAGAGGGGAGGGGCTACCAGGCGCTGACATCGGCCCAAATTTGCTCAGAATGGAAAAAAAAGGTAGTGTGAAAACTTCAGTAAATACAACATACACACTAAATTACTACGTTTTGCCTTTGTGGGGCACTGTGCTACTTAATTGTTTACATTTTCAGCAGCCATAGCCACAACCACAAGCAAAATTTGCCTGTGGAGATGATTATGCCTCTGTCTGATGGTGACTGAGGTCATGTTGGGCATGAAACGTAACACTGACATAAACAGTAACTGAAGAAATTCATTTTCGTCGACTCTGGGTATTCTGCTAAAGCTAGCATCGCATTACGTGCCTTTTGAGTCTTGTATACTTTTGTATACTTCTATACTTCCGGTTTGAAAAAAAAACCCATTAGTGTTCCATTTCAGATGATACTACCCTTCAAAAAATTGAGAAATTTATGTAGAATATATAGTGTAAGTGCGTAGTATATAGTACACCATTGGAGACACAACTCTGGTCTTTTTCTCATCTTGACCTCCACCGTTTTGGTGAGCCTGTGCCCATTGTACCCTCAGATCTCTGATATGGTCTTCTGCTGTTGTAGCCCATCCACCTCAAGATTTGATATCTTATGCATTCTGAGATGCTTTTCTGCTCACCATGGTTGTAAAGAGTGCTTATTTAAGTTACCGTACCCTTCCTGTCAGCTTGGAAAAAGCTGGTTATTGTCCTTTTGACTCTCTCATCAGCAAGATGTTTTAGCTCACTGGATGTTTTAAGTTTTGCACACCATTCTGTGTAAACTCTATGGAATGTTGTGTGTGAAAATCCCAGGAGCTCAGCAGTTTCTGTAATACTGAATACAAACCAACCTGTCTGGCACCAAGAGCCATGCCACGGTTGTCACTTAGATCACCATTCTGATGTTTAAAGTGAACATAAAATGAAGCTCATGACCTGCAGCTGCATGATTTTATTCATTTCACTGCTCCCACATGATTGGCTGATTGGATAATTGCATGAATGAGCAGTTGCACAGGTGTTCCTAATAAAGTGTTAACGCATGTTTATAATATTTTGAGATATTTGCATATTATATTTATATGTTTCGAGTGTTGCGAGAATGTCGGAGCCTTAAAATGGGGCCATTGGCCAAAAAAAGGTTGAGAAATCATCTGATTTACAAGATTTTTCAGACACTTTTAAAAGAGCAAACATTTCTGGCATAAATCAGAGAAAACTGATCCTCGTTCTACCCGACATGGTGCTGGTGCTGAAAGAAGAAAATCCTCCGTGGGAGTCTCTTCAAACTTGACATTTATAGCAAGCAGCAGGATCCTTCATATTTTATTGAATTTAAGGTTTTATTTTATTCACACAAACACGCTTAAGAGACGCTGTCATGGTCAAAAATGAGCAACTTCAGTTCACAAGATGCGTAAACAGATCAATGGAAAAAAGCTTTCTGTATTCAGACCCGAGCTACGCACATAACTTGGTTTTCTGGGTGATCCTTTCAGATGATGTAGTCCTTTTGGAGTTTTTTTTTTTTAATTGCGTCTATCTCATTCCATTTTAAACAAGCATTAAATCACAAGCTCAAAGAAAATTGAACAATAGAACCAGAACTGATAAAAACAAATCCCATGTCATGTATTAAATCAGCCATCAGTTGCAATACAAGGTAGCCTAAAATAGAGGCGCATTCACTGCGATGCAGCTGCCAGTAAAACACTTAGTTCCTCCTCTGATTACTGATTCTGATTACTGATTCTGATTACTGATCATCTTTTGAAAAGATTTTTTTTTTTTTTTTAATCCAAAGCCCCATGTGTGTGGGGGCAGAATCCAATCCAACCACCTGCAGAGAAACAAGTGCAAAATAGATGATGAAATGATGAGCGTGATGAAATGAAACACTAGGGTTGGAGTAAGTGTTAATACTCAGGAGTGGTGCAAATACTAGGCATGAAGCAGTCAGTCAAACTAAGAACAATATCAATGGGTTTGAGCCATCTGGCAAAAGACTTCTATAGGTGTAACGATACAGTGTATTACACAAAAAAATTAGCAGGGGCTTCTTTTCTCACTTACTGTTTTTCAGTGATTATATAAACGATAAATTTAACATAAATTTTAGTAGTGGAGATAATAAAAGTTTCCTGGAAGATTCCCGCTTCCAGAATGTGCTGATTTACAGGATGTGGTCCAGCTCAGCTCTGCTAATTAGCAATATACGACGATGGAGGATGGTGGTATTAGCATGAAAGTTGAAGTTTTGGAAGCTAATCTGTTTGCACAGAGTGTACAGATGAGAGAGCTCGACAGACTAAAGAACTAAAGTGCTGCTGCCTGGCAGTCTCTATGTAGCATTTAACTGAGGGCTAATGCTGCGTTTGACTAAAGGTCTTAACTTGTAATTTCTGACCTCCAACTAGGAAAAAAACGACTCGGAATTCCTACTCTGGAGCTCAGGACGGTCTGCTTAACCCAGCAAGTGGAGTCAAATCAACATGGCTGCTCATAGCATCAGAAGTAAACAAAGCACCATCTCTTACCTTTAAATGAGTTATACTGTATATAAAAGTATTTGGTTTAGTTTAATCAACATACCAACATAATCGGTTGTTCTCAGTCTATAACGTTGACTATACAATTAGCTGTTTTGCAATGTAAATATACATCACTCATCACAGTTAGCTGGCTAGCTTGTTGCTAACAAAAGATGAACGTGTCTTTTGTATAAGACACATTATAAATCCAGTGCTGGGCAGTTGAGCAGCATTGTGGGTAAACTGATGTTATATAACATGGCACTGAATGATGAAGATTAAACCAAAATTTAGAATTTTATTATAAAATAAATCCAGTGGTTAGCACGTTTGCCTCGCACCTCAGGGTTGGGGGTTTGTTTCCTTCCTCCGCCCTGTGTGCACCAAGTTGGCATGTCCTTCCTGTGCTTCAGAGGTTTCCTCCGGGTACTCTGGTTTCCTCCCCAGTCTAAAAACATGCATTGTTGGCTGACTGGCATTTCCAAATTGTCCGTAGCGTGGGAATGTGTGTGCAGTTGTGCCTTACGATAGGTTGGTACCCCATCTAGGATGTCCCCGGCCTTGTGCCCCGAGTCCCCTGGGATAGGCTCCAGGCTCCTCCGTGACCCTGTGCAGGATAAATTGGATTGGATGTGTAGGATCAAATTGGATTTCAACCCTTATACAGATGTCAAACTGGAATTGGAAAAGTATCGTGATTTTATGTTAATTAATGAATTAATTGATTTTAATTAAAATTTCTTTCAGTTTACTGAAATTCTTTCTTGGCAAAAAGTTTTTTTTTTGTTTGTTTTTGTTTTTTAAAGCAAGAAAAATTGAGATATAAAAATTCAAATAGACATTTCTAAGAACCACAGCTTAGTTTATTCATTCATTTATCCATCCATCCATCCATCCATCCATCCATCCATCCATCCATCCATCCATTCATTCATTCATTCATTCAACCTACTGAACATCATCTGTCTGACCATAATGTGAGAAAGACCACTGTGTATGATAAGCGGTACAGAAAATGGATGGATGGATTATAAAAAAAATCTTGGACGCCATTGCATTAATTATAAATATTGATATGCAAGTTGTTCAGGGTGAATTTTTCTTTTAATAAATAAAATCTTTAACAAAACACACGAAATACGAAAATATAGTTAAACATGCGCACCGCATCTTGTTTGTGTGAGTAATAACGAAGTTGGTCTGTGTTATAAAGGTCTGATGCCAGTGCTTTGTGCATTGTGGTATAAGTTAATATTACATGCTGCCCAGCCCTTGCTACTGGCAACAGACTGCCAAGTAAAGCACATAACAATGAGTAAGAAGGCCATATTAGGCAGTAAAACAGATAAAACAGTGGCTCGAGGCAGACAGTTGCACCAGTAATGTCTTAGACTTACAGCTTTTTATGGACATTTGCTCAGGAATGATATGGTTCCTCCCAGAAATATATACTGTTCTCTAAGGACAGCTTGCATCGACCTGTTAAAATAGAATGAATTTATTTACAGCACTGCCTTCTGCGTTTGTGCGAATAAGTTCACGTTAATTAACACACTGGGTGGAGTTAATGGATAAATGAAGCTGAGATCTATCAGGTCTTGCTGTGTGTGTGTGTGTGTGTGTGTGTGTGTGTGTGTGTGTGTGTGTGTGTGTGTGTGTGTGTGTGTGTGTGTCCTGTCCCCAGACTCCACTCTCAGCTCTAAGTGTAGTTTAAGCACATGCCATCTCTCATCTTTATTATGGCCCGACTTTAAAAGGGCACACAAAGAGCAATGGAGAGGCACTGCCATTACACACCATTACACTCTCTCTCTCTCTCTCTCTCTCTCTCTCTCTCTCTCTCTCTCTCTCTCTCTCTCTCTCTCTCTCGCTGTTTCTTCAGCTCCATCCTCTTCTTCCACCATGCTGATTTGATATTCAATTTAAGCCGCATAATTATTTGCATAAGATAGACAGATAAGAAATACACAAATAGACTTCCTTGATGTGTGTGTGTGTGTGTGTGAGAGAGAGAGAGAGTGAGAAGCAGTCATGCATGAATGTGTGTGAGGTAAAACAGCGTTGGAAGGTTTTTGAGAATGCTGCATGGCTCTGAGTCCGTACTGTGCTTTTAGATCACGCTCGCAGCTCGTCTGATTAATAACAGGACGCTCCGTGTCATCTATCACCATCATGCGAGCCGTAATGAAAAGCGCGTTTAAGCCGACGCCATTTTGCCCCCCCGTCTCTTGCCAAAGCGTGACCGTGTGACCCAGTAATTGCTTGATGATTTATTCATCGGTTAATGGCTCGGTTAAACCCGACGCTTTTGTTGAGGGAGAAGGATTTATAGGCCAGTCCTTGGAGCGGGTCGGTACGTCCTGCTGTGTCTGGAACAAACCACAGAATTTTAAAATCTTTGTTGGTTCTGGTTCTGATGCTGGGCCTTCACTTGTCTAGACAATATAAAATCATGACATTTCCTCAGAACATGATATAGACTACTTGATATGATATTTCGTGTTGCTAACAAAGTATTCACAAAGCAGTAGGGCTATATGTGATAAACGAATCTAAACAATATAAAATATAAAATATTTAACAAGGAAATGAGAATGATAGAGGTAAACTTATGATCACTACTTCAGAAAAATCCTGCAG
Organism: Cranoglanis bouderius; assembly: GCA_023630585.1. Lineage (NCBI taxonomy): Eukaryota > Metazoa > Chordata > Actinopteri > Siluriformes > Cranoglanididae > Cranoglanis > Cranoglanis bouderius. The sequence goes on along the minus strand of CM042542.1, from coordinate 9,021,365 downwards.
GTCCTGCACATTCTTTGCTTTTCCAGCATTTTCTGCATATTTGACCCCTTTCCAACAGTGGCTATGTGATGTTGAGATCCAGCTTTTCACACTGAGGACAACATGGGGGTGAGGGACTCGTACACAACTATTACAAAAGGTGCAAACATTCACTGATGCTCAAGAATGCAACACGATACATTAAGAGCCAGGGGGATGTAAACTTTTGAACAGGATGATCGGTGTAAATTGTTATTATTTTGTTTAAAGATCTTTTTTTTTCATTCAGTACTACCCTTCAGAAGTTATATGTTTCCCAGAAGACAAAATAATACCAATTTACACTGATCATCCTGTTTAAAAATTGTACAATACAATACAATATGTAGCCCCAACAACATTCTACAATAGTATATAAAAGAAAAAAATACAAGTAAATTAAAAGCTAAATAAAAGCTAAATACAGTCTACAATGAATTTAGCTAGAATAATATAAGCACAGATGATGCCCACGATAAGCTGAAAAGAACATGTATTGCTTATTGGTATGATATTGCGTCATATTTTCGAACTGGTTAGCAACAATACTCACCAATTTCTTCATGCGCTCGTCATTGTCCGCCCAGTCACATACAGTGTGGACAGAAATTGGTTGTAACCTTATCACCTCAAGATTCATGACAGAGTAATTATATACTAAAGCCTTCTCTCAGTAGAGGAGAGGGTTTGCGCTCTTTGAGCTCATGTTTATGGCCGAAATCTTCTACTGCCGTGTGCTCGATGACTCGCTCCTCCTAAACAAAGAACTAAAAAGTTTTCTTTCTCACTTGTAGGACAAAGCTGTGTAAAAGAAATGCTATCAGTTCAGTTCTGGGACCGATTTGTGAATCGATAGAAGGCAGGATGTTTTCTACTGCATCTTGTAGATGATGGATGATATGACAGTATCAATATTGTGATGTATTAACAGCCTTTAATATTCAATTTCCTGAGTTTTATGGGTATTGTTAGGTGTCAGTGCTTTTATAACTCCATTGTTACTCATTTGAACAAATAACTGACTCACTTTCCTTCATTTCCCTCAGAAATTGTTCTGTAAAAATCTTGTTCTTATACTTTGTCCGTGTGGCAGCACTGTTCTGTTGTCGCTTTGTTGGTGGGACTTCTGCAATACTACGTATCGTGATGAATATTATGTACTGTGAACATCACACTGTACCACAGCACTGTTGAATTCAGGAATCAGGTTGATCAGAAGGTGTTGATTAATTTTTTTATTATTTTTTTTAAAATTGTTGTTTCTGTAGTAGCAGCTATTTTTTTTGGCAGACGTTCCATGTAAATAGATTCAAATGGTGGTGTTTCTGTGGGGGTGAAATGTTTATTTCGCATTTATGGAAGGAGTCTCCAGTGTCAGTGATTTTGTAGCAAGCTGTAAGTTTAAGTTTTTAAGGGAAAGTCTTTAGGACAGAGGGCTTTGTGGTTTTTCGTCGAGCAACACAAGCAAGGAGACAGTAGTAGGCCAGTAGTAGGTAATTTACCACTTTAACCAGTGCTGTCTCTGTGCTATGATGAGGCCTAAATCCTGACTGATACATTTCATGAATGTTATTCCTATGTAGATATGAGCATAGCTGCTGTGCTACAACCTTGTCTAAAATCTTGGAGATAACTGGGAGATTTTATATTGGCCTATAGTTGAAGTGTTTCCCATACATAGCCTCTACTTGGGCGGCCTGCCCAGGTAGATTAAGACCCGCCCAGGTAGATAAAATCCGAATTCCAATTTTTCTTTTCAGTCAAGACGCGCAATTGTCAGTTCATAATGAACACGAACCAGCGGATTTGTGGTGCCATGTAAGGTTAGGCAGCTGTGGGCCATATTCACACCAAATCGGGCATTGCGGCACCTTCCCGCAGGTTTAACAATCAGAAAAGAATGTTTTATTTCTCCCATTCACCGGCTTTCTTGATGCCACCGCTCGTTCTCTTCATTCGCTGTCTAGCTCGCTCGACCACTACTGCTCTCGCTCTCTCTCTCGCTCCGTGCTGTCAGCTCGCTCTCTCATCTTTTTAAAAATGAGTCGGGAAGCCAACAACAAGCCTGACTTTACTTTTAACATTCTCAAACGAAGAGAGATGTCCTCCCTTTGTCCTAGTAACCTCTTTGTACTCATGGCAGGGTTGTACAGAACAATCGGTCTGATTGATAAACTCTGCTGTGACTGCTGCTGCGGACAGTCATGGAGCAGACACTTTGTTTATAATTGTAGTGTCCATCATCCAACTAAGTATTGATAACTCACTTAGTATTTTACAAATTAGAGTTTTTTTTTATTTGATAATCGTCAGAATCTCTATTAATGGACCTGCCCCTGAAACATACCCCTACAGACAGGCGTTGGAAAAGTTGTTTTTCCAAGCGAAGGAGAATGAAATGTTCCAGCGAGCAATGCCAACTGTGCAAATAGGCATATTTGAAAATGTATTCCATAATGTAAATAGTTATTTATTTTGAAAGTTATTTATTTTGACATGTTCATCAAAAATCAGAGCCTGTGTTTTGTTCTTTAATATACGTTGAAAATGAAAAATGTTTTTTTTTTTTTTTTTTTTAAGTATGTAGTTATTTATTTCTTAACAGTTATTTATGTTGACATATAGATAGTTGTTTATTTTGAGTAGTTGTTCGTTTGCAATAAATAGTTTATTCATCAATCTTTGTTTGACTAGTTTATTACTGATCCAGCACCATCACAAGTAAATTCTCAACCTGTGGGAAACACTGAGTTGGACAGTTGACTGGGGTTGAGGTCAGTTTTTTTAATCGGGGGTTTGATAACTGCTAGTTTAAATAATTTAGGTACATAGCCAGTGCTAAGGGAAGAATTAATTGTTTTTTAGAAGGGGTTTGATTACTTATGGAGTAATCTGTTTGAAGAAACATGCAGCTAAGGGATCTAGTATACAAGTTGATGATTTTGATGAAGAAATTAGTGAAATTAGTTCGGTCTCTCGAAGGGGAGTAAAACATTCTAATCGTTGATCTGATAGTTATATTATTATCTACAGGGTTAGTTATAAGACTGTCTGGTTTTAAATTAATATTCTGAATTTTGTGTCTAATATTTTCAATTTTGCCAAATCATCGCTACCATATAATGATTGTGCGCATGTTGTGGTTTTATTCGTAGTTCATTTTGCTACAGTATTAAATAAGAATCTAGGATTATTTTTAATTAGGGTAGAGAGATAGACTGATCTAGCAGCACTAAGAGATTTTCTATAGTTCAGGAGGCTCTCCTTCCATGCTGTTTGAAATGCTACCAATTTGGTTTGACGCCATTTACGTTCTAATTTTCGAGTGGTCTGTTTTAAAGTGCCTGTGTGATCGTTATACCAGAGTGCTAGCTTTTTCTCTCTAATTATTTTTCTTTTAAGTGGAGGTACCTTATCTAGCGTGTAGTGGAACGTTGACTCTAAGCATTCGGTCGCCTGATCAAGGTCTGTGGGATCAGACGGTGATCCAATCATAGTTGATAACTCTGGGAGATTATTGATCAAACTCTGTACAGTTGATGTTAGTGATGTTAGCGTTGGCAAATTGCTGTGAGGAATAAAACACTTTGCTGTTATTCAGCTTTGGGTTGAAACGGCAACTCACAGTGCATCAGGCTGCATCCCACCACCCCTTTCAGTGATTATTTTCCTGTAACAACATCTTCTGTAGTGTTTTTTTTTTCCTTTAAATTTTTTTTTTTTTTTTTTTTTTTTTTTTTACATACCACCTATATACTCTAATAACATGACAATCACCCCTCTCTCTATACATCTGCCAAATCTCTCTCTCTCTCTCTCTCTCTCTTTCTGAGTGCATGCTGGGAGTGGGTGTGGTGAGTGCTGCTGAGAGCGTGGTGAAGCTTGCGAGTTTTCTGATTCTTTTTTTCTAAAATTCTTGTTTCTGTGTTACTGTGTTGTGGAGGTGTTTACAGAAACAGTGTTTGGTGGGATTTGTTTGTTTGTTGTGTGAAGGCGGCGGCTGCCGGCGTGGCTGGTCAGCATGGCTGCGGGGGAACAGTTTAACATGAACAAACTAACACGCTGACACGCAATTAAGCTGTCTGCACCTGGCGGGTGTTCGGCTGAAGATTGTAGTCTAGCGGTAGGTGAGGTTGTTGGATATGAGAGTATTAAATCGGCTTCTAGAATGAATAGTGCCGTCGTGATGTTTCTAGACAGTTTGGACAAAGTAAATCAGCTACTTGTGAATGGAGTAGTGATCCAAGGTACCTACACATCAGTGTTGTCCTTAGTAAGCCCTGTTAAAAAGGTCATTATTTCGAATATACCCCCGTTTCTAAAAAAAATGAGCTCCTGGAAAAAGAACTGGCGAGACACGGAAAATTAGTGTCCCCGATAAAGATGATTCCCATCAGCTGTAAGTCTCCTCACCTTAAACACGGTATGTCTTTTAGAAGACAGGTTCAAATGATTCTGAAGAAGAGTGACGAAGAATTGGACTTAGTGTTAAAATTTAAAGTTGATGATTTTGATTATACTGTGCACGCAACATCGGAAACGATGAAGTGTTTTGGGTGCGGAACTGTAGGGCATGTGATTCGCTCGTGCCCGGAGAGAGTAGGTGAGAACCGGCCGGCTGCTAACGCAGCGGAACCGGCGCCCGGTGGAGCTGAAAGCGGAGCCGCTTTACCGGACGAACCGCAGGGAAGCCTGCAGGTTTCACAGGAGGAAAACCGAGATGATAGCGATCAGGAGAATGAGGTAAAAAAAAAAAAAAAAAAAAACTTAGCAAGTGAACAAAAAGCACAAGATGACTTAAAAACGGAGTTAAATGTTGGTTACACTGCGACAAGAGTAGCGGAGTCAGTGTTGGTTAACGAGGAAGAGGTTTTAATGGACGCTGATCTGTCCACATTGTCAACCAAGAGGAAAAAAACAGAAAACAAATCAAATACTGAACAAGTTACAAAAGTGTCAAGAACAAATCCAATGATCTGTCCATCTCAGTCAGAGGACAGTTTGATAAACACACAGGAGAGTGAAAGTGATGGAAGTGGAGACATGTAGATGGATGTGGAGAGTGTTTACTCTTTCACCAAAATCCAGTCTTTTTTACAAAGGACAAAAGGTGCCAGATCAGTTAGAGTTGATGATTTCTTTCCAGATTTAAAGCTGTTCCTTGACTCAGTTAGAATGTTTATGAAAAACACAGAACATACCGGCCAACCGACCTTTACTGACCAAGAAATCTTTCGTCTTAGAAAATTGGTGCCAAAAGTTAGAGAGCAAATAGCAAATGATGGTTAAGCGTCTCCCCTTTTTCTTATTCTTTTGTGGTGTTAACATCTCTGTTTTGTTTAATTGCAGCTTTACATTTAATATGTGTGACATAAAGCTGGGTTCATTAAACATTAACGGTGCCAGAGAGGATGGGAAGAGAGCTTCCCTTTTCAGTTTGTTTAAAGCTAAGAAATTAAATGTTATATTTTTATAAGAAACACACAGCACAGCTGATAATGAAACTGCATGGAAGAAGGAGTGGGATGGGGAAATTTATCTCAGTCATAAGAGCAGTAACAGTCGTGGAGTTAGTATTTTGTTTTCTAGAGATTTTTTTTTTACCTATTTCTTGTGTTCCTGAGGAAATTATTGAGGGTCGCTTGTTAAAAATACAAGCTATATTTGAAAATGTGAAACTGACTTTCATAAATGTATACGCTCCAACTGTAGGCACAGAAAGGGTGGTCTTTTTAAACACTCTAAACACTGTAATCAGTAACTGCAGTGATGATGGATACATGTTTCTGGGTGGTGATTTTAATTGCACTGCAAATGCAACTTTAGATAGAAATCACCCAGAACCTCATGGAGCCAGCAAGAAATGTCTCGTGAAACTAATTGAGGCGAATGATCTATGTGATGTTTGGAGGCTTTTTCACTCTACTCAACGTCAATATACCTGGACTCATGTAAAAGACAATTTTTTATCTTTGGCTAGGCTTGACAGATTCTACTGCTTCAAACATCAGAGTAACGTACTTAAAAGTTGTTTAATACACCCAGTTGGTATTTCAGATCACTCCCTTGTACAAGTCTCTATCTTTGTTAAAGATGTGAAATGCAATAGTGCCTACTGGCATTTTAATACAACCCTGCTTTCTGATAATGTTTTTAAAGAAGCTTTCAGATATTTCTGGAATGGTTATACAAAGACAAAATCTGAATATACTTCTTTACAACAGTGGTGGGATATAGGGAAGAGCAAGATTAAACAGCTGTGCCTACAGTATACTCTCAATGTCACAAGAGACATGACTAGATCTATGAAAGCTTTGGAGAGTGAAATAATGAAGCTGCAAGATTTAGCAGACTCCGCAAGAGACAGAGAACATTTTAAAGTTCTCAAAAGAAAAAAGTCAGCCCTATCTAACCTGTTGGGTTTTTCTGCTCAAGGAGCTCTGGTCCGCTCTCGTTATCAAAATATTGCAAAAATGGATGCACCCTCTCACTTTTTTTTCGGCCTTGAACGCAGGAATGGACAAAGGAGACTTATGCACTCTCTGCGGTCCAGCACCGGGCAACCCCTGCAGGAGTCTGTGGAGATCCGCAAATGTGCAGTCGCTTTCTACGAGAAGCTCTTCAAGAAGGAGTTCCAAGAGAGACCAGAGGTGGCACAGTCCTTCTATGAGGACTTACCCAAGGTTTCCGAAGAGGCTAATGCAGAGATGGAAACACAAATCTCTGCTGATGAGCTACAATCTGCATTATAGAGCCTAGAGAGTGGCAAAGCTCCAGGCATTGATGGTCTTCCTGTGGACTTTTATAAAGCTTTCTGACCTGAGATTGGGAAAGATCTGCTGCTTGTTCTCAGAAACAGTTTGAGCAAAGGACTCTTACCATTGAGCTACAGGACAGCAATCCTCACACTCTCCCTAAAAAGGGAGATTTACAAGAGATCAAAAACTGGCGGCCAGTGGCTCTGCTCTGCACTGATTACAAACTTTTGTCAAAGGTGTTGGCCATGAGGCTGAGAAAAATGATGGAGCATACCATTCATGTTGACCAGACTTACTGTATACCCAATAAGTTGATATCTGACAACATTATCTTAATTCGTGATGTTTTGGACCTCTCCAACTCATTAGGCTGTGAAATTTGTCTGATTTCTATAGATCAAGAAAAGGTTTTTGACAGAGTTGAACATCAGTATTTGTGGCAAACGCTAGAAGCTTTTGGGTTCAGCTCTGGTTTTATAAACATGATCCGAGTCCTGTACAGTGACATTGAGAGTATTTTAAAGATCAACGCTGGTTTAAGTGCTCCCTTTAAGGTTCAGAGGGGAGTCAGACAAGGCTGCTCATTATCTGGCATGTTGTACTCCCTGGCCATAGAGCCTCTCCTACATAAATTAAGATTCTCTTTCGGGTGTACGCCTTCCTGGATGTGAGACAGTTTTTAAACTATCTGCTTATGCCAATGATGTTGTTGTCATTGTCAAGAAACAGGAAGATATTGACACCCTTGTAGAAAATATTAATGACTTTGGTTTATTGTCCTCTGCTAAGACTAACTGGGGAAAAAGTGAAGCAGTAACAATCAGTGATGAGTTAAGCAAGAAACTCGTTTTACTTGCCGGGTTAATTTGGAACAAGGGTGGTTTTAAATATCTTGGTGTGTATCTTGGTAATGATACTTTTGTGTGTAAAAACTGGGACAATGTTTTAGAAAAAGTTGAAGGACGTCTTAAGAAATGGAAATGGATCTTACCACACATGTCTTTTAGGGGTCGTACACTGGTGATCAACAACTTGGTGTCATCTATGCTGTGGCACCGTTTATCATGTGTAGACCCACCTGCACAATTGCTGGGCAGGATACAGGCGGTGTTGGTGGACTTTTTCTGGGACCGTCTACATTGGATCCCACAGAGCATACTGTTCTTACCAAAAGAGGAAGGAGGGCAGGGTCTCATTCATCTCGCCAGCAGGAGTGCTACTTTCCGACTCCAATTCAATCAGAGGCTCCTGGTTCGGCCCATAGACCTTGTCTGGAGACCCTTAGCCCGAACCATATTGACCCGAGGACGAAATTTGGGTCTTGCTGAGCCTTTGTTTCTGATGGACTTGAGTGCTCATAAACTGTACAATCTCCCAAAGTTCTACCAAGGACTGTTCAATTTGTGGGGGATGTTCCATAAACAAAGAGCAACAAGCTGTGAATCCCTATCACGGCTGTTGAAAGAGCCAGTAGTGCATGGGACCCGCTTCAACGTAGAGCATATAGCAGGACCCTCTGCGATGCAGTCGTTCTGTTCGGCTGGGATCGTCACACTGGGTCAGGTGGTGGATCGATGTGGACCTAAATTGATCGACACTGCAAGTCTAGCCTCTCAGGTGGGAGTTAGATCTACCAGGGTCATAAGTCGACTGCTCAACACTTGGAAGAGTGAACTCACAAAGACTGAACTCTCTTTGTTAAATGATTATTGTAACGGACGCCGTCGACCAAGTATTGATGATTCTTTTCCTAAATTGACTATCTTTCCTGATTTTAGAGAATGCACTGGTCAACTGTTAGAGTCCAGAGAGACTCTCACAAACGGGTTGGATGTCATGGGAGGAAAAATCATGTATAAACTGTTAAAATTCTAAACAAAGGTAAATGGTAAGGCAGACACTCCTTGGAGAGCTCATCTAGGGCTTGATACTGAGGTCAGACCTGAGTGGAGAGCATTATACAAACCACCACTGACAAAAAGGGTTGGAGATTTGCAATGGAGAATCCTACATGGTATTGTGGCTGTTAATGCTTTCATTTCTGTTATTAATCCCAATGTAAGTGATAATTGTCCTTTTTGTTTGCAGA
>CM042542.1:8980000-9007500 GCA_023630585.1 Cranoglanis bouderius | reverse complement strand
TAACAAATCAGCAAGACAGGAGAGAATCCATTCTACATAAGCACACACTGTGTTTTTTTTGCTTTGCACTGCTTCAGGACTTTGTGCCACCTGCTTGCTGTTGAGTTTGAGTGCAGTTTCTATATTGATCACATCGGGTGCTTCTCCTTATCTTCATTTAAAGCAATTAGGAAAATGAAAACACTTGAGTTTAATCTTTTTGGTTTGGACTTAAGTGAACTTGTACTTGCATCTATCTAAAGCATTTAACCTAAACTGTCAGTTAGGCTAATAAATACAGTATATCTTACACAGTAATACACTATATGGCGAAAGTTTGCGGACACCTGACTATCACATCCATATGTGGGTTTTACCCAAACTGTTGCCACAAAATTAGAAGCCCACAATTGTATAGAATTGCTTTGTACAGTTTCCATTCACTGGAACTACCCAAAACTGTTCCAGCATGACAGTGCCCCTGTGCACAAAGCAAGGTCCATGGAGACATGGTTTACCAAGGAAGAACTGAAGTGGGTTGCACAGAACCTTGACCTCAACCCCACTGAACACCTTTGGGATGAACTGGAACACTGACTGTGTGCCAGGCCTCCTCACCCAACATTAGTGCCTGACCTCACTTGTGGCTGAATGAACACAGATCCCCACAGCCACACTCCAAAATCTAGTGGAAAGGCTTCCCAGAAGAGTGGAGGTTATTATAACAGCGAAAGGGGACTGCATCTGGAATAGGATGTTCAAAAAGCACATATGTGATAATCAGGTGTCCACAAACATTTGCCCATACAGGTTGGAGATTTGTAGTGACAGATCAATTCCCTGTATGTAGGAAGTGTAACAGTGACACCAGTTCTGTTTTATTACTCCCAAGTTGTCTTCTCCACCAAGAGTCAAGTGGAGCTGAATACAGTTGGTAGTGGTGGCTCTGACTAGTTACCAGTGTGAGTAGTGTAGGAATCGGGGTTTTATTGTCACATAGGCCACATGATGTAAGGAATGTGTGATTTAGGAAGAAAAAAATCTCTAAACATTTTTTTTTAACATTACAGATCTTTTTTTTTTTTTTTTTTTTTTTTTTTTAATCAAGTAATGGACCACATTTCTGAGAAAAACATCATCAAGGCTGTCTTGGATTTGCAGAGGCAGAAGATGTATCTGCACAATGTACTTGGGAAACCTGAAAGGCACTTATAAATAAAATGCTATTATTATTATTAATATTATAAAAGAATTGTGGCAAGCTCTCCAACAACCTACCAGCAGACTTCCTTAGAAAACTTCACCACAGTATATGTAAGAGAATTTATGCAGTTTTAAATGTGGAGACAAATTTAAATGGATTGTTTTACTGTTCACTGCTCAATATAATAATTGTTTTGACATGTAGACTCTTTTGTAGACTCAGTAATGGCCTTGTACACCAATCAGCCATAACATTAAAACCACCTGCCTAATATTGTGTAGGTCCCCTTGTGCCACCAAAACAGCTCTGACCCATCAAGGCATGGACTCTACAAGACCTCTGAAGATGTGCTGCAGTATCTGGCATGAAGATGTTAGCAGCAGATCCTTTAAGTCCTGTAAGTTGTGAGGTGGGGCCTCCATGGATCGGACTTGTTTGTCCAGCACATCCCACAGATGTTTGTCAGATTGAGATCTGGGGAATTTGGAGGCCAAGTCAACGCCTTGAACTCTTTGTCATGTTCCTCAAACTATTTCTGAACAATTTTTGCTGTGTGGCAGGGTGCATTATCCTGCTGAAAGAGGCCTCTGGTATTAGGGAATACCGTTGACATACTGCAGCAATGTTTAGTTAGGTGGTACGTGTGAAAGTAACATCCACATGAATGCCAGGACCCAAGGTTTCCTAGCAGAACATTTCCTAGAGCATCACACTGCCTCAGCCGACTTACCTTATTCCCAAAGTGCATCCTGGTGCCATCTCTTCCACATAAAGTAAAATTCATGTGATTCATCAGACCAGGCCACCTTCTTCCATTGCTCCATGGTCCAATGATGCACATGTGCCCATTGTAGGCACTTTCAGTGGTGGACAGGGGTCAGCATGGGCACTCTGACCGGTCTGCAGCTACGCAGCCCCATATGCAGCAAGCTGTGATGCACTGTGTGTTCTGACACCTCTCTATCATAGCCAACATTAACTTTTTCAGCAATTTGGGCTACAGTAGATCTTCTGTGGGATCGGACCAGACGGGCTAGCCTTTGATCCCCATGCTCATCAATGAGCCTTGGGCACCCATGACCCTGTCAGCGGTTCACCAGTTATTCTTCCTTAGACCACTTTTGGTAGGTATTAACCACTGCATACCGGGAACACCCCCCAAGACCTGTCATTTTGAAGATGCTCTGACCCAGTCGTCTAGCCATCACAATTTTCCTTTATCAAAGTCGCTCAGATCCTTACACTTGCCCATTTTTTTCCTGCTTCCAACACACCAACTTCGAGAACTGACAGTTCACTTGCTGCTTAATATATCCCACCCCTTGACAGGTGCCACTGTAATGAGATAATCAATGTTATTCACATCGCCTTTCAGTGGTTTTAATGTTATGGCTGATCAGTGTATATCAGCTTCAGTTTTGGCTTGTGTATGTATACAAGTCTATCTTGACAAAATGACTTAAAGCACAAATTTTATGTCCCTGTACAATGCTTAAGGAATAAAACATGATGGCATGGTGTGACGTGGCACAACGTGAAGCTGAGTTACTGTTACCCTCACAAAGTTGACTGCACATTCCAAGGTGTTTTTTCCTTATGTCACAGTGATTTGTCAACTATTTAATTTAATGAGTGACACGTCGTATTCGATCTGTTTATAGTTATGTTTAATGTTGTGGAACATCCGTGAGACAAATTAGTTCCTGTTATCACTTGTGTTATAGGAGCTACAAACAGTCACTCTCTCACCAACCTATTATTTTATTTCTCTTGACGTTAATAAAACAAAATAAATTGGAGCTTGTCATATAAATCCGGACCAGTCATTCAATTAAGAATGCCGCTGTATAAATGGGAGGATGGGTCACATACTCCCTAGTGTGCTGTGGACCATTTGCCCTTCTGCTTTTCTAACATGGCATCAGGGACGGTGCGAGGGATTCTGGCCGAGAGTCTCAGAGACACTTTGGGGGGCAAAAAAAAAAGCAATTTGAGAAAGTCTATTTCAGCTGTTGCCTTATGGAGTTTTGTGGGTGTCACCAAACGAAAATCAGCTGGGCCGTGTATGCGCCTGGGACTCATCTACATAAGACTAATTGAAACATTTGTAAATCCGGCAGAATTTTTCAGTTTGGTTTCAGTTGATAAATGAGATCCAATGTTTGCTCTATCTGTGACAGTATTAAATTATAGGCTCATTAATATTTAAGTGTACTTGAATGTTAATTGTTTTCATAACAAATGCCATGTTTTTAAAAGTAATTTGACAATCCTAATAGATGTACACACAATGGGCCATATTCAGACTTGTGCGTAGTGAGAATTAAATTCTGAAATTGCACACATAATGTAGATATTCAGACCTCAGACATAGCAACAGACTTAATCACGATTCAGAAGTTGTTCAGGAGGCGTGTCTCGGTTTATGCACAATTCTGACCTTGGACTTATGCCCATAATTCTTGTGTGATATTGGCTCGAGGCAAGGAGCAGTATTAAGTTCAGTGCCACTGTGTAAGAGTTTAATGTAACTACAATCTATCACACTGAAATTCATGACCTGGGCTGTAAATACACTCAAATAAAACTATTAACTACAGTATTAATGAATTAATAGTGAAGGACAGAGGACATCAGAGAAGACAGCATCTGACTCAGAGATCTTGAGGATAAAGTTATGAATGAACTTAAAGTGAGCTCTAAGTGTAGCAGACGAATGCTTGGTCAGCTTATCCTTCAAACCTTGCATGTTTTCAATTTAATGGTGAGCACAATCAATCAAATTAACAAAAACCTTTGAGTTATTTTATTATTTCAACAATTCCAAACAGTCAGTTAAAAGTGTAATAACATATCTTATATCCCATGCACACATTATGACTTCATGACTTTGATTTAGTATCTTGTGGCTTTATTAATTTGAAAGAAAAAAAAATCCTTCTTCAGTCTACATTTTCTATCCCACATTTTTTTCAGGCTTAAAGGCAAGTGCTTTTGTTTGATGGCTGTGGTCTAAAGGCTATTGAAAAACCCAGTCTCAGACGTTTCTACTCAAGTCTTGAAAAACCCTAAATGGCACACCAGGAAAATTGACTTAAGCAGGTGCGGTAGTGCTCTGAATATGCATAACTGTCTCCACATACAGATGTTCAGCTGCAAATTTTAATTCTAATGTTTAGAATTACAGTAGAGTGGAGCAGATACTCTTTTAGCGTGTCCGTCTTCAGAGCTACAGCCCTCTATTAACTTTCAGACCCGTGGGTATTGTAACGATTTGTGACTCTGTGTGTGGGTCTGAATCAGTGCTCAGCTTTACACAGTATGCTGACTGATTGATACACTCCCTGGAGAGCTTGTCTCGCTCTAAGTGCGTGATTGCTGGTGAATGTGTGCAGATGTGAACACTTTGTCGCCCAATCGACTCTCACATTTGATTCAGTGTCATATGTCTCCGCTTGACTGAACTGTAGCCTGTTACCTCACCGCCACATTCTCAGCTCAGTTCACCTGTCTCACTGACTAACTCCTGGAACTGACAATATAAATTTGTATTACCTCTCACTGTTGACTAGGTATGTAATTTCACATCGAATTAATTAATATTTTCATAATAATTATCAGAATTACTACTACAGAATTACTCACGCTGTTCAAACTTCATTAAAATGTATTCCACATATGTTTCATTCAATTCCTGGACATATGACTGATCCAGATGACTTCAGTCAAAGATGTGTCTCAGATAAATAAGCATTCCCTCTGACTGAATTTCTAATAAGGTCGCTGTGATTAGAGGCGGAGCTGTCTTATAGTGTACCAGCGCATACCGAAATCATACAAGACTCCTAACGTTAGTAGATGTAAAAGTACATTTTTAATTACCCAAGAAGACTGGAAGCCACGCTGGCTTAATAATTAGCACGTCTTGCTTTGCACCTTCCGAAGACATGTGTTGTAGGCTGATTGGCATTTCCAAATTGTCCATGAACGTGCCCTGCGATGGGTTGGCACCCTGTCCAGGGTGTCCCCCGAGTTGTGCCCCGAGTTCCCTGGGATAGGTTTAAGCGGATAAGTGGTATGGAAAATGGATGGATCGATGGACTGTAAGCTGAAATTGTTGCTTATACAAAGTACTGGATAAACGGGTGTGAATACTTATCTAAATGGGTCATTGATTTTTAATAAATTTGCAAAAGAAATTGTAAAAACATGTTTTTTGCTTTGTTATTATGAATTACTGTGTGTTGTTTAATGACCAAAAAGTCAATTTAATCCATTTTAAATTATCTACAGTAGAATACAAGTAATTGTGGAAAAATTGAAGGGGTTTGAATACTTTCCGAACCCACTGTATGCGCATATTGTATTTACTAAACCAGTGTAAAGAAATGAATGCTCCAAACTCGACATACTCAGTGCTCATAGTCTAATGAAAAGTGTGAGTGAGTGTATGAGTGAGTGTATGAGTGAGTGTATGAGTGAGTGTATGAGTGAGTGTATGAGTGAGTGAGTGTATGAGTGAGTTTATGAGTGATTGTATGAGTGAGTGAGTGAGTGAGTGTATGAGTGAGTGAGTGTATGAGTGAGTGAGTGTATGAGTGAGTGAGTGAGTGAGTGTATGAGTGAGTGAGTGAGTGTATGAGTGAGTGAGTGTATGAGTGAGTGAGTGTATGAGTGAGTGAGTGAGTGTATGAGTGAGTGAGTGTATGAGTGAGTGAGTGAGTGAGTGAGTGTATGAGTCAGTGAGTGAGTGTATGAGTGAGTGTGTGAGTGAGTGTATGAGTGAGTGTGTGAGTGAGTGTATGAGTGAGTGTATGAGTCAGTGAGTGAGTGACTGTATGAGTGACTGAGTGAGTGACTGTATGAGTGAGTGTGTGAGTGAGTGTATGAGTGAGTGTATGAGTCAGTGAGTGAGTGACTGTATGAGTGAGTGTGTGAGTGAGTGTATGAGTGAGTGAGTGTATGAGTGAGTGAGTGTATGAGTGAGTGTATGAGTGTATGAGTGAGTGTATGAGTGAGTGTGTGAGTGAGTGAGTGTATGAGTGTATGAGTGAGTGAGTGTATGAGTGAGTGAGTGAGTGTATGAGTGAGTGAGTGAGTGTATGAGTGAGTGAGTGGGTGTATGAGTGAGTGAGTGGGTGTATGAGTGAGTGTATGAGTGACTGTGAGTGAGTGTATGAGTGAGTGAGTGTATGAGTGAGTGTATGAGTGAGTGAGTGTATGAGTGAGTGTATGAGTGAGTGAGTGTATGAGTGAGTGTATGAGTGAGTGAGTGTACGAGTGAGTGTATGAGTGAGTGAGTGTACGAGTGAGTGTATGAGTGAGTGAGTGTATGAGTGAGTGTATGAGTGAGTGAGTGCATGAGTGAGTGCATGAGTGAGTGCATGAGTGAGTGCATGAGTGAGTGCATGAGTGTGTGAGTGAGTGTATGAGTGACTGTATGAGTGAGTGAGTGACTGTATGAGTGAGTGAGTGACTGTATGAGTGAGTGAGTGTATGAGTGACTGTGTGAGTTACTGAGTGTATGAGTGAGTGAGTGTATGAGTGAGTGTATGAGTGAGTGTATGAGTGAGTGTACGAGTGAGTGTATGAGTGAGTGTACGAGTGAGTGTATGAGTGAGTGAGTGTATGAGTGAGTGAGTGAGTGAGTGAGTGTGGGAAACATAATGGTTTGTATTTGAAAGAGAATAGTGAAATGATCTGTTAATGTATGTATGACTCTGAACAACTCTGCATGCTTGTGTAGCCCAGGAAAGGAAAGTGAACTTATAGTGAATGAATGTGGGTTTAGTTTCTCCTAATCTTTGCTCAGTCATTATGGACTCTAAGCACAAAATAAGCACATGATAAATACACAGTTGTCCATTGTGCTCATCTGCGAGCTGTATGCGTCTGTTTTTAATCCTGGGCTCCCACACACTTTTTTAAAGCCTTGTCTATGTTGCTGTTCCAGATGGCGAACCAAGCAGAACTTGGATTACTGCTTCTTGATGATGTACGCTCAATCCAAAGGCACTTACTACGTGCAGGTAAGCCATTCTCTACTCGATCCTATTACACATCCTGGATCCTTTATGTGCGTTCATGTTTGTACTTGTGTGTGTACTATATTCTTGGCCCAAGCTGAAAAACGAAAGGAGAAAACGAAAACGAAAGAGAAAAAGGTAAATGGCTGCGCGTTTTGTTGATCTCAGAATATCGAGGATCTATTGCTGGCCTCAAATACCAACAAAGAGCTCAGTCCTCTTGAATGCAGTCTAACTGCAGTGTTATTATATGAAGCGTAACAGATGGATGTGCTGAATGTACTGTGCTGCACATGTGCTGAACAAAATAGCTGCTGAAGACATAACTCCCTCTCCACTTCATCGAAAGGAAGGCAGCAGCTGGTGTGTCTGGTGTGTCCAGGAAGCTTGTTTATTGATACAGTTTTATTTCATATGACACAGCAGTCTCTTCTCTCTGTCCCATGAGAAGTGTAGCATTGCCACTACTGCACTGGCCTTATGTGCCATGGCCCAGGGTGGACAATGCTTGAGTAATTGTACTTCATCACTATACTAAAGCATTATTTTGGTGTATTTATACTTTACATAATCATTACTGAAATTGCACATGTACTTAATTACATTTCAGAGAAAAAGAAACACTTTTTACTGCTTAGTTTTTGGTTAGAGCTTCTAAATCCTTGTTACAATTCTTGAAAGTCTCTTCCTCTCTCATCTAGCCAATGTCTGTATGCTGTACATCAATCATGCCAGTTCGTCATCTGTGGTGACCTCCTCATGCTACACGATGTAGTTAGTGCTGTAGCTACCTGTGTGCGTCTGATACACCACTTGAGGATGGGCGCCCTGGTCATACCTTAGTAAAATATTTCAATATGTAGGAGTACACAAAGACTTGTATAAACTGAGGCATGGTTTCAGGCAAAATAGCCCAGGTTCTTTAAAATGACAAATCATCTTCTTACAGTTTTAGATAGACATGACAAAAAGTAAAAAAAAAAATTTTAAAAAAAACATTTACTTTTGACTTTACTTGATTACATTTAACAGTAGCAACTTTGTCACTGTCAACTTTGTTACTGTCACTTGAGTACATTAGTGACAATGCTTTAAGTGTTCTTTGCTAGCTTGGCTGCATGGCACACTTCGGGCTCATCCCTAAGTGATTTTGAGACGATATTAAAGGGATAGTTCACCCAAAAATTAAAATTCTGTCATCAATTACTCACCCTCATGTCGTTCCAAACGACTCAGTTTAAACATTTGATATGTTTTCTATGTTCTATTGTGAATAACATATGGGTTTATGAGATTTGCAAGTCATTGCATTCTGTTTTTATTTACATTTTACACAGCGTCCCAACTTTTTTGGAATTGGGGTTGTATGCGGAAGTGAAGACATTTTGTGAATAAAGACTTAATTTTAGGGACAGAATTTTCATTTTTGGGTGAACTATCGCTTTAAATGAGAAAGTACTTATGTTGGCTTAGGTTCTAGGTCTGTAAAGCATAGACTATTTTGAACGTACGCTTGTTAGCTAGGTGTGTAGTTTGTGTTAGCTAGAAACTTTACTGATAACTAGGTAGTTTATTCATGTTTATTAGTATTATTAAACTACAAAGTTGCTCAGGAAGCTAGCTATCTCGTTAAGGTACATAAAGCATAAACTCTTTCAATTGCTAGTGTTAGCTAGTTAGTTAATGTTACTTAACATCTTTTTGTTTGGCTACCTTGCTGGTACTCATTTTGTAGGAGAAGTAAGAGGGTGCGTACTGTATATGCCAGCTGGTGAACAGTGAAATTGTATGCTGCCTCAGAGTCAGTTCTACCCCATTTCTGGTTTCTGTGTACATTTTTTCTGGCCCAGAAATGAACTCCTCCCTTCATCTTGAACAGATCTGCTCAACACTGCTCTTTTTAAGAAGCAGCAACTCACAAGGGACATGTAGTTTCAACAGTGGAGTGGGGTTGTTTTGAATGAGGAGCTTTTCAGTGTTTTCTCATTAATCATAGTTTGCCTCATAGGCAGTTGTGAGCTCTAAAAATGACAAACAGCTCCTTTAAGTACTCATAATAGTGTGGATTGAAGGATCTGTTTTTGATATATGTTTGTGTCAGACACAGGCATGTTGATATTAATAAGAGATGATAGATGATATGTATGGTATGCAGATGATTTGACTGACACACACACACACACACACACACACGGGATTTGGGATTTGGAGAATGTTTGAAGTCCATGGTAATTATTTCCTGTGTATTTCAACAGGAAGTCAGGAATCTGGAGATTCAGATGTTAACTGAGCAGATGTTTACATGTAACACACCCTATTTTTACCCTTGTGTGAATGTGCTGTGTAGCTACTGCTTCACACATGGATTTGTTTTTATGACTCACCTACTTTTACTAACAAATACTAAGTGAAGTCCTATGAAGCAAGGGATGAGAGGAAAACTTGGCATTGCCTTAATATGTTGCTTAAGGCTAAAGGCTTGGTCTGTTAAAGATCTCTCACACACACACACACACACACACACACACACACACACACACACACTTCCAGTTATAGTAATAACTTTATCATACATAAAATGCAGCTCAAAATGGTAAATTAGAAGAAAATTAGAAAATTAGGAAGACAATAAATGAGACAATAATAACAAACAAGTAGAGGCATAATACGAACAGCAATTATAATATAAAATGTAATATGTAAATACTTTTTTTTTTTAAAATAAGTAAAATAAGAATAACCATAAATAAAAGCAGATGAAATCATATAAAATTGAGTTGGTAAAAGAAAAAAAAAGTAAATAAAAACATGACCCTGTCGCCAGTTCACTGGTTGTCCTTCCTTGGACCACTTTTGTTAGGTACTAAACACTGCATACAGGGAACACCCCACATGACCTAACGTTTTGGAGATGCTCTGACCCACTCTTCTAGCCATCACAATTTGTCCCTTGTCAAAGTCGCTCCAATCCTTATGCTTGCCTTCGAGACCCTCGAGAGAACTTCAAGAACTGACTGTTCACTTGCTGCTTAATATATCCCACCCTTTGACAGGTGCCACTGTATCGAGATAATCAGTGTTATTCACTTCACCTGTCAGTGGTTTTAATGTTATGGCTGATCGGTGTAGTTTATGAACTAAAAACAAGGGAGAGTAAATATAAATCATCCAAAAATAATTAACAAAACATGTATGAAAATATTAGAGCTGAACTCTCTCGACATGTTTTTATACACTCTGGGATGTGCTACAGGTCATAAAAACTGAAGACTGCTTTGCCACGTTTTCTTGTTGACTTTGGCTACGCTGAGCCTGCAGTACTGGATCTTAATAAATGGTTTGAATCATATGGGGACACACAATCCCTAAAACTAATATCAAAGTAAAGAATAATATCAGTACTTTAAAATCCATCCTTAAAGGCACTCCCTGCTGAAAAAAAAACAAAAAACAATAGAAACCATCACAGAAATTCTAATGGTTCCCACTACAAATACCATTACAAACCGTCAGCTAACTATTAAAACCATTACCATTATTGGTCCGTAATGGTATCCACTAGACATAACATGCCACCAATAGAAGGCAACAAATTACCTGTAGAGACCCACAAGGACCATTAGAGTGTTCATTAAAACCAATACAATTCCCATTATAGCCATTAAAACCATTACAAATTCTTTGAGGGTTTCTATTGTTTTTTTTCAGCAGGGACTGGGAGCCAATGTAATTTTGCTAGGATTGGTGTAATGCGTGGTTACCTGAGCCGAATGCCAGGAAACATTGTGTCACGATGCAATCCATAGTTCAAGACAAAACACGGATCCAAAACATTAATTAACACTACGATGTGACACTGTTGAAGATGCACATGCATAACGACACCGACTAAACTAGATTCTCCTGGTTGCCATCTGGTATTTATTGCATACAGAGTGTTAATTGCTTCATAAGCCGGTGGTTACGACCGCAGTAAACATATGGCTCATGTTCAAAGATGGCAGCAAATTGGGGTAACATCCTGTTTTTGTCCTTTTATTCATCCCTCCACAGCCTCATCTTTCTCTTTAGTGAGACACTCGGAGCCCTTTACGTCTGTTATTGTCTCTCCCAGGCCTCTGTCTAGTGTTTAAATAGCTCCATTATTGTGCAGAAAATGTCTGACTTACAAATAACATTCAAGCATTTAGGCATCAAAAGGCCAGCCTAAGGGTGGCGAAGATATTTGAAATAATGAGTCAGATTCTTTGTTCAGTGGTCTGGGTTCTCTCTAACATACCTGTACCTCTCTCTCTCTTTGTCTTTCTCTTTCTCAGCTAGAGGACGACATTGTGGCTCGGCCGAATTACTTCACCACTATGAAGAACTTTGCTCTCCAGCAGCCTTCGGAGGATTGGATGATCCTCGAATTCTCTCAGCTGGGCTTTATCGGTGAGTCAGAGCCAAGTTCAGTGAAACTAACCTTTAAAAGGGCATATGTGGTGAAAATGGGCTTTTCATGTACTGTATTTTTGTGATTGTTACGCTGTAGTTTTCCCTCACTGAGAAATTCTGTAGCTTTCGTTCAAATGTACAGATTTTATCCATCCATTTTCCATACCACCCCTCCTACACAGGGTCGCAGGGAACCTGGACCCTATCCCAAGGGAACTCAGGGCACAAGGCGGGGCACACCCTGGACAGGGTGCCACCTTGTCGTAGGGCACGACTGCACACACATTCACACTCCCATTCACACACTACAGACAATTTTTAAATGTCAGTCAACCTACAATGCATGTCTTTGGACTGGGGGAGGAAACCGGAGTACCCTGAGGAAACCCCAAAAGCACAGGGAGAACATGCAAGCTCCGCACACACAGGCCGGACGCAGGATTCGAACCCTCAAGGGTTCGCGGTGTGAGGCAAGCATGCTAACCACTCAGCCACCGTATGTACCCCCATGTACAGATTTTATCTATAGACCTATTCAGACTGGACTAGTTTTGCGCGAGAGTGTAGGGTAATGTAATTATTATTGGAGTACCTCTGGGTAATTTTAGTAATTTGTACATACTGTATGTGCATGTATCTGGAACAATTCTGCTGTATTTTACAGCATATTTCTATAAAATGCCCAGGAGAAGTAACTCCATGTAATTTAGCATATGTCCGAATTGACAAGGTGCTAAAGAGTCCATTATATCCTGTTGGAAAAGAGTTTGCGGCAAATATTAAAAATGCAGAACAATAAAATATAGGCAACGGACGCTTCAGGGGGTTTTAGTTAAGTTACTGAGTTCCTAGTACAGGTACGTAATTCTACGTGCATTTTATGCTCATGTTTCCTAATGTTCATGCGTAACTTGTGCAGCCAAGTAAAGGTCAGAAGGTCACAAGCAGTTTGTATTAAAATAAGATTAAAATGTATGCAGGGAGTGTTTTGCATGACAACTACGCTTACCTTGTGAAGACATGCCATCTCTGCGATTCACCCATGGCTGCAATCAACATACAGCAATGCATGGGCTATGTCCCAAATGACATGCTATCAACTATCGACTGTTTAGGTAGTGATAGCTGAAATGATCAAGACATTAACAGTTGTAGGGTTACCTTCTCATGCACAGCAACCAGTAAGTGTTAGTTTTGTGGGTATAAAAACACCTTGTTGATGAGACAGATCAGAGGACTGGTTCAAGATGACAGAAAGGCTACAATAATTCAAATAAGCACTGTGTACAACCATGCAGAGCTGAAAAGCATCTCATAACACACAACAGGTTGAACGTTGAGGTGGATGGTTTTCCACAGCAGAAAACCTCATCATGTTCCACTTGTGTCAGTCAAGAACAGGAATCTGAGGCTACTGTGGGCAGAGGCTCAACTAAACCGGACAGTTGAATACTGGAAAAACATTGCCTGTAAAAATAATATAGAGGGTACTCATCTATGTTAATAGACAATAGAAGTGTGTTTCCCTTGTGGGCGATATTAGCCAAAAAAGTGTCCACGGATCCACACTTCCAAAAATCTACCGGAAATAGTAGACCTCTGGGATACTCATTTCACCATACTACGATTCGGGACACACTCATTCTAATCTCGGATACTATTTAGGACGGATAGTAGGTGAATACTGGAAATATTGTGATTGCCCGAGCACACACAGACCTGGCATGTGTGAACCTCGCTAAGTAGTCTATTGTGTATAAACAGATATTTTACTCCCCTTTTTGCACATATTCATTGTCACACAACTTACACATGAATATTAATGAACACTGAGTATCTGATTAGGCATATTAATGACTAGTGCATGTGTGTGTGTGTGTGTCTGATTTTTGTGGGAGGGATTGGGTGTGGTTGTGTGTATGTTTGTGGTTGTGGGTTTTTTGTGTTTGGTTGTGTATATGTTTGTGGTGTTGTGTGTGGTTTTATGGGTGTGTGCGTATGGTTAGAATGTAGTTGTGTGTGTGGTCATGGTTGTGATTGTGTGGTTGTATGGTTTTGTGTGTGGGAGGGATTGTGTGTATGTTTGTGGTTGTGGGTTTTGTTTGGTGTTGTGTGTGTTTGTGGTGGTGTGTGTGGTTTTGTTTTGTGTGTGTGTGTGTGTTTGCATGTGGCATGTGTTTTTTGTGTGTGTAGTTGGGGTTTTGTGTGTGTGTGTGTGTGTGTATACAGTCTGCAGTAACACAGAACCAGTATTTTGATGAAGATCTAGTTAATATGCTAGCGCGTCTAATTAAAAGTTAATGCCAGTAACCTCGTTATCAGCACGTAATCAGTATGTCGCTAATCACGCTCTCACCTCTTGTTAGCTCTTGTCATTTTTGCACCAATTACAGTGAGAACTTTTGCCTTGTTAATTCAAAAAAGGTTTTGAAACGAATTCCCAAATCCGCAAAATGCTACTGTTCACAAACCTTAGAAACAAAGTTACAGATTTTTTTTACTTCTTTAGTCAGGACTCCTCTTCAGTACACAACTGATGATCTAAGCTAACATGCTAATCTTATGTTCCACAGCCTTATTAATGAGCGCAGCACTGTAGATTGAGCCAATACTTCTGTGCCGAATCATTCTAGCATCGCTGCCTTTGCCGCTGTCTCTCAGAAGAATTTGATCAAGCCTGCATTTCCAAAGCCTTCCAACTGAATCTCTGAAGTGCGTCCTCCATTAACGAATCGACAGTCGGCCTGATTGATCCATCGCGTGTTCTGTTTGATATGATGGCTGATTATCGTAATGAGAGTGATCAATGCTGGATCTCCCAGCGCAGTAAACTGATTGGATGGCATCGATTGAGAGACCACATGGGTTCTGTGTGTGTATTTGGTGAGAAGAGAAAAAGAAAGATCCTAGCGTTTCAGTCATGTGATTTTTCTGTTGCCATATTTGGGGCTGAATTTTTTTGGCTTTGCACACAACTAGAGGTGAAAGCTAGCTGAAAAAATTATTCACCTTACTTCAGAAGAGAATAAATAGTACTTCGACAAATCCATAAAATAGACTCTGATCCTTATGTGTTTTCCCCTGAACTGCTGATTCCACTTAAACTGGCAGAACACTTACCAAGTCTCTCTCTATTCTGCAAAGTGCCTCAAAGCATTGCATTTAAGAGCACTAGCATCTCTTCACGTCCGGGTGGGTAAAGAATCCCCGAGTGTTTCATCCAGAGGAGAAAAACTCTAGCATTAAAGGGAGAATAAGTCGATGTTAACAGCTAACTAACTTCTGCTAATGTTAGCAATGCTTGCTGCCAAGATTAGCTTACCTAGCTTGCATAACTAAGAGGCCGTATGATAGAGAGGATCCACTGAAGATGGCATCAGTATAAATAAAAAATGATTTGTCTTAATGAAGTACAAACACAATAAAATTAACATCGATGCAGTGAGTCCTCACAATGGCAGTGAGGATAAACATAACGATAGTCTTAGCTTCTTTACTCTCAGACAGATGTGCGTCTAACGGACAGCGTAATGACTACAGCACTAACAGGCATCAGTTCTAGCAGGTCTCCTACCTCTACTGTTTGCGTTCTCTAGTGGAAGTAGAATTAAATGAATCCAGCATATGGTCAATGTTGATTAAACTCTGATTAAATTCAAATATACAGCTCTGACAGCACGCTCTGACATAGCTGAGAGACAAAGGGAGTTTGTATTGGCTCTGAGCGTACATGCTTTAGCTCCATGGAATTGTTTTCTTTTTTTGTTTTTTTTTGCCTCTAGTGGATTCCCACAAGTGTTCCACGACCTTTGATGCTCCTCACAGACAGGGTTGAGTCTTGTGACTGGTAAACAGCACACAGCCATTGCCTAAGGCCTGCTCTGTCACCATAGCTTTGTTTTATTTTTGAGCAGTAGGGGGCAAGGTTTTCGAGAGGAGACCAACGAAGAGAGCTTTTATATATTAAAGGTTCCTTTTCTGGATACATATTAAAAAAAAAAAAACTTTTGTTCAGCAAACAGCAATTCTCCAGTGAAAAACTATTTTTTGCAGGTTGCTAGGTTTTGCAGGTTTCATTGTGCATGGTAAAAAGCAGCGGTTTCCGAAGCACGATGTCAGACGGATATTTACAGCATCCAAACGGCCAGAATCATAACAAAATACTTAAAAAACTACTAGCTTCCCATCTATTTTACATACACCTTATCCTACACCCGGTCACAGGGAGGCTGAGCTTATCCCAGAGAACTCAGGGCACAAGGTGGGCATGGCCGTATGCAGGGTTTAAAAAATACCGAGGTCCAAAAGTTTGCTAGCGGGGTTGGGGGGTTAAAAATATTGTGCAAACATATGTGCATTTTAAGACGGATAATAATAGCTTTAAAACCACGTCAGTGTGAAGTAGCATAAATGATCCGTCAAGCAGTAATACATGAGAATCAGGTTTAATGTTGCAATGAATGATCCACACAACAGTATGGAAATGACAGTATACTTATGAAATTAAACTGAACCTATAGGCTTCACTGTAATTACCAAAGAACATATTTCTCTGTGGTAATTAGGCCTACATTGTTTGAATGAAATCAGGTCAGTTTTTGTTTGTGTTAAACAGCACAGTAACGTAATGCTAATCGTATTCTGGCCACAGTGGGTAGTGGAAGTGCCCGCTCTTCCACTCTCATCTCCATCATCTTCTCTTTTTCTTTTTCTCTCAGTCTCATCTTGTCCCCTGTTGCTTCCCTTCCCAAAGCTGAGCTTTAATTGATGCAGTCTTTTCATTTTCGTCTGTGTCAGTAAAGAAAGTAAACGCAGTGTAAATTGATATTTATTCGCAAATGTTTCCGGCCTCTGCTAGGATAATCTTGCAATGAAAATAAAAATATATAGTGGTACCTCATCATTTTGTTTGAGCTATTTGTCAGATGATGTCTGACCGGGTGGGGATGAATCATGGCAATGAACTACAAGCAGACGACTAGTAAAATTCTCTAGTTACCTCATAACGCTTCGGTGGATTAAGGTGCCTGCCCTGCCCGGTTTGTTGACATAGTCCAGCACAGTGGAGCGCAAAGCCCGCCCCCCAGCCGATTTCACTGGTCAACTCAAGAAAGCAGTCAACTGAGAATGTCAGTTATCTTTGTGTTGTATGATCTTTGCGGCACCAAAGAGTTATTATTAGGCAATTATTTTATGACTTTTGATATACACCTCGGAAAAAAATACCGAGGTCTGGACCTCAGTGACCTCAGTGGTGGATATGGGGTGTCAACCAATCGTAGGGCACACTCACACACACATTCACGCTACGGACAATTCGGAAATGCCAATCAGCCTACAACACATGTCTTTGGACTGGGTGAGGAAACTCCCGAAACACGAGGAGAGCAGAAGCTTTCTGTAGGGGGACATCTATATAACATTTATGGAAGGAGTCTCCAGTGTCAGTGCCATACTTCAGCGGGATACTTCAGGAACTTAGCTTTTTCCGGTTTCTCAGAAGCAGGACAAACTTTTTTTTGTCTTGTTAACGTCAAGATAGAGAAAAAATAGAGGCTGTTAAGGGGAATAACTGTTTATAGCTGTTAAAATGTAAATGATAACAGTAACTAACTTGTCTCACATGTTCCACTATATTCAATGTAACTATAAACAGATAAAAATATATATATATCACACCACATCACATGTTTCACTGCCACTCTGCTACAGTATGATCCAGCTGTGGCCATGTCTATAGCTGTGATACGTCCACAGGCAACTCATTGCACTCGCCGTGTGTCACAGGTCCAGATTTGATAGTAAAATAAATGCATGTTCTCAGCAAGGATAAAACCGACTGTCAGTTCTGTTTGCGATTGTGTAACTTAACTGGATAAAAGACTCATTTATGTAACTGTCTGTCATATTAAGAGAGAGCAAAGAGAGAAATGCCAGCACAGTGATATTGCAAGGTATTGGGAAAGGTAGGCTGTCTAGATTCTCATCATACATAGATTTAGGTTGAATGCTAAATGGATTTGTACTTTCTGGACTCCTTGTACACCCTACATAGTGCCCCATATGCTCACTACGTTACTGGTTCAAGTGCACAAACAATTTAACATATTATATATTTACATTTATGTATTGTAATATATTATCTCT
The DNA here is from genome assembly GCA_023630585.1 of Cranoglanis bouderius. Lineage (NCBI taxonomy): Eukaryota > Metazoa > Chordata > Actinopteri > Siluriformes > Cranoglanididae > Cranoglanis > Cranoglanis bouderius. The sequence goes on along the minus strand of CM042542.1, from coordinate 8,989,710 downwards.
GAGTTATTTGTCAATTATCTTATATATTACAGTTGTAATCAGAAATATTCAAAGGTATTGTGGTGGTGTATTGAATTGAATGAAAACATACAACAAGTCTCAGTAAATTAATAAAGTATCTTTATTGATACATACAAGCATTTGTGATAACTTCAATTGACATAATTTTGAGTTTAAATGAAAAACATCCTAGTTCTCTTGACAAATGTCCATGTGCACTATTAGTCAACCCCAACCTCAGTACTTGCTGGAGCATCCTTTTGCCTTGATAATCTCTAAACAAGCAATTTCGGTAAGTGGTGACAAGCTTCTGACACCTCTCTCATGGAATCTTTGCCCATTCTTCTCATGCACAAATGCTTCCAGCTCATTGAGGTTTGATGGCTTCTGTGCTACTACTGCTTTTGACCAAAGATTTTCTATAGGATTTAAATCTGGAGTCTGAGAAGGCCACTCCAGGACTGATTCCTTAAGCAAGCTTTGGTTGACTTGGAAGTGAGCTTAGGATCATTGTCTTGTCAAGTTCACCACAGAAGGCATAACATTCCTGGTCAAAATAGCTTGGTATTTCTGTGAATCCATGATCCTCATCACACGGTCAAGATAGCCAGTTCCTGCAGCAGAAAAACATCTCCAAATCATTACTGACACTGATAGTATTCTTCTGGTCATAAGCCTCGCCTTTCTTGCGCTAGACACATCGCTGATCCATATGGCCAAACTGTTCCAGTTTTGTTTCGTCACTTCCTATAACTGTGTCCCAGAACTCTGCAGGCCTATTCAAATTGCTTCTGGCACATTCCATTCGACCCTTCTTTTGCTTCTTGGCATGCATCACGGAGTCTGGCCATGAAGTCCTTGGTTGTTAATTGATCTTCTTAAGGTTCCACTGACACATTTGTTCCAGCCTTCTTTAGGTCATCCTGTAAGTCTTTTGCAGTAACATGGGGGGGTTGCTTTGTTGTCTTGATGAGATGGCTAAGGCCTCTTGACAAAATGTTGGGCTTCCCCCATGGCCAGGCAGGTTTGCTGCCGTGCCATAAATTTTGAATTTCAGTATAATGCTCCCAATGATGTCTCTAGGAATGTTCATGGTCTTGGGAATCTTCTTATACCAGTTGCCATTTTGGTGCAATGAAATTATCTCCTCTCTCAGCTTTTGTGACAGCTCCTTAGTCTTCACTATGGTTGATCCATATGGCCAAACCGCTGATCCATGTGGCCAAACAGTTCCAGTTTTTTTTCGTCACTCCATATAACTGTATCCCAGAAGCCTATCCAAATTCCTTCTGGCATATTCCAGTTGCCCCTTCTTGTGCTCCTTGGTCAAGACTGGCGTGCATCATGGAGTCTGGTTATGGTTGCCACTGACTATCTTATGGTTGCCACTGACACATTATGTTATGGTTGTCACTGACTATCTTATGGTTGTCACTGACACATTTGTCCCAGCCTTCATTGGGACATCCTGTAAGTCTTTTGCGGTAACACAGGGGTTTTTCTTAGTTGTCCTGATGAGATGGCTAAGGCCTCTTGACGAAATCTTGGGCTTTCTTCCACGGTCAGGTAGGTTTGCTGCTGTGCTGTAAGTTTATACCATAACTGTGTCATAACTTCTGTAAAGTGCTCCCAATGGTGTCTCTAGGAATGTTCAAGGTCTTGGAAATCTTATACCAATTGGCCTTTAGTGCAATGAAGTTATCTCCTCTCTCAGCTTTTGTGACAGCTCTTTAGTCTTCACCATGGTTGCAATACACCTTGAACACATCCCTGGCTGGTATTTCTACAAACACATCACAGCTGAAGCAAATTAAGGGTCATTATTAAGTTCTCAATGAGTTACTCATGTTTTAACCCAACTTTAGGTCATACAGATTAGCAGGACCTAAGTTAAAGCAAAACCTAGCTCTGCAGAAAAGTTTAATGTTATGAATCCTTACTTTCTTTGGGGGGTTTGAAGATTTCTGATTGTAAACGTATATACTGTCTTTTTTTAAAATTGTCTCTTAGTTTTTGTTACCCGTTTTTTTTGGGCTTAATAGTGGTGGCTTAGACTCAGCTGAAAAAAAAATACCTGTGGACATGAACTGCATGCCAGTAAATCCAGTTTCATTTTGAATAATAATTCAATAGCGAACTCAAAATCGTGTTTCGAAGATATTAACACTGTTCCAGAAATTACAAGGGTGGGTAGGTTGGGGTGGTAAGGGGTGGTGCCTGGGGCAATGAGTGTACCTGCGCTCGCACTGCTCTTGATATGTATTGATTTTTTTTTTTTTCACATCCTCATGTATTGGTATTCACACACTCACACCCAAGCACTTACTGCGTTCCTTCTTTCAGTTCTGAACTCCTTTGTAAGCTTGTCCCAGTGCAGTATTGAAAATGAAACATAAAATTGATTTATTTCGTACACACACACACACACACACACTCACACACACACACACACACCAGCTGGCATGTACCGGCATTCAAATCTCTAATTATATCTTCCTGTCACCTGTCATGAATGCTAAAATTTGTTCCCAAGTCATCTCATTAAACTGAAAAGAGTTATTTAAGAGCAGAGAAGCAAATAAGCCCCGATGGATGTTTCCTGCTTCCTGTGCTGTCAGTTAGCGTAGTAGCTAGCAAAGCCTCTCTAACGTCACGGCTAGCAGAGCTTCGTCCTGCTGCCAGACCGAATGACGCAGAATCACGTCTCCTCCTGACTGCCTGCCTCGTCTCACTGTTAATTGGAGTGGCAATGGGTCGACAGCCATGACTGAGCTACACACGCACACATGCACACACCACAACTACTTCATCACATATTCTGTCTAAGGAACTGGATATGATCCCACTGGATATACTTATGGAGAGCCCTGCTGTGACCATGCGCTGGTGGGAAGTTTACTTATTCTGTCCATTCTATACTTAACACTCAGTGCTGACAGAGGTCCTTTAAATACACCTGGTCTGCTTTCCAACAGCCTTCTGTAACCGTGCTGCAGATCTGTAGTATTAGATGTAAGGAATTGTGTCAAAACACAGTTTTCTGAAAATAGTGTGAGTATTGTGAGTAGTTATATAAGAAAAAAAACCCTGACCAACTACAAGTTGTGGAAAAGCTTTCTTCAAAAACATTTTTTAGTTATTTATTTTTAAAGACTGTAAAGCAGCCAGTGATGTCATTGTAAAAAACGCACAGTAACAACTCATAATAGCTCAGTTTGCTATTATTTTTTTACCTACCCTTTATCTTTTTATGTTTGTTTTTCCAAATATGCCAATATGCATCCTTTTAACTTGTTTGCAAGTAGTGTGCATCATAAAAATATCTTGAAGGTAAATTAAAGAAAGTAACTGGAATCTGAGGCTACAGTGCGCTGCTCACCACGTTCAACAAAACTATAAAGTTGCAGGCTGGGAAGGGAAAAAAACGACCAATTTTTTTCCAATATTCAGCTGTCCAGTTTGGGTGAGCTTCAGTCCACATAGCCTCAGATTCCTGTTCTTGGCTGACTGGAGTGAAACCCGATGTGGTCTTCTGGTGTTGTCGCCCATCCACCTCAGGGTTTGATTTGATATGCATTCTGAGATGCTTTTCTGCTCACCATGGATGTGAAGAGTGATTATTTGAGTTATAGTATCCTTCCTGTCAGCTCTGACCGGTCTGGCCATTCTCCTCTGAGGCATTTCTCCCTGCAGAATTGTTGCTTATTGGAGGTTGGAGGTTTTTGCACCATTCTGTGTAAACAGTCCAGAGACTGTTGTGGGAAAATCCCAGGAGATCAGCAGTTTCTGAAATAATCAAACCATCCAGTCTGTGACCAACTGCCATGCCACGGTTAAAGTCACTGAGATCACATTTTTCCCCCATAATGGTGTTTGATGTGAACGTTAACTGAACCTCTTGTTCAGCTGTCTACACTGCACTGCTGCCACATTCTTGGCTATACATATACAGTATATGGCACATGGGAACAATGCTGTAAAGTGTAGATGCTTTTGTTTGTATTTATCAATTAACCAGATACAGACTGTGTAAACAGAAGAAAAACTTAAATCTAATTAATATTTGGTATGAGCACCGTTTGCCTTTAACACAGCATCAGTTCTCCTTGGTATACTTACACAAAGTTTTTAAGGAACTCAGCAGATATGTTGTTCCAAACAACTTGGAGAACTAACCACAATTCTTCTGTGGATTTAGGCTGTTTCATTTGCTTCTGTCTCTTCATGTAATCCCACACTGACTTGATGTTGAGATCAGGGCTCTGTGGGGGCCATACCATTGTTCTCCTTGTTCTTCTTTACACTGAAAATAGTTCTTTATGACGTTGGCTGTATGTTTGGCATCGTTGTCATGTTGCAGAATAAATTTGGGACCAATCAGATGCCACCCTGATGGTATTGCACGATGAATAACTATTTCTCAGCTTTGAAAAGACCATTAATTCTGACCAAGTCCCCAACTCTATTTCCGGAAGTGCAGCCCTACTTCCAAGGAACCTCCAACTTGCAAGGAACCTGCAACATGCTTCACTGTTGCCTGTAGACACTCATTCATGTACAAACTGCCTTCTGTTAGAGCCAAATCATTCAAATTTTGACTCACCAGTCCAGACCACCTTCTGCCATTGTACTGCACCCCAGTTCTTGTGCTTTTGTGTATAGTTGAGCTGTTTGGCCCACTTTACTTTAAATCAGGAGGGGTCACCCTACATGGCTGGGTTTTGTGGGGTTTAATCATGCACTGGAATATATGCTAACAAAATCCCTGACAGTGTGCAAGTGTACCTAGGAGAATTGATGCAGTTTTAAAGGCAAATGTAGTCACAGCAAATATTGATTTGATTAAGGTTTTTCTATGGTTTACACACTTTGTATGTTGGTAATTGATAACTATAAACTATTAATATTTCTATTTTTTTTAAAGGATTCTAATTACACAAAGTCTTTTCCCCCCACATTATACGGTACTGTGCAAAAGTTTTAGGCACCCTTTGTTTTTGTTTTTTCTAGTACAAACTTTGTTATAGATTTTTTTCTTTTATGACTTCTACATGATCAAGTCAGTACAAAAAATATTTTAGATTCCCAAACATTAGTTTTCTAGCACAAAATTAAATGTTACAGAAAAATGTTTGTATGTCATTAAAGAAAGCAGCATATTACGTAAGAGACACTTTTCAGACAAAAAACACAATGAAGGCTGCTGGGTTTTACTGCAAAAATAAGAAGCTAGTGGGAAAGTCAAAGTCTCCAGAAGAACTGTGGCTGGTTCTGCAAGATGCTCAATAAAACTTACCAGATCATTTCCATATAAAACTGCACAAATTGTACCGGAGATTATTATTTTGATTTTGATTTTGATTTTTTTCGTCACACCAAATATGGACTTTGTTTCATTTACTACTGTTTACTGCTCTTTACTGTATTTTTTTTTTTTAAATGTAGAAACATTCAATTTCATTATTTTGAAGGCATCTTTGCTCTACAGCATTTCTTTGCATGTGCCTAAGACTTTTGCACAGTACTGTATATAGCACAGGCAGGGAGACCCTACATGTACAAAGCATTTATGCAGGAGGCTATGCTGGCTAGATCACTCGCTCGTTAGCTGTCATTTTAAGTTAGTTTTTGCTCACTAGGCTCTTCAGGCTCAAGGAGAACATATAAACGTGAACACAAAAATTATTTGAAGGTGTCAAACAACATCAGTGATTGCTGAGGGTAAAATTTACACAGTCTTTACCATAGATTAGCCACGCCCACTTTACTTTAAATCGGGAGAAGTTCTGAAGCTTTTTGTTGGATACAGTATGATTTTTTTTTGTTTGCAACTGGATCTGGTTTTACAGCAAGTAACATCACTGTGGAGAGAGAGAGAGAGAGAGAGAGAGAGAGAGAGAGAGAGAGAGAGAGAGAGATTTAAGTACACTTAATCTTATAATCTTTTATCACTCCAGTTACATAACTCAGATGATGTCTATAATCTTATTACAGAGTACAGCACACTAAAGCAAATGTAATAGACCGAGAGCAAAGCGAAGAAACAAATATTAGAAAAAGAGGATTAAAAGTCAATTCCAAATTTAAAGTTGGGAGATTAACAAGTCTTCAGCAAGCACATGATTATTACAGTGTTGGAAATTTAGCAAGAAAGAGGATGTGCCTGAGAGAGAGAAGGTCAGGAGGTATGTGTGGTCTTTGATTGTACCTTTCTCAGATGGTCCTCGCTGTCTGAGTGTGTGTGTGTGTGTGTGTGTGTGTGTGTGTTTTTGAGTGTGTGCATGCTTGAATAAGTTTTAGCGAGCTGGATCATCTCCGGGTGTTTGAAGGTGAAAGGTGCATGAGCATGGTTATATAAAAGCATGATTGGTGGAACATTTATTCCAAACACAGCGTAGGATGTACACGACCTTGAATAGAAGCCAGTCTGAGAGCCAGAAGCTGTTAAATTGACCTCACTAAAAGCACAGGCAATTGTAGAATCGATTACTCACCATGTATACTCTAAAAGACCTATTAAAGTTTCTGTTATGATGGTCATACTTTCATTTGTGTATATTTTAATGTGTTGCTCTGATTTATCTTTCTATCAGCTAATTGGATCATTTTAGTGTTAGGAGTGTGATGGGAGAATCTCAAATAGTTTCAGTCATGCTATACTGGTATAGATTGTTATGGTATTAACAGCACTTTACAGGTGTGCAGGGGTACAGTACTTGAGTAATTGGACTTTGTTACTATATATTATTTTTGCTGTATTTATATTTTACTTGAGTATTACTTGACATTGAATACGTATACTCTTACTTAATTACAATTCCAAAACAAACCCTTGCTTTTTTTCTCCTTACATTTTTACTTAGACCTTCAAAGTACTCGTCGCAAATCACAAATGTCTCTTCGTCTCTCATCCAGGAAGTGACTGTACACTAAATATCAATTGAATGGGCTCAGTTTAACATTTAGCTGTTTTAGTTAAAACATCCAATCAGTTTCATCAGTTTAGAAAAAAAAAAAAATCAAGAATTGTGCCAATTCATATGCAGTGACCTCCTCATGCTATACAATGTAGTAAGCGCTGCAGCTACTCATGTGCGCCTGAATATAGATAAGCCACCAGACTGCAGTGTTGAACTTGAGGATGAGCGCCCTGGCCCTACCTCTGTAACATGTTTCAGTATGTAAAATGAGGTGTCTCCATAGAAGGCATTAACATCTCATTTGAAAAAGCATGTTTTCAAAGATAAGTTTAGCTAATTTGCTAGTATAAGTTTGCTAATGCACTGATTCCAGTAGCTAACATAATTAGCTAGGCAACAAGTCAGATTCTAGCTAATGGTAATTATTTCTGAGATTGAATGATGTTTTTAGGCAAAACAGTGTAGTTTTAGACCGTTTTAAATGTGTAATAAAAATTACTTTTGTTTGTAGCCATGTTTGAAAGCATGATTAACTTAATTTGATCAGTTTAAACGTTTTAATACTTGAATACATTTAAAAGTAGCAATGTTTTTACTTTCACTAGGGTACATTTTCTTGCTTGATATTTTAATTTTAAAGTTACAAGTGTAGACTCTTTTTTTTTTTTTTTTGGACTAATGCTGCGTTCAACTTAACTCGGAAGTGACTGAACCCAGAATTACATCATATTCAAGCTCGGCTTGTTCGAGCTACAAAACATCCATGAAAGTGTGTTTTGATAGCAGCAAGCTAGCCAGCTACCGTCATTGATCATGTTTTAATAATGTATTTACTTTCTCAAAACAGCAAACTGTATGTTCGGCATGAAAGATTTAATCTTTAAATTTAAGATTGAACTGATGTGGCTATGTCGATAGATCTAAAGCAAATACTACTATAAGCTCATTTTAAGTCGTGAAGTGACATTATATTTACAGTTGACGTCACATGCTGAACTTTCTGAGTTGAGGGGACGTTTACTTTGGTTTTCCCTAGTCAGTGGTCAGAAATTCAGAGTTAGGTTAGAGCTAAATTACATGGTGGTGGTGGAGATTGCCATCAATTATTATCAAGGTTGTTATGGTTATTATTCCGTTATTATAGTTGTAGGCCTAATTGACTTGCCACTTGAATGGAAAGGGATTCATCTAAAACTCGACTAAAAAATAATTGCAGTTAAAACTCGGTAGTGCTGTTAATATGATACACAATCTACATCAGGATGAATGGAACGTTCAGGAATAATAATAATAATAATAATATATTTTTTAAAAAAGCCCTAATGGGGCTTCAATAAATGAATATGATTGTACATGTTTGCCCTATTGTTCTTAAAATGGAATCTGTACTGTGATCATAACGGGGTCCTTGGGAATTCGTTTACTCTAACACATGCAGTAGAACATTTGGTAGAAAGTGAGGGTCATAAAAATAAAACAAAGAGGCTAGAGATTTCTAGTTTCTGTTTTTTTATATCAAGATATTTGGATTGAAGGATTGGATTGCTGGCAGAAAAATAGCTTCTGGGTAATGCCAAAGCAATAAAAACACAAGGATTGCCAAGTACTTAAGTGCTTGGACTAATCCAAAAAAAGAAAAGAAAAAATACAATGTGTATTTACATATCTAACCAAAAAGAAGAGAAAAGGCAATCATGCTTTAAATAGAAGGCACTGGCGTCTGCGGTAGAGGTGTGCATCGGAACCGGGATCCCGCGGGACCCAACAGATAATGTTGCGGGAGTGTGTGGTTTTTACATTCACATGGGAAAGATCCGGCAGTCAGATATGAAGCACGTGGGACAAATAAAGAGCATTTTTATTAATGTTTTTACAGCTGCTACTGGGAATTCTAAGCCAAGTCATGCTGTCAATATGGAACAGACGAGATTTCTTAAGTCTGACGATGCCTCTGTTCTCATACACAAACACACTGTGAGGATGACGGGTTATGAATCATAACAATAATAATAAGTGTCTTTTGCTGTCTTGTCATTGTGAAAGATCAGGTTCCCACTTGCAAAATACATTTACATTTACATTCCTGCATTTGGCTTTTATGCAAATTGAGGAATCCGAATCCAATCTAAGCATATGGCTGAGGGTTCGAGGTCTTGCCCTTATGATTCACAATGTACTGTACTCATTCCAGGGTTATAACCATGAATGCGGGGCATGGTGTCTTAGTGGTCAGTACGTTCAGTTACAGGGTTGGGGTTCGATTCCTGTTTTCGCCATGTGTGTTCCCCCAGGGTTTCCTCCATGTACTCCGGTTTCCTCCCCCAGCCTAAAGACATGCATTTTAGATTGATTGGCATCTTTAAATTGTCTGTAGTGTGTGAATGGGTGCCTTGTGATGTGCCCCCATTCAGGATGTCCCCTGCCTCGTGTCCCGAGTCCCCTGGGATGGGCCCCAGGCTCCCCACGACCCTGTGTAGGATAAGCAGTACAGAAAATGGATGGATGGATGGAACAGTTAATGAAAGCTTTAGCCTGGAGATGTTTTGCCATTCACACGATCTAAACACCTGTCCTAAGAACTGGATCTGATTTAGAGAGTGTTTTTGGGTCTCAGACCATGGCTGTCAACAATAAGGCTAACAGGATGTTGGCACCTCAGCTTGGTTTGTTTAAAGATCAGGTAGAAAAATTCTGGAACCAGGAAGAATTTTGGAACCGTGTGTTAGGAACTGATCTAAGTATGCAAAAATAAACACTTTTCATTACAATGCACTGATCCTGAGAGAAAGA
>CM042542.1:8905000-8975000 GCA_023630585.1 Cranoglanis bouderius | reverse complement strand
ACCAGTTGGTAGTGCTGTTCTGGTATCCTGCTCGTTCAGGCCCCCTAGTGGTATAGACCCCAGTGTCTTATAGACTATTGCACAAAAATAGCTTTCACATAAAGAAAATAGCGACGAGATCAACAAGCGCAAACTGCATGTCATCTTTCAAAGTAATAAATTGTCTAACCGCATATGAAAGTTGAGCTTTCTCTGTCTTTTTGCTGTGAGCGTTCAATAACCGAACAGATGTGTCACCTCGGGACTTGTTTACAGCCTGCCCGAACTCCTGTCATAACATGGCTAAGTATTTGGGACATCATAAACCAAATAATTTTACCATCAGAAAATTGTTTTCCAACAAGGCAGTAAACAGTATAATACAGCGGACGGGTACAAAGAACGGTTATATCATAGTTTATTTCATTTATTTAGTCAAATTGAACATTTGTAAACCATGATGTGTGTCCTTTCATTTAAGTAAGCAGTCACTTTGTGCAGTGCTTAAATTTTGGGACAGTAAGACTTAAAAAAAAACAAAAAAAAAAAACAGGAAATTACCCTGTTTTGCCCTCTAAACAAGACTGTTAAAATGCAAGAAGCTCATTTGGGTGTGCGTAGAGTCTTAATCATGTGATTCCTGTGTGTTTTCTACAGAAACACTGCGACAGGCAGAAGGCAAATCTGCGCATCCGCTTCAAGCCTTCTCTCTTCCAGCATGTGGGAACACACTCATCTCTGGCTGGAAAGATCCAGAAGCTCAAGGTGTGTGTGTGTGTGTGTGTGTGTGTGTGTGTGTGTGTGTGTGTATGTGTGTACATAAGGAACTTGTTTTCTACAGAGATGTGCTGCTGGGCACTGCAAATGCCACAGACTCACTTGCACAGACAAGAGATAAGAAGACACTTATCTGTATTATTTGTTCACTGGATCATTGCCTTGCCTGGCAGAGAGCGTTGAGCTGTGGCACTCAGTGTCAGCGTGATCCTGCTCACTTTATGTAATATTGATTTGGCTTTTCTCTCCTGCCTGGTTGATGATCGGAAGAATCCTGACCTGGGGGGGGGAGGGGTGAAGCCATCCATATGCTGTCTTCTAGTCTTCTTTACCCACTTCTCCCTCACTTCTTTTGTCTCCTTAAATGACAGGACCTCTATAAATGTTATTGTCTTTCTTGAACTCTATAGGACAAGGACTTTGGGAAGCAGACTGTCCATAAAGGCCATGCTAACCCGTTAGCCGAGGTCACCACCAGTTTGAAGACCTACCAGCACTTCACGCTGGAGAAGGCTTACCTGGGCGAGGATTTCTTCTGGGCATTCACGCCTGTGGCTGGAGACTTCATACGTATCCGCTTCTTCACCCCCGTCCGCATAGAGAGGTACACACATACATATACACACTTGGGTCATGCTGCATGATGCAGAAACTATTTTCTCATTCTCCTATTATGACAGATGCTTAAAAACTGCATCGAATTGTCACAGTAGTGTCACAGTAGTGAGAGTATGAAGCTTGAGAATTGAAGCCTGCTTCAGTGAGGCTTGAGTCTGCATGGACAAAAAAATAAACATTAAAAAAAATATGGGACACAATTAAATCCATAATTAGAAATAGAAAGAATAGGGCACAAGAGCGATTCTGCCTAGAGGAACAAAACTCTACAAAGTGATTATATAAGGAGGCCATTAGTCTAAAGAAGCAGCTAAGAGCCCAAGAGTAACTCTTAACATGATGCTACCACCACCATGCTTCACTGTGGGGATGGTGCTCTCAGGGTGATGAGCAGTGTTGCGTTGCTGCCAAAACCTGTGCCAAAAAAGGCCAAAAAAAAGGCCAAAAAGTTACGTTTTGGTCTTATCAGACCAGAGAACCTTTGCATTTTGGCAAATTATATAGGTTTTTTCTTCCTTCTACTTCAGTATTATGGGCTATTTTGTGTAGATTGATGACATCCCAATTAAGTCCATTTCAGTTCCAGGTTGCAATACTTCAAAATGTGGAAAGATTCACTGCACTAGATAGATCTTCCCTTTTCCAATTCAGTTCAACGCAATTTTATTTATATAGCACTTTTAAGAATGGACATATTATAAGTCCAGTAGAATTTTTTGAGTTTCAACCACAGGGAAGTGGGACTCCGTGACACACTGTAGAGATCGTGCCTTGGCTTATAAAATGATAATTGATAAAATGAATGGTGTATGGAGAGACATCTTTCATAATGCTGCCATGCATTGTATATGATCTACTATATATATATATATATATATATATATATATATATATATATATATATATATATATATATATATATATATAAAAAATGTTTCAAACAAATCAATTAGAGGCATAAATTAGAGGCATTACTCTTAGGGCTAAATCCTTGGCAATTAGCTAAGAACTAAACAATCTAGCACATAACAACACATAATCAAATTGACACTGTTTGAAATAAAGTATAGTGGGTCGACCTTAACACATAGAGTCTTTTGGTGATCTGAATGGCAGAACGAAACACTGTACTCTTTGATCACTGCCACTTTTCTGCTTAAGACCAGTTGCAAATCATCAGCATCATTCAGTCCGTACAGGATTTTTTTTGTGATTGTTGCAGCCAAAAATGCTCGATTTTGCTGCGGCTTTTTTCAAAATTTGTGATGCAGTTTGCAGAGTTTTTTGTTCTTTTTTTGCGGAAAACTACTTGAATTGGTGAAATTGCGATTGCACGAAATTGTTTTGCACGGTCTTTCACAGTGATGTTTGTTGGTAAATGAGACCTTTTAGCTGTACTCATGTTTGACTGAACGCGCGTTGTGATGCCGTCACATGACGTGTCTTGGCCCAAATCTGCGGAAAACCTGCGGTAATTTCAAAAAATTGCAAGCTCCTCCAAATATTGCAGAGTTTCCTTGATTTTGCGTTAATTCCTGCGATCGCAAAATCCTGAAGGGACTGCTCATTCACGCGACCCCCCCAGTGAGCCGTGCTCACAGAACATGCTGTAATATTTTGAGCATCAAATAAAGCCAACAACCCAGATGTCCAGTTTGCTTTGCTTTACTGTCGACATAATGATCAAGAATAAAGAGCCTCTTGACTTCAGGCCAACAAAACCGGGTGTCAGTATCAATTACTGGGTTATGACCTTGATTGATATACAGCTTTGTCTACTGCCTTACTTTCTAAAAGGTGTGTAAATATTCAAAGAATGGCAAAGTTTGAGTGCTTTTCCTCCCTGCTCATACTGAAAACCGTAAACAATCATCTTGTATTGGTCACGTATTGATTGTTACAAAGAACAGCATTCAAGTTCAGGTTCAGAGTGGCTTCATTGGCTGAGCAGTTGTATAGTTCTGCCAAAGCACGAAACCCCACTCAGACTCGTTTTGTTGAACTGAAAACTACATTACATTGTTGTTGGCTACAGATAAAACATGAAACACTGTGGATAAATGTAACATTAGATCTGACATTCACTTTAACAAGAAATTATTGTAAGTAATGATGGATGTCAGGCTGTGAGATCTTTGGCCACTGAGTATACATTTGTCACTTCGTGTTCTAGATCCTGAAAAAGCCTGCCAAGATTTATTAATTTGAACTTTTCTTTGTAAGGCCTAGTTTATACCTCCGCATAGCCAAGTACACAGAATATGCTTACTGCTTATGGGCTGCTTGGTTTAAAATTAGGAAATGTCACCTGGTCTTTAGCCTTCAGCCTTCAGTCTTCGGCTGAGTGAGCCTGTGCTCAGTGTAGACTCGGATTCCTGTTCTTGGCTGATAAGAGTGGAACCTGATGTGGTCTTCTGTGGTCTGTTGTAGCCCATCAGCCTCAAGGTTCACTGTGTTGCGCATTCTGATGTTGATGCTTTTCTGCTCTGCTTGGTTGTAAAGAGTGGTTATTCGAGTTACCATAGCCTTCCTGTCAGCTTGAACCAGTCTACAGACCTGCCGCTCACTTGATGTTTTTGGGTTCTTGTTTTTTTTTTTTTTTTGCACCATTCTGTGTAAACTATAGATCTAGATGAGAAGTTTCTGAAATACTCCATGCAATGCCACCATCAAAGTCTATGGCTTATTTGGTGCCCTAGGCGAAATCAGACATGGCGCCCGCCCTCCAATAAGGATGCAACGTCATTACATTACTTTATGTTACCGCAAAACGTCGTATGAGATGACATACATAGATGACCTTTATCCTTGTCCCGTTAATCATCGTCCTCCTTTCACTTTTTTCTGTAATTGAAATCCTGATCTCTTTGATCTTTTCGTTCTCAGATGTTTTTATTTATGTTCACAGTTTCTCTTTTCATCATGTCACACACACACGCTTGTTAACATCACCCATCCCAATCCGGCCCCATCAATCAACAGCCAAGACTAAACCATTCCACATTTGTGGTGTACAGTGTGTCAGTGTCTCGTTGTCATTTATGAACGTTTTACAATAATCCAAGGAAATTGCAACTGTACGTCAATGGATGGACTTCAGGAGTAAGGAAGCATTTTATTTTGTGATTTCAGTTCATTTTTAAAAATTCTATTAAAATATGATCCCTCCCCTATTTGAGGTTTGTAGCAGGTGACTTTTCATGAGCAGACATACAACAGCAGAGATGTGAGGGGCGGCAGAAAGGGGAGGTGTACCACAAGGCAGTCCCTCCAGGATTTAGCAATTTCGCGATCGCAGAAATTAACGCAAAATCAAGGAACCTCTGGAATATTCAAAATTACAGCAGATTTTTTTGCAGATTTGGGACAGGACGCATCACATGTGACGTCATCACAACGCGCATTCAGCCAAAACCCTCTTCGATTCACGTGCGTCGAACATGAGTATAGCTAAAAGGTCTGATTTTCCAACAAACATCACTGTGAAAGACCGTGCAAAACAATTTCACGCAATTGCAATTTCGCCAATTCAAGTAGTTTTCTGCAAAAAAAAGCACAAAATACAAATTGCATCACAAATTTTGAAAAAAAGCGCAACAAAATCAAGCATTTTTGGCTGCAACAATCACAAAAAAACTCCCGTGAAGTCCTGTACAGACTGACAAGGAGCCGCTAAAGACGGTTGCGTATCTGGCCTATACCAGGATCCGCCACTGGTCAGAGTCACTGAGATCGCATTTTCTTCCCATTCTGATGTTTGATTTGAACATTAACTGAACCTCTTGACCTGTATCTTGCATGTATCTTTTATGCAGTTTCACTTTTGCCACGTGATTGGCTGATTAGATCATTTCATGAGTGAGCAGGTGTACAGGTGTTCCTAAAAAGTGGATGGTATTAAATTATGTGTGAACATGTGTCAAGCAAGCAGAGCTGTGGCTTGACCCTTCTCTTGCTGCACATTAGCAGTTTCTGCGCGCTTTGAGCTCATTATAGCCGCTGCATTAGATGTATGCTGGCTTTGAAGACAGAAGAAAGAATTATATTGGGCAGAAAATTTTTTTTTAATCTCTGTGAGCATATTATTACTGTGTGAGACAGAGAGAGGGACCGGGTTGTGAAAGACGTTCCTGTTTGAACTCTTAAAGGCGTAAAATCCCTGCTTTAATATTGCTAAAATGGGATGCATCATTTTAATTGTATTCAAATAAGTGAGGTGATCTTAACTTGAAACCTGAAACAAAGCATGGCGCTCTGTTGAGATTTCAGATGTGTGCACGTCCGTCCTTCTGTGCGCCTTTGTGCGCTACGTTTACCCATAAACCCCCTCTCAGTGTTGCAAAGGAGATACGCAAATGTGAATCGATGTAGAATTATTTAACTATTAATTATTAAATTAAGGAAGGTCCTGTTTTATACATCTCATACAACGTCAATTTGCCGATTACATTTTAAAAAATTTATTAAAGAGTGACTCATTATCTGTTTATAGCTAGATTTAATGTGGTGGGACACCCACAAATCAAATTACATCCTTCTATCCCTTATGCTATAACAGCTTGTTTCATTTCTTTCTTGAAGTTTGTCGGGTGAATGAGAAATCGCAACGCTTTCCTCCTGAACTATGAAGTTACAGCATTACCTCTGACTGTTACAAAGCACTGACACTGGAGACTCCTTCCAAAAATGCTAAATAGACTTTTATTAGTGTTAAATTAGTTGGGTGATCCACCATACTGCACTGCAGAGTCCCTTTGAATTAGCTGTTAATATAAAAATTAGAACGTAATAGAATGAGTGCATTAATATAAACCTGTGATGTGCCTTGTAGCTGGAACTGCTGTCAAAGAAGCTGTTATAGAAAATTACTCAACACCATGTGATTAGATTTGAGAATCAAGCAGCACTGTGGTGTGAAAATTGTTCAGCTAACCCCGAGACGCGTTCTCGTTCATGCATTTCTCCTACACAGACACACACACACACACACATGCGCTCACTCAGCTCAGCAGCTCGACTCTTTGCTCAATCTCGAAAGCTTTAAGCTTACAGCTTTACCTTTACACTGTTCCATTTCCAGTCCTCCAATCCTCCACGGAAAGTTTACATAAGCCTAATGGAGAAGTCATTGAAGCCTTGTGGCTAGTGAGAAACATCTGGCTATCACTCCGAGTGAGCCCAGGAGGTCGTTTTAGAGTCCAGCTTTCAATAGGATTATTGAAAATGATGTCGTCCTTACTGTGCAGAGAAAGTCCAGACGCTCAGACTGTTCCTCTACCTTTCGGGGAGATATGGATATCAATCTAAGATAGGAGAGATGTTTTTAAAAGCTAAATGCACTTTAGATTCGCATTTATTCAATTGGCAGACTATCTAAAGCCACTTATAAGTGAAGCAGAATCCCAATCCAAGCACAGAGCTGCTAAGGGAGTCTTTTTCCAACTAACAAGTGCATACGAACTGTAGGAGAAACAAAGAGAGGCTCAAACATTCAGTCATCTATATCATCAGTTATACCACAACGCTGTCAAAGTCTCCATTCTGATTGGTCAGAAGGTGATTCATATTCAACAACAGACAGAAGTTTCAAGACAAATCACAGGTTTATATAATGCCTTCATTCTAATATGTTAACAACTTACACAGGAAGTCCACATGAACAGTTAAAAAAGTGTTGATATGGTGATGATTGTTTGCCATTGTTTGGAAGGAGTCTCCAGTGCTTCAGCTCTTATTGAACCAGTCACAAGTAAGACTGTTCCTTAATGTTTTCTGACACAGGAAATTCTTCAGGACGGAGGGCTTTTCAGTGTTTCTGTAACATAACAGGATGCTGAAATAAAAGAGAGGAATAAAAATGAGAACCTGGTGAGGGAACGACTGTTGATACCTGCTATAAGTGATAACAGGAACTAACAGGCAATTTGCTGTGATGTTAGAGGAATAAACCACTTCAGGACACGCTGTTGTTGGAAAATAATAATAAATTTCAGGTTGGTATTGATTATTTTCCTATAACAGCATGTCTCATCATGATTAACTCTGTGTTGGAGCTTTGTGGAGTCTTTTAAGTGGAAGTAGAAGGATACATGCAGGTGATAATATTATAATGCACAATAATGCAGTGTAGGCAGTCCAAACTTGTCTTGGGACCAGATGGAGAAAAAATATGTGATTATGTGTCACAGGCTGTTGTAAAAAAGTAAGAAAATAAAGAACAGGCTGGCTTGATTGCCATTACATTGCTGCATAATTTAAATGACTACCTTAAATGGTTAGTTTTAAGCACTTTGCATGATTGAACTGTGGTGTGTAAACAAACATTTTACAGATTTCACCCACTGGCTGTACTCCTTCTTTATGGTTGCTGATTTAATGGCAAATTAAACCAACAGTGTTGCAAAAGTATTCATTTTGCACGCAATTTCTGTGACATATTGAAAGGTGAAGTTTTGAAGAGAGCTCTGATTGGGAGTTGATTTAGTTAAGATTTAGTTTTGCGTGATGCTGACACCGGGAGTTCAAACCAGGAACTTCATTCTAGTGTCTTTAATAGCAAGAGAATATTTGTTAAATATTTGAAATAGCTGTCAAATAATGTTCTACAGTTAACTAATAGCTTCAAAAATCTCTGCAATAAGCTTTCCTTTTTCCTCGCCGTTATCTTTGTTTGTGTGTGTGTGTGTGTGTCGCAGGTATTTCTTCCGCAGTGGGAACATCGAGCACCCTGGAGACAAGTTGTTCAACACTACAGTGGAGGTGCTGCCATTTGATGTGAGTGTGCCTACACACAAATAGCTAATGCTGCAAAACACACACCTCGAGGCAAACCGTCTGCTTTGGGGAGGTTCCGCTATCTGTAAACTGCTTAAACCCTCCTAAAAGAACAATATGAGCTACATCTGTTGGTGCAGGCTAGCAGTTTTCTACATGTGAATCCTGGTGGTGCCAAAAAAGCAACAACAGGGTATATATAAAAGACCTGATGAACCTGATGTGGTCTTAGCCGTTGTAGCTCATCCACCTCAAGGTTTGATGTGTTGTGCATTCTGAGATGCTTTTCTGCTCACCATGGCTGTAAAGAGTGATTATTTGAGTTACTATACAGTAGACTTCCTGTCAGCTCAGACCAGTCTGGTCATGCTCCTCCGATCTCTATCATCAACAAGGTGTTTTAGCTTGTAGACCCTCCGCACACAGGATGATTTTGGTTTTTCGCACCATTCTGTGTAAACTCTAGAGACTGTTGAGTGTGAAATTCCCAGGAAGTCAACAGTTTCTGAAATACTCAAGCCCTTCTGGCACCAACAACCATGCCACACTTAAAGTCACAGAGCTCACGTTTTTTCCCCCCTCATTCTGATGTTTGATGTGAACATTAATTGAAGCTCTTGATCTGTATCTGTATGATTTTTTGTATTGTGCTGCTGCCACATGATTGGCTCAGCACTGTTATTTTCTCCAGGGGCGGCTTCACTAAATATCCATTGTAGACGAGTCTGAGTTTTGTAGAAGTCTGCTTGAAAGAAAATGGTTTGTGTGTGGAAAAAAAGTCATTTGTTAAAACTATAAAATAAACAAATTAATTAATTAATTAATTAATTATAAAAAAAAAATTAAAAAAGGTTTCAATATATTTACTCTCAAAATGACCCGCTGCATGTTTTTTGTTCATATTATATACTAATATTTGCTCGTTTTCATGAAGCATGCCAATAATTCTGTTGGCTGTAGGCATATAATGTGAAGGAAAATGTCTTCTGGCAGTTGAAAATGCTGAAATGATAAAGTGCAAAAACCTATTTTCTTTCTAAATTGCCTAAATAATTGCGTCTACAGTCCATGGAAAAATCTATGAATCAGATAGCGGCTTCATTTTGTGTGAAGAGCTGACTGGACGTCTTCTTCCCCAATCAATGTGAGCTCTTTGTGAAGCCGCACAGTCGCTTGTGTGGGCCGTTTCTCTCTGAACGCCATCGCCGATGATTGTGTTACAACTGTAATTGCATTTCTAATGGCCAGGTCACTTCCGACATGTTGTACTCTGCAGAACCTTTTGCTGGTGTAGGCGGTTTAAGACGTCTGGGCAGTTCACCTTATGTGAGCTTAAAAGGGCATAGAGTAAAAATATTGAGTTTTTACGACTTCTTTCGAGTAGTAAAGAAGCAGAAGAATGCAGTGTCAGGCAGAGCAGAACAAGTTCCTGTCCTCTTCCTCCACTGCCTATTTATCCTTTCACTCCTACATCTTCAGCTAATCACATGGCCTGGCGCAGGGAAGTGAGAGACAGCAGCTGGAGATAAAACATTTTTGTGTTTTATGGAGTTGGAAGGTTGTCCTGTGGTGCACTGGTTGAGGGTGACTCGTCATGCTCTGCGTGAGTGTGTGTCTGCTTTTGGAAGATATTTTATTGGCAAGCTGAAGAGAAGGAGGGAGTGTGGTCATGATTTAAGATTAGTGTCTGAAACAAAAGCACCCCTACAAGATTGATGGCGGGATTTTCAAGGAACAAGCACCATATTGGTCCCTAACATCTCTCTCGCTCTCTCTCCATCTCTTTTTTCCTCTTCCTCCTTCCAGCCCATATTTCTTCTTGTTTTTCGCTATTTCCTGCAGTCTTTGTTGTTCTTTATCTCCTCCTCCCTCACTTTTTCTCATCATTCCTTCCGCAGCTCCCCAGAGACCTGTTTAGATTTAGTGGAATTTTCTGGAAGGACTAAATTAGCAGGGCTATTTTTGTGTGTGTGTGTACGTGTGCCAGCATGTTTTTATATCTTAGTGGACACCAAGTGTCCCCAAATGGTTAGGAGTATCTGACAGTTCTGGCCTTGTGGCTGTTTTTTTTTTTTTTTTTTTTTTTTTTTTTTAAACTGCAGCTTTTCCATCCATCCATCCATCCATCCATGCATTCATTCATTTTCTATACCACTTATGCTACACAGAGTTACAGGGAGCCTGGAGCCCCATCGCGGGGCACAATCACACACACTCGCACTACGGACAATTTGGAAATGCCAGTAAGCCTACAACACATGTCATTGGACTAGGGGAGGAAACTCCAAACTATGGGGAGAACATGCAAACTCCACGTGAATCCAACCCCCAACGCTGGAGCTGCATTAATAATTATGTCAATGGAAGATCCTCACAAGGACAGTAAGACAAACGTGTGCATTCGTATGTGTATGTGTGTGTGTTGCTTTCTGAGGCAGTTTGAGAAGGGGTCCTGTGGTTGTTATTTGTCACATTCCAGCAAGTGACGGTTGGAGTGAATAGAGAATGGAGACATCTCACAGTCTGAAAGCAGAAAGGGATTGTGGGGATCAGCAGCATAATGCAGACCTGCTCAGACATACCAACAGACCATCTCATTTCAGTGCTGTCTCTAGGGCCTTCGATTTGCTTCTGTGGAGCAAAGATGCAATGCTTTCTCCTTCATCGCTTTACCATTTCACCCTGGCAGCAGCAAGAAATCCAAACCTGTCCCTGCTTCTTTTTAAAGACGAAAAACATGCCACACAAGACCACTATTGTACTCATGGGTCAGGGGAGTCACATTCATATAAATATCACCATATTTCTAAGTGGGATATGAAGTGCATGAAGCGGTTTGTGACGCAGTACAGAGAATAGAGAATTGTAGGTGTGAATACAGTGCTTTGTATTAAAGTATTAAAATATTATTCTGATTTCTTCTGTTTTTGTGTATATCTCATTCTACATAGTTTTAGAACTTCAAACGAAATATAATATAAAACAAAGGCAACCTGAGTAAACAGACAATACAGTTTTTATCCAACACCTATCACCAGTGTGAAAAACTAATTGCCCGCCTTAAACTTAAAATCTGGTTGTGCCACCTTTAGCAGCAATAACTGCAACCAAAGGCTTCCGATAACTGGAGATCAGTCTTTCACAGCACTGTGGTGGAATTTTGGTCCACTCTTCTTTGGAGAACTGCTTTAGTTCAGCCACACTGGAGGGTTTTCAAGCATGAACTGCCCGTTTAAGGTCCTGCCACAGCATCTCAATTGGTTCAAGTCAAGACTTTGACTAGGCCACTCCAAAACATTAATTTTGCTTTTTTTTTTGAGCCATTCAGAGGTGGACTTAATCCTATGTTTTGGATCATTTTCTTGCTGCATGATCCATTTGCGTTTGAGTTTCAACATACAGACTGAAGAGCAGAATTCATGTTTCCGTCAATTATTGCAAGTTGCCCAGGCCCTGAAGCAGCAAAGCATCCCCACACCATCACACTTCCACCACCATGCTTGACTGTAGGTATGATGCTCTTTTTGTGGAATTTAGTGTTTGGTTTACGCCACATGTAACGAGACCCCTGTCTTCCAAACAGTCCCACATTTGACTCATCAATCCACAGAACATTCTCCCAAAAGGTTTGAGGATCATGAAGGTGTGTTTTGGCAAAATTCAGATGAGCCTCAATGTTCTTCTGGGTTAACAGTGGTTTTCGCCTCGCCACTTTTCCATGGATGCCATTTTTGCCCAGTGTCTTTCTGATAGTGGAGTCATGAACAGTTACCTTTATTGATGCAAGAGAGGCCTGTAGTTAATTGAATGTTGTCCTTGGCTCTTTTGTGACTTCCTGCTTGAGTCGTTGCTGTGCTCTTGGAGGAATTTTGGAAGGTCGGCCACCTCTGGGAAGGTTCACTACTGTGCTGAGTTTTTCCATTTGGAAATAATGGCTCTCACTGTGGTTCTTTGGAGTCCCAGAGCCTTTGAAATAGCTTTGTAACCCTTCCCAGACTCTATTTTAATCACCTTCATCCTTATCGTTTCTGGAATTTCTTTTAGTTTTGGCTTAGTGCATTACTGGGTAAGACCTTTTAACCAACTTCATGATGTTGAAAAGGTTGGTTTGATTGAACAGAGTTTGCAGTAATCAGGCACGGTTGCGTCTAGTCCAGCTGAACCCCATTATGAATGCAGTTTCATAGATTTGGGGAATTAGTAACTACGGGGGCAAATACATTTTCACACAGGCCCAGTTGGTATTGGATAACCTTTTTGCTTCAGTAAATAACATTATCATTTAAAATCTGCATTTTGTGTTTATTCAGGTTGCCTTTGTTTTATCTTAGATTTTGTTTTAATTTCTGAAACAATTTAGTATGAGATATACACAAAAATAGAGGAAATCAGGATGGGGCAAATACTTTTTCACAGCACTGTACATGCTGTTACAGGAAAGTAATCAGACATGGTGGTAGTGTGAAGGTCATGAAACAAGTTAGTGCCTGTTATCACTTACATTATAGAAGCTATAATCAGTTCCCTCATTTTCTAGTAAAAACTTTACCATATTAACAATTATGCATTTCTTAATCTGTTCATTCGCCATGCATGTCCCTGCAGCCAGCACTGCTGTTATAGAAAAATTAATCAACACCTTCTTACTATTTTTTTTGCTTTCAGAATATTCAGTCTGAAAAAGAGGCTTTGAAAGAGGAGAAGGAGAGAACCCCAAAGTACCAGCGCACAGAGGATGGCTTCATTAGAATAGGTGAGACACTGATAAATGTAAATGAGCCATAGATAAAAAGGTGTTTTATCTAGGTATTATAACCTATAAACTGTTCTATGATATGACATCTCATCTGATACTTAATAATACTTACTGTTGAGGCAATGAGTTTACATACACCTACACTCCACACATACACTCCACACATTTCATGTTATCATATATTTATGTTGCCTTTGATTCCATAAGAAAATTCAAACAGCTTAGCCCTCAGAAAAAAATATTGTGGACCTTCACAGTAGTTCAGTTCCTCTTTAGGAACAATTGCCAAATAAGTAAAGGTACCACAATTATCCATACAAACAATTGTATGCAAATATAAAAATTTGGGGGCCATACAGACATTGCATCGTTCAGGAAAGAGGCACAAATGAACTCCCAGGGATGAATGAACTTTGGTCTGAAAGGTTCAGCTAAGCCCCAAGACAACAACAAGGGATCTGTTGAAGGAGTTGGAGACATCAGGTACCGAAGTATGTTCATCCACCATTAAGAGAGTCCTACATTTGAAAGCCATAAATGGCTGTCACACAAGGAATGACAGCCCATCCCAACTGTGAAGCATGGGGGTGGCAGCATCATGTTGTGGAAAATTTTGAAATACTGAAAGAAAGAACAAACCTCAAGCCATCAGCCAGAAAGTTAACTGCCTTTTCCAGCAGGACAGCGATCCTAAGCACACCTCCAAAACAACACAAAACAACAAAGTGAAAGTATTGGTGTGACCATTACAAAGCGCTGACCTGAGACCCATTGAAAAGTTGTATGTATAATTTTGACCCACTGAAAATCTTCTTCTTCTTTTCCTTTCGGCTGTTCCCTTCAGGGGTCGCCACAGCGAATCATCTGCCTCCATCTAGCCCTATCCCCTGCATCCTCTTCTCTCAGACCGACTACCTTCATGTCCTCCTTCACTACATCCATAAACCTCCTCTTTGGTCTTCCTCTCGGCCTCCTGCCTGGCAGCTCTAACCTCAGCATCCTTTTACTGATATATTCACTCTCCCTCCTCTGTCCAAACCATCTCAACCTGGCCTCTCTAACTTTGTCTCCAAAACATCTCACATGTGCTGTCCCCCTGATGTACTCATTCCTGATCCTATCCATCCTCATCACTCCCAAAGAGAACCTCAACATCTTCAGCTCTGCTACCTCTAACTCTTCCTCCTGTCTTTTCCTCAGTGCAACTGTCTCCAAACCATACAACATCGCTGGTCTCACTACTGTCCTGTACACCTTTCCTTTCATTCTTGCTGGTACTCTTTTATCGCACAACAGAGCTGACACTTTTCTCCACCCATTCCAACCTGCCTGCACACGGTTCTTCACCTCTTTTCCACACTCCCCGTTGCTCTGGACTGTTGACCATAAGTACTTAAAATCCTGCACCTTCTTTATCTCTTCTCCCTGTAACCTCACTGTTCCACTTGGATCCCTCTCATTCACACACATGTATTCTGTCTTGCTGCGACTAACCTTCATTCCTCTTCTCTCCAGAGCAAACCTCCACCTCTAGAGTTTCCTCCACCTGCTCCCTGATCTCACTACAGATCACAATGTCATCCGCAAACATCGTAGTCCATGGAGATTCCTGTCTGACCTCATCTGTCAGCCTGTCCATCACCACCGCAAACAAGAAGGGGCTCAGAGCCGATCCTTGATGCAGTCCCACCTTCACCGTGAACTCCTCTGTCACACCTACCGCACACCTTACCACTGTCCTACTGCTCTCATACATATCCTGCACCACTCTAACATACTTCTCTGCCACTCCAGACCTCCTCATACAATACCACAGCTCCTCTCTTGGCACCCTGTCATACGCTTTCTCTAAATCTACAAAGACACAATGCAGCTCTGTCTGACCCTCTCTGTACTTCTCCATCAACATTCTCAAAGCAAATGTTGTATCTGTAGTGCTCCTTCTTGGCATGAAACCATACTGCTGCTCACAAATGCTCACTTCTCCCCTTAGCCTTGCTTCCACTACTCTTTCCCACAACTTCACTGTATGGCTCATCAGCTTAATACCTCTGTAGTTTCCACAACTCTGCACATCTCCCTTGTTCTTAAAAATCGGCACCAAAACACTTCTCCTCCATTCCTCAGGCATCCTCTCACTCTCTAAGACCTCGTTGAACAATCTAGTTAAAAACTCTACTGCCATCTCTCCTAGACACTTCCATACCTCCACTGGTATGTCATCAGGACCAACCGCCTTTCCTCTCTTCATCCTCTTCAAAGCTCTCCTAACTTCACCCTTGCTAATCCTTTCTACTTCCTGCTCAACAATATTTGCCTCTACTACTCTTCTCTCTCTGTCATTTTCCTCATTCATCAGTTCCTCAAAGTACTCCTTCCATCTTTCCCTCACCCTCCTGTCACCTGTCAACACATTTCCATCTCTATCTTTAATCACTCTAACCTGCTGCACATCCTTACCATCTCTATCCCTCTGCCTCGCCAACCGATACAAATCCCTCTCACCTTCCTTACTATCTAACCTTGCATACATGTCCTCATAAGCGTTCTGTTTGGCCTTTGCCACCTTTATCTTAACCTCACGCTGCATCTCCCTATATTCCTGTCTACTTTCCTCCGTCCTCTCACTATCCCACTTCTTCCTAGCTAACCTCTTCCTCTGGATACTCTCCTGAACTTCCTCATTCCACCACCAAGTCTCCTTGTCTTCTTTCCTCCTTCCAGATGACACACCTACCACCTTCCTACCTGTGTCCCTGATCACTTTGGCTGTAGTAGTCCAGTCATCTGGAAGCACCTCCTGACCACCTAAAGCCTGTCTCAACTCCTCCCTGAAAACCGCACAGCACTCTTCCTTTTCCAACTTCCACCACTTTGTCTTCTGCTCTGCCTTTGCTTTCTTCATCTTCCTCACCACCAGAGTCATCTTACACACCACCATCCTATGCTGCCTAGCTACACTCCCTCCTACCACTACTTTGCAATCGCTAATCTCCATCAGATTACAGTGTCTACATAATATAGTCCACCTGTGTGCTCCTGCCACCACTCTTATATCTCACCCTGTGTTCCTGCCTCTTCTGAAAGTACGTGTTCACCACAGCCATCTCCATACTTTTAACAAAGTCTACCAACCTCTGTCCTTCTGGGTTCCTTACCTGAAGACCAAACCTGCCCATCACTTCCTCATCCCCACTATTCCCTTCACCAACATGTCCATTAAAGTCTGCCCCTATCACCACTCTCTCACCTCTGGGAACACTCTGCATCACTTCCTCAAGCTCGCTCCAGAATCTGTCTTTCTCCTCTTGCTCGCAACCTACTTGTGGAGCATAAGCACTAACAACATTCAACATCACACCTTCAATTTCCAGCTTCAGACTCATCAACCTATCTGACACTCTCTTTACCTCCAGAACATTCTTCACAAACTCCTCCTTCAGGATCACTCCTACTCCATTTCTCTTCCTGTCCACACCATGATAAAACAGTTTAAACCCTGCTCCAATGCGTCTAGCCTTGCTCCCTTTCCACCTGGTCTCCTGGACACACAGAATGTCGACTTTCCTCCTCTGCATCATATCCACCAGCTCTCTGCCTTTACCTGTCATCGTACCAACATTCAAAGTCCATACTTTCAGTCCTAAACTCCTGCCTTTCCTCTTCACTCTCTGCCTACGGACACGCCTTCCTCCTCTCCTTCTTCGTCCAACAGTAGCCCAATTTCCACCAGTGCCCTGTAGGTCAACGGCACCAATGGCGGTCGTTGTTAACCCGGGCCCCGACCGATCCGGTATGGAAGTCATGTTAGTGATTCGCATATTGAATTTGGCAAAAGTTTTACGTCGGATGCCCTTCCTGACACAGCCCTCTCTATTTATCCGTGCTTGGGACCGGCACAAAAAGTACACTGGCTTGTGACCTCCTGTGGCTAGATTGACCCACTGAAAATCTAATATAGTAAATAAAAGCTGATATTAATATGTGTCTTAGCTACTATTTTAAAATGGCCTCTTATGGAAATAAAGTATTCCCTATTTGACTTAACACAGGAAATGTATGGTAACTGTATTAAGGGAAATGTATTTAGCCTTGGTGTGTGTACATTTTTGGCCTCTACTGTACAATAATAAATATCTTAAGGACAGAATTGGTTTAATGTATTGATCGAATGCATAACTATTTTCACACCAGAAGGCATTGTGGGCATTTTGACCGAACAGAAATTAAGAAAAATAGACATTATACTAACCAGGTGAAGTAAAGTAACCAAGCACACTATAGACTATAGGTGCATAAAGAAAGAAACTGTGGGTTGTTTTTATTCTTTTGCAGGCTGGAACCCCATTGAGAATTAAAGCACACAGGACAAGAGAGAGTGAGAGAGACAGAGCACATGAATCCTCAGGGTTAAACCTCCTTAGATGATATTTTGTGAAGTTTACAAAAGGATTTTTTTCTTTATGGTGCTCATGCCTCCTCTCCCATTTTATCCACATTCAGTTTGACCACTCTTGGCTTGATGTGGCCTAAAAAAAAATAGTCTAAATTCATTCATTCATTTTCAGTAAGCGCTTTATCCTGGTGAGGGTCACGGTGGATCCGAAGCCTATCCCAGAAACGCTGGGCATGAGGCTGGCATACACCCTGAATAGGATGCCAGTCTATTGCAGGCCACCATGAACACACGTATTCACACATGCATTCACACCTAGGGGTAATTTAGCATAGACAATCCAGCTATAAGTATGTTTTTGGGAGGTAGGAGGGAACTGGAGAACCCAGAGGAAACCCACTCAAACACGTAGAGAATATGCCACCCTGAATAATCTAAATGTTGTTGTTTTGATGTAAATCTGTCAGTCTGTTTCTCGTCTTTACTAACATTGTTTAAATGACTTATATTTTATGGAATTGGGCCAGTCGAGTACATGATGAGTAGAATTACAGCTGACTAGAAAAAAATTGCTCTCAGATACAAAAAGAAATAACTGTGGGAGAGTTTATATGCTCAATTTAAATCAGTCCTGTGCACAGCTTTAATGGACACTCTAGTTCATTTTGAATAAGATTTTGTTGAATGTAACATAAATTTGAATATAAATTTTAAGGCGTATATGAACACCGTTTGTAGTACTTCAGTTGTTTGTAACTCATCCAGTGCTTTACGGGGCTTTTTAACAAGAAAATTGAAATTACAGCCTGGCAGCGGAAACGTGTGTGTGTGTGTGTGTGTGTGTGTATAACACAGGAGGATGAAGGTTCCCAGAGTCCCATTATAAATGTATCAATTTTATATAATATCCATTCAGTCTCATTCATAAATTCATTTTAGCCTTGAGATCGATATAAAGCTCAACAAAATCAATTAATATGAGTCTTTATGAGGCAGCAGAATCTGGCCTGGTGTCTGTATTCTGTTTCATTAGAAATGCAAATGCTCTGGGCATCAATTCCAACTCCAGTGCATCTACAACTCAATTCCAGTGCATCATCCAACCTCATACCTCATCAAGGTCTTTACGTTTATCTTCGTATTGCTGTTTAGAAATAAAAATGAAGTTGACATGAAATTATCACACCTAGATGATAGCATTCTGTTAAAAGCCGAACAACCATGTGAACCGAGGTGTGTTGGTATAGCAGTTATGGAATGACAGATGTTATGTGTTAGGCTTCAAAAGTGTTTGTTGTTGGTTCAATAACTACATTTTTAGCAATCTGACCAAAATCTTGCAAGTGCAACTGTGTTGCAAATGTGCTAATTTTATTCCCTTATCAAAATATCACAAGACCTTTTTAACACAATAACAACATACACTCACCGGCCACTTTAATAGGAACACCTGTTCGTTGCCTGGTCTTTTTCCAATCTTCAACTGTCCAGTTTTGGTGAACCTGTCCCCACTGTAGCCGGATTGATGTGGAAACCCGTGTGGACTTCTTCTGTCATAGCCTGTGCCTCAGGTTTCAAAATGTAGTGTGTTCTGAGACGCTTTTCTGCTCACCACGGCTGCAAAGAGTGGTTATTTAAGTTATCGTAGCATTCCTGTCAAGTTGAACGAGTCTGGCTTTTCTCCTCTGAGCTCTCTCATCAACAAGGCATTTCTACCCACAGAATTGCTGCTCACAGAATGTTTTTTCGTTTTTCTCACCATTATGTGTAAACCCTATAGACTATTTTATGTGAAAATCCCAGGAGATCAGCAGTTCCTGGAAGCACTTAACTTGTAGCTACATGATTTTATGCATTGTGCTGCTGCCACATGATTGGATAATTGCATTAAAGAGCAGGCGTACAAGTTCCTATTAAAGTGGCCAGTGAGTGTACATTTGTATAAAAAAGCTTTCAGAGGTCTCGAACACCTGAGAAAATCCTACGGTGAGAAGCTAATCACTGATATATGTTGTGTAGATTATCTTTGTCGCCTTGCGACAGGGAAAAAAAGCCTGCATTATCCAAAAAGGGTACTAAACTGTACCGTTATTTGTTACTGGGAAGGCACACTTCATTTTTGTACCTTTTAATATGTACATTACACCTGGAAATGTGGATATACAGTGTGTCTTAAAATATTTTTTTAGTTTTTAGTATAAAGCTTTAAAGGTACACTACATGCACCTTTCTAGGTAAAATGTACTAAATGTACAAAACGTATATGAATTAAGGGTGAAAGGGAATGGTAGAGTTTAGTACCCTGTTTTACTGAATGTTGATGTTTTCTATCTGTCTCCGTAGGTCAGTTTCAGAACGGTATCGCAGAGGGGGAGGTGGAGGCCTCGTTCGGGCCGTTGGAGGCCATGCGGCTTTCTGTGCTCACCGACTCGCCTGTGTGGGTCATTCTTAGCGAGGTAGGCCGAAAAATACAGTCGATAAGTGTAAATTTACACCTAATTTACTATTTATATTTTTACTGGAATTCTTATGTGATAAAGGTTTGAAAGAGTGCAAGCTGGGGATGGGTGAATTATTACGGAAGTATTTATTGATATTGATTTGTGTAGAATAGGAACAGCTTGTTATAATGACGACAAGCAGCAGTGTTTGAACTTAACTTCACTCCACTGAACTGAATTAAAATCTGTTAATGCCAGAAAGCTTTGATACACATGTACATGTAAAATGGCAGGTTTTTGTGACAAAAAAATGAAACCAAAGTAAATCATGTCAGAACCCTCAATGTGAAATTACAGTGTATAACAATTAAGTGAAAAACAATCAGAAACATTTTGGGGAAAAAACCTGAATGGATCACGTTCAATCTTATGTTCAAAAGTAATTACCCAAAGTAAAGTAAGTAAAAAAAAAAAAAAAAAAAAAGTAACCCAAAATAAAGACCAGCTGTTTCTGTAGGATTTTCTTGACATCATCTTGCTTTCTTCAGACTGCTGCAGCCATGGTCTGCGAAAAGGTTACAAAGCATGTACGGTATTTTACTTGTCGAAAAATATATATCAGGAGAGGGGTACAAAAGAATTTCCGAAACATTAGATGTACCATGGAACACTTTGAAGGCCATCACCAGCAAGTGGAGAAAATGGGGCACCACAGTGACATCACCAAGGACAGGACGTCCCTCCAAAATGGACAAAAGGACAAGACAAAAACTTACCAGGGAGGCTGCCAAGAGACCGACGGCAATATTAAAGGAGCTGCAGGAATATCTGACAAGTACTGATTACTCTCTGCGTGTGACAACAATCTCTCATATTCTTCACATATCTGGGCTTTGGGGTAGAGTGGCTAGACAGAAGCCCTTTCTCAAACTCAACTAAATCACCCCAAACCATGTGGCAAAATGTGTTATGGTCTGATGAGACCAATTCCGAAAGGTATAATAATTATATAATTACAAAAGGTATGTTTGGTGCAAAAAAAAGCACATTACCAAAAGAACACCATACCCATTGTGAAGCATGGTGGTGGCAGCATCCTGCTTTAGGGCTGCTTTTCATCAGCCAGAACTGGGGCATTTATCAAGGTAGAGGGAATCATGAATAGCTACAGATACCAGTCAATTTTAGTGCAGAACTTTCAGGCGTCTGCTTCTAAGCTGAAGATGAAAAGGAATTTCACCTTTCATTACGACAATGACCCAAAGCATACATCCAAATCAACAAAAGAATGGCTTAACCAAAAGAAGATCAATGTTCTTGAATGATCAAGCCAGAGCCCAGACCTGAATCCAACTAAAAATCTGTGGGGTGACCTGAAGTGGGCTGTGCACCGGAGATGCACTCACAATTTGACGGATCCAGAATGTTTTTGCAAGAAACAGTGGGAAAATATTGCCAAGTCAAGATGTAGCATGCTGTTAGACTCTTACCCAAAAGACTGAGTGGTGTAATAAAAATCAAAAGGTGCTTCAAAAGTATTATTTTAGGGGTGTGCACACATATGCTCTAGGTTATTGTAAGTTTTTTTTCCCCCTAAGAATGTTTCTGATCATTTTTTCACTTTATTTGTATACTTTGCAATTTCACATTTAAGGTAAGAAAAGATCTGACATGATTTATCTTAGTTTCACTCTTTTACTTCATAAAAACCTGCCATTTTAACATGGGAGTGTTGACTTTTTATATTCACTGTAAATCAGAGCATAAATATTTCATAAATATTTCCTAATGCAAGGCAGGTCTTCATAATGAATTAATTAACCATTAATCTACCTATAGTCTGCTTTAGCTGATCAGTAATTGTGCTTTGTAATTTTTTATTGGAAATGTAGTCTAAACGTAGGTTTTCCATTATCACTGTAGCTT
Source organism: Cranoglanis bouderius (assembly GCA_023630585.1). NCBI lineage: Eukaryota > Metazoa > Chordata > Actinopteri > Siluriformes > Cranoglanididae > Cranoglanis > Cranoglanis bouderius. Next base: position 8,953,333 of record CM042542.1, on the reverse strand, counting down.
TCAGCTTTAAAACCTTGCTGTAGCAACTAAGTAAGGAATAAAAAAACTTTCCGTTCCGTGTGCTTTTTAGGAAAGTAATCAATGACAGGGTGATGTCATGTGGTCTGATGCAAAGCGGAATCACTGTCGTCACCCTGAAGTGGATCATTTTACTATAACAGCACGTCCCGAAATGTTTTGTTCTGCTAATATCGCAGCAGTTTGCCAACGATTACACAATTATTAATTTATTCAAGATCAACACGTCGTACATTTTAAACATTTCTACATTTAATGATCTGGAAAGTCCACGAGGCATGTTAGTTGTGTTTAGTTCTCATGTGTAATAGCAGCTATACAGTCGTTCCTTCACCAGGATCTCTTTTTCTCTCCTGTCAGATCAAGACACTGGAGACTCCTTCATTCATAATTGCTCTTAGGCTATGTAAACAGGGGGACGGTGGCTTGGTGGTTAGTACGTTTGCCTCGCACCTCCAGGGTTGGGGGTTCGAATCCCACCTCCGCCCTTCGGGGGTTTTCTCCGGGTACTCCGGTTTCCTCCCCCCCAGTCCAAAGACATGCAGTATAGGCTGATTGGCATTTCTGAATTGTCTGTAATGTGTGTGCACTTGTGCCCTGCGATGGGTTGGCACCCCTTCCAGCATGTTCTAGGGAGTTCCCTGGGATAGGCTCCAGGCTCCCCAAGACCCTGTGTAGGATAAGTCCCTTTGAATGGTCTGTTATTATAGAATGAGTGTGTTAATATAAATTTTAATTATTGTCAGAGCTGCTGTTAAAGAAAATGAATCAACACCATCTAACCAATCAGATTAGAGAATTCAGAAAAGCTGTTGTGCAATGTACTTAAATAAGATGATCGATGTAACAGGCTGATTTGATCATTTTGAAAGATGTTGCTTTTTTAATGACCTTTGTTACAGGTAGTCATTCGACATACGGGTATTTATTATTAGACTTTTGTTGTTGTTGTTGTTGTTGTTTATTGCTCTGTCTTAAGATTTGATTTCATTGTGCTTTTTTATCTGGTTAGATTTTCATTAAGAAAGCAGAGTGACGACGCCTCCTTCTGCTCCACGCGGTTTTGCTGGGCTTGTGTGGTGCAGGACGCTCAGCATCGGCCCAGTGTTTCTTTCAGCTCAATCCATCAGCACCGCCTGCTGGCCGGAAGTCGCTTCAGCATGGTACAACAGTGAAGCGCGCACCCACACTGAAGCCACGAGATCACTCGCAGCCAAGCTGCTGGCGACGAACAGACGCCGCTGTATAAACTGCATAATAAACTGTATTTATGTGTATATACATGGCTCCTGGTTCAGTGAGTGTAATCACACTGGTCTGTTTGTCTATGGGCTCACCGGATGGAGACTTTCTTGCCCTTTGGAGTACTGAAAAGTTTTTTATAGCTCTGGAAAATGCTGCTTTTTTTCTTTTTTTTTTAATGGAGGACTCAATTTCTTGTTCGAGATATGATTTGCAAAGTTTTAATTTGTGCTATCATTTTGTGGGCAAATATTTTTAGGTGCAGGGTTTGCTATTCCAAAACAAAGTGTAGTTCTTATGATACTTGCACATGTTAAGAATACACACATAGATATGATTGTCATGAATGTGTGTTTGTATGTGCAAAGGTTTATAGTGACCAACGTCAGGCAGATGGATTATACAGTGCCCTCCACTAATATTGGCACTCTTGGTAAATATGAGCAAAGAAGGCTGTGAAAATTTGCCTTTATTGTTTAACCTTTTGATCTTTTGTTCAAAAAATTCACAAAAATACTCTGCTCTCATGGATATCAAACAATTGCAAACACGACACAGGTTTATCCAAGAAAAATATCTTTGTTAAATATAGGTGTGCAACAATTATCGGCACCATTTTAGTCAATACTTTGTGCTATCTCCCTTTGCCAAGATAACAGCTCTGAGTCTTCTCCTATAATGCCTGATGAGGTTGGAGAACACATGGCAAGGGATCTGAGACCATTCCTCCATACAGAATCTCTCCAGATCCTTCAAATTTCAAGGTCCACGCTGGAGGACTCTCCTCTTCAGTTCACCCCACAGGTTTTCTATGGGTTTCAAGTCAGGGGATTGGGATGGCCATGGCAGGACCTTGATTTTGTGGTCAGTAAACCATTTTTGTGTTGATTTTGATGTATGATTTGGATCATTGTCCTGTTGGAAGATCCAACCATGGCCCATTTTAAGCTTTCTGGCAGAGGCAGTCAGGTTTTCATTTAATATCTGTTGATATTTGTTAGTCCATGATGCCATGTATCCTAACAAAATGTCCAAGTGACTGGAACTTCTTAATTATTGCCCTGATGGTGGAAATGGGCATTTCCAATCCTTGTGCTATTTTCTTATAGCCACTTCCCCTTTTGTGGAGCTCAACAACCTTTTGCCACACATCACAGCTATATTGCTTGGTCTTACCCATGTGTTACCTCATATTTTTACCCCTGTGAAAAAGGAAGTCACAGTTGAACAATTTCCTGTTCCTAGTCACCCAGGTCTACTAAAAAAATGTAATATATCAATGGGAATATACTTCAAATATATATTTTTATATGAATTCATAGGGGTGCCAATAATTGTTGCACACCTATATTTAACTAAGATATTTTTTGGATAAACATGTATTGTGTTTGCAATTGTTTGATATCCATGAGAGCAGAGTATTTTTGTGATTTTTTTTTTTTTTTTTTTTTGAACAAAAGATCAAAAGGTTAAACAATAAAGACAATTTTTCACAGCCTTCTTTGCTCATATTTACCAAGAGTGCCAATATTAGTGGAGGGGACTGTAGCTACAAATATTACAAACTATAAAAGGAAATTAATAAAAAACCTTTGTGACAACTTGTGTGTGTTGAAAATGTATTTTACTTATAAAGTACAGGTATATGATAAGGATCAAGCATGAGAATTCTGCTTTGTCCATTTCAGTCTCTCAGTTTGCTGTAATGTGAGATTAAGCTAAGAGGTATCATGGTGAGCTGCTAATAGATTTGGTGAGAAATGGTAATGTATGCAGAGAAAACATGATCACATTTAGAAATGTCAAACAGCTAACCAAATTTGAAAACAGATCATAATCTTACATCTAGAGCTTTACACACATCATCAAAATAGCTGTCATCTGCCCTTGTTTCTTTTCTTTAAACCAATATTCTGTTCAGTTGTTATTTACTTCTCTCTGCTGATATGGCTAAAACTACGTGGACACCTGACCATCACACCCATATGTGGTTCTTCCCCAAACTGTTGCCACAATGTTAGAAGCACACAACTGTCTAGAAAGTCTTCGTATGCTGTAGTATTACAATTTCCCTTCACTGGAACCAAGAGGCCCAAACCTGTTCCAACATGGCAATGCCCCTGTGCACAAAGTGAGCTCCATGAAGACATGGTTTGCCAATGTTGGTGTGGAAGAACACGAGTGTCCTGCACAGAACCCTGACCTCAACCCCACTGAATGTTTTGGGATGACCTGGAATGCCAACTGCGCACCAAGCCTTCTTGCCCGACATCGGTACCTGACCTCACTAATGCTCTTGTTGCTGAATGAGCACAAATCCCTATAGCTACACTCCAAAACGTAGAGGAAAGCCTTCCCAGAACAGTGGACGTTATTATAACAGCAAAGGGGGGACTAAATCTGGAATGGGATGTTCATCAAGCACATATGAGTGTGATGGTGAGGTGTCCACAAAAACCAAAACTTTTGACCATTTAGTGTAACGTGTTCTAACACATAAAATCAAACTTAACAAAAAAATATATGTTTACATTACGCCTTGTGGGTAGTGTTGTTACTGCCGGGGCTTCTCTAACCTGCTTTACATTGTTGCACTACAAGCAATTCTCTGATATTTCCAGCTATATATAACGGCCCAATAACGATCCTGGGTGTTGGTTCGGTGCCATCTCTGTTTAGTACCCTGTTTTCTGACAATATACGTTTTTTTTTCAACGTGCTTCACACTGTTTGTTTTATGCATTTCACTTGCACTTGTAAGTTATGCGTAAACAACAACAAAATCATTTCATATTCTACGTGCTGTTTATTTAAAATCATAACCTATGAAGATGTCACAGTTGTGCAGCCTGTTCCTGCATAGCAACGTGTCTGCAATTGCAAAAGCAACATAAACACTTTGTTTACTGTAATGATTTTAGTGAGCCGTATTGTAATTACAGCGGCGCAACTTCAGCTGTCCTCATTCACAGTGTTTCACTGACGAGCGTTTAGCGATCACTTACTTTCCGCACCGTCGCTTTTGCAGTGTTGTCTAGCTAGAATTTAGATTCAAAGCTAGGATGTATTTAGTTCAGCTTCAAGTTTAAATTGAATGTTTATTATGTGTCATTTTTCAAGACATTAAAAATTCCTTTATCTTCAGTAACCACTTTATCTTGGATCTGGAGTGTTGGATCCATCCATCCATTTTCCATACCGCTTATCCTACACAGGGTCGCAGGGGAGCCTGGAGGAAGCCTATCCCAGGGAACTCGGGCCACAAGGTGGGGGACACTCTGGACGGGGTGACAATCCAGCGCAGGGCACAATCACACACAAATTCACACACCACGGACAATTTGGAAATGCCAGTCAGCCTACAAAACGTCTTTGGACTGGGGGAGGAAACCAGAGTACCCTGAGGAAACCCCCGAAGGACTGGGAGAACATGCAAACTCCGCGCACACAGGGCGAAGGCGGGATTCAAATCCCCAACCCCGGAGGTGCGAGGAAAATTAACCACTAAGCCACTAAGCAGAAACTTCAGAACTCCATGTCCTTCAACTGAGATGTGTGTTTTTTGTTCAGTTTATCCTTTAAATCCTCTGCATATGTTTCATTATGAGAGCACTAAGCCTAAATTAGTATAAAATAAGTCTAATCTTGTACCACTAAGGGTACTTTGGCTTGTGTCTCTAGGGAACCCTTCATGGTTCTATATACCGACAGTTTCTCTTTCAGAAAAGACCAGAACTACAACCTGTTTAGAAAGCTAGAACCATTAAGCAGCCAAACATCTCCTCAGACAACCTGTTTTGTGAGTATAACCGCAGAGTTTCAAATCTATCAACACAGCAACATATATAATTAGAGCAACTGTTCTCTGGCCCTTTTATGCAGTTCTTAATTTACTTCACACTGAATCCAATCTGATATTTATTTAAGGGTCTCAGAGATTCACAAAGGCAAAACGGAGCAGCTGCGTATTTACCTAATATGCATTTGAAAGTGTGTGTAGATGTTTGTTCTCAATGGGGCTCGAGCTCAAATGATTGGCGATGGGTTTGTGCTGCTGGCACAAGGCTGTTCTCCTCATTTCTAAGTCGCTTTGGACAAAAGCGTCTGCTAAATGATTACATGTAAAAGTAAATGTAAATGCTTACATGTGCTCAGGAACCGAAGAGGTCAGTCAAGATATGCTGAACAGTCTACATCTCCAGGTTTCTACGCAGACAAACAGGACAAACACCATTTTCTCCCTTTGCAAGATTGTGAAATGTACCGAGTCCAAGTGACCATTTTATACTAGTCTTAAAAGAATAGTCCAAAGCTAATCATCATCCACTATGTCTGTAGTCTGTGTATGATTACCATGGATGAGAATTTCTACACGTTTCCTTGTAGTGAGAAAGAGATCAGAAAACCTGTTTACACCAAACTCAGTTATAATGGAAGTCTAAGGCCACTTGTTGAATTCCATCTTCAAATGTTTAAGCAAAACCTATATTTTGTAAAACACTTTGCTGTTTTTTTTTCTCCAGTCAAATGTATTTGTAAACGGAATACATAAATAAATCTGCATAGTTCTTCCTTTAAAGATAGGGCTACTTGTGGTTGTGTTTCCAATATAGTTAGTGAAAGTGCAAGTAAGCAGAATTCCTGTATCTCCTGTATTTCCCGTGTTTCCCATATCTCCTGTATTTCCTGTATTTGCTTTTATAAAAAAAATCTCGGTAAGACATTCTGTCATGTGTCTCTCATCATTAGACCTTAGTTTTGGATTTGTGTTTCTGCATTTATATCATAATGCTTATTAATAGAATTTAAGAACTGCCATTAGATTATATGTTATTATAAGTGTATTTGGAGTAAACAGGTTTTCCGTTCTCTTCTCATTACAGGGAAACATGTTGAACCTCTTGTCCATTTTAAATGTACATGCACGACTAATATGGCGGTTAGAGAGCAGTTTGCGAAACACTGCAGTATTCCTTTAAGAGAGTCTTTTAAGACAGAGAAACATGTCACTTGTGTATAAGAATGAATAACTTGGTTATGTGTGAACTTTGTCCTCCTGAAAATGTAAATGAATTCAGTCTTTTGTTAGCGGATTGAAAAAACACAGGTCTGTTAACGCCTGTGTGGGGACAGTTGTTGACACAGATGACTCTCCAGTGGAGTGTGCTCAACTCTTCTCTTATACACATCTCTTACACACACCTCTTAACATAAATGAGAAGATTGTATATTATATATAAGGTTATTTAGTTCTATTCATATGTCCCAATTTTCCAAATGATTACACTCATGGTAATAAGTTTATAATACATATAATACAGTGAAGCAAAATAACCACATGCCCCAGCATAAGAAGCTTACTCAGTTACTCACATTTCTGGACTCACTGTCCTATGACCTTCATGTTATCATAGGTGTGAATCAAAGAGGTACACATTTTGAAAGTTTGAAAGTCTCTCGGCTGTGTTGTGAAGCAATCTCAAGTTTATAGTACAGTGAAATCACCTAGACTCTACTGACTGAAAGTACAATACACTCTGACAATGCTTTATATTGTTTTATATTGAATGTTCCTCTTGCATTAGCTTTACACACATAGCTTAGAAGAGAATGGGATGAGGATAACATGGGGTTCGAGTATTTTTGTGCAAGACCACAAAATGACACCCAATTTTCTTTCAGCACCTTCTTTGGGTGCTTCTAGCATTGCTAGCACTACCACTAGACACTTGAGAAGACAAGTAAATGATGTTTAATAAAGTTAAATTATAATGAAACCATACATTCTTTAACATATTTTACTTTACATACAGTAGCGTATTTGTATTCTCTTTAATTTTATACAGTTTTCAGCAAAGTTACAGATTAAAGACACAGACTATGTGAAGCCATTCAGCCTCTCCAGCCATTACAGGGGACTCGGGGCACGAGGCAGGGCACACCCCTGGATGGGGTGCCAAACCATCGCAGGGCACAATCGCACACACACTCACTACAGACAATTTGGAAATGCCACTCAGCCTACAGTACATGTCTTTGGACTGAGGGAGGAAACCGGAGTACCCGGAAGAAGCCCCCAAAGCACAGGGAGATCGTTTAAGCTCCACGCACATAGGGCGGAGGCGGGACTCGGACCCCTAACCCTGGAGATGCGAAATGCAAATGTGCTAACCACTAAGCCACCGTGCCCCCCCCAGTCCCAAATATAAAATTTATAACACATTTTGAGATAGTTAGATCTTTCTGTTTTAAATTAATTTTGATTTAGCTTACTCTTCTAATTACAATAACTTCATGCCAAATTTTAAGACTGGAGTGTACGGCATAGGGAATGTTCTTTGACTAAAATTGGTTGGTATGTGCGCTCCAGAATTATTGCCATCTTTCATTAAAATAAGCAAAGAATTTCACATAAAATGAATAACACATGAAATGAGTGATATCTCTCCAGATTGGCCAGAGTGGTTCGAGACGACAGGAAGGCTATGGTAACACAATAACCACTTATTTCAACCGTGTTGAGCAGAAAAGCATCTTGAAACGCACAACATGATGAAGCTTGAGGTGGATGGGCCACATCAGGTTTCAATCCTGTCAGCCAAGACCAGGAATCTGAGGCACAGGTTCACAGAAACTGGGCAGATTAGAAGTGTGATGTTTTTCCAACCATCAACCGTCCAGTTTCTTATTTGTAACATTTACATTTATGGCATTTGGCAGACGCCCTTATCCAGAGCGACTTACATTTATGTCATTTATATAACTGAGCAGTTGAGGGTTAAGGGCCTTGCTCAAGGGCCCACAGTGGCAGCTTGGCAGAGCTGGGGTTTGAACTTACGACCTTCTGACCTTCCAACGTCTTGACCACTGAGCTACCACTGTAACGGTTATTTGAAACTGACTCGAGTTCCTGTGTTTTTATTCCCACCGAGACGAATTATAATCTTATAATTATAAAATACAATTTCATTTCTCAGTGCGAAGAAACTCAACGTAGAAATGCTGTCATTTGAACTCCATTTAATCTCGTGTAGAATCATGGCCTGTGCGCCAACCACAAAATTGTTCCCCTTGCTGTTCAGTAGCCAATCAGCGTGCACTTCCCCGTCCTTCTGAGCCAATCAACGCCGTCCACGAGGTTCAGGTCGGAGGTGGAGACCGAGTTTCCTGATAGATATAAAATCCAGCCAATTACCATATGACAATACTTGAAAGACGGCTGCATGGGAAATGTAGTAACCAATCAGAGAGGGCGGAGGGCGGAGCTACTACCTTCAGCGTTCATGCTCCAAACTCACACGTGATCCGCTGTAGTTTCAGGCGGTTTGGGTCCATCAGAGAGCGGAGGGGTGAGTAAACTCTCTGCACATCCCGTTTATTCAGTTATATAAAATATACAAATTTACACGGTTTATGACCTGGATGTGGTTTTAAATTGTACAGTGTTCGTGTGTAACAGAATGCATGTGAGAGTGTCAGTGATTTGAGCAGGGACCGAGTTTGACGCGCTGCGTGGCTCGCGAGGCCGGTTCTCTTAGCTAGCAGTGCTAATTAGCTTAGCTAAAAGCTAACTGCCGTGGGTGTCCAGTCAGTCAGAATGAAACTGAAGAACACGTTATGGTTTATAGAATAATCTAGAATTTATAGAGTAGTAAATTGGTAATTAGAGATATACCGGTAAACACTCGGTATGTGATTGAGTTTACTCGGGGCTGGATGTTAAACGCTTCCTTACTCCCTGTGTAAGGGCACTACATAGGGTCTGTGATAAAGACTTTTACGCGTTGTATGGTGCACTATATGGCTAAAGGTCAGCTTGTTGACATTCAGCCTGAGAATCACAACGTTTTGAGTCCTCGCTCACTGAAACGCGTGTTAGTCGCGGTATGTTACACTCTCGTTAAATATGTTCAAATTTGGTATGAGTTCTTGCTCTATGGTAGTACCAGGGATATTCATTGATGTGTTTGTGTTTGTGTGTGTGTGTGTGAGAGAGAGAGCTAGCTGTGGGGTCTGAACCAGCCCGACTGGTCATACGTGCATGGATTTATTGCGACTTCTTCCGGTATGGAAGGTTCTAGAGTCCCACATAATTAAAACTGGTTTTTATTATTTGCATAGCTTCAGGCCTGTGAACTTTTTATTATTATTATTATTATTATTATTATTATTATTATTATTGTCAGCTAAACGTTTTACAACATGTGAAGGGCAAAAAGCGGCTCCTGGTGTGTGTTCATGTTGTTGGAGAGTGACGCTCAAACAAACCCCACAGGAAGCAGCACAATGGCGGTTATTTCTCACTGTTTATACCGATAACAGTGCCACAGTGCAGTGGTTCTCCTCACTGTCCACTTTTATCACTTTTCAAGCCCAGGCTTGACCTTAACAGTAGGCTAAATACTCTGTGTGTGTGTGTGTGTGTGTGTGTGTGTGTGTGTGTGTGTGTGTGTGTTCAAAATGTTTACGTTTCTGTCTCTGCATATCTCAGATCTTATCAATATCATCTCCTGTTACTTTACACCTTATAGCTAAACATATTATATTCTTATACTGCAGTCATTCTCTAACCTGTTATCAATTCACTGTTACGAAAATGTGACCCGTCACCGTTATGACAACTAAACAATACAAAATATTCCCTGTCTGTTGAAAAAAAAAAAAGTTAGCAAGGCAGGTAACTTCTATACAACAAAATGACGTCAGTTAATTTATACCAGCTTATAAATAATGTATTGCGCTTTAGTGTCAATTAGTTTAGGGTTTTTTTTTTCTTTTTTTGGTTTACATTAAGTATTCCTTATAAACATTTTTGTACATAAATTCTAGAGTCAAAATTATTGTTCAGTTTGAGCTCACTTACAGAATTATACTGATGTATTTTAAACAGAATAGAGCGAAACGGTTTAAATCAGGTTTTGTAGGTCAATTCTACAGTTTAAAACAAAAAAATATCCCATGTTTATTTGTAAGGGGGAAAAAAGAAGCAGGTTTTGTAGATAAATCGAGTCACTATTTCTTTTCACTTCACAGAAACCATAGGACAATGCAAACCTCGATGTAAATGTATTCGTCTAACAGAGCATCACTTCTGCCCATCATGGTTTTCACATTTCTGTGAAACTCACTGCATCTGATTGTGAAACTGTCTTTTCTGTAAAGACTGCATGCAATACTTCCTTTAAATCAGTCCAGAATAAGGCACGTTAGATACAGCTTTTATGTTGTTTTCTGTATAGGACATGGCCTACGTTATGTCAGATGATCAATTGCAGCTCCAAAATGTCTTTAGCTGAATGAACCGCACGTGCCGTGGCTGCGTATTTTATAATTGTGATTGTGTGAGTGCTGTTCCAGCTTATTATTGAGTGACTGCTCTCTCCCTCCCCCCATCCCCCCTCACCATCCCCTCCCATCCCCTCCCCCCATTCCTAAGTCTCAGGCTTGTATTTACCTCAGGCTCAGACAGCAGTGTGTGAGAGCTTAGCTTAGGGCTTGTGTGAAAATAACGTTACTTGCTGGACAGAGGCAGTAACACGACATGTCGCTACATGATGAAGTCCAGCTACGTAAATAAAAGCGTACACGTTTGTGTGGCAGCTGTCCTTCTTTCCGTAACCGTTTTCCGAGGCTTTTTATACGCTATAGGATTTTTATGACAGTATGTCATTTGATCTGAGGATCGTGCCATTTCCCGTGTGTAAAATCTCCGAATTCAGACGTTGTAATTAAATTCAATATTTTCTCAAACCACACAAATGTAATTCTGTTCAGAGAAAGCAAGCATTGGATTTCATTTACACACTCGCCGGATTCGTGGGTGTCAGCCCACAATAGATTAGAGTCGTCTCTGATCGGATCGATGAAACCACGTCATCTTAATCTTCTAAGAAGACCGCTTTCTGTTCATGTCGCTTTGGAAACATGGAGCACAGCTCAGCCCCAGTAGGTTCATTTGAGCATTCATTCTTCAGAGGTTGAATTGGTTGTCTTGTTGTAGAAGCTTAGGATTGCAGTTATTACTATGTGATTCTTTATCAGACATTACACTCGGTGGAACTTCATTGTGTTCGAATTACACCGAGATTATCTTCTCTGCTAATTCAGAGTGTGTCCGACGCCAGTGGGCTTTAACATGCTAAACCCTATACAGATACGAAGGTTGATGTCAGTGTTTACAAATAGCACCAAAATGATTGTCGCAAACACCAGCTGTTGGGGGCTAACCCGCAAGTCTTGGCACTCTGTGATTCCACTGAAAGAAACGCACTATTCCTTTTAGTCCTGGATGCATCACTGTTGACTTTAGGCCTTAGGAAACCTAACCACAAAAGCTTTGCATATGAATAGAACAAATGAATAGTCACCACCCGCAGTCCTGGTGCGGATCCAGCTAAGTATTTCAGCGGACCGAACCAAATCTGGCCGTAGTTCAGCAACTTTGCTTTTCTAACCACGAGCCAGTTCAGCTTCTGTAGCAGGTCCTTTGTTGCGGTTTATCCAGTAATGTGCATTTATGTATGCAAGTTATTTAACTGAATGCAGCTCATCGGGCTAGAGACATCAATTCAGACTGTCACAGATTTTTAAGAATTTTATTTGCCTGGTCTTGTCTGAAAACAAATACAAATGAGATGTGTCTCATCAGTTCAGAGTTTTTGGTGATCTGAAGCACCACTACAAAAAAAAAACCCTGAATAAAATAAAATTGTTCTATTTATAGCCATGAACTAATCATTAACAGTTAAACATTTAAAGGTAACTGTTGTCGCCAGTCAGTCATGCTTATGCAGACTTTTTTGTAAATGTTGGCTGAGGGGCACATGGGATTGAAAACGGCATCATAAAACTCCCATTGGTCATGGAAAAAGAGAAACAAGCTATTGCCAAGCTCATGGGAATGTACAAAAATCACCTCAGCACAGAGAACACGCAATTTACTAGGTAGTTATACAGTTATAAACTTATACAGATAGTTATTTCCCCCATAGACAGCTCCCTGTTCTTCATGTTGGTTTATCCTTTTTAACAACAAATGCAGTCTTCACAGGCGAAACCCAGGGCTCAAACCAAGAGTAGATGTTCAGGGCTATTAATTCTGTAAACAGTCAATCTAACAGGGCATGCCTGGGCAACAAGAAACACCTATCAGTCACGTGTTCCAATATTTTTGATCACATTACAAAAAAAAAAAAGCTGGGCTCAAACAAAAAGTGCCATGTTCTAAGTTGTTTAACACATCTATGAGGAAATGAAAGCTGAAATTTTGATCTGTCGTCTCATTTCGATCTCAAACCCAAATATCTCCAGCATGTAGCGAAAACAGTAGGATTGGCCTTGTTGTTCCAATACTTTCGGAGGGGACTGCAAATGAATGAATGGATAATTGTTACTATTTAGTTTAAAAAAAAAAAAAAAAAAAAAAAATTGTGTGTGGCATCCTGTGTTTATTTCCTGCTTTTTTTCTTTAGGCAGAACACATCACATGACATTTCTGCAGCTGTGTCTTTTGGCTCGTTTTGTCTCTCGGGGGTCAGTTTAGCAGCTCGCGTCTACAGAACTACCGCAACCCAAAATACACACCATGTTCGCTTGACTTCCTGCAGTTGGGTCCAGACAGGGTTGAATTGCTTTCTCACTGCTAGAGTGGAACCAAACGGAGACCACCTCGCTCTGACGCTCTCGGACCAGCTGTTTCGGTCTACACCCGAGTGATCGCTGTGCTCTCAGCTGCACAAACAAACAGCCCCGAAAGAAAAAAACACACCAGGGTTTGATTCAAACGCTGCATATTACCCTTAAGCTCATTAGAGCAGCGTTACCGAGGGGGGGTAACGCTCGGTGTGTATGAGCAAGGGACGTGAGTAGCTTATGGCTCGGTCTTTGTTTATGGATACGTCCTCTCAGGAGTCCTCGGTAGCCTTGCTAGAGTTCCTCAGCCCCGCAGGTTCAACAGGAGTCACATGGCATGGAGAAATGACTGAAACTTGGGCTTTTTCATTCTTTCTGGGTTGGAAGAGAAATGAAGTTTGTTCTGCTTTAGGCCACAGACTGATTCCGCTATGGTTTCTGCGACACTAATGTAGATTATCTTCTATGATATTCATAAAGAGGAAATAGAAAGGGGGTTATTTCCTATTCTTTAAGTTCCCAAAGCCACGTTATCATTTTATTTTTAATCTCATACTCAGCCCATCATCGTTTCCGACTGGTGCCTCAGTCTTACGTTGGTACTTTTAATGACATGAGAAATGAGTACAGTGTCCAGCCTGAAATGGATTTTCATGATTAAAATCAGTCTCCTTTTTTTTTTTTTCTTTTTTCCACGCAGTCTTTAGATCTGGGAGATTTAGATTAATAATGTTTGAATGCAATTAGTTAATATGTATATGCGTGTGTGTGTGTGTGTGTGTGTGTGTGTGTTGGTGCGGTGCTTCAGAGGCGTAATCGCCTTGGGTTAAATCTCCTTAAGGGAAAGAGCCGAGGCTGCAGAACTCCCTGCCTCGCTCCCGTCGCCGTGGTGACGGGCGCCTGGCAGCGAGGCGATGGTAACGTCCACTGCGTATGACCCTGTCGACATTAGACAAGGAAACGTGAATATGGCTGCTATGTATGTAATGTTCGTGAGTTTTAGATCTCCTACACACAATGAAAACTTTAACTCGTGAAAATCATCGGGTGCCATAATAAAAGTTTAATTTCTTCATTTTCATGAACACTTAAGGCTCTTTTGGTAATTAAATGGAATGTTTTCTGCAACAATAACTCGTTCCACCTGGAGCAGTGTTCACCTGGAGCATATCGGTGTATTTGTTTTTAATAGACCCAGCTAATTATAACTTATGTAATTATGCATGTAATTATAATTATTATAGGCAGATTAATAAGTGAGCAGCTCTGACAGTAGTACCCGCTGCAAGGCAAATCCTAGGTTTATCTCGATTATTGTCTAAACAACTTGGAATTTCGAATACCAACATGGTCTTAAGTGCACGTTTTAATGTCATCTCTTCCATTTTTTAAAATCCCCCCCTCCCCCGTATCTCTAGATTATGGAGCTGAAGGTGCGGCTGTGTGTGCTGCTGCTAGCTCTGAGCGTGTGCGTGACGCTACAGGTGCGCGCTCAGGAAGAGGACGGTGACGAGGACGTGCACGTGGAAGACGACCTGGGAAACCTGGGAGATGAAGAGCTGCTTGAGGAAGAGGGAGAGGGTGAGGCTGACCTTGAGGAGGAAGAGAAGCCGACGCCCACCGTAGCAGCACCTACCGTAAGACCAACAGCTCCTCCGTTATTAACTCCCCAGCTCATCAGCCGCTAATGGAGATTTATTTCTGTCCACTGCTCCTTTAAATCTCTAAATAGTACACACCAGAGGTTTCCACTGGAGTTCTTAGAGACCTTACTTGGGTTTAATTCCAGCCCCAGCACACCTGAGTGGTGTAATCACGAGCTGTGGGACGCTGATTACCCAACTCGGGTATTTGGAGCAGAAACGGTTTACTGTTCAAAATAACTTAATTGTTATTTTATTGTATAAAGATGTTTTTTTTTTTTTGTTTTTTTTTTTTTAGTACTGCCCTTCAGAAGCTAAATAAGATATTTACATGTTTCCAAGAAGACAAAATAATAACAATTCACAACCGATCATCCTGTTCAAAAGTTTACATCCCCCCTGACTCTTAATGTATCGTGTTGGCTCCTTGAGCATCAGTGAAAGTTTGCACCTTTTTGGAATAATTGTGTATGAGTCCCTCAGTGTGAAAAGATGGATCTCAACATCATATAGTCACTGTTGGAAAGGGGTCAAATATGCAGAAAATGCTGGAAAAGCAAAGAATGTGCAGGACCTGCAGGATTTTTCTGAAGAACAGTGGGCAGTTTAACTGCTCAGGACAAACAAGGGACTCATGAACAGCGATCACAAAACATAAAAACAGTCGTTAATCATCCAGGTAACAACACACAGTATTAAGAATCAAGCGTATGTAAACTTTTGAACTGGTTCATTATTGTGTCTTGTGGACTATATGTAAAAATCCGTTATGTGAAATGGCTTATTCAGGCCAGAACTAAATAAAAAACTAAATGCAAATTTTATGATCCTTCTTACTATTTTTTTTTTATTTATTTTTTTTAATTATTAACATTCTGCAGATTCTGTAAGGGATATGTAAACCTATGGCCTCAATTGTATGTAGTTTGGTTGTTTTTGGAAGCTTTCTTATTTCTTGTAACCAATAAATCATGTCTTGCAACAGCAGGATTTCCAACAGCTGCTATTCATCAAGAAGGTTTTGACCCCTGTTCATTTAGTTTTAGTATTTCGTTAATAGGAATTAACCTACGGTAAAACCGATTCATTAAAATCCAGTTTAGACATTAAGATGTAATTAATTGCAGCTTTAACAGACCAGACTGACTGAAAATCAAACAACATGCAGCCTTATTCAGTGGCTTGATGATGATGATGATGATGATGTCTGTGTTCCAGGTAACGTACAAAGCTCCAGAGCCAAAAGGCGAGCACTTCTTTGCTGAGTCATTCGATAAAGGAACACTGGACGGGTGAGAGATTTTTAAAGCCTTTTTATAGCAGATTCATAAGGGACAGAAGTATCTGATGTGTTTTAACTGCTTTTGTTATTTTTTTTTTCTTTTCCCAGGTGGGTTTTATCCCAGGCAAAGAAGGAAGGCATTGATGAAGAAATCGCCAAGTATGATGGTAAGTGTTTGTTGGAGAGCTCATGGGCGATGCAGGGTTTAAATAAGGTGCTTGTCAGGTTTAATCGAACCCTGGTGCGTTTTCCATTTTGGTCAAGTTCATTTAGACAGGTGAGAACACGGTAATCACACTCGGACCAAAATAACCAGTGAGGGAGGATCTGAGCGACGTGGCCAGGGTTTTTTTTTTTTCTTTTTTCTTTTTTTGACGTGCTCTGCTAGACTGAATTGCAAGGCAAACGTTTTCTTGAGATTTAGACTACAAATAAAAAGAGAGAATAATGCTGGATGTGATGCAACAATGTTATAAAAGTGTTGTTTATTTAATTATCTAGTAATTTATTGAGCATCGTCTGTGTTCTTCATGCTCGGGTGTTTGTTGAGGTTTCTACACACACTTGGTACAGCTTTATTTACATTCTGACCTGAGTACATTTTTCCTTTTTTCTTTTTAATTTTATTATATACAGTGTGAAGACAAATCAAATAGCAAGCTAACCAAAAGCATCAAATTTCGCTCTGATTCAGACTAATAGGTGTGAAAGCACCCATAATCCTTTAAAATATAGCTAAACTGCACAGCTGCACACTTTTTTTATTTTTATTTCTATGTAGTGTTCACAAATTCATCTCCAAAGTTTCCCTTTATCTCAAGGGCTTATAATTAAGCAGTATCGCTTTAGAAAGTGTGCTGTTATACTGTATATTGGCACGGCTGTGATTTGGCCGATATTCAGTATAACCGTACAATTGCGAGTGCCATATTGCTTTTATACAACAGTTCTATAAACAAGAAGTTAATATAGATTATGTGAGATTTTGGACACACTATGGCCAAATGTTCTGTTTATTTTTGCTTCTCTAGTGGAAATAGATTCTGAATAAGCTACACTCACTTTATAGCACGTCGGCTAGCTCGCTAGCCAGCTCACACTGATTTGTTTATTCCTGTTAAAGGTGCTTTAGATAAAACTGGCATCCATGCTTCCTTTTCCATATTCATCTGACAAGCTTTCATATTTTAAGTCAAAAGTTTTATTCCGGTTATAGGAAGTATACACAGTCTTGGAATGCCGCTCGACCAATCAAATAAGTGGACCAGAACGGACTGTTGTATAATGGGTATTGTTGACCTAATACATCCAAAGTGGGATGCATTGGACGAAACATGATGGATATCACCAGCTCTACTCCTCCTTCATCAAGTCACCAAGATAAATTGTCAAAAATTAGTGAAAAGATAATGCACATACCTTGACTTTCCACTCTTGACATTATGAAGGTATATTATTACAGTTATGCCCCTGCATTTATGTATGAGCTGTGTTATAACATGTTGCCGCACGGTCACTTAGTCATTAAACTGAAGTGATTTCATGGCAAGCTGTCAGTCAGCTGTGAGCTAGATTTATGTACAGTTTCACAAGCATAACATTTTATCAATATGATGATTCATCAAAAAGCATATATATATATATATATATATATATATAAGAGAGAAACTGAACCTCGGGAACCACAGTCCTCAGTGTTTATTTCCCATTTTTAACAGACAGCAGCAAACTAGGCAAGCTGACAAACTGTGTGGTTATGGGTTAAACATCTGTGAGATTTTTACTAAAGTATGTAGAATGACGTTTCCAACTATGTGTGTAGGATGTGTAGTATCTTTTTGTTTTGTTTTATTTATTTATTTATTTATTATTTTTTAATTTTTTTTTTTTTTTTTTTTTTTTTTTTAATAGAAAGTGATAGAGTGTCATGGTCCTGTCCTGCCTAGTGTGTGTGACTATATACTTTAAAAAGAAAAAAAATAAAATTTGATTTTACCTTCATATCTAAGCACTTGGAAATGTTTACAATCAAAACTCCTTAAATTTGTAGTTGCGTGAGTAAAACCATATTACTGGTTCATTTTGCTCAATAGGCGCTTCTACTGTTAGCAGGCAAACAAAATGGATAGCTGGCTTCTTGAGAATAAAAAAAACAACAACCATCCATCAGTCCTGTAATAAAAAACAAAGATGTGCTGACTGAGTAAATAATGAATGAACAACATGTGGTCCCGAAAACCCACCAATATGTGTGTGTGTGTGTTTACTCAGGTAAATGGGAGGTTGAGGAGATGAAAGACACGAAGCTGCCTGGCGATAAAGGCCTTGTACTGAAGTCCAAAGCCAAACATCACGCCATCTCCGCTCTGCTACTGCGACCTTTCACCTTCGACACCAAACCCCTCATCGTCCAGTGAGTATACATTTGTCTACACGAACAAACGCACATTTGGACGGATTTGTCTCTCCAGTGTATTTCTATCCAGCTCGTTTCCAGTTATCATTGCTAGGCATTTGCATAAAATGCTCTAGAAAAGTATCCCGAACTGTTCTGTGTTGCTTTTCAGGTATGAGGTGAACTTCCAGAATGGAATCGACTGTGGCGGCGCCTACGTCAAACTGCTCTCCCAGAGCGCAGACCTCAACCTGGTAAAACACTTTCTGCATGTAGTTTAATGTCAAACCTTTTTCAAATCATATTTTCGAATCATACCTCATTCGGCACACATTTCCAGCCCTTCAGATACTTAACTGGTTGCACAGTAATGATGATCCTCAAATGGCACTGGTGTTACAATTGTAAAATGATCACAGTGGCCCTCGATTATCAAGCTGGATATGAGTGAATATATTCATAAATCGTTTGCAGATACAATCATAAGAAAAATGTGATTCATGAAAATCCAGAGGTTTTCATCATTGGCACAATGCACTACACATTTGTGAACCCTGCTACGTGCTTATAGCATTCAAGTGGGCTAGCTAATGAATTTATTATCTGTCCTCTAATGTGTTTGCCCCGACTGCTAAAAATGGTGGAGAAATATGGGGTATGTCAGTGGAGTAACTGTGTAATAATAATGCACAAGTAATACACTCCATGCATCATTGACTGAAGACAAGGGGACCTCACTGTGTAAACGAGCGAACTTCTCCACAGCAAGCAGAGTGCCCTTCAGGTTCTCACATCCTGTCTGTGCTTGCCATCACATAGTACATAAAATCTCTCTCTCCTATCCTCTCTCCCTCATTCAGGATGAGTTTGTGGATAAGACCCCATACACCATCATGTTCGGACCGGATAAGTGCGGCGAGGACTACAAGCTCCACTTCATCTTCCGTCACAAGAACCCCAAAACGGGCGAGTACGAGGAAAAACACGCCAAAAAGCCTGACTCAGACCTCCGCACATACTACACGGACAAGAAGACCCACTTGTACACACTGGGTAATGTTTGCAGTCATTTAAGTGCTCTTCCTGGCATGCTTGATAGTTGCGAATATATACGGCTGCACTCAGCTTCCATTTTTATCTAGGTTATGTCATGCATTATGATAAATAAAATCATATTATTGTGTTTAGTTATAAGCATCTTTCAGGGCGCTCAAAGACACTGGGCCTTATTTATCAGTCCGTACAGGAGGTTTTTTTTTTTTTTTTTTTTTTTTGTGTGTGTGTGTGTGTGAACATTTACTGCTTAAACAAATTCTATTAATATGCAAACTGATAAAACGGGCTAGTCCAGGAAAACAAGTGCTGCATCGCCTGCATTTGCATATTTTATGATGTAAGAACGTTTACCATGTAAGATTTTCACTTTAACTAGAAATTAATCAGAATTTTCAATGGACTTAATCATAAAATGTTAAACAATAAACACACCTTACAATTTTTTATTGTTGCAGCCAAAAATGCTTGTTTTTGCTGCGGCTTTTTTCAAAATTTGCGATGCAACTTGCGGAGCGCTTTGTGCTTATTTTTAAATTTTTTTTATTTTTTATTATTATTATTTTTTTAAAATTGGCGTAATTGCATTTGCACGAAATTGTTTTGCATGGTCTTTGTTTGTTTGTTTGTTAAATGAGACTTTTTAGCTGTACTCATGTTCGACGCACGGGAATCGAAGAGGGCTTTGACTGAATGCACGTTGTGATGACGTCACGTGATGCGTCTTGGCCCAAATCTGCGGAAAATGTTCACTAATTTTGAAAAATTACACACCCCTCCGAATATTGTGGAGCTTGCTTGATTTTGCGTTCATTTCTGAGATCGCAAAATCATGAGATCCTGGAGGGACTCATTTATCAATATTTTAGTAAAGTTGTGTGCAAATGTACAGCAAACCGAACTAAAAAAATTCCTGCCAATTTTAGTAACATGAAAATGAAGGTTCACTTTACGGGTATGCAACAGTATGTGATGGTGATATGCTTCAAGACAATTTGTATCTTGTCTCGACGTGCAAGCTCTGTGACGTCACACACATTCGGTTCTGATCAGACAATACATCACTGCCGTTGTGGTACCAGTTCAGCGCTTCAGATTAGCCAGTCCTGACATTCATTTTCGAGTCAGGGTAATTAATTAAACCTATTGAATTTGTGTACATTTACCTAATGGTGCGCTGTTAGGTAAACTTAAAAATTGCCAGTGCCCTGAAAGAGTGACTGATAGAAATGAATAAAATAAACGAATCAGCAGAGGGATGATTAACAGCACGGTCTCAGAATGAATAGAATGAATGACTGCTATAATAACCCTCTGTCTATTAAATTGTGACTAGGAAAGGATGAGTGCTAACATGAAGTCAATGAAAGCAATAATACTGACAGTTCAGTGACACAGAATGTAATTATACAGCTTGTATATAATGAGTTCGTGAAATAACGAATGCTTGTGTCGTATGTGTTTGTGTGTGTTATTCCCTGTAGTGTTGAACCCAGATAACAGCTTCGAGATACTGATTGACCAGACGGTGGTGAACAGTGGAAGTCTGCTGAATGATGTGACCCCTGCAGTAAACCCTCCCGCTGAGATCGAAGATCCTGATGACCACAAGCCTGAGGACTGGGACGAGAGACCCAAGATCCAGGACCCAGACGCAGTCAAGCCTGACGACTGGTGTGTGCTCATTTCCATGTTCCTAAACAGAGATCAGTTCATATGGTAGTCTGTAGGCTAAGTTAATGCTCCAAGTGTGTGCTCTCCCAGTCCCGTGTTTTGGTTGCCTGGGAAGTACAGTTTATATACACTCCTTGGCCACGTTATTACGAAAACCATTCTAATACTAGGTGCTCTCGAAATAGTGTCAATTCTTCACGGCATGGATTCCACAATGCTCTTCCACATCCCAATGATACCATTATATTCAGATCTGACTGCGGAAGCCACTGAGAATCACTGAACACATTGTCATGTTCATGGAGCCAGTTTGAGGTGACTTTGTGACATGGAACATGATCGCACTCTGATAATGCCTTTGGCATTCAGATGATTGGTATTAAGGGGCCCAGTGTGTGCCAAGAAAACATTCTCCACACCATTACACTACCACCACCAGCCTGAATTTTTGACACAGTGCAGGTACATGTTATGATGTTGCAGCATAAAACTTGGATTAGATGAGTAAGAGAGACTGAGTATTTCCATGATGTCAACCTGGACATGAAACAAATCAGGCAATAAGGCTGACTTCCTTGCCCATGGTGAATCATAAGTGTATCTGTGCCACCTCTTTCATTTTTCCATTAGTTCACTAAGCCATTGAACCCTCTCTGACGAGTGTCTCAGCTCACTTCATGTGACATCATCCTATTCGAGCAGCGGCAGCATTCCCCCCCATTCTGTACAATTGAGGACCCTGAGGCACTTTTGCATTTTTCTTCATTTTTAATTGCTGCCAAAATGTGTAAAGCAAGCTCTGAGTTGTTCCCTCAAAAGCTTAACCCCAAAGACATGAAAACGGCACTAACATGGCGCCGACCTGGAGTGCACAATTTCAGACTCCATGAAATTGATTTTACCGAAGTTGCGGACCTCTGCCGTCCAAAGCAGTGGAGGATGTTGCTGCAATTAGAGTTGTGTCCCAAGCTTATAAAGAGCTGGCACTTTCTAAAGTAACGGAGTCTACGATTCAAATTCACAATCGCTAATATCATGCTGCACTGCTGCTATTCTAACATCTCTCTGTCTCTCTCTCTCTCTCTCTCTCTCTGTCTCGAAGGGATGAGGATGCTCCAGCCAAGATCAGTGATGAAGATGCAGTGAAACCTGACGGCTGGCTGGACGATGAGCCTGAGTACATTGGTGACCCCGATGCCATCAAACCAGAGGACTGGTAAAGTTCCAACTCCCTTTATTGGCTCATAGCACCTTAAAATAAAATAATTGGAAACAAAATGTAAAAGTTACTACATTTAGATCTGCTTTTGCTGTAGGGAGTGGTGAACTGGTGCAAGATGGGTAACAAAGTGCTCAAGATTAGTGTTGTTAGATGTTAAAGTCTCTGCATGTCTTTTTATTATGATGTGGAATTCAAAAAGTGATCCATCTTTACTGGCCCATTTCTGAGCTCTTTGCTGCATGGCCTGAGGTCTACAGGGCCATGTGCTGTTCCAGATGCAGTTCTGAATTCAATTAATGCCATCTCCCCAGAGCAGGCTCAAATAAGTGCAGGAATAAGATATTGTGTGTGCGCACCCATCATCTTGTTTCTTTTTCATCCCCCCCCCCCCCAATCCATTTCTGCATCTGTAATTTTCTGTCCTATGCGCTCTTGCTTCTTCTCTCAATAGGGATGAGGATATGGACGGTGAGTGGGAGGCGCCTCAGATCCCTAACCCCGCCTGTGAGTCTGCCCCAGGCTGTGGAAAATGGGAGAGGCCTATGATTGACAACCCCAACTACAAGGGCAAGTGGAAGCCACCAATGATCGACAACCCCAACTATCAGGTAGCGGCCCAAAATCTGCCCCAAAACATCAAATAACGTTTTAGAAGAATGCCAGCAATTCTGATCTCCTTTCTCCAGTGAGCGTCCTGTTTCTGTAGTGTTCACGTGGTGAAAGTTTACATCTTACATTAAACTTTGCAGCGAGTTTTTCTTGTGTTTGTGTTAGTGCCTGCAGTGTTAGCATGTTTAATCTAATGGTAGCAGTGTACATAAAGGTTTACATTATTCCCCTCTTCCTGGCTGCCAGTTCAGCTTCAGTTGGTTGATCAGATAGATAGATTTTTTTTTTTTTTTTTTTGTGCAGTTATTAATTTTGTTTGAGCCAGTGTTCTAATAAATTTAGTTGGTTCTATTTCCAAAATAGAAACAAACTAGTAGCTTAATTTAAACATCGCCACCCTGCCCAGGCAGTTACTAAGGATGAATGAATGGACACTGGAAATGCATGTTTAATGAATGTGCTCTTTTTCCTGTGAGCTTCATATCTGACCACTGGCTTGCACCCGCAGGAAAATAAAAACCTCCCGCTCGCATGGGATCCTAGTCCCAAGAACACCTTTAGTGTCAACCAAACTTTCCTTTAAAAAAAAAAAAAAAGTGTCTGTCATTTTTATCTGTATAGAACACAGTATCTGTTTATTCCAAATAATATATATATATTTGATATGTTCAGTATAAGAGGTCGACCGATTGATCAGTTTTGCCGATTAATCAGCACCAATAACCGATTGCTGGAACTATAGGTTATCAGCAAAAATCCCCATCGATAGTTTTTCGCGGTTGCATCCGTTGCTGGAGCAGCTGAGAAGGATTCGTTGTCATTATACAGTACGAGAGCGGCCTCTAGAGGCGAAATAAAAACTATCACTGACAAATTTAGTTGTGTTAAAGTATGGTACATTTTCTTGGTACAGTCAGTACTGTTTATTTTTGTAATAAAGTTCAGCGGTATTTTACTTTGAGTGTTTTCATTCAGTATCCATTTTAAAGACTATCGGTTGATTAATCGGTTATTGGCAGGTGCTGCCCAACTTCGTTTTGCAGATACTGATAACTTTATGGAAAAGTGCTGAATTTTACATCTCGTTACGTTTAGGGAGTGTGGAAGCCCAGGAAGATCCCCAATCCTGACTACTTTGAGGATCTGCATCCGTTCCGCATGACTCCCGTCAGTGCCGTGGGCCTGGAGCTCTGGTCCATGTCCTCAGACATCTTTTTCGACAACTTCTTCATCACATCGGACCGCAACGTTGCTGTTAAGTGGGCAGAGGAAGGCTGGGGCCTGAAGAAAGCCGCAGAGGGAGCAGCTGAGGTATTCGTCACTCTTTCTTGCTCTCTGTGTGTGAAGTGGAAGAATATTTATTGTTACTCACTGTGTCCTCTGGGTGTCTTTGGCGCTCTAACTCGGCTGTTCTGAGAAATTTTGTATCCATGCTGCCTTCAAAAACGTCCACAGGGATCTATAATTGCACCATAAGGTTTATTTGGAAAGAATTCCATTATGTGTATTTATTGGAGCCATAAGATCTTTTATTACAGATTTTTTTAAACCCACAGAACTCAGATTAACAGCATATTAATAGCACTTTTATTACTTTTATTAAAATTGCCATTGGATTCAAGTTAATTCAATTTAATTCAATTACATTTTTATTTGGGTAGTGCTTTAAACAATGGTTATTGTCACAGCTTTGCAGATATAAATTCTTGTGTAGGTTACTATGGTAACTAAATGGTAACCCTTCAGAATCAAGAATTCAGCAGTGCTGTGGTGTAAACTTGATCTAATCCAAAGTTATAATTTTCTATACAAACACATCAATGTATACTGACCACTCAAGTGGTCAGTCAGTTGGACTAAAAATATAATATAATACCTGTAACCGCTTTTATAGTAGTATAGTATAGTGGTGGGTAGTAGTTAATCTCTACCACTGTCACTTCATAAAGAAATATTAATGAAATCGCAAACTGATTTTTTTTTTTTTAAATTTTTTTTTGGTGAGTTATCTAAGGAAGAATGGGTTATGAACTCTGGCCCCTGGATTATAGAGGGCGTGCAAGTGCATGTATGCGTGTGTGTGTGCGCTCTCCGGCTCTGAAAAGCTCTGATGTGTATCTGTTTTCATTTAACCCCAAGGCTTTCCCACACGCGACGTAGTGCTGCGTTCCTCTCCAGGGTGTGGGGCAGAGCTTCTGCCTCTACACGCTCGCGCGCGCACACACAGACACGCATACACACACGCACACACACACACACAGAGACAGTGCTTTGATACTCTCCTCATGCTCACATCCCATAATACTAACACTGACCTCTATGCCAGGGCCATGTTACACCACTGTGCTGCCAACCAATCATCCATTTCCATCATTTTCATCTTCCTGTTTCAATCCTTAAGCTTTCAATCCACCAACGCTGAAGCCTGGAATTCAGGAATTCTGACTCTCACGCTTTTTTAGTACCCCATAATATTACCATCCAACACCCACACTTATACAGACCACAACTCCACTTCCCTACAGCCCATCCTCTTTAGCTGAGAAGCTCTGCAAAGCAATACTTTAAGAACGAAGTGCGCTAAATGACTTCATGTGATCTCTGATTGCATTTGCGTCATTTCTGAATGATATTTCTGTTCACAGCTGACCATAAAAAATAGTCAGGTCTACACTGGAAACTATCTAGATCTAATTGGGAAAGGCTTACATTTTCTAAGGGTGTGTCTCAATCAACTCCCTAGCTGGTGAATCAGTATGTAATGTACACAAGTTCAGGCACTGGTAAGGACCCTGGCTCACTACACATTGGGACACCGATGACTCAATTTCCAGCGACATGACTACATACTCGCGTTGTAAAACTTCACCACTGGCATTTATCAACAACAGGCAGGACTGATATCTTTCTGACATTATATGTCATAAATTTGTTAGTTTAATCACAAGCATTCCTGTCATGGTACTTCAAGCAGGATCGTAGCCTAGCTAGTGGATTTTTAAAAATCATTAAACACTCGAGTCATTAGACTCAAACAAACCGTATATAGAATGTCAAATAAAGTCAAAAATCGCTAACTTAAGTAATCGTTTGTGAGCTACAACAACGACAACAAGCTGCTTACATTTGTAGACAAAGTTGGCTGAGAGTTCATCTTTTTTTTTTTTTTTTTTTTTTTTTTTTTTGAGCTGAGAGGCTTCAGAAAACATGACGTCATTTCCAGTAAGGGAACATAGTGAGTATCGATGCTCCCTGTTTTTTTGTGGTGCATTGTACATTTTTTATTTTTTAATTTTTAATTTTATTAGGGAGCAAACATTCCACTGCCCTGGAAGGATTTTGCGATCGAGACAGCCCTTAAAATGGCCGACTCCCTGATCAGTGCCCTGACTACTGAACTAGGGAGCTGATTGAGATGCACCCTAACACTTATCTAAAGGTTTTACTGGTACTTATCTAATGATACTTAGAAAAGTGTATCATGATGTCGGATCACAAAATCCATATCATCTTCGTATTGGCCAGTCCTAGACTCTACATGTGATTTTGTGTTACTTTGAACTGACTGTATACCAAAACGGACCAATAGAACATTCTTACGTTGTGTATGTGGGGTTTCCCACTTGACTTAAATATTTGAGTCCGCATTCAGGTCTGGTTCTATGCTCGTTTGCTGGGAGGGGCTCGTAAGCGCATAATCGTTTTTCCTTTCACATAGAAGAGTTCCTTCCGAGCCACTGATTGCGCAATTTCATTCGTCACGTTTGTGCATGTACAGTGGGGGAAAAAAGTATTTGATCCCCTGCTGATTTTGTATGTTTGCCCACTCACAAAGAAATGATCAGTCTATAATTTTAATGGTAGGTGTATTTTAACAGTGAGAGACAGAATAACAACAAAAAAATCCAGAAAAACGCATTTCAAGAAAATTATAAATTGATTTGCATTTTAATGAGGGAAATAAGTATTTGACCCCTTCGACTTAGTACTTGGTGGCAAAACCCTTGTTGGCAATCACAGAGGTCAGACGTTTCTGATAGTTGGCCACCAGGTTTGCACACATCTCAGAAGGGATTTTGTCCCACTCCTCTTTGCAGATCTTCTCCAAGTCATTAAGGTCATTTTCAATGCCCTGGCTGAGGGAAGGAGGTTCTCACCCAAGATTTGACGGTACATGGCCCCGTCCATCGTCCCTTTGATGCGGTGCAGTTGTCCTGTCCCCTTAGCAGAAAAAGACCCCCAAAGCATAATGTTCCCACCTCCATGTTTGACGGTGGGGATGGTGATATGACTTGGGGTCATAGGCAGCATTCCTCCTCCTCCAAACACGGCGAGTTGAGTCGATGCCAAAGAGATCTGACCACACCTGACCACAACACTTTCACCCAGTTCTCCTCTGAATCATTCAGGCAAACTTTAGACAGGTCTGTACATGTGCTTTCTTGAGCAGGGGGACTTTGCGGGCGCTGCAGGATTTCAGTCCTTCACGGCGTAGTGTGTTACCAATTGTTTTCGTGGTGACTATGGTCTCAGCTGCCTTTAGATCATTAACAAGATCCTCCCATGTAGTTCTGGGCTGATTCCTCACCGTTCTCATGATCACTGAAACTCCACGAGGTGAGATCTTGCATGAAGCCCCAGACCGAGGGAGAATGACAGTTTCTTCCATTTGCGAATAATCGCACCAACTGTTGTCACCTTCTCACCAAGCTGCTTGGCGATGGTCTTGTAGCCCATTCCAGCCTTCTATAGGTCTACAATCTTGTCCCTGACATCCTTGGACAGATCTTTGGTCTTGGCCATGGTGGAGAGTTTGGAATCTGATTGATTGATTGCTTCTGTGGACAGGTGTCTTTTTACAGGTAACAAACTGAGATTAGGAGCACTCCCTTTAAGAGAGTGCTCCTAATCTCAGCTCATTACCTGTGTGAAAGACACCTGGGAGCCAGAAATCTTGCTGATTGATAAGGGATCAAATACGGATAATAATTCCTTCATTAAAATGCAAATCAATTTATAACTTTTTTGAAATGTGTTTTTCTGGATTTTTTGTTGTTATTCTGTCTCTCACTGTTAAAATACACCTACCATTAAAATTATAGACTGATCATTTCTTTGTCAGTGGGCAAACGTACAAAATCAGCAGGGGATCAAATACTTTTTTCGCCCCACTGTAGGTCTGCAAAACATAGGTGCTAGTTCCATCTGTTTATTTAGGTTTTTTAATTAGTTAATTTTTTTTTATTTTCATTTTGCGTCAGGTGTCTGTTGACGTTCTCTGCGCTGCTCCCAGGCTCAGAAACTGCTCTCACATTCCACCTATCGTACCAAACTCACCTAGGGGGTCTTGCATGTTTAAATTCGACCTAAGAGTGCACAACCTCAGACTTTTCCCTCAACCCTGTTACCGACTGCTTCTGATCTGATCTTTAATTTAATACAAACGATGTTTAGGATACAGAGGCACTTTCATTTAGTCATAGTCAATAACACACTAACCGTGACGCGAGTTTTGTTTTCATTCTCTTGTCACGATGTCGCATTTTGGTTAATATCCCTGGAACATTTGTAAAAGAGGCAAGAAGTTAACGCAACCACAGATCTGCTGCAACACGCCACAACTTCAACAGGAAGTACTCCGAGAAAAGTTGTCTTCTCTAACAACGGGTTCTTTTGTGTGGCATTGTGTGAATGGTAGGTATGCAGAGGAGGAAGGCGAGCTCGGGGTGGGGGAGGAAGCGACAGGCAGTGTTCGTTTTAAGGGTTGCTGGTGTTGTCATTCACTGGTGTAGAGTGGGTGGAGAGCAAAACTCAGAGATTAGTTGTGTTTGGGAGCAGCTCTCGCAAACATTCCTGCTGCTCAGATGCCATGTTTCCCAAAGGTGAATTCTGAGGAGGCCAGAAGTGGCCAGGTAGAAGGTCAACTTGTTAGCTTTGTGTGTCCATGGTTTTTACATCCTCTGTTGGATTTTTCTGTTGGAAGTTCAGTATATCAAGTTGAAACTAATATAGCAACAATAACCAATCCACATTACAAGAAAGTGTTTTTGCTTCACATTTTCTTTCCCAAATTCCCTCCCACCCACCAGCCAGCTTCCCACATCATACTACAGCTCAGTGGCAAGGACAGTCTGCCCTCTTATGCATACATGACTGGACGATTGTTAGTGTCACTAGCTTTGTTTCCATCCACTTATTTATCTACAAATTTTGGGATATAGCATAAAAAAAATGCTGGGGAAAAAAAAAATTCTGGAAACACTAGATGCAGATAATCTCCAAAATGCGCATAAAAAGCGTATGCACTCAATCGAGGCGTATAATTGTTTTTATTCAATAAGAAGACATGCACACAGACTACGATGGAAACACGTTTACCCAACAAATTACTCGATGCCCATCAAAAAAGTCATGCGACTTTGCCTCAACAAATCATGTGATTGGATAATTGTCTGATGTGAGTTGATATTCAGTGCATTTGGCCAGCTTATACAGCGCAATAGCGATGCGTTTTTCTGTGGGAACTGGGGCGCGGTGGGTCCATAACTGGAGTAACCAGCAGACCAGTCTCGTTGCACAGCATCTCAAATGTTGTTTTTGTCATTCTGAAATGCCTGAGCCAAAGTCGGTCAGTGAATGATTTGGTGATTTGGTATGATTACCTCCCAGAACTGTCTCTCACGTTTCCGTTCCCAAATATCAGGCCTCCGCCTCCGATCGCAAGATAACATGAGGTTTGTGATAGTGTTTCGTCTGCACTCTCTGAAGCGCAAGTCTTTTATTATGTTGGAAAAAAGAGCCACAGTGGCTTCCCCGATTGCAACAACTTCTATTTATATAGATCGTTTGCGCCGGTTTCACCGGAAGTGACGTTTTTGTTCTCTTGAACACATGGGTGCTTTATTCACAAATGGTTTATGTGAAATTCCAATTCCAAGGTAAATTCATACCTAGCTAATGTCGATGTGCAGGCGATGCAGCACTTGTTTCCTGGACTAGGCCATTTTATCAGTTTGCATATTAATAGAATTTGTTAATTCTATATTAACAAATGTGAATGTTCTGTGCCTGTTTCTGCTATTATTATTATTATTATTTGTTTTTTGTTTTTTTTGAAGTACTGCATCAGGCAGTTTATTATTTAATGTAGAAACAAGTTTTTTTTTGCCAGTAGTGCTTGTGGTAGAGAGCCGGGAGTCTCGGTTCTCTAAAATATGAAGTACATGTTGTTGTTTATTGCTGGTGCAGTGTGCAGTGCGTGTTTTCCAGCTCAGGGATGTTTTCATGCTTCTGCTAACATCTCAAAGCCTCCCACTGGCTTGGCTAAGAATAACACTCCTGTGCGTACTGTGGTTTAATGAGCCATAAAGCCTCTGTTCTTTGGGTTATAACACAGATACACAGCGATTAGCAAGCATCATTTACACTGCTCTCCATCTTAACCCTCGCTTTGTGATGAACATCTTGTTGTGATAAACCTTGCCCTGTTCTCCAAAGCGTGCACTTCATAGCGTGCTCTTTGTGTGCTGTCCCCTCGGGACCTGTTCTGGAGAATAAAAGAGTAGCGCACATTCTCCAATTGTCCTGAAATGGGGTGAACGAGAGCCTAAGGCCAAACTCATTTAGGTATTAATAAAGTCTTATTGGTTTGGGTTTGAATTTCTTGTATGCGTTTATTTTATTTGGCTCAGATTTAGCTGCAGTCCGGAACGTGTGTGTGTGTGTGTGTATTGATGGATTATGGTTCTATAATTTGTCTCTGCTCTCTGTTTGCAGCCTGGTCTCGTTAATCAGATGATGTCTGCAGCAGAAGAGAGACCCTGGCTCTGGGTGGTCTACGTCCTGACCGTGGCTCTCCCTGCCGTCCTTATCTTCGTCTTCTGCTGCACTGGCAAGGTAATCTCTCTCTCCGTCTGTGTCTGTCTGCGTCTCTGTGTGTTTGGGTGTGTCTGCGTTTCTGTGTGTTTGGGTGTGTCTGCGTCTCTGTATCAGTGTCTCTGTCTGTTTGTCTGTGTCGGTGTGTCTGAACCTCCCAGTGTCGGTGTGTCTGAACCGCTCGGTGTCTGTGTCGGTGTGTCTGAACCGCTCGGTGTCTGTGTCGGTGTGTCTGAACCTCTCGGTGTCGGTGTGTCGGTGTGTCTGAACCTCTCGGTGTCGGTGTGTCTGAACCTCTCGGTGTCGGTGTGTCTGAACCTCTCGGTGTCGGTGTGTCTGAACCTCTCGGTGTCGGTGTGTCTGAACCTCTCGGTGTCGGTGTGTCTGAACCTCTCGGTGTCGGTGTGTCTGAACCTCTCGGTGTCGGTGTGTCTGAACCTCTCGGTGTCGGTGTCGGTGTGTCTGAACCTCTCGGTGTCGGTGTGTCTGAACCTCTCGGTGTCGGTGTGTCTGAACCTCTCGGTGTCGGTGTGTCTGAACCTCTCGGTGTCGGTGTGTCTGAACCTCTCGGTGTCGGTGTGTCTGAACCGCTCGGTGTCGGTGTGTCTGAACCGCTCGGTGTCGGTGTCGGTGTGTCTGAACCGCTCGGTGTCTGTGTCGGTGTGTCTGAACCGCTCGGTGTCGGTGTGTCTGAACCGCTCGGTGTCGGTGTGTCTGAACCGCTCGGTGTCGGTGTGTCTGAACCGCTCGGTGTCGGTGTGTCTGAACCGCTCGGTGTCGGTGTGTCTGAACCGCTCGGTGTCGGTGTGTCTGAACCGCTCGGTGTCGGTGTGTCTGAACCGCTCGGTGTGTCTGAACCGCTCGGTGTGTCTGAACCGCTCGGTGTGTCTGAACCGCTCGGTGTCGGTGTGTCTGAACCGCTCGGTGTCGGTGTGTCTGAACCGCTCGGTGTCGGTGTGTCTGAACCGCTCGGTGTCGGTGTGTCTGAACCGCTCGGTGTCGGTGTGTCTGAACCGCTCGGTGTGTCTGAACCGCTCGGTGTCTGTGTCGGTGTGTCTGAACCGCTCGGTGTCGGTGTGTCTGAACCGCTCGGTGTCGGTGTGTCTGAACCGCTCGGTGTCGGTGTGTCTGAACCGCTCGGTGTCGGTGTGTCTGAACCGCTCGGTGTCTGTGTGTCTGAACCGCTCGGTGTCGGTGTGTCTGAACCTGTCGGTGTCGGTGTCGGTGTGTCTGAACCGCTCGGTGTCGGTGTGTCGGTGTGTCTGAACCGCTCGGTGTCGGTGTGTCTGAACCGCTCGGTGTCTGTGTGTCTGAACCGCTCGGTGTCTGTGTGTCTGAACCGCTCGGTGTCGGTGTGTCTGAACCGCTCGGTGTCGGTGTGTCTGAACCGCTCGGTGTCGGTGTGTCGGTGTGTCTGAACCGCTCGGTGTCGGTGTGTCGGTGTGTCTGAACCGCTCGGTGTCGGTGTGTCGGTGTGTCTGAACCGCTCGGTGTCGGTGTGTCTGAACCGCTCGGTGTGTCTGAACCGCTCGGTGTCTGTGTCGGTGTGTCTGAACCTCTCGGTGTCGGTGTGTCTGAACCTCTCGGTGTCGGTGTGTCTGAACCTCTCGGTGTCGGTGTGTCTGAACCTCTCGGTGTCGGTGTGTCTGAACCTCTCGGTGTCGGTGTGTCTGAACCTCTCGGTGTCTGTGTCGGTGTGTCTGAACCTCTCGGTGTCTGTGTCGGTGTGTCTGAACCTCTCGGTGTCGGTGTGTCTGAACCTCTCGGTGTCTGTGTCGGTGTGTCTGAACCGCTCGGTGTCGGTGTGTCTGAACCGCTCGGTGTCGGTGTGTCTGAACCGCTCGGTGTCGGTGTGTCTGAACCGCTGTGTGTCTGTGTGTCTGAACCGCTGTGTGTCGGTGTGTCGGTGTGTCTGAACCTCTCGGTGTCTGTGTCGGTGTGTCTGAACCTCTCGGTGTCTGTGTCGGTGTGTCTGAACCTCTCGGTGTCTGTGTCGGTGTGTCTGAACCTCTCGGTGTCTGTGTCGGTGTGTCTGAACCTCTCGGTGTCTGTGTCGGTGTGTCTGAACCTCTCGGTGTCTGTGTCGGTGTGTCTGAACCTCTCGGTGTCGGTGTGTCTGAACCTCTCGGTGTCGGTGTCGGTGTGTCTGAACCTCTCGGTGTCTGTGTCGGTGTGTCTGAACCGCTCGGTGTCGGTGTGTCTGAACCGCTCGGTGTCGGTGTGTCGGTGTGTCTGAACCGCTCGGTGTCTGTGTCGGTGTGTCTGAACCGCTCGGTGTCTGTGTCGGTGTGTCTGAACCTCTCGGTGTCGGTGTCGGTGTGTCTGAACCTCTCGGTGTCGGTGTCGGTGTGTCTGAACCGCTCTGTGTCTGTGTCGGTGTGTCTGAACCGCTCTGTGTCTGTGTCGGTGTGTATGAACCGCTCTGTGTCTGTGTCGGTGTGTATGAACCGCTCTGTGTCTGTGTCGGTGTGTATGAACCGCTCTGTGTCGGTGGGTCTGAACCGCTCTGTGTCGGTGGGTCTGAACCTCCCAGTGTCGGTGGGTCTGAACCTCCCAGTGTCGGTGGGTCTGAACCTCCCAGTGTCGGTGGGTCTGAACCTCCCAGTGTCGGTGGGTCTGAACCTCCCAGTGTCGGTGGGTCTGAACCTCCCAGTGTCGGTGGGTCTGAACCTCTCTGTGTCGGTGGGTCTGAACCTCTCTGTGTCGGTGTGTCTGAACCTCTCTGTGTCGGTGTGTCTGAACCTCTCTGTGTCGGTGTGTCTGAACCTCTCTGTGTCGGTGTGTCTGAACCTCTCTGTGTCGGTGTTTATAACCCATACGTTGCTGTGTAGCTGTCAGTATGTAATGATTGCTTTACTGCAGATCATCAGTGTTCTCTGAACCTCCCTCTGTGCTGTAATTTACAGAAGAAGCCAGCGACCTCTGCTGCTGAGTACAAGAAGACTGACGAGCCTCAGCCTGATGTGAAGGAGGAGGAGGAAGAAGAAGAAGAGGAGGAAGAAGAAGAGGCCAGGGATGAAGAGCCAGGTATTTACACTGGCCAAACTGAAGCTTCGCTCTAATTTACAATCCAGAATTGTATCTGAAATTAGTTTAGACATTGAGTTATCCATCTAGCCTGACTGCGGTGTATGAAATAACTGCCAGTTTATTAGGTACATCCACCATGTACCAATATTTAATGGCCATTACATTAAATATCACCCGTAGACTGACTGCAGCCCAACTGTTGCTGTACTCAATAACTGTGTATCAATAAAGTGACACATGCACAGGTTTGTTGTGTGAAATGAACAAGTGTGGTTCTTTTCCCCCATAGAGAAGAAAGCTGATGCAGAAGAAAGCCCTGCAGAAGCAGCTGCACCAGAGGAAGAGGAAGCAGAGAAACAGGAAGACAAATCAGACGAGGTAAGCGGAGCTGTTGCAGAAGTCTGTCTCAGCCTGATGGGAGGTTTTTCTAAAATTTTTCACCTTGCTGAATACGTCCCGTATGCACATCGTTTCTAGTCACCATGATGAGCGCCATCATCGTCGTTACGAAGAGGTCGACGTCTTATTCAGAGACCGACCCGTCAAATGCGGCACCGTTTTGGAGGGAGGAATTTTCAAATTTGAGTGCACTGAGATAAATAAAATTGAGGTGTTTTTGTTCAGAAATACCAGCACACTGGATCATAATGAAGAGTTTATTTTGACATCATTATTATATACCTGTACATAAAATTTATGTCATTCTGATTTACAACCTTAAATGAGTTATTACTGATTTCTTTTAATTACTCTAAGTAGTCATAAAATAATTTGCCTAGGGTGTTGCATTTATTATTAGATTATTATGTTAACATGCTTTAAGTGTGTCATTAGTAATAAAACGTTTGCTCAAGACTGGCAGATGTTATCTTCGATTAGAATGATTTCTATACCTCATCTCACTTCTTTGCTTACAAGAATTGGGCTCGTGCACAATATCGATAGTGCGTATATACTGTATTTCTGTTTTTCTGAGCTGAGTAATAGCTGGTTTGATTAGTATAGACTACAGTCTCAGAGTTGAGGAATAAAACACTTGGAGGCATGTTGTTATTGGACAGTAACCAACAACAGGGTGGTGTGATGCAGAGTTTACGGTTACCACCTCAAAGTTGATTATTTTCACATAACCTCATGTCCCAAAGTGTTTTATTTCCCTTATACCACAGCAGTTTGCCAATTTTTGTTGCTCCCCCCCCCCCTTTTTGTTATGATTATGAATGACAGGTCCTACTTTTTATCTGTTTATAGTTACATTTAATGTTGTGGAACGTTCACAAAGCTAGTTGGTTGCTGTTAAACCGATCAAACGGGCTAGTCCGGGAAACAAGTGCTACATCACCTGCATTTGCATATTTTATGATGTAAGAACGTTTGCCATGTAAGATTTTCACTTTAACTAGAAATTAATTCCTTTGAATTTTCACTGGACTTGATCATAAAAAGTTAAATAATACAGTCCGTACAATTTTCTGTGATCGTTGCGGCCAAAAATGCTTGATCTTTCTGTGGCGTGTTTCAAAATTTGCAATGCAGATTTTTTTTCTTTTTCTTTTCTTTTTTTTTTCCCCGGAAAACTGTTTGAATTGGTGAAATTGCACTTGCACAAAATTGTTTTGCATGTTTTTTCACAGAGATGTTTGTTGGTAAATGAGACCTTTTAGCTGTACCCATGCGTGTTGCACATGAATCGAAGAGTCTCGGCCCAAATCTGCGGAAAATCTGTGGTCATTTTGAAAAATTTCAGACTCCTGCGAATATTGCGGAGTTTCCTTGACTTTGCGTTAATTTCTGAAATCACAAAATCCTTGATGGACCGATTTATAGCACCTATAAAGCAGTTCCTCCAGGATTTCGCGATTTTTTTTTTTTTACGATCACAGATTTGGGCCAAGACGCGTCACATGACGTCGTCAACACGCATTCAGCCCTCTTTGTAGTTTTCCGCCAAAAAAAACTCAGCAAGTTGCATGACAAATTTAAAAAATTTAAAAAAGCCGCAGCAAAATCAAGCATTTTTGGCCGCAACAATCACCAAAAAACTCCACGAATCCTGTACAGACTGAATAAAGAGTCGGAAAACTTAAACGGATAGCTTTAACCTCTGAACATTACAAAGCGCTGACCCTGGAGTCTCCTTCCGTAATACTAAACAAACATCATCTTACAGAAAATGTTTTCTGGAAAGTCAGCCATAACTTTCTATTTATTTATTTATTTATTTTTTTAAGAAGAGTGCATTAATGTAAACCTTGTAGCCAGAACTACTGTCAGAGCTGCTGTAATAGAAAATGAATCTGACCAATCAGAATCAAGAATTCAACAGCACTGTGATACAAGAGCAAATAAAGTTGTGCTTGGGGTGATGGTGTTTTCTTTTCTCCCCCTTTTTCTTTTCTGTGTAGAAACAAGAGGATGATGTTCTGAGGAGGTCCCCGAGAAGCAAACTGAGAGCTAGAAAGGACTGATGGACTTTTACTGCATCTGCTCGACCGCAGCCCCTCTTCTGAGTCTCCCTTGTCCCTGACTCCCTCCATCCCCCAGTCTCTCCATTTACCCTCGTTCTGTCCTCCTCTGGTCTTCTGCTCCGTCCTCACACAAGTGACTGCAGAGAGAAAGAAACAAAATGGTCCGATGAAAGAAATATCGCCACTTCAGACTGGTGTGAGGAGGAGGAGGAGGAGGATGATGATCACAACCAATAAATAGAGTAGATTTTTTTTGTTGTTGTTTGTTTTATTAAAAAGAAAAGGAAGAAACATGATCATTCCTTAAATGTGCTGTTGCTAATGTAAAATCCCCCTCTCTATCCTTTTCCCAGCTGTCTTTCTCTCTCTCTCTCTCTCTCTCGATCACTCACTCACTCTCTCACACACACACACACACACACACACGCACACACACCTGCTGGCCTCCAGCTGGCATCTTGCTACTCCTCTTGCTAGCGTAATTCAGAGAAAGCGTCAGAACATGGCAACACTACAGCACCATGCTTCAGGTTTGGCTTTTAAGCAGACAGGCTCATAAATCTGAATGTGACTAAGGTGAAATCAGAAGTTGCTCTGATCTCCTTCTGGAAACGTAGATGGGAAGTGAGGTTGATGGGATGCAACCATCATCAGTTCTGTACTCTGCACCATCTACGCAGTTTTTAAGAAATGATTCCTTGAAGCCCACATGCCACCTTTACACTCATTCCACAAAGGTCTCGTATTATTTTTTAAACATTTCTCGCCATGATCTAGAAGAACCCCTTGTACTTGCACTGTGGGGTGTCCACAGAGAACACCTGTTAGGCTTTAGGTTTTAGTTTTAGCACACTGCCTTATTTGTAGAACGCAGTTAGCTCGTTTATTTTTGTGAATGTACTGTGAGGTTTTTTTTTTTTTTTTTTCATTCTACTTGTTTGTTGCTAATATCTCATTTTGTTTGCACCAGAATTTTCTTTGTACTAAAGCATGCGTTTTCGTACTATTTTTTTTTTTTTTTTCTTTTTTTTTTCTTTTCTTTTTTTTTTCTCATTTGTTTGAACTTGTAAAGCAGTGAATTTGTTTTTAAACAGAGGAACAAACACATCACTACACAACACAACAGGGCTGACCACCCATGTAGGGGTTGTAGTTTGAGATGAGTAAGAGAGGCTGAAAACAGTATTTCCATGCTGTTGATTAGGATATTAAGAAAAAAAAATCAGGGAGTAAGGCTGATGTCCTTGTCTGAGGTGAATCATAAATATCTGTGCCACCTCTTTCATTTTTCCATTGGCACACTAAGACCGCCATCGAACCCTCTCTGACTGATGACTCAGCTCACTTCACTTCCTGTGACATCATCCTGTCTGAGCAGCAGTAGCAGCAACAAAGCAAGTGCTGCTTTTTTTTTTCTCTATTCTGTACAGTAAAGGATCCTGAGGCAGGTTTTTTTTTTTTTTTTTTTTTCCATTTTTAATAGCTACAAAAATATGTAAAGCAAGCTGTCAAAGTTGTTCCCTCACAAGTTTAACCCCTAAGACATGAAAATGGCACTAACCTGGAGTACAACTACTTCAGCGCTGCCTAAAGACTCCATGTAATTTTGATTTTACCGAAGTTGCTGTCCTCCACCATCCACTCGCCATCCAAAGCAGTGGAGGATGTTGCTGCAATTAGAGTTGTGTCCCAAGCTTATAAAGGGCTGGCACTCTCTAAAGTAATGGAGTCTACCATTCAAATTCACAATCGCTAATATCATGCTGCACTGCTGCTATTCTAACATCTCTCTCTCTGTCTATCTTTCTCTCTCAACTAGCATCCTCTCTGGCCTTTAGTTCCTACATCTTGTTTTGTCCAGTAGTTTTTTTTTTTTTTTTTTTTTTTTTTTTTTTTTCCCTTCCTTCATCAAACCATTTCACGTGTATTGTATTGGCCTAACATGGATAAATGTGCATATGTGACGAATGATTGAATGATTATACCTGGTAGCATAGTGAGATTAAGAACTTCGTGTGATTGACTATGTATATTTCAGGAAATGGTGTGTAGGTAGGGCTGGGGGGAGGGAGGGAGGTTCAAATTTCATCATGTTACTTACAAAACTAAAATAAATGGATTCTATGAAAGACGTATGTCTTTTCAATCTAGGCGTTGTGTGCTGATTTATTTCGGGGTGGGCAGAACGTTATAATTGGAAGTATTTTTCAGTCAGCACAATTTATTTTCCTTATTGCCCTGAGCTCAACCCCACTGAACACCTTTGGGACAAATTCGAATGCTTCCTCTCTATATAATGGTTTCCCTTTTGTTGTGTTTATTTGCTCTAAGTAAATTCTGTTTTTTACAATGGTATGTTCAAGTAAACTACCTTCTAATAAGGCAGTAGATGACTAAACATTTTATATATAGCTTTACTTCTAATTTACTTCATTTGAACTTTTCTTTTCATCCCTGTTTTCCTTGCTCTAACACAGGAATTGTATGAGTAAAGGCGGCATGCCCTGGATACGGTCATCTCATTGTATTGATGGATAAAAATAAATAATATAATGAGATTAATGTGTCACGTGCAAAAGTATTTAGCATCCGTGGGTTCTTTTTGTTCCACAGTGATGTACCAAACCATAAATGACTACACATTAATGCCACTTTTAATGGCCCTTAAAAAAAAGTCATATTAACACAGAACGAGCTTTTCCTGGGGCAAAGTTCTACATTCACATCATGTGATAGCAATCACATGGCAAACATCTCTTTGATGTATTGAATGATCTAAAATTAGCTACAAGAGTAGGAAGTATGCCACATGACATTACTATTTTGGGAACTGCACGCAATTAGTACATTTGTTGTGTACATGAGTTGTGTAATTTTGCGTTAAATGGGTCAGACAAGGCCTTGGCCAGGAACTTGGTCGTTTAAGTTGTTTAAGCTTTAGAAGCAAGAACGATTCAGTGGCTGGTACAAGTCCTGTAGGGCCAGGGAAACCCCATTCTCTGTTTCCCTGAACATCTGAGACATGATTTTTCCTCCCTGTGTGCCAAAAGTTGTGATCTGGAGAATGAAACTGTTCGGGTAACATCACAAAGGGTGTGTATATACAGGTGCATCTCAATAAATTAGAATGTCATGGAAAAGTTAATTTATTTCAGTAATTCAACTCAAATTGTGAAACTCGTGTATTAAATAAATTCAATGCACACAGACTGAAGTAGTTTAAGTCTTTGGTTCTTTTAATTGTGATGATTTTGTCTCACATTTAACAAAAACCCACCAATTCACTATCTCAACAAATTAGAATATTTCATAAGACCAATAAAAAAAACATTTTTAGTGAATTGTTGGCCTTCTGGAAAGTATGTTCATTTACTGTACATGTACTCAATACTTGGTAGGGGCTCCTTTTGCTTTAATTACTGCCTCAATTCAACGCGGCATGGAGGTGATCAGTTTGTGGCACTGCTGAGGTGGTATGGAAGCCCAGGTTTCTTTGACAGTGGCCTTCAGCTCATCTGCATTTTTTGGTCTCCTGTTTCTCATTTTCCTCTTGACAATACCCCATAGATTCTCTATGGGGTTCAGGTCTGGTGAGTTTGCTGGCCAGTCAAGCACACCAACACCATGCTCATTTAACCAACTTTTGGTGCTTTTGGCAGTGTGGGCAGGTGCCAAATCCTGCTGGAAAATGAAATCAGCATCTTCACAAAGCTGGTCAGCAGAATGAAGCATGAAGTGCTCCAAAATTTCTTGGTAAATGGATGCAATGACTTTGCTTTTCAAAAAACACAATGGACCAACACCAGCAGATGACATTGCACCCCAAATCATCACAGACTGTGGAAACTGAACACTGGACTTCAAGCAACTTGGGCTATGAGCTTCTCCACCCTTCCTCCAGACTCTAGGACCTTGGTTTCCAAATGAAATACAAAACTTGCTCTCATCTGAAAAGAAGACTTTGGCCCACTGGTCAACAGTCCAGTTCTTCTTCTCCTTAGCCCAGGTAAGATGCCTCTGACGTTGTCTGTGGTTCAGGAGTGGCTTAAAAAGAGGAATACGACAACTGTAGCCAAATTCCTTGCCACGTCTGTGTGTGGTGGCTCTTGATGCCTTGACCCCAGCCTCAGTCCATTCCTTGTGAAGTTCACTCAAATTCTTGAATCGATTTTGCTTGACAATCCTCATAAGGCTGCGGTTCTCTCAGTTGGTTGTGCATCTTTTTCTTCCACACTTTTTCCTTCCACTCAACTTTCTGTTAACATGCTTGGATACAGCACTCTGTGAACAGCCAGCTTCTTTGGCAATGAATGTTTGTGGCTTACCTAGTGAACCAAACTGAGAGACCATTTTGAAGGCTCAGGAAACCTTTGCAGGTGTTTTGAGTTGATTGGCTGATTGGCATGTCACCATATTCTAATTTGTTGAGATAGTGAATTGGTGGGTTTTTGTTAAATGTGAGCCAAAATCATCACAATTAAAAGAACCAAAGACTTAAACTACTTCAGTCTGTGTGCATTGAATTTATTTAATACACGAGTTTCACAATTTGAGTTGAATTACTGAAATAAACGAACGTTTTCACGACATTCTAATTTATTGAGATGCACCTGTATAACAGGGTGAGGAGAAGAGCGTTAGTGTATGCCAAACAGGCCAGTTAGATTGCTTTTAATTATAATAATATGGAATAAGATTCCTCTTTAAAAATGTATGTGCTCATCTACATTTGTACACGGAAGTCTTTTCGTGCATCCCCGTACAATCACAGCATGGTGGTGTAGTGTGTAGTGTCGCATCACAGCTCCAGGGTCCCTGGTTCGACTCTTAGCAAGGGTTACGGTCTGTGTGGAGTTTTGCATGTTCTTCCGGTGTTTCAGGGTTTCCTCCCAAGTTCTTCGTTCTTCTCCTGCCTTCCAAAAATATGCCAGTAGGTGGATTGGATGCCATTCTGTGTCTGTGTGTGTGTGTGTCTCCAGTCCAATCTAATGCTCCCAGTATAGGGTTCAGATCCACCACAGGCCAGTATAATGCATGTACTGAAGAGGAATGTATAAATGAATGAAAAACATTAAAGACCACTTATATGATTCTTAATAAGTATATTTTACCTGCTAAAAAAAAAAAAAACCCAATACAAACCATCACAGAAATTCTAATGGTTTCCACTACAAATATCATTACCATTATTGGTTCTTAATGGTATCCATTAGACATAACATGGTGGCACAGAAGGCAACAAATTATCAGTAGAGACCCACAGGGACCATTCCATTGGTTTCCATTAAAACCTATACAATTCCCATTATAACCATTACACTTTTTTTTCAGCAGGATTGTATATTAATCTGGGATTACCAGACGTTTCATCTCTTTCATTTAAACAATATCGTTTTTTTTCCCCCTGCTGAAAATTTCACACAAACCTTTTCATTACATTTGAAAACACCACAATAATGGACTTTATCATTCACAGCCGTTTGCAGTGGAAACTAGGAGAAAGTGCG
Organism: Cranoglanis bouderius; assembly: GCA_023630585.1. NCBI lineage: Eukaryota > Metazoa > Chordata > Actinopteri > Siluriformes > Cranoglanididae > Cranoglanis > Cranoglanis bouderius. Next base: position 8,911,684 of record CM042542.1, on the reverse strand, counting down.
TGACAGTCGCTCGTGCGTTTCCTACGGTAGTGGAATGTCCCCTCCCCCCCCCCTCACCTAGGGTGTTCGACGTCACTGAAATACCCTATTCGGATTGGCTGTTTGTCTGCTAATCACAGAAATAGGGCGGGGAAAAGCGTGTAGCCCGTGACGCTAAAAAAAACGGAGAGGAAAAAAGAAAAAAAAAAAAAAAAAAACTTGTTACAAGATGGCGACGGCGAACTGCTTGTACAGTGTAAAACAATAGAAACAGCAGAGTGAGAGTAGAGTTTATTTGTTTGCTTTTGCGGTTTCTTTTCGCTCTGTTTATCAGACACGGGCTCGGCGGTGGTTGTTTTGGGGCGTGAGTAACTTTTACTGCTCGCTATCGGTGAAAGTGACTTATTTATTCCAGCATGCTTTGTTATTAGGGCTAGTTAGCGCTAGCTTGCTAGCTTAGCTACATCCGTAGCTTTGCTCAGTAAGTACTATCTAGCTCGATAGATTTAATACAGATCAGCTGTTAGCCAGCTAGCTATTTTAAGAACAAAAAGTTGTAAAAGTGGATACGTTTGTGCTTTAATTTTTTTAATGGGTGAGACCTTTTTTTTTGTCGGGTTTTTACACAGAACGTTTTTTTTTTTTTGTCAGAAATGTTGATGGTCTGAAAGTTTGATTGAGAGAGAAAGAGAGAGAGAGAGAGAGAGAGAGAAAGTCCATTGGGCTGTAAGAGGCTAAAGAGTTGGGGAAAAGTCTTTACAAGAGGAAGGCTATCATCGTAAAACTCATCGCAGGACATGAGGGACAACAATTTTCTTCACTTCACTTAAGGCAAAGTGATGTTTTACTTCTGATGACGGGGAACATCAGCGTTTACTAGACAGCTAGTTTAAGAAATAAAACTAATTGCAGTTTGAAGATCCTGTAGTGCACAGAGACTTTTTTTTTTTTTTTTTTTTTTAAAGCTCATGCTTTTAATCCTGGTGTTACTGCAGTAAAGTATTTTCTCGGATGGATTTAAGGTCGTAAAACTTTTTTTCCCCCTCCTTTCTTTTGAAGGCGTCGATGCCTTGAATGTTGAACTTTTACCACCGAGATGCCATGGATGTTAGAAAAGTCTGCGTTCAATATATGATGCAAAGTACCTAAAGTACCCTTTTGTAGTAAACTAGCTTGAGTTAGTTTAGTGGGACTTGTTTAAAAAAAATCCTGCTCGCTTTTTTTCGATGGAAAATCTGATTTCTGTTGTTTTGTTGCTGTGATTTGTGTAGGCGTGCGCGCGCGCGTGTGTGTGAACTTAAACTGCCCCGACATTTAACGGCAAATCGCTAAACTATGTCGGGTTTCTTTTTGTTGTTATGGTGCTAGAGCACTAGTTGGCTAATATTGAGTAAAATGGAGGCAGTTGATGAGTGTTTTGTGTAAAAAAAAAAAAAAAAAAAAAGGTGAAAGGGGTCAGAAAAAAAAGAGGCAGCCGAAAATCAGCGACATTGAAATTTGCGCTGACTTAAACCTTATTTAAGGTGGGGGGAAAAAAAAGCGTCTCAGTGATTGATCGTCATGGCGGATTACGTGGTGTCGCGGCACAGCGCGGTGATGGAGCGGCTCCGGCGGCGCATCGAGCTCTTCCGGCGGCATCACAACAGCTGCGAGAGCCGCTACGACAACACGGCCATGGAGCGCCTCGAACTCGAGAGGCAGCAAACTTTCGCCCTGCATCAGCGCTGCTTGCAGACCAAAGCCAAGCGCTCCAACAAACACCGACAGCCGCAGACTGGGAGCGAGCAGGCGGCGCAGAGAGGCCCCGGGAGCGCGGAGAGCGCGGAGGGAGGTGGGGGAGGAGGAGGAGGAGGGGGAGGAGGAGGCAGCAGCAGCAGCGCGCCTGGAGAGCAGAGCCGCAACAGCACTCTGATCGCGGTAAGGAGCGACTCACTTAACACTTTAACCCTTACCACACGAAACCGATATCACAGCTTTGAAAACCCGTAACCGATCTTAACCGATCCAGAATCTCTGAAAGTTCCTGTTGGCTGAAAGTATGCGGTTCTTCCCCAAACTGTTCCCACAAAGTTAGAAGCATACAACAATATAGGATGTGTTTGTATGCTGTTGCCTGACCTCATTAATGCTAGGCAGTGGTAGCTCAATGGTTAAGACGTTGGGCTACTGATCAGAAGATCATGAGTTCAAACCCCAGCACTGCCAAGCTGCCCCTGTGGGCCCTTGAGCAAGGCCCGTAACCCTCAACTGCTCAGTTCTATAAATGACATAAATGTAAGTCGCTCCGGATAAGGGCGTCTTCCAAATGACATAAATGTAATGCTCTTGTAGCTGAATGAGCACAAATCCCCACAGCCACGCTCCAAAATCTAGTGGGAAGTCCTCCCAGAAGAGTGGAGGAATTATAAGAGCAAAGGAGGGCTTTGGGATGTTCAACAAGCACATATGGGTTTTCTGGTCAGGTGTATATACACTCTTGGGGATATACAGGGTGTCCCAAAAGCCTCCATACATGGGTCGTCGGTTGCGTCTTCGTCAGTGGATGTTCGTGGATGTCCACTTCTCAGTTGGTCTGCAACACTTTTTTCCCCCCGAATTTGTTAATAAGTTTGGCAATAAGTTACTATGTTTGATGTCGTGTGTGTGCCGTGTTTCCTGTTAAAGTCCATCGCAAGCTTTCGACAGCTTCCTGATCCAGCCATGTGAATGATTTCAGTACGCACTTCTGTCAAAGGCGTTCTTAAAGCGGTCCATACAGGATTTCGCAAGGTTTTTTTTTTTTTTTTTTTTTTTTTTTTTTTTTTTTTTTTTTTTTGTGATTGTTGCAGCCAAAAATGCTGTTTTTAAAAAAGTTGCGATACAGCTTGCTTTGTGCTTTTTTGTTTTGTTTTGTTTTGGGGGTTTTTTGTGGAAAACTACTTGAATTGGCGAAATTGCACTCGCATGGAATTGTTTTGCACGGCCTTTCGCAATGATGTTCGTTGGTAAATGAGACCTTTTAGCCGTACTCACGTTCGACACACGTGAATCGAAGAGGGCTCTGGCTGAAGGAGCGTTGTGATGTTGTGATGTTACATGATGCATCTTGTCCCAAATCTGCAGAACATGTGCGGTAATTTTGAAAAATTGCAAGCTCCTCCGAATATTGCAGAGTTTCCTGGAGGGACTGTCAAGAGGCTGTCTGGAAAAACATGAAACATTTTGCAAGTCGTTTTGCTAAAAAGTGTTAATTTCCCCTACGTGTGGAGACTTTTGGGACACCCTGTAGTGTATGGTAGTAGGTAATAGGTTGCGTAGATCTGAGTTGTACGCCCAACCTCGGACGTTGACGTTCACTCATATGGTAGATGCTTTTATCCAAATGGACCCACAGTTAAGCTGGGCGGTTGAGGGTTAAGGGCCTTGCTCAGAGACCCAACAGTGCCATCTTGGCAGTAAAAGGATTCAAACTCACAACCATCCGAGTCAAATTTTCCGAAGGCATTACATTGTTAAATGGTAAAGTGAGCATCACACTGAACCCTCTCTCTCTCTCTCTCTCTCTCTCTCTCTCTCTCTCTCTCTCTGTCTCTCTCTCTCTCTCTCATAGGATTTGTTTACGTACAGACAGGTAATAAAATAACCGCAAGAGGAGCGAGTTTCTGGAGGGTTGTATTTTCTACGAACCCGGACGTTTGTGCTCCATGTGTCGGTTCCTTAAATATCTAACGTTAAATGCAGATAAATCAATAACTGTAAATATTCAGCAGTTCGTCTTTGGACTTAATGTCGAGAGTTAACAGCAACAGATTCCAAATGCAAATGTCACACTTGAAATCAACACCAGACCTTTTATTTGCTTACTTATAAGTGTAAATTTTGAGGGAAAACATACACTCGGGCGTGAAATAGCTGAGCAGCCGACTGTACAATTACCTTTGGTCCCTTTAAAAGCTCAACTGCGTTATTTGATTTCATCTCCTATATAGTGTGGTAGACAGTAAAGAAAACAATAACTCTGTCAGTGTCCAAATATTTATGGGCCTGACTGTATATAAAGTTCATTAGAATTCATTTGGACTGGCACAAGTCTCATGCTGGCAGTGATGCAACTTGTCAGTATTTATAGAAGAATAAAAGTTGATGATGTATTTATATGTGAATATAAAGTGCTTTATACCTGTAGCTGGCATTATAACGGCTCCTTTAATCAGCCTACTGGATGATTTTAATTTCTCTCTCTTCCTGAAAATGCTTTCCCAGGTAGAGTGTGTAGTCGAGGTTCGGGAAGTGTTAAATATCTGGTGGAGGGTCACTGACTAAGCGTTACAAGAATAAGTACGGCAAATAGGAGCAGTCAGAGTTCTTTTTTTTTCGAACACGAGGTGACCTCTGCATAGAAAATCATGGACACGTGCCTCCGGATGGGACTAAAATTATCAGACGATTGCTGAGTTTTGAGAAAATTCGGCAGGTAATTCGGCCTGTAATTTTCTCAGAGGAGGACAGAAAAAAAAAAACATGGCCCATCTGGATAGAAATAAAATCTCAGAGTAGCACCTGTGAAATAAGAAATTACTCCAGGACATGTAAATTTAATCCTGTCTGGATAGGGCTTTTTCGAGGCTTATTTTGGAAACTCAGCCCAGACTAATCAAGATAAAAAAAAAAAAAAAAAAAAAAAAGGCTTGAAATATTTCACTTTACGTGTAATGAATCCAGGAACTTTTCCACGATATTCAAATTTTTTGAGATGCACCTGTACAATCAGGTCCATAAATATTTGGACATTGACATTTATTGTTATTTTAGCTGTCTACTACAAAATATTGGAGCTGAAATTAAATCATGAATGAGCTCAAAGTGCAGACTTTCAGCTTTAATTTGAGGGCTAACACAATCATACATTAAATTGTCATTTTTTGTAATACTTGCAAATCCTTTGCAGTCAATGTCTGCATGAAGTGAGTGACCCATAGACATCACCAGACACGGGGTTTCTTCCCTGATGATGCTCTGCAAGGCCTTTATTGCAACTATATTCAGGTCCTCCTTGTTCTTGGGGCGTTTTGCCTTCAGCAAGTGAAATGCATGCTCAGTTGGATTCATGTCAGGTGACTGACTTGTCCTTTGCAGAGCATTCCACTTCATAGCTTTCGGTTGCTTTCAAAGTATGCTTTTGGTCACTGTCCATCTGCAGTGTGAATCGCCGTCCAATGAGTTCGGCTTTTGGCTGAATCTGAGCTGATAATAAGGCCCTATACACTTCTGCTTTTGTCAGCAGTCCATTGGCAGCCATACATGCCCATGTCATAAGATGAGGTGGCCTGCTTCAGATCATAAGCAGTTCCTTCCCTTCTCCATACACTTCTGTTCTCATCATTCTAGTATGAGCTGATCTTTGTCTCATCTGTCGATAGGATTTTGTTCCAGAACTGTACAGGCGGTTTCTGTTTTTTAAGATATTTTTGGCAAACTCTTGTCTGATCTGGTCTTCCTGTTTCTGGGGCTCACAAATTGTTTACATCTTGTCATAAACCTTCTGTACATACTCTTGTGAAGACTTCTCTTGATTGTTGACTTTGACACAAATACACCTACGCCCTGATTGATCTTCTTGATTTGGTCAACTTTTTTTCCTTCACCAGGAAAAGAATTCTTCTGTCATCCACCACGGTTGTTTTCCATGGTCTTCTAGGCCTTTTGGGGTTTCCTGAGCTCACCAGTGATTTTTTTTTTTTTTTTTTTCTTCTTCTTTATTATTTTTGTTCTGATTTTTCAGCCCAGTGATGGCTTGCTTCACTGGCAGTGTCAGCTCTTTGCACTTAATCTTGACAGTTAACAGCAACAGATTCCAAATGCAAAAATGCCACACTTGACACGCATCAACACTAGACCTTTTATTTGTTTAATTATAAGTGAAATATTGAGGGAAACACATACACTTGGCCATGAAATAGCTGAGCAGCCAACTGTACAGTTACCTTCGGTCCCTTTAAAAGCTCATATGCATTCTTTAATTTTATCTCCTATATAGTGTGGTAGACAGTAAAGCTAAAAAAAAAAAAAAAAAACCTGTCAATGTCCAAATATTTATGGACCTGACTGTCGAAATTGGCGAAAATCTTTGCGTGTAAAAATAGCCACTGATCCAGTGTTTCAGGACAGTATCAGCCCCGATATCTGTACTCGCTATCACATACGTACATCATAAGTGGTCAACGATGCTCATGTCTCATTTGCAAATGATATATTAAGTGCCGTTAGTGCTATTGTAAGGCCAGTAAATGAGAACGTGTGGCACTTGTAAGTGTTGAAGTGTGCTTGTGAGCTGAAAGTGAGTGCTTGTCTCTGATTAACCTGCATATGATTCGTTCGGTTCTGTTCTGGTTGTGTTGCCAGTTTTGATTAATTTAAGTGTCATATGTAGCACGAGAGCTCGTGTGCGTGTTGTGGACGTGCTGCACGATGTGGAAGTATTACATACTGGCTGATACTGTTTGTCCAAAAGCACACACTATTGACTACTAAGGACACAGCTTTGAGAGTTCTAAACTCTCTAAACTCAACTCTCAATTGACTAAATATTTGTTTAATCCCAGAATGCCCAGCAGTAGGTTGGCGTCTAAACTTGGATGGAATAAGAAGTTAGAGCATCATTTGGTACACTGGGACAGAGAAATGGAGTTTATTAGAAAACATGATCCAGCTTGGGTTTTAACAGAA
>CM042542.1:8840000-8900000 GCA_023630585.1 Cranoglanis bouderius | reverse complement strand
CATAGTCACCTATGAAACGGACGTTAAGTGTTAAACACTTAAAACGTACTGTTTCAGTTTCATGCTACTCATTATGCCAAAATATTTAATCTGTTAACTCCTCCATCTAATAGCCAACACAGTCCATGCTACTGGACTCTTTCGTAGTTCGGTCCCTCCAGGATTATGCGATCGCAGATATGAACGCAAAATCAAGGAAATTTGAAAAATTTCCGCAGATTTTCCGCAGATTTGGGACAAGACGCATCGTGTGACGTCATCACGACGCACATTCGGCCAAAGCCCTCTTCGATTCACGTGCGTCAAACACGAGTACAGCTAAAAGGTCTCATTTACCAACAAACATCACTGTGAAAAAGCGTGCAAAACAATTTCGTGCGATTGCAATTTCGCCAATTCAAGTCGTTTTCCGCAAAAAAAAAAAAAAACCACAAAAAAACGAATCAAATTGCATCGGAAAATTTTTTAAAATAAACGCGGCGAAATCAAGCATTTTTCGCCGTAACAATCTAAAAAAAAAAAACTCCCCGAAATCCTGTACGGACTAATAGTCCTAATTAATAGGTAATTAGGCAATTTTCGAGTTCATTTAATGTTACAAGTGAGCCCAACTAGCAGTGACAAAATCTAATGACTGATGCTCATGTATTCCCATGCAGTCATTTGTGAATGTAATGAGTGAAAGCGTGCGCCTCATTGGGGAAGCTGATCTCAATAAAAATTCCATGTCGGTTGACCCACATGTCAAACACCAGTCAGCTAGTGAGTGTAATAAAGCTTATAATAAATGAAACCGGACTTCATTAAGTTGAATCTTTTTGTGGCAAATGACTTTTTTTGGCTGGAAAACCCAGATTTCATTTAGATATTAAATTATAGGTGAAGTAAAACATTTCCAAACATATGTTTTCATCAACACGCTTTAGATGAATAAATATGTATCATACACAGTTGTGTATTACACCTGGAAAAGTAGTTTGAGTGTGGACAAATCGTGCAGTCATGTTTTAAGTTCTTTTTTTATTTTTATCGTCTATTTAGATAATTGTCTTCAGGCAGGAAGGACATCACTGACATGACCACTTAATTTCTCTCTAATTTTTATTATTTATTAGGCAAATGAAATTTGATCTGTTTTGACGGATTAATCGAATTTTTCTTCCTCAGACAAGTTCTTTGGGAATTCAAAGGTTCTGGCAAGTTTTCTTTGTAATTTGATGTGTTTTGCCTAAAACATTTGGAGGCAGAGTTTTGGCTGTAGTGGCTCATTTGTTCAGCTGTAATAGGAGACCAGCGCTGTAATCCGTTTTCAGCAGTAGAGTTTTGTTGTAACCAAAATATTATGTTGCCGAACTATTGCTGATGTTGATTGGAGGAAAATGAATAAATAAAGAAAGAAAATTAAAGCCTAACCCTTACAGCAGTGTGAGAGGCAGCTGGCCGTTGTTTCCTCCACATTATGGAATTTTTTTTTTTTTTTTTTTTTTTTAATCACACTTTGTCTCCATCATCGTCATGGCTCTGCATACAATGAGGGTTTCATATATCACCACACCCACTTTTGGAACTGGTTGTATGCTGGTCTCATGTATCAGAATTACAATATTAAGGACAGTCTTTATAACACACTATTAGTCGGTCCTATTTGGTTATTTTAGAGGGTGTGGGTTTTCTCTGAAACTATACATGCTTTCAGTAATGTTTGCCACTACCTCCATTTTCAGGGCATCTACGGTTTCAACAGATTATCAGGATCTCAATGCCCACACCTCACACCTACGCACAATCCCTTACAGGGAACCGGCTAGGCTATGTTCTGTTAAGTATTTGGACTGATGCCAGGGAATTCCACTTGTAGGATGCACGTCGATGTTGTGGTTGCCCCTGGCAGTGGGGTGGGGGGAATGGGGGTTGGGAGGGATTTCACTTTTTTCCGGAAACACCAGAAACACCCTTTGAGTGACTGAGTAGAAGCGTAATAACAGACTTGCTCCTTCTTTACTGTATTGTCATTTTTCAGTGCATATTATATAGTAATACTATATAATTGAAATTTCACAATTCTGGCGTTATATATAGTGTTTTAAAGTGCCTTGATACACGTTTTCTGTGTTTTAAGTCTTTGAGTCTTTTCAGTCCCTCCAGGATTTTGCGATTGCAGAAATTGATGCAAAATCCAGCAAACTCTGCAGTATTCAGAGGAGCTTGGAATTTTTCTAAATTGCCGCCCTCTTCGATTCATATGCGTCGAACATCATTACAGCTGAAAGGTCTCATTTACCAACAAACATCACTGCGAAAGATGGCAAAACTCACGGGACAGCTACAAGTACGGTAGTGGCAATGGGGAACCATAAACGAAACTGCACGAGCCCGTATCGTGCTGCATGATGACGTAAGCAGAAGGTAGTCATTTTATTTAATGGTAGCTCTGTCGTTAGAGGATCTTCATCATATAGTCCGACACGGAGGACATGTAATTGAACACTTGGGCGTTAAACGATGGATAAATCGGCACTGGTTACATAACTGCAATTTTCACTGCCTGTAGAGGTGTCACTACACACAGTGCTTGCCAGGATTCTGTCTTAATTAAGCCGGCTGTACTACATACAGTGGAAGTTTACTCCCCTCAGCTTTTTCACCTTGCTATAGTGGAAATGTTTTTGCTCGGCTTTGGCTGCTTTGTATGAATCCAGATAAGTGTGAAAGTGCAAATTCAATAACGGTTAGTTAGCAGACGCTTACGACAGAACGGGGTGTGAAGCCCACTGTGTCGCTTGCACTCAAAGCATAAAACTCGGCATGATGGGTATTAAGGCCTTGGAATTCCATATGCAGTGCATCAATCACAAAATGGTGCCAGCTGCCAATATCATGTTTCTGAGCCATCTTCAGCACCACAGCTGAGGACACATCAGGCGATCACTGGGTGACATTAGCATGACTTTTAACACGGTCTCCAGATGATGGTCGAGAACATTATCGCTGTTGTGTTCATTACCTTAAATTACACCACAACTCATTAAAAAAAGGTCTTTAAAAGTCGTAAACACCTGGGTCATTTGTAAATCCTCAATGATTCGGTGATGGAGGAATCCATATAGAGCCTCTTGTTAGCATGCAGTAAATCATCCGGCTCTCAGAAAGGCTGTCCAAAGGAAAGAGGCTGATTGGGGGACTTTTAGGATGACTCTGGTCTAAGCTCACCCCTCCCCCGAGCTCGCCCACACCGATGACTCACCATTGTTCCCAATGCCCCGAGGACAGCTGTGTGTCGTGTGTGGGTGTGTATGTGTGTGTGTTGATGCAAGTGTCCATGCTGGACCCTTACCCTGCAACAGGAAATATTTGTATGCTGCACATTGCTTAGGCCAAAGTTCAGTGTGCGCTATTTACCGTGTCTTCAGTTTTTATTCGTAATGGCTCACACAAATGATTCGGCAGCATACCTTGAGAATTTCTCCCTTGGTTTACTTTGCAGTGTGTTGATGTAGTGCAATACAGCCATACCAATGCTGACGCTCCCCTCCATCCCAGAATGACTCAGTAAAAACTCATCTTACCTGCTAAGGAGTTGGCTTACATTTGCTCTTACTCAGCTGCTGATACAGTATCAGCCTACAGCACGAGTAAACATAAAGGCTGTTTTCACTACACAAATATTGCTTTCCCTTCTAATAACCTTTTTAAATGACAACGTTTCATTCTTGTTTTGGGAAATGCAAAACTAGTTCCAAGACTTCTCTATTTGTAATTATATGCTTGCTGTGTAAGAGCACTGTCAGCACCCGAGCACTCGTTGTCAGCTTGCTACTTGGCGTAATGTAACACTAAAGCTACAGGGCTGCCAAGCAGCTCTCAGTGGTCTGCGTGCCCGGTTTGGTGGCGCTTGGCCGAGGTGGGCAGCCCTCACTCTGCTTCATTGTGGCCTCAAAGGCGAGCAGCGCCTGGCCAGGAATTCGGCACGCTCTCTCAACCCCACTGCAGCCGCAGCGCTGCCTCTTTTGTTGTGGTTCCTACATCCATACGCATGATAATTAGCCTCATGTGGCTCAGCCCTGTGGTGGCCATGGTTGTGGAGCGGGGGAGTCATGAAGGCAGAGAGAGAGGGGAGGGTGGTGGAGGGGGGTTAGTGAAAAAGAACAGAGGTGGTTTAGTAAAAAGTCTTGGGAATAGGTTTTGGGAATGTGAGAAATGCGTAACATGAGGGAGATGATACTGGCACAAGTGTGCAAAAAGAGAGACCAGTTTTTCTGGTTCAGAAAGCCTTGCAGAAATTCGCCCCTCTCGATGGTTTTGTGTGTGTGTGTGTGTGTGTGTGTGTGTGTGTGTGTGTGTGTGTGTGTGTGTGTGTGTGTGTGTGTGTGTGTGTGTGTGTGTGTGTGTGTGTGTGTGTGTGTGTGTATTGGAGAGGGTGTTGAGCCCCTAGCTCTGCTTGTATTCAGATGAAACTGCTACCTCAGCTAGCTGAGACTGGAGATTAAACACAGGGCATGTTAAGATATGAATGCCTGTGCAATACATTGAATATACCGACGAGTTATTATACCTTTTGCCCTCCTTGATGAGGCCAGTGAATTGTTTGCCAAGTGTATGAATTGACTTGGACCTAGATCAGTGTCCTCCATCTTGAAACAAGTGCTTGGCTCTCTAGAACAGTAAGCATTTAATTGCAAGCCTAACATCTGTGGGTTCAGTTTACTGATGCTGCTGCAATCTGTTGAAAGAAATACCCATTGTTTTGTTAAAATATAACAGCAATTGTTTTTTGTTTTATGCCCTCTAGCTGCAAGAGACGGTGAAGAGGAAACTGGAGAACGCTAGCCCTCCTGGCCGTGACCAGGTAAATGGATTCAGTGATGGTTACCCCCCAGCCAAAAAGTCATGTTTGGAGGATGCTTTGGGTAGTCTGAATGGGTCATCAAATGGTGCCATGCCCCCTCATTCACCCATGGACAGCAAGCATGGTGTAGCTGCTGACTTGGGACTGAATGGTGTACCAGCGGTGGGTACTGCTGAGCAAAACGGTGTCACTCTATCCACTGAGTCTGACCTTCGTCTGAAGGAAATGAAGCAAGAGCCCATGGATGACATCCTGCCTGCCGGTGGGGGTAACGGCAACATCATCCTGCCTGACCTCAACCTGAACGAACAGGAGTGGACTGAGCTCATGGAGGAGTTTAATCGCTCTGTGCCTTATGAAGAAATCCAAGAGCTCTTCAACGACGGCTTTGAGGACCGCAAGGATTCAGAGGTGCCGTCTGGCACTGTGGCACCTGCCAGCCTCCTCCCCACAGATCTTGCTGGCACTGTTAAGGCAGAGTTTTCCCCAGGACCAGCCTCTTCTGCCTTTGAACAGGACACGCGCACTGGGTCACCACACATCCCGTCCACCTCGTCTGGGCCTCCAATGCATGCCAGCTCCCCAATCATGCCGCCAGCCTCTGCCTCCTCACCTGCTCTGTCCGGACACCAGCATACGCAGCAGCAGCCTAGCCAGCCCAGGCCTCTGCAGAACCATCTGATGCCACCCAAAGACTTGTCGCCGGCTCAGCAGCTGCAGCAGCTAGCTGCTCGGGAGCAGCACAGAGCAGCACAGCTCATGCAGAACCACCAGCACCAGGCCCAGAAACAGCAGAAACAGCAGCAGCAGCAGCCGGCACCCAAATTTCACCAGCAGTCCAATCATCCCTCCAATTGGCAGAGTGCCCCCCCTAATCAGAGTCAACTAGGAGGTGGCGCATTTGGCCTGGAGAAGCCCACTAGTCCCTCACTTTATCCTTCCGACTTCCAGAATCCCAAGTCCCTGCTCATGCCTGGCCAGCAGCCCACTAAGGGCTCTCCAAAAGCCAGTGCCCCAGGGGCATACATGCAGCCCAGTGGGCACCCAATGTTGGGTCATGGTGCAGCTGCGTCTGGAACCCTCAGCCATCAACCAGCCTCTGGGGGCCAGGCGGCCATGTTGGACTACAACAACACCAAACCGCTGAGCCACTATGAGACATCAAGAGGCCTCACGCAGAGTCAGAACAAAGCAGCGATGCTCAACCTCCTGCGCCAGCAACAACAGCACCACCAGCAGCAGCAACAGCAACAGCAGCAGATGAAACCGAGGCCCACTGGCATGCCGTTCAGACCCCCAACACATCTGCCACACTCGCAGGTAAGGATCTGCAAACCAACAACATACATGTTACACATTTCACAATTAGCTAATCACAATTATTTGGTCGGATGAGTTATATTGTTTGCTAACGTGAATTTTATGAATGTAATCAAATCTTTGCCACATGTTAATGAACTAGTTATCACTGATTGTAGTGTAGAATAGTAAGATAGTCTAGTTGTAAATTACATTCCTAGGTTAGATAGTTATTGTGGATTGTTTTTCAAGAACCTCTCTGTATCTTGGTAATGGATTTTTATATGTTTATGGTTATTATTTAAACTAGTTTTTGAATTAAATTTCTTTTCATTTTGTGGTCAATTTGTACTAATCCCATGCAAAAATAAAACCCAGTTCTAGTATTCTATGTGATTTGTTTACTCACCATTCTTTGCTAGCTTATTAGGTTAGAAGAAAGCAGTAGATTTACTCAATGTGTTTGTGTAAAAAAAAAAAAAAAAAAATGCTTGAAATGAAACACTTTAGAACATGAAAAATAATCAGTTTCTTTCCCTGAAAGGTTACCGCCTAAGTTTTGTCCAGAAAATGTGTGAGTCGGTAAAACAAATGAACAGTTTTCTCACTCCTTTAGTTAGCTACATATTAACTCTGTACTGTATGCCTGAGTACAGAATGGGGAAACTGCTGTCTGAAACATGCTTTCAGACACTTGGACATAAACACAATTTGGTATTTTACATATTTTCTTGGTAAACTGTATGGAAGGAAAACTTTCTCAGCAGCATTATGTGTTTTAAGCTGCAGAACATGTCGGTAACCAGATAGCTGCTACAGTTTATTTCCTCTAATGTGGCTTTACATGCAGACCATCACTTTCATGCTCGTTTGTGCAGAAATTAAAGGGAAATTCCTGTCTGATGCTGAACATTGGTAGTTAGTATTGGTGGCTAGTTGGTAGCTGCTGTGGAACAACTTGAGATTACCTTTTCTTCACTGTTTTGAAGTGCTTGAATCAGTCCTGTGTTTGGTGGTTATCAGGGTGACTGTGGTTGTAGTTGTGTTTTAGGTGTGTTTTCAGTACGTTATTGACTTGTTTAGTGGTGTTTTGGAACTGTAGTGTGGGGTGAGGCGTGTGCGGTTCTCCCAGTGTGTCTGGCAGCACTCCTCTTCAACCTTGGGGATGAACACAGTTTGTCTGGGTCAGACAGCTGGTTGCTAAGGAGCAAAGTGCTGGCAGGCACTTTCTGTCTCTCTCTCTTCTCTCTCTCTCTCTCTCTCTCTCTCTCTCTCTCTCTCGTTCTCTCTCGTGCACACACACACACACACACACACGCGCGCGCGCACACACACACACACACACACAGAGGGATGGGGGCTGGGATGGGCCAGGCGGTTGCAGCCCAGCGACAGAAGAGCTAGTGGGAGAGTAGGAAGAAGGGGGACTGAAAGAGAGAGAGAGAGAGAGATGGAGGGAGGGACACAGGGACGACAAAGCAGTCTTTCATGCAAAGTTCCTCCCCCTCCCCTGGCTGTCGTCCTGCGAAGAGTATTTTGGGATTGGCCCCCGTCTCTCTCGCGGTTCTCCCTATTTAAATATAGCTGCTTAACCCACTTGGGTTTTTTCCTCTTTCATGAGATGAACTTTTTGCTCTTTTTCACTTTCCTTCAATACCCTTTGTAGTGCACTGGGCTTTGTTTTTCTTCTTTCTCTGCCTCCTTATTCCTCTGTCTCTCTATCTCTTTGTTATTCTCTGTGTCTCTGCCTTCCAACTGTAAACTGCACATTCTTGGCTGGAGAGAAAGAGAAGGAGTCTTGCTCTTGGCATCCTCTTTGGCTCTTGTCACTTTTTCATGCACACATGATGACCGTGTGTGTGTGTTAGAGAGAAAATGCTTGAATGGAAAATGCTTGAATGGAAAGTGGCCAGAGATTGCATCCTTGATTTATTTTTAAAGCAGCTTGCAGGCGCTGCACTGTTGTATTTGTCTGTGGTTAACAGAAAGTGCTGGTGTAGTTCTTGGCTGTCCATGGCGCACGCCCCAGAATCAAACTCCTAAATTGTGCATTCAAACCAGTCACCGTTACTTCACTTGTGCGAACTTGATGTCCTCTTGACTTGAACTTCAGCAATTCCTCAGGTCCTAGGGTTAAAGCATAGAGAACACAAATTGATCTGAGAGCTGTGAGTGCACTTTCTTTTATAGTAAAGTCTAGCCAGTGACATTTCAATTAACTTCTTAGTGTGTTAGATTTTAGTTTTGTCTGCTGACTGTTCTCCTTTCCTCAGATTTGCTTATTGTTTTCTCCCATCTGCTCTTGAACAAAGTTTTGGTACCCTGCCCTCTAGTGGAAAGAACAAGTACACTGCAGTGCACCCTTAAATCTCTAGATCTTTTTGTGCTTTATAGCATAGGGCCCTTTTAATATGAAAAACAAAAAAAAAATACACACCCTCGTATGATCACAGCGTTCGAAGATTACGCTGTTATGGACCGTTATATGCATTTAGTTGGAGCGTTTTATTCTTTAACTTTTAAAACCTGGAATCCCAACCAGCTCCATTGCCTACAACATGAACCGCACTTTTCCATATTTGTTTTTGTTGTACATTCACAATTATTAGTGTGACTGGCATTAAACACTACAGTAATTAATAGTAAAGTGGTTTTAACATAAATTGAACATTTACCTATGCACTTTCTGACGAGATTTCTGGAAGATTTCTTCCTGTTGTATTGTTGTTGTGGTGGTTTTTTTTTTGTTTGTTTGTTTGTTTGTTTTTTTAGAGAAGCTTGAGCAATACTTTTACATGCCTGAAAAGGCAAACAAATGGAAAGCACTGACTTAATAGTAACGCTACACCTTTAACAGTTTATTTGTTACAACAATATCCAAAATCCACATACACCATATACATACAGTACACAAAATAAAGGGATGTAGTGTAATGAATTTATATACGTTTGTTTCTCTTTCAGCAGGAGCCAGGTACTTACCCATCTGCCCCTCACGTCCCGGGCCCTGGTGGTGCCATGGTAACGCAGCCAGGTGGCAATGGCATGGCAGCTAACCACAATAATGCACCGTATCTGAGCGGCCTGCAGAAGCAGCAGCAGCAAATGCAGATGATGAGTCCGCAGAGTCTGCAGATGAATCAGCAGAAACAGTTCCTCCAGAGACAGATGCTGGCCGAGCAGGTCAGAGGGCAGCGGGTACATTTGGGCCTTGGACTTAAAGATGTATTCAGAGTTATAATATTTCTGAAAGTTTTCAGTCATCCAATATCGATTATTGCGCTATAATGCAGCTCAAGACATTTAGCAATTTGTACGAGGTTCTGATACACAAAACAGAAAAAAACTTCTTTTTTTTTTCACTTCCAGGTTGTAACTTTACATCATGTGGAAAAGTTCAAGGGGGGAATACTTATGCAAGACACTGTATTAGAGGAAGGATAATAAGTTGTTTGTGTGTTAATGGTTTCCTTGTAGCATGATTTTCATTACCAAGCACCTTTGTGTGTGCCTTTTTCTCTTCTCACAGGAGAAGCAGCGGCAGCAACAGGAGCAGCAGATGCAGAGGCACCTAACCCGTCCACCGCCTCAGTACCAGGACCAGCAGAACCCATCTACCCAGCAAAACCCATTCCAGCAGCAGCCGCAGGTCTCCCAGTTTCCAGGTAATCCACCCAGTATCCTGAGAGCTCAAGCTCTCTCTCTCTCTCTCTCTCTCTCTCTCTCTCTCTCTCTCTCTCTCTCTCTCTCTCTCTCTCTCTCTCTCTCTCTCTCTTTCTTTCTTTAAAGGGCCTGTGTGTGAAAAGCTGCTGCGTCACTCTTTCCATACAGGCACTGCTTTGTTCCCTGTAAAACATTCAGCCTACCTGATATGCAAAGTGTGCTTACTGACTGATTTGAATCGCAAACAGCAAGGTCTAGCAGTCAGTTGTTAAATTTGAAGTTTCGGCTTATGTAAAGTTTTTTTTTTTTTTTTTCCAAAATAATTTTCTTATGGATAGAGTGCATGAAATGGGTTTACAGTAATTTGTGACTGTTGTCTGATTGTTATTCTGGTTTAAGTCTTCAGGAGTGAACTGTACTAAGCAGTAGGTTTTGCTAGCTAAAGATTTTAGTGTAACCTAGAGGTGGGGAATGTGGCAAAATACACAATCACAATGCTTAAAGACGTGTTTAGTATACACGTCTCGCAATATTTTGTTTTGCGATGGTTAAAGCTGGAACAAAAACAGCATGACAGTAAAACGACAGTACCACCATACGCAAAACAAAAAGTACAACGATTTTAACATCACAAGTTATTACTAGTTGTAAAAGAGGAGGGTTGCTCTGAATAACAATGGAGCTGGTCTTTGTTTATAAAAGTGCTGACGATACGTTCAGTACTCTCCAAGAAGTATCGTGAGAGAATCTATCATGATAACAATAGATTCCAAGTTTTACTATCGTTTACCTTACTGAGCATGTAGTGGGACTCACTTGGGTCCCACGCTGATGATTTTCGGTCCTTGTTCTGCACATCCAAACCTTGTTACTTTGTAATTTGCTTTAGGTTCATCTCAGCCGATGGGCAGCGTGAACTCCCTTGGCGGCCCGGCTCCTGGTGTTCAACGCATGTTTCCTCAAAATCAAAGCATGATGGGAATCGGTCAGGGGGGAGGTCCTGCCCCGGGCGCTCCGCCTGCAGCCAGTCAGGCAGATCTGAGCCTGTCCTCTTGTGCTGGTGGGCTTGAGGCACAGCAGGTCCTTTACGGAAACATGCCTATGCACCCGTCCCACGCCAACCAGCAGAGACTCCCCGTTACAGCAATGCAGAACTACAGGCACAACGTTCTAGCCCAGCAGCAGGCCCATCTCAAACAGCAGCAGCAGCAGTTGGCTCGTATGCCTAACAGTATGCCCAGTGCTATGGCTAACAACATGAGCTCGATGCCCAGTTCAATGCCCAACACCATAACCAGCAATATCCAGGGTGCAATGACTTCACAGCCCCAGCCATGGCAGCAGCAGCATCCAGGTCTTCAGCAGGGCATGGCTGGTCAGCCTAATACCAACAATGGTGTTTTACCTGCTGGCTTTCCGAACTCTAGTTTCCACATGCAGCCCAGGTTGCCCAAGCTGCCCGGCAGTGCACCCTTCACCCAGGCTGGCTTGGGGAATGGTGCAGCTGGTAGGGCTATGGTGGGTATGAACCCAGGGCAGATGATGCCCAACATGGCCCAGCAGAGAGCAAACAGTGCCACCATGGCACAGCAGCAGCCTCAGCAAGGACAGCCAGCACCACCACAGTCACAGCAGGTGCTGCCCGACCTGGTGCAGTTTGTGCAGCCGCAGGGCGGTCAGGTGCCTAACCGTACCGCGGGCATGCAGTGCAACCAGGCCTACCAGGTCAACCGGACACCCAGTCAGCAACTGCCATTTGGATATAACACCCAATCAGGGGCCAGCTTAGCCAGCTTTCCTGGCGAGAGCGACCTGGTGGACTCACTATTGAAGAACCAGTCTACGCAGGAATGGATGGATGACCTGGATGAGCTGTTGGCCAGTCATCAGTGATTGGCACTCAAACTAGAAACTGAGTGATGTGGACATTACCGACTGTTCTCTGGTCAGAACTGCTGTACTGTGTGTGTGTGTGTGGGTGTGATAAAAGGAGTATTGGGCACGAGAAGCCTGTGTATTGAGTATTCCTAGGGCTTTCATGACAATGTGTAAAGCAAAAAGAAAAAAAAAAATTCTACTACTGATCCTGTGGCTCAGTATTAAAACCACTGAATCCTACCCAAATTTAATGGGTCAACACGCACACAAATACACACACTGCTTTTATTTGCCTTCTTGCTGTTAATGTTAAATACATGTGCCAGAATTGGCATTTATGTGCCTAAAAAGCTAGGTATCCAGGCCAAGGCCAGACAGACTGGATACCTACCTGGATACAGTCTGCATATTTGAGACGTTCATGGACTGTATTTTAGACCATAGACTTTTACTGAGGATAGCCACCTTCCTCGCTCTTTTCACTCAATTCCCACAAGCCTTAGTCCTGAATCCATGGCCTTAAAACTAATATCATACCTGCGCACATCTGTGACTGATTCCAAGACAGGGAGTTTATTGTTTCTCCTGTTCAGTGTATTCATTTGGTAGTAGAGTTTGAAATCTCTGCTTCTAAGAAACCTCTATGTGTACTGCGCATACCGAGTTTATTGTTTGTTCTGTTGGAAATGAGCGGTTTAGGAAGTTGATGATGCAGCATTATGCTAAAACACTAAAATGGACATTAACACCATTTCTTTTCAATGTTACACTAAATCAATTGTTTTTCCCTTTAAATCAGATAGGTGCTGAGAGGTGCCGTCCATCTATGTCCTTTTTTTTTTTTTTTAAATCTAAATCTTCCCAAAGCTCTCCTTCCTGTGTTTGTTACATTGGGGTAGATTGGATGTTCCACCCTGAGAAATGTGTATGCGTGTGTGTGTGCATTTGGGTCTCAGCTGACGTATGGCTTATCTGTCCACATCTAGGAGCAAGTTTATTTCAGTATCTGACAGGGCTCCTTGTTTATTTATATATATTTTTTTTGTATGTATGCATTTCCTAATGTTCTCAAAAAGATAGATCTTATTTTTATATGTACATTGTTGCGAATTTTTGTAAGTATTTTATACTTTTTATTATTGTTCTCTGCAAAAAAATTGAGAGTATTATGTAAATATAGTTCTCTAGAAACAGCTGTGTGGTGTTTTTTTTCATGCTATGGCGTTGATCTTTTGAGACTATCTCATTTTGTTTACATCTGGAGCGTTAAGAAAGAGGTTGCCAAGTGTGAGACAACTGTGAAATTTGCTTGGCTGCACATCAGTTTGCTGTAGTAATAATTACTGTATAACCTTTAGTGTAGGTCACTAATATTTCAAGCCAGGCAGTAGTTAATGGATGCTTCCTTAACTCTTACGCCCTTCCAGCAGACACTATAAATCAGTTGATGTTTTGAAGGACATATCGATTCTTTAAATGACTTCAGAGGAATTGAGTGAGGAGAGAATTGTTTTTTTTTCTAGAGCAAGCATGCACAGTTGCTTCCCACATTTCTTATTGTAGCTTGTGATGTCATAAATTCACCAACACCCCAGGGAACAAAGACCAATAAATAAGGAAAACAAACATTTACCAGCTTAACATGACAATGAAAACCTTTCTGTAAAGCATGGTCTTAGTGGCGCAATAGAAATGTAATCAGGTTCTAATCCGGACAGTGCCACAGCAATCTGTGGCTGGGAGCCAAGGGGCAAAATTGGCCATACTCTCCAGGTATGAGGGATTTTTTTGCTCTCTCTCCCCCATCAGTCACAGTGACACTAGCCAATCACAGGTGTCTGTGAGCTCATATACAGTACTGTGCAAAAGTTTTAGGCATATGCAAAGAAATGCTGTAGAGCAAAGATGTCTTCAAAATAATTAAATTATATGTTTCTACATATTAAAAAAATACCATAAAGAACAGTAAACGGTAGTAAATGAAACAAAGTCAATATTTGGTGTGATAGATAAATAAATAAAATAAATAAATATATAAAAATAGTAGTCTCCAGTACAATTTGTGCAGTTTTATAATGAAATGAGCTGGTAAGTTTTATTGAGCATCTTGCAGAACCAGCCACAGTTCTTCTGGAGACTTTGACTTTTGCACTTTCTTCTTATTTTTGCAGCAAAACCCAGCAGCCTTCATTGTGTTTTTTGTCTGAAAAGTCTCTTACGTAATATGCTGCTTTCTCTAATGGCATACAAACATTTTTCTGTAACATTTAATTCTGTGCTAGAAAACTAATGTTTTAAATAAAACAGTTTTCAAGCACAAATAAAATTTTTAAAAAATCTAAAACAAAATTTGTACTAAAAAAAATAGGGTGCCTAAAATGTTTGCATAGCACTGTATCTGTAAGAGGGTAGATTTCAAGCAAAAGTTTAAAAGGGTACGATTGGCTGGCTTTAAATGTCTGAGAGGAAGCACGTGGTAGCCCTTACACTTCTTGAGTGGTAGCTGTCATATGTGATGGGGAAGAGCTGGCAGGTGAGAGGGAGTTGGCAGGTGACCAAATTATTGAGAAAATATGATAATTAGGTGAACCAGAATCTTGTAAAGGCTGAAATCTCAAAGTTTAAGCATGCTTTGATTGAAGTTAATTCAGTTAATGATCAGTTTTTGGTTTTTTTACCTGATCTGTTATTCTCAGTGATGGCAAATATAGTCGAGCATCAAGACCTCAATAATTGATATTAGAAAATGATCCCTCAGTAAGTAAAGATGTGTCTTTTGATGTTTTCTTTCTTGGCTCTCACATCCTTTCTTTTTGGTCACAGTAAAAACTAATACGCCAGGAAAGACAAGACAGCGCAAATTAAAGAAAAGAAGCAATTCAGCTTTATTTTTCAACCGAAGCTCTGTCTACGTCTATAGCTTTAGTGTTTCCCCTGTAACACGAAAGCCTGATTCATGGAAACACTTACAATAACAGTCTTAAGTCAATACTCACTGGCCACTTTATTAGGAACACCATACTAATACTGGGTAGGACCCCCTTTGTTCTCAGAACAGCCTCAATTCTTTATGTTATGAACATTGTGGTCAATTTTGACATGATTGCATCACAATTTCTGCAGATTTGTCAGCTGCAAATTCATGCTGTCAATATCCTGTTCTACCACAACCCAAAGGTGCTTGGGCAGCTTCACAGTGATGGTCTTTTCTGCTTTAAGTCCCTGGTGATTGTAGTTCCCAGGAAACTGAAAGACTTCATAGCCATCATGGTTCTGTTGAGGATGGTGAGTGCTGGCAGGATTGGGGCGGCTTCTCATGAAATCTACCAACATCTCCATTGTTTTGAGCATGTTCAGCTCCAGAGGACCACCGGTTCAACCACCCGTCTATAAGCAGACTTGCCATTGTCATGGATGAGACCAATGAGTGTAGTATCATCTGCAAACTTCAGGATTTTGACAGATGGGTCCATGGGTGTGCAGTCATTAACGTACAGTGAGAAGAGCAGAGGGAAAGCACATCCACACCAATACACACAAGGCAAATTGGGTCCATGGATTCTACTATCTGCGTGCCACAGCAGAAATTGAGATTCAACAGACCAGTTGACGTTTTTCCAGTCTTCAACTGTCCAGTTTGGGTGAACCTGTGCTCACTGTAGTCTCAGATTCCTGCTCTTGAGTGACAGGAGTGGAACCTGTTGTGGTATTCTGCTGCTGTAGCCCATCCGCCTCAAGGTTTGACGTGTTGTGCATTCTGAGATGCTTTTCGGCTCACCACAGTTGCAGAGAGTGGTTATTTGAGTTACTGTAGTCTTCCTGTCAGCTCGAACCAGTCTGGCCATTCTCCTGTGAACTCTCTTCAACTAGGTGTTTCCACCCACAGAACTCTGCTCACTGGTTATATTTTGTTTTCCACATCATTCTGTGTAAACTCTGTAGACTGTTGTGCTGATCTCCCTGGAGACCTGCAGTTTCTGAAATACTCAAACCAGCCTGTCTGGCAACGACAACCATGCCACGGTCAAAGTCACTGAGATCACATTTTCCACATTCTGATGTTTGATGTGAACATTACCTAAATCGCTCTTGAACTGTGTCTTCGTGATTTTATGCATTGTCATGCTGCTACATGATTGGCTGATTCGATAATTGCATGAGTGAGCAGGTATATAGATGTTCCTACGCAAGAGAGTATGCAAAGCACTGTAACTACAATGTTTTGGGGTTTTTTTTAATGGAAAAGTAGTCCTGCCTCTGTAAGGATTAATTGCACACGTTATAGTGGTTAATTTATAAATAGCTTCAACCTAGGAATTCATGAAGCCACTCTACAAAAATGTGGTTTGCTTAAACATCTAGTAAGCGAGTTTTGAGTAAACGACTTTTACATTGTGTTCTCAGTACAGGGAAATGTGTAGAATTTTCTGTGGTAATCAAACCAAGTGCTACAGATGCTGGAATATTCTCTTATATTTCCATTTCCTGAATTAATCAGACCAGAGCATCTTACAGAAATGTTTTGTAGTGTCCATCAGAAAAACATATCCTTTAATAATCTTTTCCCAAACAACTAATGAACTAGTGCTTTTAAACCTCTATAGGAGGCACTTCCTCTTCAGTACATGTGTGGGTGTGTGGGTGGGTGTGTGTTCATGCATGCTTACAACTTGCACTAGGCCCTGCTCAGCTCTGACCTCCGCCTAGATGTAGATGAGGCACTGTCGTTCTAGGAAGGACGGTGTAGATTATGTGATCGTTCCTCTGGGCTGCTGTGCATTTCTGCTGAACTATGCTTGACCAGGTGGTGTGTGTTGCCGCTGTTACAGTGGTTGGAGTGCTGGAGCAAGGTAGGGAAAACGCTGACTACACATTGAATACTGACTATATGTTCTTGTAGGGGTTACATATAGAAAAAAACAAAACAAACAAACAAAAAAATCCATAAATGGGAGCTGAGGTGACAAGGTGGCTACTATTAACATGGTGTGACCAGGAATTAATATATTAAGACCACAAATTAAACCTCCAGAGATCAAGAAGTACTTGATCTAAAGTGAGTGATACATGGAGAAATCAATTGAATTAGATCATTGTGGCCACAGGAACCTTAGCATGGAGATGACTGATAATATTAGGCTTGAGTCTTGGAGACACAAAAGACATACTTGAGTCACTGACTTTATTGCCCGTGCACTCAGAAAAACTAAACTGCACCTTGTACATAGAAGATCATTAAGATCCAATTATGTAGCTTAAATCATACTTAAAGGTACTCTAAGTTTAGCACAGTTGAGTGTGGACTCGAACACGATTCGTGGCCATGAGATGAGCAGTTTGTGGCTTCAAAACATAATATAACTCATGACTCTAATATATTAATATTAATTCATGGCTATGCCTTACTCTAAAAACAACCACCATGCCACCTCATACACTCTTTAAAAACAGCTTTTCAGCAGTAGTTTTTGACAAGAATCAAATATATTTGAATGTGCTTTGAATGTTTTCATGATGCATATACAAAAACCTGCTGCTGTTAGTAGCCTATGAATGAAGTCTTTATTACCATCTCTGTCTCTGTCAGCATACTTTTCCCTGCAGGTGATCTACGCTCGACGGAAATACTCCATTCCCCCTCCGGCCACTACAGGACACCCTGATTTTGAGAGGGTCTTCAGAGCACAGTGAGTGTTTACACACACGTCAGTCTTACAGTCCTTGTGAGGACTTTCTTTTGACATAATTATTAATGTTATGCCTACAACTAATTTTGACCCTAAACCTCAACCTCCGATACCAAAGTTTTGTTTTGTTTTTGTTAGTTTTTTAAAAAAATAAAAGCTGCCAGTTTTTGAAGAACAAAAGCAGTTCTCTTTGTGGTGTCCATCCAAATGTCCAAACAAGGCCAAAACTGTAAGGGGGCACTTGGTCCCCACCATAAAAGTCAGAAAAACCTTTTACTTCAAGTATAAGTTAATGATGGGTTGATCTGCATTTATTTTGTGATAACTGTCATTGTCTTGTCATGGCTTTGCTTTAACAATGTGGTTAACAGGTGTACTGAATTATCTAAATTCTAATGCTTTTCATGTTTTACCTGCAGAGCAAATTGTTCTGAATATTTCCCCTTATTCGTGATTACACTTTGGGTGGCTGGACTTTTCTTTAGTCAAGGTAAGAAGCTTCAACCAGATGAAAGAAAAGGGAAAAGACTGTAATGGTGCATCATGTCACAACATAACATGGCATATTAGATTTGCATAAAAACAATAACTTGTGTGTGATATTTGAAATGCAAAATAGGTTACTGCACTAATACGTCAGTGTACACCAATGAGCGGCTTGTGGGAAGTCTTAATTGGTTGGCGATATTGTGCACTGATGAGAAGTTTTAGAAAAATGCAGGGAGAAACAATTTGTTGGCCATCGCTGCAGTTTCGAAGAATCCTAATGGACTCTTCACTCTCAGAAATAAAAGTACTGAACTGTACTTTTCCTTGTTGCCTGTGTGGTACCTTCAAGAGTACATCTTTGATGTCTTTAGTATACCTAGAAAAGGGAATATGGTATAAATGTAAAAATAATTTAAGGTGAATAATTGGACCTTAGGGACCACTCCTATGCATTTAAAGCTTTACTCTTAAAGCTTATAGAAGGTGCACCCTCCCATGTAAAAGATAGATACTGAAGCTCCAACAAATTGGACCCTTTATGGTACCACCCCAACAACAAGGAAAAGTACATTTATTTCTGAGAGTGTTTAATGATTAATGAAGCATTTGTGATTATTTACATACTGAGTCTGATCTTTATTTTTAAACTCTTTTAACTCTTCTAGCTCTGTCTGCTTTTCTTGGGTTCCTGTACATTTATGGACGATATCAGTACTTCCACGGATATGCAGAGTCTGCACAGGGAAGGTACAGGATTATTATCCTCTGTTCATATGTATTTATTTTGTGTTGGTATGAAATTCCACATGATAGCTGTACCCCTGTCTTTCTCAGACTGGCCCCTCTGTACTTCACAGCGAAGGTGCAGTGGGGGCTGATCGCCCTGTCGGCCCTCGGCGTGCTCTGCTGTATGAGTCGGCTGTATTTGGGTGTGGATCTGCTTGGCTCTCTGTGTGAGGTGCTCGGTCTGAATCACCTCGAGTGAACGCAGGCATGGGAAAACTCATTTCACCTTTGCTGCCCCTAATGAAAGCCTGACATCAGCAAACTTAGTTTAGAAACCACTGGCTCCAGTAAGCTGAATACACCGAAACTACAATTTTGTTCTAAAATCTTTTCACAGTTCTCCTTAATTACTTTCTTTATGGTGTGTATAAGAATTTATTATGAAGAAATTAATAAAGGGTTTAACATGGATTGGGGCTTTTGATTATTTTTTTTTTTAACACATCAGACCCTTTTCTGATTGTTTTCTATCATATTGTTTCTGCATTAGTTTGTCATTAATGTAATTATAGATGTAGATATCAATGTAAATAGTTGTAATTAATGAATAAAACACTTGGGGTGTGATGTTAGAAAAATAATCACAAATGACAGGGTGGACTGATTCAGCCCGACATGAACTGGACTTACAAACCAAAAACTGGTTATTTTCCAATAACAGATGTTTTTTCCCCCTCTTTTTTTTTTTTTTTTTATTAAAAAGTGACACGTCATACTTTTCCACTTATCACTTGCACTATAGCAGAAGTACACTGTCATTCCCTCACCAGCCTCTTTATTTCTCTTTCGTGAAGTTAATAAGACAAAAAAAGCAGCTTGTGATGTGAAAACCCAGAAACCCTCTGCCCTGAAGACTTTCCTGTCAAGAAGCTTAAAGTTACAGCTGTATCTGCGATGGTTAGTACTGACACTGGACACTCCTTTCATATATGTTTTTTGTTTTTTTTTCTTTTTTTTTTTCTGTAAGGTCTACTTACAGAAAACGTCCATTAATGCAAACCTTTAAATTTGTCTTGCAGCTATAACTACAGGGTGTCCCAACAATCTCCATACACTGGGGAAATTAACACTTTATAGCAAAATGTCTTCCAAAAGTTTTCATACATATATTTTTTTTCAGATAGCCTTTAAGAATGCCTTTAACAAAAGAAGAACATATTGAAAACATTCTCATGGCTGGAAGCTGTCGCAAGGATGCGATGGACTATAACAGGAAACACTGCACTGACACATCACACATTACACTGTTGCCAAACTTATTAACAAATTCAAAAAAACTGGAAGTGTTGCAGACCAACTGAGAAGTGGATGTCTACGAACATCCACTGACGAAGGCACAACTGACATGGTGCTGGCGTACATAGTCCCCTATGTATGGAGACTTTTGGGACACCCTTGTATTGTTAGAGATTCTGTTATAGAATATGAATCAACACCACCTCAATTAGAATTCAGCAGCACTGTGGTATAACACTCATATGTTTTTTTTTTTTTTTAACATCCCATGCTGCAATCTGCCACCCCTTCATGACCTGTACACTTCCAGGACCCTGAAGTGGGCAGTTAAGATTGTGGCTGACCCCTCTCACCCTGGACACAAACTTTTCGAGGCACTCCCCTCCGGCAGGAGGCTGCGGTCCTCCAAGACCAAAACCTCATGCCACAAAAACTTTATTCCCATCCTCAACTGGCCTCATTAACTATACTTAGGACCCACCATGGTCTCTTATCCACCTCCATGGACATTACACATCACATTAACGAACAACCCCACATTGTTGTTTCATATGCGTTACATTAACGTACACTAGACTGCTATACTGCACCTTCATACCTCCAACTGTGAGCATTTGCACTGGCCCACTTTTGCAAATCTTGCACTAATGTACAGTTAATGTCTCTATTTTTATTTTCCTAAATCATTATATTTTATATTTATGCTCATAGTTTTCATAGCCTTATAGGTTTTTTATTTTCTTTTTTTCCCCCTTTCTTGTTTATCTTATTAATATCATTGAATTTCTTGTATTTTACTGTTCTTGTTAAGCACCAACACACCAAGACAAATTCTTCGTACATGTAAACACACAGTAGTTGGCAATAAAGGCTATTCTGATTCTGATTCTATTCAAATGTAGTCCCCCCCTTTGCTGTTCTACTAACCTCCACCCTCCTGGGAAGGCTTTCCACTAAATTTTGGAGCGTGGCTGTGGGGATTTGTGCTCATTCAGCTACAAGAGCATTAGTGAGGTCAGGCACTGATGTCAGGTGAGAAGGCTTGGTGCACAGTTGGCATTCCAGTTCCTACCAAAGGTGTTCAGTGGGGTTGAGGTCAAGGCTCTGTGCAGGCCACTCGAGTTCTTCCACTGGCAAACCATGTCTTCATTTTGCTGGAACAGGTTTGGGAGCCTTAGTTCCAGTGAAGGGAAACTGTAATGCTACAGCATACAAGGATATCCTATGCAGTTGTGTGCTTCCAACTTTGTAGCAACAGATTGGGGAAGAGCCACATATGGATGTTAAGTCAGGTGTCCACAAACTTCTGGCCATATAGTGTAGCTGAGCAGCCTAGAAAAGCTGGCTTCTTTAGTTTTGCACTGTGGCTATGAGGTTAATATTTCTAGCTTTAGTTTTGTATGAACTACATCCATCCACTCAAACTGTGATAAATTGTACAGTATCTCAAATATATTTGACGGTGTTTTCTGTCACTTTTATCTTTAAAAATGAACAAATATCACCGAGTGAGAAAAAAAGTAGCAGCAGCCATGTTGAAGCAAAAATCACTTTCTTCCTCATGCTGTTTGGTATCATTTCACAGACTCAGAAGGTGGATTTGGATGTATAAATCATTTATAAATACATTTATTATGTTTTTAATTGATACAAATGATAGGTTTAAAGGCAGGAGTGTGATTTAGTCGCACAGTTTGCACAATGCTGAACTGCTAAAAAAAATTGCACAATGCTAAACTGCTAGCAAAAATGGTCAGTAACATTAGCCTGGCAGTAGTGCAAATTTAAAGAAGAAAACTTTGATTCCCAAACACGACTTGGCTGATTGACAGTATTTAAATTAATAGGAAATTGTGTAACATTTGCTTTGGATAAATACGTGTACCCAGTGAATACAAGTAAAATACATGATGGTGTGTCTGAATGAACGAGCTTACTGTTAGCATAATAGAAAAAAATAAAAAATAAAATAGTGGATAGTTGAATTGTTTGATAAAAGCCCATATAAATACTTTTATTACATTTATATTATTACATTAACTAAGTTCTTAGTTGTTTTTATTTTACTTTATACATATGGCTCGTAAAAATGTTCACAGGAATGTTTTCCCCCTGAATTAACATGCTAAGTCTGTGTTCACCCCTAGAGGGCACCACCGCCCTTTGGTATCTGGTTCAGTCAGGTTGTATACACAGGTATATGACCAGGCCTCGTTACATCATTTAATTGTGTCCTATTTTAATCAATTTTAATTTTATTTTATGTTGAGGATTGGGGTAAAAATTACAATGCATACGGTGCAATGGTTTTACTCACAGTAAATCTTTAGGCTGTTTAATTGCATTAAGCATCAAACAACAAACCCTTTTTGGACACATCAGTGTTTTATGGACAAAAAAGAAAAAAAAAACAGTGTGAAAATTATGTATAATTACTGGAGTGATAGATTTAAATAATCTTGGCAAATGGTTAAAAAAATAAACATGGGGTGCATCTTTCTCAATAGCTGTTTTTGGTTTAGTCTCCTTCCACATCTTGTGCACGTATGTACTGTAGTTAGGGTTTTAGATGAAAAAAAAAAAAAAGACGAAGCAAGGATAGAGAAGGCTGGTGGAACGATTTATTTATTTATTTATATTTTAAAAGAGGATCTAGATGGAAAAAAGGGCTTCCAGATGGGATGAAAGGAGAGAAAGAATGGCACATCTTTGACCTTTGTGTCTAACAATATCTAATCTAACAAAGAAAAACTGTCATCCTTTGCAGGTTTATTTTCGTGGAAAGAATGCATGTACAGTACTGTGCAAAAGTTTTAGGCACATGCAAAGAAATGCTGTAGAGCAAAGATGCCTTCAAAATAACGAAATTAAATGTTTATACATTAACAAAAATGCTGTAAAGAGCAGTAAACAGTAGTAAATGCAGAAAGTCAATATTTGGTGTGACAAAAAAATAAAAATAAAAAAATAAATAATAATCTCCGGTACAATTCGTGCAGTTTTATAAGGAAATGAGCTGGTAAGTTTTATTGAGCATCTTCCAGAACTTCTTCTGGAGACTTTGACTTTCGCACTCGCTTCTTATTTCTGCAGTCTGAAAAGTGTCTCTTACGTAATATGCTGCTTTCTTTAATGACATACAAACATTTTTCTGTAACATTTAATTTTGTGCTAGAAAACTAATGTTTGGGAATCTAAAATGTTTTTTGTATTGACTTGATCATGTAGAAGTCGTAAAATAAAAAAAAAATCTATAACAAAGTTTGTACTAAAAAAAAAAAAAAAAAAAAAGTGTGCCTAAAACTTTTGCACAGTACTGTATGTACTAGAATGGACTTTATTACTACAGTAACATAATATTTAGATATAAAATAAAGGAGTAATATCTTATAGAAATAAAGCAGGTATAATGCTAATAGAAATAAAGCCTTAAATTAGGGACTATGGGTAATTTAGTCTAGGAAACAGGTTACAGTTTCTTAAACATTAAATAGATATAATTATCATGACTGTCTGTTTGTGTTTTAGGAATCAGTAGCAGTTAAGTGCATTGTCTGTTTTAAAATTGATTTGTGCACATATACTGTTAATTAATTAATTAATTTTAAAATAATTGACTCATTTAGCTTCCAGATTTCTACCTCCTGGCAGAACAGAGGGAAGACATTTGCATTGGACTTAAATTGAGCTACTGAGCAAGAGTAATCACCTGAGTTCTGATGCAGGTTGAAGCTGCTAGGAAGGTGTCACTTTTGCCAGTTTTTTCCCTCCATCACTTTTCACAGAATCAGCAACAGGATCTTATATTTTAACATCTCAGAAAATTGTTCATAACCTGGTCTATGATGTCTGGAACACTAAGAAACCCCACAATATGCCAAAACATCTCCCTTTCCTCCTTTTATAACCCCGATGTCCACACTTGGTCCATAGAGCTTGACTTTCACATTGAATCTCCAACCCTCAAGCTAGGAGATCACACAGTGACCTTCAGAAATGGCCAATGGTTGATCTCTGAGCTCCCCCAGGAGGTCTGGTTAAGTTCACAGATTGAGGAGCTAAACAGGAGGAGAAAGGAACTGGAGGAGGAGAACAGGCTGTTGAAGCTGTGCATGGACATCTTGATAGATACATCTGTAGACACAATAGTCCAGGTGATCACCCTAGAGAGGGAACTTAAAATACTTTGGTTTAGACCAGTGGTCACCAACCCTGTTCCTGGAGATCTACCTTCCTGAAGACTTTAGCGCCAACCATAATCATACCCACCTGACCATCTAATCATTGCCTTAAGAAGTTTTTGATCAACTAAAACAGGTGTGTTAGATTTTGGGTAGAGATGAAACCTGCAGGAATTTAGATTTCCAGGAACAGGGTTGGTGACCACTGGCTTAGACTGACTAGAACACACCATTCCACATCCTTAGAAATGAAAGCTGGAGCAAAAGAGAAGGATTTCTTTCCTTGGGTGCATCAATATATCACAAAAAATACTTGAAACGGGAAGTACCTCAAGCTCACTGTTTAAACATTTTGAATCCAACAAGTTGTTTACCGAGTTATTTATCTGAGTAGAGATTTTGGGACCTCAGAATATGTCAAAGACAATGAGTGCAAAGTGTGATGAACACTGTCTATGGTATTTTTTGATCCCTAATGCTGAACTTGAGAAACAGCTCTGCCAAAAATTTAGTCCAGTAGTCATTTAATGATTGGTCTATACTGTAGGTCTATAAATGACATGAATTTTAACAAAAACATGTTAGTGGAAAATTCAGAAAGTAAAAAGTTCTATGGCTCCAGTGAATAACCAAAATATTGTACATGGAGGCACTGTGGCTTAGTGGTTAGTATGTATGCCTCGCACCTCCAGGCTTGGGGGTTCGATTCCCGTGCGGACTTTGCACTTGCTTGTGTGTGCATATGACTGTAAGAAATAATAAATGAGAAAAATGATGCTGATTTTTGATGCTAAAGTAATTCAATTTCCTCAATCTCACTAAAAGAAGGGTATACTGTGCCTGTTATAGTACATTATTTGAACACTACCCTACTGTAGTTCATTGCAGATGTTCCCCACTGTGCTCACCCCTACCCGAATAGTGCACCATGTAATGAATAGGGCGTGGTTTTGGATGTAGTATGTTGATATACATATCAACAGATACAGGTTAGCCTTCAGGGATAAATCTTTACAATTTTTTTTACAATGTGCAAGTCTTCACGTACACCGTCCTTATTTGAGTTTGTGTCTCCTGCGTAATCTACAGATAGGCCACTGCTTTCCGAAGATTCCCGGAGGAAGGGAAAAGCTTGGAGGAAGTCTGTTCTTCCTCTTGAGTAAACCAATGCAAGTGTTGTTTATTCACTATCTAGGCCACGCTATATCTAGGTTACTATTTAAGGGTGTCTTGTATCCACTGACCCTCAGGACCAAGGATATTTATTCTCCTGTATTTCTTCCTGAACAGTTCATATGTATAGGTTTGGGGAGACGCTTGTTTAAAGGTGATATGCTTACTAAAGTGAAGGTATTACTCTGCAAGAGAAGGATAACCAAGGCCTGTGGTGTGGAGATCTGTGTATAAGATTGACTCTGTGCCAGTCAGATAATTAGATGTTTGACAGTGTAGGCGTTTGTAAGCTTGCAGCTTGTTTACTTTTAGATGAAGATGATTATCTTTCAGACTGAAAGTGAACCTGATATTTAACTCTGTATAATGTTAGAGCATAAACAACAGGAGAGCTGTGCATCAAAAGAACATCATCACTTTATAAGCTCCAGAATGTTTCAAATCTTTAGAAGATTTGAGTTTGAGTTGAATTTTGTTTAAATAAGTCTACTAACCACTGGTGACTCCACCACTTACTCCACCAGCAGTTCAACAAATGTTAATCTTTATAAAGGTCATTCACAATACAGTGCTGTGTATATCTCATACTAAATTGTTTCAGAAATTAAAACAAAATCTAAGATAAAACAAAGTCAACCTGAATAAACACAAAATACAGTTTTTAAATGATAGTTATTTATTGAAGCAAAAATACCAATACCAACTAGGCCTGTGTGAAAATGTATTTGCCCCCGTAGTTACTAATTCCCAAAATCTATGAAACTGCATTCATAATGGGGTTCAGCTGGACTAGACACAACCAGACCTGATTACTGCAAACCCTGTTCAATCAAATCAACACTTAAATAGAACTTTTTCAAAGCATGAAGTTGGTTAAAAGGTCTTACCCAGTAACACACTCTGCAAAAATTGAAGAAAGAAATTCCAGAAATTATGAAGAAGAAGGTGATTGAAATACATCAGTCTGGGAAGGGTTACAAAGCTATTTCAAAGGCTCTGGGACTCCAAAGAACCACAGTGAGAGCCATTATCTCCAAATGGAAAAACTCGGCACAGTAGTGAAGCTTCCCAGAAGTGGCCGACCTTCCAAAATTCCTCCAAGAGCACAGCAACTACTCATCCCGGAAGTCACAAAAGAGCCAAGGACAACATTGAAGGACCTACAGGCGTCTCTTGTAAAAATGGCATCCATGGAAGAGTGGAGAGGCGAAAACCACTGCTAACCCAGAAGAACATTAAGGCTCATCTGAATTTTGCCAAAACACACCTTGATGATCCTCAAAACTTTTGGGAGAATGTTCTGTGGACTGATGAGTCGAAAGTGGAACTGGTTTAGACAGAGTATACAGTAGACAGGGGTCTCGTTACATCTGGCATAAAACAAACACAGAATTAAACAAAAAGAACATCATACCTATGGTCAAGCATGGTGGTGGAAGTGTGATGGTGTGGGGATGCTTTGCTGCTTCAGGGCCTGGGCAACTTGCAATAATTGAGGGAAACATGAATACTACTGCTAACTGCTAATAGAGGCCCACTGGGGAAGGAAACAAAATTGGGAGAGGGAAAGAGGAATTATGGAGTGGATAACTTGTGCAGTGACCACAGGAAAATGTGTCTCCCTTTTCCAGTGGACAAATGTATGGGCTATTTTAATTTTTTTTTTTGTGTGTGTGGTTTTTGAGAAACCTAGCAACTCTGGTTAATGGCATTGGGAACACACCTGCTGTATGGCCAAAAGTTTGTGGACACCTTTATCCATCACACCCATCACACCCATTTGTGCTTTTTGAACATGCCATTTCAGATTTAGTGCCCCTTTGCTGTTAGAATAACCTCCACTGTTCTGGGAAGGCTTTCCACTAGATTTTGGAGCGTGGCTGTGTGGATTCAGCTACAAGAGCATTAGTGAGGTCAGATACTAATGTTGGGTGAGGAGGCCTGGGTTGCAGTCAGCATTCCAGTTGATCTCAAAGGTGTTCAGTGGGGTTGAGGTCAGGGCTGTGTGCAGGACGCTTGAGTTCTTCCACTCCAACCTTGGCAAGCCATGTCTTCATAGAGCTCACTATGTGCACAGGGGCATTATCATGCTAGAACAGGTTTGGGTTTCTTAGTTCCAGTGAAGGGAAATTGTAATGCTACAGCATACTTACACTGCAAAAAAATGCCTTTCTTGAAACAAGCAAGACACACTTAAATCTAGTTAAAGTGTACTAAAATCAAGAAAAAAATTAATAAAATAAATCTGCCAATGGGGTAAGCAAAACTGACTTGGTAAGAATTCTTGAAAATAGCATAAATATCATCACTAAAAAATGCCACTGGATCTTAAAACTAGACAAAATTCCAAAATTTAAGCAAGTCATGCTTATTACTGTGAAAACTCAGTTATTCAGGGATATACTTACTTAAAATAAGTATTTTGGTCTCTTGATTGAGCTGACCCTTAATCTAAGATTAATAATTAGCAAAAAAAAAAAAAAAAAACCCTTACAATAAGACAATTTCTTCAAACAGCATAATAAAAATAATTGACTTTGTCTTAAATGAAGACACCAGAAGCGTTGGTATTTTTAGCATTTTTATTAAAACAGGGAAAAACTCTGCAGCATGTAGTAAGCGCAAGTAGTAGTGCGTGCCAAATCGCACACTTATGCACTATTCTACGCCATTTTGTAATATAAATAGTGTGATTAGTGTGTTCATACTGAAAAACCCCAAAAACAGAGTTCACTTTAAGTTCATGGATGATGCACTCATTCAACTGAAAAAACAAGGTGTGGAATGATGGACCCTTCATGCACTCAGCAGTCACAGCTTTCCTTATGTAGCGGATGTGGAGGGTCTATATCAGGCTCAGATGCTGAACGAAAAAAAAAAAGATGTTTACATTGCCAGCAGCCATAGCCACAACCACAACTTACTATGTTGATTTTAAATTGTGCAAGCAAAATTCACCTGCGGAGACGATTACGTGACTGAGGTCTTGTTGGGCATAAAAGGAAACATTAACATAAACAGTAAAATGTACCAACTCATTTTTTGTTATCTGTTTGGCTATTTCGCTAATTCTAGCACCATCGCATTACGTGCGTTTGATGTAATTTGCCCTCGACCGGGAAACAGCATATACTTCCAGTTAGTACAATACGAAAGTGTGCCATTTGAGACGATACTACGCTTCTAAAATTCACACACTAGACGGCAGAGTGTATAGTGCATAGTATAAATGTATTTTGTATAGTATGTCATTTGGGACGCACTATAGAACTTCTATTGTGGTGCTTATTAGGGGTAACACAGAACAGGTGTGAGTGATCAGTGGGACATGTGACATGGTCATGCTGGGGCTGATGGGTAATGTAGTTCAGCGTGGATTTCAGCATAACCATGACACATACAGTACTGTGCAAAAGTTTTAGGCACCCTATTTATTTTAGTACAAACTTTGGTATAGATTTTTTATTTTACGACTTCTACATTATCAAGTCAGTACAAAAAACATTTTAGATTCCCAAACATTAATTGTTAAAGCACAAAATTAAATTTTACAGAAAAAAATGTTTGTATGTCATTAAAGAAAGCAGCATATTATGTAAGAGACACTTTTCAGACAGAAAAAACAAATGAAGGCTGCTGGGTTTTGTTGCAAAAATAAGAAGCAAGCGCAAAAGTCAAAGTCTCCAGAAGAACTGTGTCTGGTTCTGCAAGATGCTCAATAAAACTTACCAGCTCATTTCCTTATAAAACTGCACAAATTGTACTGGAGACGACTATTTTTATTTTTATTTATGAAATAAATTTATTTACACCAAATATTGACTTTGTTTCATTTACTACTGTTTACCGCTCTTTACGTTTTTTTTTTTGTTGGTTTTTTTAAATGTAGAAACATTTAATTTTATTATTTTGAAGGCATCTTTGCTCTACAGCATTTATTTGCATGTGTCTAAAACTTTTGCACAGTACTGTAGTTGCTTCATTGAAAAATCGAAGTGTGCAAGTGGTCTTAGTTTTAAAATAAGGAAAACCATCTTGTTCCTCTGCTGGTATATTATGCACACCATTGTTGTAGCTTGTTACTGGTTAAATCTGGCTCAATATTAGCTGGATTTAGCTGGATCTTTTTAAGACAAAGATATATTTTCTTAAAATGAGATTACTTTTCTAATGCAAAACATGCTTGACAAGATTATTTTTCTTTTTACGCAAAAAATAAGACTAATTTCCCAGAAACGAGGCCTTTTTTTTTACTTTCTTGAAATTCCTTTTTTGCAGTGTAGACATTGTACACAATTGTGTGCTTCCAACTTTGTGGCAACAGTGTGATAGTCAGGTGTCCACATACCTTTGGCCATATAGTGTACATCGAAAACCACCGCTAGACTGTGTGTTGGATAACTATATGTTGTCGGCCCTCAACTGCCTGTTCCAAGGTTACTGGATCATAGCGGTTAGCATAAGTCATGCCCGATAACCTCTCGACTTAATTTTGTGTAAGGTTACGTCATTATTAATGTCGTCATTAAAGTTGTCGTAATCTATAGTCACAAGCTGCTGCTGCTGCTCACTCAGTGTTTATCTAAAACTCTTTTGCTCCACTCATTACACATGTACATCATTGTCCTCCCTTTGCCCAAACATTTGTGCCACTGAAAATTCACGTTGTCAGCAAAGAAAATAATGATCAATAACAAAATGGGTGATGAAACAACAGACATTTTGCTGACCCCCTCGGTCCTCTTCCTCCCACTCTCACGTACTGTTCTATCGCTCTCTCGTTCCTCTTTCTCTCCGCTGTCTCATCCTCTCACTGTCACTATCATTACACACTGTTCTAGTTTGTGTCGGGACAATGTACATGGGTGTGTCTGTTTGCGTGTGTGTGTCATATGACCGTGTCTGTATAGTTTGTGCGTGTGCGTCTGTGTGTGTGTGTGTGTGTGTGTGTGTGTGTGTGTGTTGTATTTGGCTCCTATCCGTGGCAGGATGCCGTGAGCAGAAGTAAAAGGTGGTGTGTGCTGAAAGATGTCTCTTCCTCTCCTGAGGTTAAGTTGCTGTGTGTTTTACTGCCACTGTGAACTGCAGAGTGAATTATTATATAGTGACAGGAAACTAACTCTGAATCTGTATATATTTTACAGTGTATACTTCACCCAGTAATCTAATGTCTTATGTATTAAATTGTATTAAATGTTACATGATCATAGATTTCAGGTTTTTAATCTACATGCAGTGTAGATTGGTTTGGACGTCTGTTTTTTTTTTTTTTTTTTTTTTTTAACGGTGGCATGAGAAGTGCAAAACAAATCATAAATATGAAAACAAAATAACAAATCCAAAAACAAAACAAGGAATTATAAACAAAATGTCTGAAATCTAAAAACAAACAAACGGTTTTCCCGTTACGGAAGCTCAAAGTGGCCAAAATTTCCATTGACTTCCATTGAACACTTCGGGCTGTTATGACTCCTACAGCATTCAAGCTACATTCACCAAACTCAGCACAGCACTTCTGGCTGTTCTGCCTTATCAAGCTGTATTGGTTTTGAACTGATTAGACTTATAGTTTTCCCGTAGAGGACAATCAAAAATCCCCAAAGCATCCATAGACTTACTCGGAATGTTCATGATTCAAACTCCAGCTGTCAAAACTCACAAACACCTGTGTGCACATGGCCTGAAGCCCCTCTCCCTCTCCCTCTCCCTCTATCAGTGTACCTGTAACAGAGACTCTCACTTCATCTGTCTATCTATCAATGCCACACACTCTCTCTATCCATCTCTCTATCAATCTATCACACATGCTCGCTCTCTCTCTCTCTCTCTCTCTCTCTCTCTCTCTCTCTCTCTCTCTCTCTCTCTCTCTCTCTCCATATTTCTTTCTATCAATCTACCTGTATCACTCTCTCATTCCTTCCGTCTTTCTCCTAATAACATGCTTTCTCCATCTATCTATTGGTGTCACTCTCACTTCATCTGTCTATCTATCAATGCCACACACTCTCTCTATCCATCTCTCTATCAATCTACCACACCCGCTCGCTCTCTCTCTCTCTCTCTCTCTCTCTCTCTCTCTCTCTCTCTCTCTCTCTCTCTCTCTCTCTCTCCCTCCATATTTCTTTCTATCAATCTACCTGTATCACTGTCTCATTCCTTCCATCTTTCTACTAATAACATGCTTTCTCCATCTATCTATTGGTGTCATTCTCACTTCATCTGACTTTCTACTTGTATCACTCTATTTGTCATCTATCTTTCTACCAGTTATTGTTTCTGTCTTTCTTTCTGTCTTTCAACTTCAATCTTATGAACCAGTTTCAAACTTTCAGACTGGCTTTATCAGGCCAACATCAAAGTTTGTCATGACAAACTTTACCTATCTATTTTCTAACGAACTTTAAGTTGAAAGTTTAACTTTTAACTTGCTGCCCAAAATGTAAACAAATGTTGTAATTTAAACCAAAGCAACACTACTTAGGATAAATCACTTACTAAGGATGAATGAGTAAATGCTGTAAACACGTTGTACAGAGCTCCCACTATGCTCCCATGTTAATGACTGTGGCCTTGTTTTTGTTCTGCAAGCTTCACGTCTGATCATCTGCTCCCACAACTTTTTTATGCGTTATTCCATTTTTTTGTCCCCCTGAACTCAAGCACATTAATTTTAAAAAATCATTATCCTCTTTTAAATGGCTGATTCTGCTTAAATAATCTGGTGTTTGGGTAAAATGGACCACAGCTTAAAATTTAAGTCACATTTTGTAATGATCCAGGGAATGTTACAGTCATGTGAAAAGGTAAATACATCCCAGGGAAATTGTTGGCTTTTTTTTTTATTTTTGACATATTTGGACAAGCAAACATTTGATAATCTTTGAAACAGTGCCTATTAATAAAGTTGATACATGCTATCAAATGATGCATAACATTGACACTTTGTAGTAATTTTCACAATTTTTTCTCACTTATTATTGTACTTAGTTTTTTCTCATGACTGTATGTATAAACTCAGAACACAATGGCATAAAATGAGCTTTGGACCAATCATGTGCAAGATTAGAGGATGACATCACACCCTGAAAAAAACCATATGCACGGCTAGTTAGCTACCTTAGCTAAGGTTTGTGATGAACAAAGGATTATTATGGGAAATTTGACAAGTTTACTGTTAAATAAATGACTGAGAATATGACAATCAGAACTGAGACTACAATTATGAAATCCCACTTTGACAAATGCAAGCTAGTTTACTAGCATTGTGTTTGTTAACTGGCTGGCTAGCTATTAGTAACTGTAGGAGAACTTTGGGACATTTCCAAATAGTTTTGTAGACTCTGAGACTTTTAATGAGGGGAAAGGCATAGAGAAGGATTACATTTAACTTGAGGATACCAGACCGAACCTGACCCGAATCACTGTTCCCTGTATTACCATGTGGTGATGAGCAGTGAAAGGCCACCTCAGGGTTTTTGTACTAATACAGCGGCTCTTTTAAACCATCTTATGTATACTGTATTTACTTATTTATTATTTTTTGTCACACTGATATCCGCTGAAATTACGGGGCTTTTCGCTGCCCAGCAGGAAAGAAGCAGATCCAGTAGAGTGATATGAATAGAAAGACCTGGACTCCATTGTCCTGCTCGCTCACTCACTCACTCACTAGCACTTGACATTGATTTCAAAACTGACCTGCACTGGACAGGAAGTCTTTTTTTTTTTTGCCGCTCCAAAAGAAATACCTTATGGGAATTTTCTCTTCCTGTTGCAGGAAACTTGTTCAAGGATGCAGAAGATGGTGGTGGAGGAGTGACGTTTTGTGTGAGTGTGAGTGTGTGTGTGTGTGTGTATGTGTGTGTGTTGGGCTTTATGGAGACTAAGTCAATGAAAACTCAGAGACAATGCAAGTGGGGGCTAATAAGGTCAGCCTGGCTCACATACAAACACACACACACACACACACACACACACACACACTAGCTGTTGTTGGCTGTAAACCTCAGACCATCATCACCTCTTGTTAAGCTGATATAAAGTCAGTGTTGGCAGACGCTAATGCAGAGGCGACTAATGCATCATTAGGGCTTTAGACAACATCAGTTACTCTTGGGTGACTCGGGTAACACTGGTGTTTTAGCGTTCCACACAGAACTGGAGTTCGAATTATGATTTCAGGTGTTGATAGCTCTGGTATGCTGTGTGCGTTTGTGTCACTTTCAGGCTCCATTAAAGTGATACTTCAGCTCTTTTAAAACTAATCTGCAGCCACGTTTCCCTGTACTGAGGAAAGAATGCAAAATTCGTTTACTTGCATAATGAAAATCTTACATGATGGAAGTCTAAAATCAGTCATTAAATTTAATCGATAAACATTTTAAACAGTGGTGTATTCAGGAATGAATTTCTGAAGGAGGAGGTGAGGAAATAAAATCATTCACATTCACACATACAGCAATTTGCAGCAACCATTCATTTTCAGTGAGAGCTGGTGACTTCTGGCGACGTGAGCGACAGCGACCACTGGCGACTAAATGCGGAATCCAGCGACTCGAAAAATCTGAGAAAGGTTAAAAGGTACACTCACACATTCACCACTTTTATAGCTGCAAGTCACCACTCGCTGTTCTATGAAGTTGCCAGTAGGTGTTCCTACTACTGTCTGCCACAGTAACATTTAGCATTAGCATTCCACTTTTGACAACAAACCAGTTTTCTTGCCGTTAAACTTAAACAGAGTTTTGTATATAGAATTCACCAGTCTATATATACATCATATCCTACAAGATGAAGGAGAAGCGGTGTGTGCTTTTTGCCATTGTGGCCATCTATCTACAGGGAGAGCACAAGTGCCGGACTGTCTGGGTCCACGAAACAATTCGGACTCGCAGGCAGCGTGGCGGATCACGGATCACGTGCGCTCTACTCTCTTCACTCCCATTGGTAGCTGCTACACCAAGTCACTCCAAACTTTTCAACATTTCAACTTTTTTCACGTCCGTGGACACGCCCACATCTAGTCGCCAACGGTTGCTGTCATTCATGTTGCCAGAAGTCACCAGCTCTCATTGAAAACTTTATGCAAATTTGGAGTTACTTGGTGCAGCGACTACCAGTGGGAGAAGACAGTAGAGTGCATGTGATCTATGATCGGCCATGCTGCCTGCGAGTCCGAATTGTTTTGTGGACCCAGACTGTTTCTTGTTATCAAAAGTGGAATGTTAGTTGTGCCACCCACTGATAAATGTTACTATGGCAACCAGTAGTAGGAACTCCTACTGGCAACTTCATAGTACAGCGACTGGCGACTTGCAGCGCTAAAATTGTTGTGTGAGTGTATCTTTAAACTGATATGTGTGTTGCGCTCGTGCATTTTGCACAGGGGTTATTCAGAATTAGAAGATTAATATGTGTAGGAAATACAATACCTTTATGACAGTTCTACTGAAAACAATTCCAATAAGATGCTGGTAATAGAGGGGAAATTACATCTCATTTTTCTTTCTTGCAGTAAATCAGTACTTCGACATCCCTGTGATCAGAGTGTAGCTAGCTGACTAGTAGTTTTCAGTGGAAATGAGAAATGGGAAAAATGCAGGCTCCTGATCTGTTAATCCTGTTTCTCACTATAGAGGCTGGTAGCCAATAAAATGTGATTAAACAAAGTAGGGGACTTGTACGTTATGAACATTAATAAAGTGCAGTTACAGTGCAAAACAATGTTATTTGACACAAATATAATCAGCTTTATGTGTTATGTAAACATTCTCGAATAAGCATTTGGAACTGTTATGAAATATTTCAAGCATGTTCAAACCCAAAATATCCCTTTTTAAATATTCAACATAATTTATATACATGCAAAGATCTAATGCAAATTTTAAATTATGGTTACACAAATCTTACCAAATCTGTTCTTGTGAAGTTTTATCCAATCTTATATGTACAATACAATAAATATAACTGCGGTAACTTACAATTTTCTGAAGGTTTTGTGGTCGAACCCACGCTGGTAACCCTAAACAGCAAATTCTTGAAACTAGGATGAATCAAAAGAATGAAACATTGAGATTCTACATTTAATGCTCAAATACTTTGAAGAATTAATAAAAGTTTTCATGTTTCACATAAGTGTTTCATTGACGAAGTTCAACAGCTGCTCTTTGGCTTATAAGTGATTATGCTTGAGTAAACAGTAACAGGGAAATTTCCAAATCCTCTGCATGTATAGTGCAGATGCAGTTAGGTTGAAAAACACTGGAGTATTTCTTTGACAGCTTCATTTACGTAATTTGTAAGCCTATTTGGATACAAGCATCTTACAAATGAATAAATGTAGATATAAATTAAATCTACAAGGATCTTTGGAAGTGTTCAGTGTACTGTACTTTATGAGCTGAGGGATTAAAATCAGATAAAACCATAATAAAATCATGATACATTCTGTATCAAATTTTTTATCACCTGCAAAATCCCACTTCATGCTTTTCGTGATGGTGGTAGATGGATTTTGCTTCTAGACAGGTTTATACAAAGCCACATGAGATTCCTGATCAGTGCTCTCCAAAGATCAGAGTGAATGTCTTTCTGGTGTGTGTTACATTAACGTCGTGCGTGCCTTCAGACTGATTATAGGGACACCGCTGACTGAAACAAATGAATGGCTTGAAGATAACTTGGAAAAGTGGAACAGTATGTGTTGGCCTGCTACCCCCGGATCGTCCCGCCTGTCCTCACCCCATAACCCAAACCACCACCCCACCCCACCCCACCCCACCCTTCCCCCACTTCTTTTGTGATCAGTCATCCTGTAAAAGCCTTGATCTTTATCTTGCAGTTAACAGACAGGTCACTGCTCCAGCCATATCCTGAACACACACACACACACACACACACACACACACACACACACACACACACACACACACTGGCCTCAGTAACCATTGGTTTCCTACATAATACACACTCACTACGGCAATCATACACATATTGTGTACACAATACTGCCTGTAGTGTCCATTCACCTCTCGGGTTATTCATGGTATTCTGTTGGTGTTTAAAAGTTACTTGCTGATCATTGCAGGCTCACACAATGAGCTGGTCTTGTCAGTGAGGTGAAGATGGCTTTGAGAGGCCCTATTCATGTTTTCACCACAGGGTTAGTCACACGCACTCTGAGATGTTTTAAAGAGATCTTGCTGGTGTCCTCACAGTCAGGGTTCCTGAGCAAACAAAAGAATTGTT
This sequence comes from Cranoglanis bouderius, assembly GCA_023630585.1. NCBI lineage: Eukaryota > Metazoa > Chordata > Actinopteri > Siluriformes > Cranoglanididae > Cranoglanis > Cranoglanis bouderius. The sequence goes on along the minus strand of CM042542.1, from coordinate 8,863,515 downwards.
GTGTGTGTGTGTGTGTGTGTGTGTGTGTGTGTGTGTGTGTGTGTGTGTGTGTGTGTGTGTGTGTGTGTGAAAGAGAGGGGGGGGATTTTCTGAATTTCACCACTCAGCTTTTCTGTAAATCTCCACGACTCTTTTAACCATTTAAGCAGAACAATGATTCAGCTTAACGCAACAGTTCAGCAAAATATCAAATGCACGATCCAAAACATCCAGTATTTGTTATCTGATATCTACTTCTTTAGTTTTGCGCTCTCCTGTATTTTCACAAAAGGTTAAAATATTGGCACCCTTGGTTGTATTTGGGAGTGTGGCCAACTTTTAAAAGTGAATGTTTCCTCTTCTTTATTCTCACTAAACATTAAAAATATTGTTCTGCTTGTGTTAGTGTGTTAGTACTCCAGGACCAGGATACAGAAACCGTGGCCTAAACCAAATCAGCAAGTCTGTGTAACATCACTGAAGAGCCGGATGCGATGGAAAGATATTTATGAGTGAAACAGACTTTTATTGCTTGTATGCTACATTAGTCTCACGGCTCAAGGGCAAAATTAAAGAAGCAATAGTCAGACAACAAACATGTCTGACTTGCAGTACACTGGCTTTCCATTCTGCCGACTTATCGGACATTTTCAATCAATGAATTGTTTTATCGCTGCAAGTCTGTTATAAGATTATTCAGAACTCTGTTGGGTTTCTGTGTGTAGAGTATCATGACTCTGTATTTAGCTGCTGGTGAGCAGGGTGATGAGAAAGGGGAGGGGTGTGAGTCCCCTGCTGAGCAAACAATTCACAGCTCTCCACAATAACACTGGTACAGAGATAAAACATGTCTTCTTTCATATGAGCTATTACCCACTAGTGTGGAGTGTGACATCACAAATAAATTCTGTGCTGAACATGGGCACCCCCAAAACAGGCTATAAATTAGATTTTTCTTATGAACTATTCCTTTAATATGAGGAGTATAAGGAATATAAAGATACTGTATGTATTAAAAGACACCAAATGGATATCTATGAGAAATTGTCGTAATAGAATTGTAAGAACACGCAAGCTCTGCACACACAGGGCGGAGATGGGAATTGAGCCCCCAACCCTGTAGGCACGGGGCAAACGTGCTAACCACTAAGCCACCATGCCCCCCAGGAGTATGATGCGTCATTCATTAATACATTTTAAAAAAGTAACGGCTGGTAAATTGCTGTGGTAAAAGAGGAATAAAAAGGGACGTGATGTTATTAGGGACATGATGGTATTGGAAAATAATCAACTCTGCGGTGGTAGCAACTTCACTTCATATCAGGCCTCATCACACCATCCCTTCCTTGATTATTTTCCTGTGACAACATGCCCCAAAGAGTTGTGTTCCTTACATAATAACAAATAAAGTTCGAACATTGCTTAGAAGAGTGATCTTTCAGAAAGGACAAAAATAACTGGAGCCAGACAGGAATTTCTCAGAGAATTCAGGAGATAAGGACAGCAAAGATTTTAGAAAGTATGAGGCAAAATACTGTAGAATTAGAACAAAGACCCTAAATGAGGCCAAATGTTCATATCTGTGTATTTTTGTGCCCTATGGCATATGAGGGTGCCTCTGTACCATCCAAAGGTGGAGTGATTTCTGGCAGTGATGTTTTAGTTAGGGCCAGGAATTCACTTTAGCAGCTGGGCAGGATACTAGGTAACACACACGTCCTTTTCCTGAGGATGACCTCTTTTGCTCTACAGATTCAAATGTAGTTACAGCCCCTTGATATGGGATGGGACAACAAACATGCTGTGATGAACAAGCCTTATTTTTACATTTACGTCATTTGGCAGATGCCCTTATCCAGAGCGACTTACATTTATGTCATTTATAGAACTGAGCAGTTGAGGGTTAAGGGCCTCGCTCAAGGGCCCACAGTGGCAGCTTGGCAGTGCTGGGATTTGAACTCACGACCTTCTGAGCAGTAGCCCAACTCTTAACCACTGAGCTACCACTGCCAATTATTTTTATTATAGAGCTTAGGAAAAAAAAACCAGAAAGGAAATGGTGGAATGATAGATAAATGCATTCTAATAGAACAATTTATACACTCCAGACCATTGAAAGATGCCAATCAGCCTATAACATGTCTTTGGACTGGGGAGGAAACCCCCAAAGCACAGGGAGAAAATGCCAACTCCATGCACACAGAGCGGAGGCAGGAATCAAACCCCCATCTCTGGAGTGCGAGGCAAACACATACACGTTCCTGTGAATTAGCATGGACCATAGAAACAATAACCTATTAAAATGAGTGTATTAATATAAACCAGTGATTTGAATTGCAGCCAGAACTGCTGTCAGGGATGCTGTTATATATATATAAACAAAATTATATATATATATATATATATATATATATATATATATATATATATATATATATATATATATATATATATATATATATATATATATATATATATATATATATATATATATATATAGTAGTTTATTATATACACATGTTGTACTCTCGCAATCTCAGGCAGTGTGGAAGAATCTCCGTATTCCTTTGTTGTAACTTTGTTGTAACCACACCGCAGAGCTGATGATAGAGCGCCTTGTTTATCAGATGTGCATAGTTTAGGTGAGTATCTGTTCGGAGATAATCGCTGGCAGGTCTGTGAGGAATGCATTGTGTGCTTTTCCAGTGGCTTCATGCTACAAGACAAATCCACAGGCTGCGAGTGAAAGCACTGTTTACGTGCATCTCTGCATCCTGTGTCTCTGACAGTGACAACAGTAAACAGGTTCTGAAATAGCAAAATTCACCCATAAGTCAAACACACTTCCCTGATTTTTTTGTGTGTCATGGGCCATTGTTTAAGGCTTCTAACTCAGCCCACTCGGAAATAGAGAGGATGGAAGTGATTGTAAGGGAAGGAGGGGGGGTTAAGGGGGTGAAGGATGTGAGGGTGGAAGAGGGCTGTGGGATTTGGGGATGTAGATGAAAAGCTACTCACACACATTGTGTCTGAACTGTGGTGCAGTTTAAGTCACATATGTAGTTTTAAAGGCAAGCTCAGAAATGTGGCAAGCAGACTCTGGAGCTCTGGGGAAACAAAAAAGAGACGGAGGGAATAGGAGAAAAAGAGTTCAGTTTCGTTGTAGTTAACTTGGTCGATAACTTGGTTTATCGCTAGGCCAGGACTTTGTGCCAAGATATGCATTAGATGGAGTAAGTTAGTACAAAAAAAAAAAAGTTTTGAAAAAGGTTGCAATGTAAAATTTAAACACATCTTTACTGATAATTATTTATTTAAGCGTTTTTATGGATTTTTGGTTAATGATAGATTCAACTTTATTCATCCCAGAGGGAAATTCACCTATTACAGCAACACAGAGAGTTAGAAGTGTACTAAAAATGATTCTTTTGTATATATACAAAAGAAGAAGAGTGATGAAGAGTCAGAGTGTGATGTGGTAGTGCAGTAGGGTGTAAACACTGTAGATACAGTAGCAGATTTGAGTGGAATTAAAGTAGCAGTGCAGTGCAAACATTTTCAACATTATAAACCATGTGAAAAACACTGAAGTAATGTGGCGGTGCATATACATATGGATATGGATAATGGATGGTGGTAGTTCGTCTATCGTCCAATTAGCTTATCCTAAGATTGGCTCAGTGCAAATAGTGTCCCAGCACAGTGATGAGCTGTTGTACAGTTGTACAGCTCTAATGCTGCCTCCCCAGCATACTGCTGCAAAGAAGACTGAACTGGCTACCACAGACTGGTAGAAGATCTCTAACATCTTGCTGCAAACACCAAGGTATCTTAACTTAGCTTTTTCCCTTCTTCATCTTTTCTTTTATATACCATGTAATAACACTGTTGAAATCAGCAATGTTTGTCAATCTGTAAGGCGGACAAAGGGACAGTAGGGAAAAGAAGAGGGAAAAGGTAAAGAGACTGAGAGAGAGTGAGAGCAAGAGAGTTAATTAAAGGGAGGATTTGTGTGGAAAGGATCCTGTGTTTGTTTTGGAGATAAAGCCTGACCACATTGACAGATCTCTGCACTCTGAAACATGCCGACACACACACACACACACACACACACACACACACACACACACACACACACACACACACACACACACACACACACACACACTGCAAAGCATCTATTAGCTTGGATTTGTAGTGTAGTTTATGTTAAGCCTGCTGGCTTTCTCCTCTCCATCACATTCTTTATGGGAATGAACCTTGAATAACTATTGCTAATAACTAATAAATACATCAATCAGCCAAGATGTATGGTGCCCTAACCCTATTTTAATGCCAAAATCCAAGTGCACAGCACTTTTGCCTTGACAGATTTATTTTACATCTGTATAAACATAAATGTGCACACAAGGAAGTGGTGGCTCAATATTTAAGGCTCTGGGTTCAAGGGCCAAGCTACCACTGTTGGACCCTTAAACAAGGCCCTTAACCAAATTCCTTCCAGGGGTGCCATACCATGGCTGACCCTGCACTCTGATCCCTTACTTCCTGACAAGCTGGGATATGTGAAAAAGAATCTTTATTGTGCTGTATGTGTGACAAATAAAGGCTTCTTTTACTTTCGAATTGCTGCGTCACAGTGCACCTTAACACACTCGGAGGAAAGCGCTATCTGCCCTCTACTGCATACACGAGCTTACAGATGCCTGCAATATCCTTGTGTTGCTGAGATTGACAGGGCAGCGAGAATAATGCCATCCCTCCAACCCCGAGAGCATGGCCAAATTTGCTGTCTTGACTCCCGTCCAGGAATGGCTGTGGTATCACTGGGATTCACACTCACTTTGGGAGTAGCGAGTAGTTTACAGATTTTAATCTGAAATGTTACTACTCAACTACATTTTCATTGGTAGTCTAAACTGATGAGAAGCTTCTCCCAGTCCAACACCATATTGCTTGTGACATTTGGCAGTTACAAACAAGACCAAACCCCTATATATATATATTTTTATCAATGTTACAGTATTGGTATGCATTTCATAGGCTTTTGCTATTTATGGACACTATTAGGATATGTACACCATACTTTAACAAGTGTCAAAGTATTCTTATTGCATGGATGAATCGATTTAATAGCTCTCTGTGACATGTTGTTTAAGACATTCCTGTTGTGACTTTAAAGCATGTTAGAATTTCTGAGTTGTTTGATATCCTGAATGTCAAAACTGAAAATGTTAGTAATAACACCTTTATTACTGTAATGTCACATTGCATGAGCAGAAAAGTCCTAATAACATCTTTTACTGTGAATTGCAAACATGCATGTAAGAAAGGTAGTGTTTTTTTTTAAATAGTTTAACAACAGATTAAGATAATATGGCTTGATATCACCAGCTATGTGTGTTGCTCTGTCCAATTCCTTTCAGGACGCATTCATTTCCAATGTGGTCTTCTTTGTCTTACTGTGGAACAACAACTTATGTCAGTCTTTTCTACCATTGTTTCTATAAGATATAACAACAAATAACTGACAGACAGAGAGACCTGCCTCTTTTAGAATGATGTACCTGATTGATTACTACAGCTGGACCACTTTGAAATGTTATGTTGCTGATTACAGAACCTAGGACGGTCACACAGACATTTTTTCTCAGAACATCTATTTTAGTGATAGCTGTCATGATGTAATGATTGCTTTTGGCAGTGCACATCTACACACACACACACACACACACACACACACACACACACACACACACACACACAAAAAAAAAAAAAATCTTAACATGAAAGTGTAAACATACAGTTTTGTTACATAGTGATCAGGTTTTCACTATCGCCAAACAGGAGACACGTCTCTATTCAATTTTACATTACATTTTACTCATTGATGCTTTTATCCAAAGCAACCTACAGTTGAGACAGGATACTACTAAGCAGTTTAGGGACTAAGGGCTCAGCAGTGGCAGCTAGGGCGATGCTGGGATTTGAATTCACCACCTTCTTTATCAGTACCTTAACCACTTACAGCAATGACAGGAAACAGAATATCTGGTGGACACTCCAGTCTACACTGCAAGGTTAATATATGAAAGAAATCATGACAATGGTATCATAAGTGTTAAAGTTGAATGGCATATAGAGTAATATTAGTACATTTGTACACATGCTGCAGGTATTCTTTCATACATCTTATCTGACCTAGATGTATGTTATTAGGCAGTTAAATCATTAAATGGTTTTTAAATCTTTATAACTGGAGTTAAATCCTTGCTTGTAATTATCTAACCCAACCACACTAATAAAGCAGACTGCTTAGGTGAGATAATTCTTCTTTAACACAAACACATCTCACATTTCTGTGTAAATCTGAGATTAGCATGTCACCACTTACCCTTGTGGGTAGTGCTAGTTATCAATGTTTGAGATAGCATCATAGTGGATAAAAGTTTGGAGCAGGGTCCAGTTACAGTTCCCAGGAATTCCTCAAGGTTCTACTTTGGGCACTGCTCTGATTACTGATGACAGGAGCCACAGACGGCTGGTCTTAATGTGTTTATTTAGACGGGGACAAAAAGGAGAAAAGGTATGAAGAGCTGCAGGCAGTGAACAAGAGAAACGGGATCATATTACTTTAAAATCAAACTGCAGGACACACGTTTTCCTTAAGGGGTGGAGTTTTTGCTCTGACTTCTTTTGATTGGCCCACTGGATACCCCCTCAAATTAACATACCAGACTCTGAGTCCCACACGTCCACACTGAGCACAGTTTGTGAAGCATGGAATCAGGATCTGTGTGTGAGTGAGTAATGCTTTGGGATAGCTCTGCTTGACAGAGAGAAGCTGTTAGATAGCTGATAGTTTTTTTTGTGTGAGTTTTTTTTTTTGTGTTTTTTTTTTTTAATCTAATGGACTATATCTGAATTTTTCTTGTAGATATTGGCAGAACACTTGAACAATATATTTCTTTTAGCAATTATTTGTTTCTTTTAATGTATGATAGAAATGGAGAGGAAGCTCATTATATTTTTTTTAGCCATGATTTGAAATCAATTCTGCATAGTAATTTCACATTTGCTGTTCATAACGATCAGAAATGCTACAATTGATCATTTATATTCATCAATGTATGTTAGATTTAATGTAATCATTTCTCTTTATATGTCTTTGTAAATGTAATGTGGTAGCTTGAGACCTAGAGAACTAGACAGACAGTTCAAGATAGATAACACATACTGTATAAAATTGTAAAACATACAGAGGACAGAGGCTTATAGGTGTTGTTAAGCTGAAATTTTGAGTATTTCTTTTTGCATCTTGGAATGCTTATTTAAAGACTAGCAATTACAAAGCTTTCACACAGCCATGCTTCAGTTTTGGCTTCTGTTTGTGGCCAGTTTAAATTTCTGTGAGGGTCAGTATCTCGACAATGCTCCCATCATTATCCAGTATAATGTCTGGGAGGAACAGCCAGCAGGCACAAGGGTGGGCCGCCTGTTGGACAACCTACGTCAGAAAGGAGAGACTGGATCACTGGAGGACTTCCGGGTTGTGGAGCATGGTCAGGCCCTACCATTCACAGTGGCCAAAAGAGATGGGGTGGTGTCAACACTGGGCCAGCTGGACCGGGAGGAGTTGTGTCGTGGAGCTGACCAGTGTGAACTGGCCTTTAGTGTTCTCTATAGGAAAGGTGGAGCAGTGCACTTCCTGCGTGTTAGAGTGGAGGTGATGGACCTGAATGACCACAATCCTATTTTTCCTAACCCAGTGCAGGAGGTGGAGATCTCAGAAACAGTAGGTCTGAGGATGCGTATCCCATTGGACCGTGCTGAGGATCCAGATGCAGGTTCCAATGGCCTGCAGACCTACTCTCTTTCTCCAAGCCATCACTTTGCTCTGGATGTCCGTCCCTCTGGAGGTGCCAAACAGCCAGAATTGGTGATTATTAAAGAACTGGACCGGGAGATGGACTCATCCTTTGAATTAACATTATTGGCTTGGGATAAAGGGAACCCACCCAGGTCTGGCACCACCAAAGTCAAAGTCATAGTTTTGGACTCCAATGACAACACTCCCAAGTTTGAGGACAATGCTCCAATAATTGATCTTGCTGAAGACACAGTGCAAGGCACAGTAGTTATCAACCTTCATGCTACAGATCCTGACCAGGGTGCTAATGGAGAAGTTGTGTACTCACTCAGTAAGCATGCCCCAATAGATGTGCAGAGACTTTTTAGTGTTGATCCTCAAACAGGTGCTGTAGTTTTAAAAGGTCTCTTAGACTTTGAAGAAAAAAAATCCTATGAAGTAGATATACAAGCAAAGGATCGTGGTCACAATGCTATCCCATCTCACTGCAAGATGCAAGTAAGAGTTCAAGATGTCAATGACAATGCACCTCGGATACACATTACATGGACTCCACCAGATTCCCCTGTGGCAACTGTGTCAGAAGGGGCATCAAATGAGACCTTTCTGGCTCTTGTGATGGTGTCTGATGCTGATTCAGGTCCAAATGGGGAAGTGCAAGTCCAGATACAGCAAGGATCAGGCCCATTCCGTCTCAAGCAAATCCATGGAGACAACTACATAATTGTTATTAATGGAAGCTTAGATCGGGAGCAACAAATGGAGTATAATATTACTCTTCTTGCTCAGGACAGTGGTGTTCCTTCTCTGTCTTGTGTCAGGCATCTGACTGTCCATGTCCTGGATGAAAATGACAATGCACCAATATTTTCCAACACTCTCTACACTGGTGTTATCAGTGAGAATAATGCACCTGGATTTCATGTCTTGACTTTGGAAGCCCATGATGTTGACTTAGACCTTAGTGGACGGGTGTCATACTCAATTAGAGAGTCAAATGAACTCGGGACACCAACTGCTTCCTTCTCAGTCCACCCAACCAGTGGGGCTGTTATTGCTCAGCAGTCATTAGACTATGAGGAATCACTGACATACTCCTTTATTGTGGAAGCAGTAGATCATGGCTACCCTCCAATGACCAGCAGTGCTACTGTGCATGTTATGATTGAGGATGTTAATGACAACTATCCCATCATCAGAGAACCACTTCCCAAGAAAGGTATTGCAGTAGTAAGTGTTCCAGTTAATGCAGAAAAGGGGGAAATTGTGACAGAACTTAAGGACAAAGTTCATAGAACCATACATCCATTGAGCAATCATTCTTCCCAATACAGGTTTGAAGGTTTTTTGGCCACAACCATATTAGCAAGTGACTCTGACTCTGGTCTTAATGGAAAACTCCAATTTAAAATAATAGAAGGGAACCCCTCCAGGCTGTTTTGGTTAGATGAAACCACAGGTCAATTATATGTGAACACCACCAATGCTACAGAATTGATTGGCAAAACATTTAAAGTGGTCATTGCAGTGTCAGACATGGGAACACCCCCACTTGTCACACAAACAACCCTGGAGGTAACATTCATTAATCTTCGTGACCACCTTAAGAACTCTGCTCCTGGACAACAGGCGCAGTTCAGCTTCACAATGCTTTTAACTATCTGCATTGGGGGAACCTGCTTGCTTTTGCTGCTAGCTGTTGCTTTGGTTACCACATTCTGTCGCCCAGAAAAACGAGACACCCGGGCTTACAACTGCAGACAAGCTGAGTCTACCTACACTAGTCACCCTCGCAGACCACAGAAACACATTCAGAAAACAGATATACAGCTGGTTCCTGTCTTAAGGGGTCGAAAAGATGACCCGCCTGAAGAGGAGTCCCAGCCACTCTCATCTGGTTCTCCTCTGCCAGAAGAACCTCGCCCAGAAGGCCAGCTCAGTCTTTCACCAACGCTTGCTCACCTGGTACAAAGTCAAGCTTACTCCGAAAATAATGGTACCCTTACATTCACACAGAGCAAGACACTCAGGAAACCTGGGAGCATAGAATGCCCACATACCCCTACAACACCCTACCGAACCCTGCGCAAGGCACGAAACCCTTCCTCCTCCTCATCCTTGCACTCACAGACCAACACTCTGAGACGCCCAAAGCCTGAAGAAATAAATACACAGACTGACTCCCAAGCTGTGGCCTCTGGTCCTTTCACACAGGCCACATTGAGGAGGACAAAAAACTCAGAAAGAAATGGAAGGCTTGAGGAACAAGACCACAGACAAATACTGAGAAATTTGGTGCGCTTATCCATGGCTGCTCTCGGAGAAAACTCACTTGAGCTATCTTCAGCTTCACCTGAGGTTCAGGTAAGAGAGCAGTGTAAAAATATAACATACTATATATAAGTTATAAGAAAACTTATTTGAGTTTCATAAATATCAAGTTATGAGAGTCAATTCATGTTTTGCCACACATTTGATCTGTCTGTGTGAATGGGGGTCTATGTATTGGTGGCCCGAGGGGACAACTGACAGATGATATTGGTACTAAGGCATTGAGTTTATTCAGGCATGTCTCAGACATTGTAACCCACACCCTTGTGCCTCAAGAGAAATTTAACAACCTTCAGTATCACATGACAAACTTTTTGAATTAAAGAAAAACACAGATTAACTCAAGGTCTGTCTGCTGAGCAGGAAAATGTACTTAATCTAAAACCAGATACTGTATGTCTGCCTTATAAAATATACATACAAATATACGCCGCTGGCTTGCTCATTGGGGATAAATTAATAAATTTAAAATCTATGTCCTGAATTTATATACTTCTGTAAAGCTGCTTTGGGACAATGTCCATTGTTAAAAGCGCTATACAAATAAATTGAACTTGAACTTGAACTTGAACATAATACAGTCCTGTGTTTGATGAACAAAACACAGGCTTCAGGCAGTTGGTAAAACTGATACTTTTGAACTTACATCTATAAAATAAAAACCCTCAATAGTTGTTTCAAAAATTCTGTGCTGGTCAAATGTTGAATTCTCTGGACCCGTGTTCATCCAGATGCAGCTCATATATTTAACAGAGCACAGGGGCTGGGCATGGATTTGATCCTTCAAGGGAACAGCAAAGCAAGATAGGAAAAATGTTGAACTTGCATCCCCCACCCCTATCCGTCTTTTCCTCTCTATCCACCCTGCTTCGCCTACTTGGCAGTTTGACTTAAGGAGAGACTTAAGTAGAGGAAATGGAGTTGAAACATTGTGGGGTATATGACCCTGTGGCAGAGACTGGGTTCCTAAGGTGTATCCTGGCAGGATGCAGCTTGAAGAAGAATAGGCCCTGCGTAGGAATGGTTTCCTGTCTCACTTACCCGGCCTCAACTCTCCCTGCCCTACAGCTGACTTTTTTCTTACTCAGTAACCTGGTGTTTCCTCCACCTTCTTCATCTCGGGCTGCATCTGCCCCTAACAAAAAAATATTAATCAGGTTTTACTGAAATGGGAAATGGCATGAAACTGCATGGTATGTTTATATTTCAGTAGCAGGTGCCAGGTGTAATAGTACTTTGTACACTAAAATGTGACTTTTAATGAAATAGAAATGTCAGTTCAGAAAGACTCAGAATTAACCATTCATAACAGTAAGATTTCATTCTTCTTATTCCACAGCAGGTGTCTCAGCTGTTGTCTCTGCTGCATCAGGGCCAGTTTCAGCCTCGACCAAATTTCCGTGGCAACAAATATTCCCACAGAGGTGGCCGGTAAGCCCTCTCATTTCTGTTTATTATGTTTTTTTCCTCTATTGATTATAATCTTTACAGTGAAAGATAGAAACATACATGTCCAAAAAAGACAGCATAGACATTTTATTTGTTTGTGAAGCATGGAACGGGGGAACAATGGAGCAGGTGGTTGATTCGTAAACAAGGTGCCACACAGCGAATTCCAGAAAATGGTGTCTCATATCCCTCAATAGCCACCTTGGCACCAGAGTGATACCTAAAGCAAGTTAGAGCAGGACACAGTGCATGTCTCACTCATATGACTAAGACAACAGTGTCAGTAAAACATACAATCACCTCACCATTCATCCTACAGCCAGTTTGTGGCTTTTATTTGACTCCATAACAGTGAATCCAATAAATGTTATCTCAAAAAGGAAACTCGGCAGGCAGGACTTAACTAGACCAAAGACCGCACCATCATAATAAGAGCTTATATAGTTACATTCAATTTAGAAGAACAACAAGAAAGGCACTAATGACACATGATTTATGATTTAAGCACTATGGATCACATCTCAGCATGCAGATCATTTTTTGGGGGGCGGGTGGGGTTCGGGGGAGGTTTAAGTTGGTTTCAACATATTGTGCTCTTAAACCTTTTTCAAATATTTCACAATAGCATTGTGTAATAATCATTTGATTGTACATTAAACATACATTAATTATGTTTAATTACATGCATGTCCTCTTATACATGGGTTTTGCTCAGGGGTCCAACTGTGGAAACATTTCAGGGGATAATGCACTTAAGTGAGAAAGGGGGTTGGGGTACTTACTTTTGGCTAGATTTAGAAGATATTTCTTATGAATTGTTCTGGAAATGCTTTAAAACCAATTTCACAAGGAGAAGAAAACTAAAGTTATGTTATCTTATCTTGGAAGGTGTAGAAAGAAAGCTAGCTAGCTAGCCAGCCTACTAATGTGAAATCCTGATTATTGGGTTATAGCGTGATTAAATATTAAAACATTTAACTGAGATTATAAATGCATATTTTATATTTGATTATCTCTTGCCATCTTTCACTGGTTAAAACACCTTTTTCTTCTTCCAATTTTACAGTAATGAAAGTGATAAACATCTTAAGTGATATCTATGGAATTAAATCAGAGTCAGTAGAAACCGAACCTGAATTTGTAATGCTTTGAGAGAAAAAAAACCCCAAACAAACACACACAAACAAACAAACAAAAACAAACAAACAAAAAAACCCTTTTGCTTGAAAAATGCTTGAAAAAAGTGCAAATTTTTATGTTTTTGAAAATCGTAGACTAAAAAAATTCAGACAATAAAAATTCACATTAAAAAAATTAAACGGTGGGAAATTCAGGTTAAATTAATTCAAGCAGTTTTATTGAAAAATTCAGGTCAAGCAATTCAGAAAAAACATCCAGGATACTCAGAAAGAGCAAAAAGCCAGGCTCTAACCGAACAGTAATACAAGGGGGAAGAAAATTTTGTCTTTTTATTTTTTATAACTGGGGATGCCCAAAAATATGTATAGTTTTAGTGCAAAAATAATCTCTGTGAGGAAACATTAATGAATTTTTGAAAAAAATTATTGAAGCCTTTGTTTTGTGCTCTCCTCTTTTGCCGGACTCAAGGTCTGGAGCACAGGATGCTGATTGGCTGAGTACTAAAGACAGTGGGCACGGGGAAAGTGAGCCCGGAGACGTGGACTGGGAGGCAGGCAGAGACTCCCCTGTTGACCCCTTACTGGAGGAGGGCCTCACCAACCTGCTCAGCAATCACGGTTAGAGTCTTTAATGCTTTATTCTGAGAGTTATGATAACATGTTTGGGTCAGCTTTTGTTTCAGTCAAATTTGTCATTGCACGTTGAATAAATATGAGGGAGAGGGTCAGGTTGAACCATGGATTCCCTGAAATCCTAATTTCTACCATATGCTATTCATTTGGTATGGTGTGTGATTACATGACTTTTGAACTGAAACATTACTCCAAGTGAAACATGTCATGACAATGATGGCATTAGCCAAAATGGAGTTATTGGCATGACATTTCATTTACACATGACTAACATTTAAGGGAATGAAATTTCACACTGTTTTTATTCATCAGTGATATAGCTGTGGTTCTCAGTTGGTGCTTGGATTTGTGTGCACTTGCAGTATTTATTGTTTTATTTCTGTTCTAACAAGCCTGCTCATCTCATCAGCTATGCAATCAGCCTGTCATGAATTGGTTCAGGTGTGTTGAGGCAGGGAAATCAGACAGTAGGGGTACTCCAGGGCTTGGATCAAGACCTACTGTCCTACAAGCTTTGAGGTTACTTATCCTAGACTTATACTTCATCCAGAACCCTGTAATTCTGCAACCTGACAGCATGGTTTGTTAGAAGGTTCACTCCCAAAGGCACAATAACCGAACTGAAAACTGAAACCAGCTAGCTTTCAGCTTAGTTTCCACAAATGTCAGGTTGAACCTGATGAAACAAAACACTCATTTGGCTTTAAGTGCACATTATCACGTATAGAAATGTCACTGTGGATTAATATAAGAATTTATAATCAGCTCACAATGTCAACAAACATCTCAAGCAGGAAACTGATGATGATATTGCATCAGTTAAGGAAATACGTAGACACCCTTATATACATTTTTCATGACATTTTATATTTCGCTGTACTTTAGGTTCTATAAATTCTTGACTTAATATTGAAAAATAATAACTTTTAAAATGGAAGGTTTATGCAGATCTTTAACATTGCATTACTTTAAGGCTTCATAGTACTTTATTTGAAGGTCTCTATTTTACATCACCTGGCATAATACGTGCATAACTTCATCAAAAATGAAAAATCCTACACTGATGTTATGTTAGTATCTTTTGCCATAAAGGATATCTATAGAATAGTATATGTGCAGTATATATCCATTTAAATACCCTTCTCCTAACATTTTCATCCCATTTCTGTCTTAAATAAATATATTTTTGTAGGTGGACTGTTTGTTTCTGGCCTTTGTATAGAGTGTTAGTAAATGCTGGTATGGGCTTCCTTCCATGTATTGTTCTGACTTTAGTCACATTCTGACTATACTACTGCCTCAGTTCCTTCAAATCAAAGGCTCATGGCTTGTTTTTTCACTTGCCAGACTTTAAGTGCCTTTAGGTTAGGGCAAGAGGTCCTTATCTTTAGGCTGAAGCTTTTTGAAAGCTGTCTGATGGTTATAGGTACTGTAATCTCAGATAGGTGTGTATGTGTGTGTGTTTGTGTAGCAGAGTTGAGTCAGCTTTCCTCAAGGGTATTACCCGTTAACAGGGTTTACTTATGATGATTAACAGTGACAGTGACTCTCGTCTTTAAGAATGTTTAGTGTAGAGTGCTCAGAAGTCATAGCTTCTTTGTCCTAAGGCTACTCTTATCCTTAGAGTTCTTGTTACATGTTCAGACACAATAGAAGGGGGAGCAAAAGGGCACTGTGTGTGACACAATATGGATTTATATATATATATCTGTGTGTGTGTGTGTGTGTGTGTGTGTGGGCATGTGTGTGTGAAAATGCAAGTATTGTTTTCACATCGCTTTGAACACAGTCAGTCTGTGGTGTCTCTATCTCCCCTCAAGCTTTTTATTCCTCACTCTCTTTCACACTAAAAAGGTGAGTGTAAAAAGTGATATGATGATATAATATACACTTTTCTGAGATATCACAGGTTGATATGGCATATACGAAGTGATCTAATCATTAATATGGTGACTTTTTCTGTAAGGAGATATTTATACAGCAGTTACAGAAGGTGTCTCGAATGTCAGAGCTTTGTATAAATCACGGGTAAAGCTGTAACTTTTCCAACACAAGGAAGGCTTCGGGATGGTGTGTTTTGCGGTTTCTCCGGAACATCACATGCTGTGTTGTTTTATCTTATTATTAACAAGACAGAGGAAAAAAAGAGAGTCTGGTGAGGGAACTGTTTATAGCTGTTATAATGTAGGTCATAACAGGAACTACCTTGTTTGGCAGATGTTCCACAACATGAAATGTAACTATAAATGGACAAAATACATAGTGTAATTTCTTTTAAATGAACTAAAATAAAACACTTCAGGACTTGTTCCCACCGTGGTTTATTCCTTATTTATTCAGGATCTAATATGAATTATTTAATAACTCCAGTGAGTTATTGGTCTGTAGAGTTTAAAGGGTTAAATATGATTTAACCACCCTCTCAAGTATGAACCCATTCTTCTGGACTAACACATAGAACATACTTTGAAGTATTAGATCATAGCATGTGATTTGAGACATGACTCAATCTTGTCATGGCTTCTTGTAAATGAAGTTCTATACAGTAATTGAAAAAGAATGGGTTTGATTCCTTGTTACTTCCTTGTTACATCTTGGTTAAGGTGAATGAATAATGCAGTGGCAGATCATCCATAGGGACAGGTGGGGAGAGCAGAGCCCAACCAAATACAGTATCAGCAATCCAACAAATGCTAATCTTCATAAAGTACTCATTCTCAACTCCATACATTTTGAATTGTGTTGAAATACTAATTACCTCTCTTTTAAAATGTTGCTATTTGAGAGATATAAACCGCTCGCCTCTCTAGATGTTGTGCAATTCTTCTGATACGTTTAGCTCCATTATTTTTGCTCCTAGTGGTCAAAAATGGGAATTGCAACAAGCGCTAACAGATGCCCATTGGGGCAGGAATCACTCTGTCCCATGCTCACTCTATGAATGTTTTGTGTATGAGTGGGGGAGGGGCAGGAGACAGGACAGTTAATATTACCTCTTCTGTATCTCACACACTGTCACAGTGACACCTGTTGCATCAAACAGTTGATATTTGTAAAAATCCATTTCAACATGTTATCAAAATGAACACTGCCATTTTCAGTCTGTACAAGATTTCGCAGAGTTTTTTTTTCATTGTTGCAGCCAAAAATGCTTGATTGTACAGTTTTTTGTGCTTTTTTTTTTTTTGCGGAGAACTACTTGAATTGGCGAAATTGCAACTGCATGAAATTGTTTTGCACTGTCTTTCACAGTGATGTTTGTTGGTAAATGAGACCTTTTAGCTGTACTCATGTTTGACGCATGTGAATTGAAGAGGGCTTTGACTGAGTGACGTCACATGACATGTCTTGGCCCAAATCTGCAGAAAATCTGTGGTAATTTAGAAAAATTGCTCACTCCCCCGACTTTTGCGGAGTTTCATTAATTTTGCGTTCATTTCTGCGATCGCAAAATTGCAAAATCCTGCATTTTTTAGCTCATAGTGATTAACAAGTTTAATCTTGACTTTTATCTAGCCAGCTATGTTGTGTCTTTAGAGTGCAATTATCAGGAAAAAGAATGCATGATAACTGCATCAATTGCTTATAAAATCATAACATCTAATTTCAATAAAGCCGTGATTGAAAAATTTGTGTACTGAATGACAAAATGAGCTAAATTACATACATTGACACAACATAGCTAGTGAGGTGGCAATTTTATGTCAGTTCATTTTTGTTAGGCTGTTGTTAGTGCTGGGGGGCACTGGCTTTTAGACCAAGCTACCTTCAGTTCTGTTGTTGAAAACTGGTGTACATAGTTAGTTTGTTCAAGTTCATTCAAGTCTTGTTGACTCCACCCATCCATGCATTTTCTGAACTAACTAAACAGGGTCGCGGGGAGCCTGGAGCCTATCCCAGGAGACTCGGGGCACAAGGCAGAGGTCACACTGGACAGGGTGCCAACCCACTGTTGACTCTTAACTACCTATTACTCTAAAATTCACTTGATAGTAGCTTATAGCATAAGTCAAGTATGATAGCCTCTGAACTAAATTTTGTTTGAGGCTATGTTGTTATTAATGTTGTCCTGCCCCACCAAAATCTATGCTGCTTGTTGATAAGTTAACATGTGAGTTTGATTGTAAGCAAGTGTTACACAGACTCCTGGAACAGGAAGCCTCCTGGTGCGGTGGCCGTTTGGCTGCGGTCAGGCTTTGTAGGTGATTTAAGAGCAGTGTCTGGTTTTAATCAGAGTATAATTGGGTTATGAGAGATTAATGCGATCCCCACAGTTTTCCCCTGTAATTATTTTTAACAAGCAGAGAAAGAGTGATTGAGAGAAAGTATTAGATGTTTGTTTATAAATGGATAAGAAGCAGAGACGAGGATTTAGGGAACGAGCAGCAGAGCTCGAGTCCATGTGTGTGTTAATAAGCGAGAAAGAACAAAGCAGAAGAAGAGAGCTGGTTCGCCTCCACTGATGTGAGTGAGTGCGTGTGGTTAGAGGTTGTGAGCGTGTGCATTGATGTGGTCCATGTGGGTTTGTTTGATCATGGCCTACCATGTCTGAGCAGTTACACACACAAACACACCATGCCACCAGCAGCAGCAGCTCTTGTGTATAGTCAAGCGTGTTTCCTTTGTTCCTCAGCTTGCTTTAATCTGGAAGCTTCTGATACTGCTCTCATTTTTGAGGACCCTCTAGGGGAAATATATATATATAAATATATATTTTTAAAAAAAGAGCAGCACATGAAAGCTGGTTGTTTGAGATTCACAGCAGCTGCATGCTTTGCTGATTGGGCGTTTGATGATTCACGTGTGGTTGAGGACCACAGGAACCTCTCTCTTCCTCCTATTGAAAAACACATGACAAGAGCGAAAATAAAATAAACAGGCTATGGCAAGCTTAAAGAAAATTAGCTTGCTTCATTCATGTAATGTGAAGTGTGTACAGGATGCTTTGGGATTGTTTATTGATGCAGTTTGGAATGATATGAACAGGAAATACACACAGAGGTATTTAAAGCTGTTTAGCTTAAACATTCTTGCATTTGTGTGTGTGTGAGAGAGACAGAGAGAGAGAGAGAGAGAGTTGTTTGAAAAAAGCTGGTAGTGATTATATTAGCTAAGTTTTTAAGGCTGTAGGTGTCCTTAGGCCATGGTCCTCATTAGTCCAGCAGAGAGGAAACAGGCTAGCAAAATCCAGCTGCTTTTACTGAAGGCAAGGTCAAAACACAGCTTGCTGAAAGTAACCCGAGTCGCTTTTTTGGTTTGTTTATTCAAATAATTTACTGACCAATTAGAGCTCAGTTGGCCAACATGAGGACCCCTGCAGTCTGTGTCTTGTTAGCAGTTTTATGTGTCCTCCGACAAATAAGGATAAAATGTAGATCTTTTAAAAAGACACAGGAAAGTGGTTCTTTACTGCAGCTTTTTTTTGTTGCAGCTTTTTTTTTTTAGGCACAAGAAATCAAGTCACAACCATGAACACACTAATGCAAGGGAATCAGTGGCTAACTAAATAAAGATAAATGCCGCCCCTCTTCATTTCCTCTCATCCTGTTATTCCTTCATGTTTACTCATTTGTTTTTCAAGGGGGAAGAGCAGGAATATTTGTATCCATTGTAAAAAGTTTCCTAATCCACATATAGGCTTTGAGTGGAAGTGCACACATTCCACACCCGTTTCCACACTCAAGAAAATAATGATACAATTTAAACCTCAAAAATGAATGGTAAACCACAGCAAAAACAGGTCTGACATTTCAGCATTGGTTAAAAAAAAAAAAAAAAAAAGCCTAAAACACGTTTCTCTCCCTTCTCCAGATGATGTGTTCTCGGACATGCCTGACCCAGCGTGGATAGCTCGGCTGTCCCTTCCTCTGACCAGTGACTACCATGACAACCTTTATGTCCCTGATGGCATACCACCCTCAGAAGATCAGAGCTCCACTTTAGGTAGCCCAAATGACTCCGCCTCCTTCTCCACATTCGGTAAGGCCCCAGAGAAGATTGGGTCTTTAGGAGGTGAAACTCTGCTTTCGGAAGTAAGCACATTGTTTGAGATGCTAATGACGCAGAAGGCTGACGCTCAGCCACGGTCCGACATCCTTTACAGACTTTCTGCAGCTTATCGCCGCTCCCTCGGCCTCGACGGCCATCAAGGGCCAAATGAAAAATCTCCTATAATACGTTGTGCCACTCCACACCGTTACTGATGTTCAAGTGCCATGTGAATAATGCAAACACTTACCCTTCCCTTCTGTCAACATTGAATCTCTTTTACTGTTGCAGTTCTGTCTCAAACTCCTGTTGGTTTTAAACAACTTTGTCATATCATCATCTGTCTCTCTGGGAGGCCTGTCTGGTACAGGCTAGCTAAAGCAAAACACGAAGATCTGTTTCATATTTCCTGGAATAAACTTTATGCACTGTTTTGCATCAGACTGAAACTGTGATAAGGAGACAAGGAGGCAGTTTTCCCTCTGCTTCGGGATGTAAACCGAATTACTCTACAATGGTGCTTTTCTCACAAAGTAGTTTATGAGACCTATGGCTTTGTATGGGTTTAGAGAAGGAAATGACTCTTTGTCTTCTTTTAAGACTAAATACCAACAGAACAAATCCTGTCTCTGAGGAGGAATGTGTGAAATTTTCTACCACAATGGACTATAAGCAGCCATGCTTCCTCTGCCATAGACTCCTGATTATTGTTTCCTGCTAGAATACTAAACAAAAATTCAGTATTTGGATTCTTGAAGATTGTAAATAATAGTTGTCAGGCAGACTTAATGTCATTATTTTTGGCCTAAATCCGTGATTTAATATTTCAAACACGAAAAAAGGCATCTAGCTGTTATTGATTTATGACCCCTTCCTCCATGTTCTATTGTTTGAAAATTAATAAAGTAAAACTAAAAGAAACAAAATGTCAGAGACACAAAACCTTGCACACGATCTGTGTTAAAAGTTATTGACCTTGGAACTAGATATAATAAATAAGTGATACTAGATATAAAAAAAAATGTGTATGGAAATGAAATCTATATGTGCATATTTTTAATTGTGAATAACTGAGGGCACTTTGTATATAACTTTTTTGTATACTTTATGAGTGAAATAAACATTACTGAAACATTTCTTAAAAGTCTTTCAAATATGCTGAAGGCCATAAAATGGCTCAAATGGTTAATGAAAATACAAATGGAAAGCGCACAGCTCCTAGAGAGAAAAAAGAACCAAAGGTTATATAGTGGCTACTGTTTGTAACCAATATTTTGGATAGAAAACACACACACACACACACGCCTAGTGATACAGTATGGTACAGAAAAGGCCTTGTGCTCATGAGACTGGCAAACTGTATCACAGGAACACTGGACACAAAGAAGGAATACACTGTGGATGGGTCACCAATCCATCACAGGGCACCATGCACACACAATCACACCTAGGGGCAATTTTGAATAGCCAATCCACCTACTGGCATGTTTTTGGAGGAAACCAGTTAACCTAGAGGAAATCCACGTGGACTCATGGACATCAAACCTGGGCTCCAGGAGCTGTGAGGCAACAACACTACCCACTACACCACTATGCCCTCATTAGAAGTAAGTCAGTAAAGTTCTATTGTATAAAACAATAAACCTCAAATTTCATAAGTACATGCATTTCTTTTTAGATTTGCTTTTGGATAAATGTCCATGTGACAGCTGATCTGTACCATGTCTTTAATCTGTTGGCACGCAATTTAGTCGTATGGCCTGGCACTGATGTACTCTGGCACAACCAGCGCTCCAGCTTCAGTATGTCTACAAATTTGGTGCTGACTCCAAACAGAGAGACTGTGGTTAGTCTGTATATACTGATATACTGCTCATTTACTAATGTGCTGGCTTTGTCTGCCCTGGAAGCTTGTTCACACCCTGATAGCACTCTGGGTTGCGCAATGGCACCAACATGGCCACGCTCTATTCTGTGCAACTCCACTCATCCACTGTTGTGGTTTTTGAAATCCAACCTTGTGGGAATAGTATGATAGTTTCTTTTACAAACAAGTTGGCCTTTTTGAGTGAAATATGGTGAACAAATTGGCATTGTCACTGCCAAGTCCTGTGAGTCCCGTTCCTGATGCATTTGTATTTGGGTCATGCCCCCTGCCAACTCCTCTACTCTGCATTCCAACTTATAAAGGCACTCACTCCTTCTGTTCCAGGTGGCTGAGCAGCTGAGCCTTCTGCCCGTTTCTCATGCTGTCACAACAACACAGCAAAGGAGCTTACATTTTTCTTCCTAGTGCACAATGAAGCTGCGTCTTCTATTTACTTCACTCCCTACTGCTACCACACAGCGTAATATTCACAGATATCCGCGGCAGGACAGGACAAACAGCTTGACATCCTGATTTGAAATATACAGTGGTGCTTGAAAGTTTGTGAATTTTCTATATATCTGCATAAATATGACCTAAAACATCATCAGATTTTCCTAAAAGTAGACAAAGAGAACCCAATTAAACAAATGAGACCAAAATATTATACTTGGTCATTTATCTATTAAAGAAATAAGTATGGGTACATGTTTTTTGTACTTTTCAATAGTCACAGAAGATTTTATTTAGCTATGTTTATGTTGGTTGCCGTTGTGTGCTGCTATCAATGAAGTCCTCATGCTGAGTGTTATGTTTAAGATTTATTCCAATATTACATATCTGTGAGTGGAAAGAGTATGTCAACCTCTAGCATTAGCAGTTTATTTGAAGGTGAAATTAGAGTCAGGTGTTTTCAATCAATGGGATGACAATCAGGTGTGAGTGAGCACCCGGTTTTAATTAAAGAACAGGGATCTGTCAAAGTCTGATCTTCACAACATATGTTTGTGGAAGTGTATCATAGCATGAACAAAGGAGATTTCTTAGGACCTTCGAAAAAGAGTTGTTGATGCTCATCAGGCTGGAAAAGGTTACAAGACCATCTCTAAAGAGTTTGGACTTCACCAATCCACAGTCAGACAGATCACTGTCTAAGCAATTAAAGGCCTCTCTCACATTGGCTAATATCGATGCTCATTAGCTATTGGAAAAATATTTTGTGGACGGATGAGACCAAAATAGAACTTTTTGGTTTAAATGATAAATGTTACGTTTGGAGAAAGCAAAACACTGCATTCCAGCATAAGAACCTTATCCCATCTGTGAAACATGGTGGTGGTAATATCATCATTTGGGCCTGTTTTGCTGCATCTGGGTCAGGATAGCTTGCCATCATTGATGGAAAAATTAATTCTGAATTATACCGGTGAATTCTAAAGGAAAATGTCAGGACATCTGTCCATGAACCTCAAGAGAAAATGGGTCATGCAGCAAGTACTTTTTACTCACATACTTTTGCCACTCACAGTTATGTAATATTGGATCATTTTTCTCAATAAATAAATGACCATGTATAATATTTGTGTCTTATTTGTTTAATTGGGTTCTCTTTATCTACTTTTAGAACTTGTGTGAAAATCTGATGATGTTTTAGGTCATATTTATGCAGAAAGTAGAAAATTCTAAAGGGTTCACACACTTTCAAGCACCACTGTAAGTTGAATAATTCAAAATTTTGAATTTATGAAATTAGTTACTCTGTATCTGCAGCACCCAAACTGCTACATGGAGACAAAACTACAAACCATGTGTCTGTTATAAGGACAATAAACCATGCTAAGTATAGTAATAAATCAAACACCAGAATTACCTTAACCCAAGGTGTGCATTAATAATTAAAAGATTAACAAGAAACAAAGGATTAGAGTGCTAGAGTTGCTATCTTTGAATTCATTTCCTCGAAAAGGCTAAAATGATAAACAGGAAAAACATGACATAGTGGCATCCTTTTATATGAGAGCCACAAATGGTGATGGCCACAAGGTGGCGACTTTGCTATATCTACTCAGCAAGCAGACAAGAGCACAGGAATACTCAGAAATAATCAACTAGTTATAAATATGTACATGGTATATTCAGTGGTGGAAATGGCCAAGATACACTGGGGGGACTCTACTTGGGTTTTTTTCTTTCCATGTCTCCTCCAAGCAATATGTTTTCTTGAGTATCAAGACAGGAACATTCATGAATTACGTGTGG
>CM042542.1:8725000-8837500 GCA_023630585.1 Cranoglanis bouderius | reverse complement strand
ATATATATATATATATATATATATATAATATGAATACATATCAATTAATCATTATTATTAAATTACCTGTTCATATAATCATTGAATGATAGTGATGGATGATGATGGATGCCTGACTCAAACTGTTGCCACAAAGTTGTAAGCACAAAATTTTCTAGGATGCCTTTGTATACTGTAGCATTATGATTTCCCTTCACTGGAACTAATGGAACCAAACCTGTTCCAGCAATACAGTGCCCCTGTGCACAAAGCAAGGTCCATAAAGATATGTTTTTCCAAGGTTGGGTTGGAAGAACTTGAGTGGCCTGCACAGAGCCCTTACCTCAACCCCAGTGAACACCTCTGAGATGAACTGTAATGCTGACTGCTCTCAAGGCCTCCTCACTCAACATCAGTGCCTGACCTCACTAACGCTCTTGTACTTGAATGAACACAAATCCCCACAGCCACACTCCAAAATCTAGTGGAAAGCCTTCCCAGAAGAGTGGAGGCTGTTATAACAACAAAGGGGGACCAACTCCATGTTAATGTCCATGCTTTTGGAATGGGCACATACAATGTGTGTGATGGACAGGTGTCCAAATACTTTTGACCACATAGTGTACTTTGGTTCGATAGAGCTGTCCTGTTTAAGTGTGGGAATTAGTTGGGCCTCTTGGGGGCAACTGAAGTTAAGAAAGGGGGGAAAGTGGCAGTAAGTTGAAGAAGCAGGCTTTCTGAGTAATGATCATGGAAGGCTCTCCTGATTGATTTGAAAGGTTGGGACTTGCCAGAACGTTAACATATAGAAGGTGCTGCAAATACATTGTATGTGAACATATTTTGCTGTGAGACTGGATTGTAAAAAGCACCTGATCCCCACTCTAAATGTGGAGATTGATCATTTATGCTTTGAGGCTGTTTCACAGTTGTCAGTCCAGGAGCGCTGATGGCATCACGAAGTCTGCTAAGAACCATCATATTTTAGTGCAGAACCTGGCTGCCTCTGCCAGGAGGTTAAGACTTAACCATAAACAAATATTTTAATAAAATAATGACCCCAAAGAAACACCCAACTCAATGCAGAAATGGCTGCAGGAACACAAAATCAGTATTTGCAATGGCCATTTCAGTCTATGGATTTGAAAATCTGTGGTTTAAATGACATAGGACAGTCCATCATTATAGTCCACGTTCTCTATATGACTGCAACAATGACTGACTCTACTCAGGAACACAGCGGACTCAGGGTGAGATCACACGTGAAGTATATTTAGCTTTGTGCAGCAGCATGTTTCTCAAAAGGGAAATAAACAATTATAATTCTTTTATTATTCCATTATTATCCAGTACAATACAGTACAATAACAATAACCTCTTCTTCTTCTTCTTCAAAGAAAAAAGCACTTTGATACACAGCCTTGAGCTACTTTCCAGCTGCCCTGTGTTTCAGATTTGCATGCTCCTGATTAGACACACATTTAAATGTTCACACTGAATGCTTGAGGCACTTCTTTTCCCTCATGTCTTACTTCATGTAAAATACAACTTGATTGTAAACATCATTGTAGAGGCTGTGAACCTTTGTGAACGTTTGTGAACTTTATGCACTACAGCCTGGCATTTACTTCTAGCCTTTCAGGTATCAGAATTATTTGTGCTGGTATGAGTGAGTCAGGCACAGCAGAGTCATTTGGTGTTATTAAACACTGTGTATCTGGTCGGAAGTTTCTTCCCAGTGATGTATGGATGACACATTGTACAACTCCACACTGTAAGGTAGGTTTACCAAGGCTTTGGGCTACTGATCTGATCTGCCTTTGATTTGGGTTTAGTTGTTTCTATTTAATTGAATACTTAAGTATGTATTTCATACATTTACACACACACACACACACACACACACACACACACACACACACACACACACACACACACACACACACACACAGTTGTAATCAAAATTATTCAACCCCCATTGCAAATCAGGTTTATTGTCAAAATGTACAGACTTTCAGCTGTTTGCAATGAACAAATCAAACAAAAGCAATTGAAATAGTTCAACACAACGAATGCTATAGTGACTTCTCCAGTCATGACTGCTCCACAAGATCAGCTGAATAAGCAGGTGGAATCGGGTGTGACTCATCGGGTGTGCTTGGTTGGAATGAAACCTGAGCACCCACACCAGCTCAGGATTAGATTGTGGATAACACACACACACACACACACACACACACACACACACACACACACACACACACACACACACACACACACACACACACACACACACACACACACAATACATTTTAAGGTGGGCAACACAGAAAATATAAAGGGTCAAATCTCTCTTTAGTCATATATAGTTTATTTATTTATTTTTTTATTGTACAGTATTTATTCATGAAAAGTCCACTGATTTACAAGTAAAGTCTCTAGATGTAACAGTCTGGGCATATGAAATTGAAGGTAAAAGTTTACAGTAAAAATAAAAGAATTGCTTTGAATTACTATTTACGGTGTTTTGATGTTTTGGAAATGTCTTTCCCCCTCATTTTTCCATTTACAGTTTTTAATTTTTTTTATACTGTTGCTATTTAATAGTATTTCACTGTAAATTACACAGACATATGTATGTATATGTATTTTAAGTACACTTAAGCACATTTTTAGATTTTTATTAAATGTATTCAGGTGTGTTCAGTGATATTGAAATATGATTTACAACGTACTTAAGTGTAATTTAATTGCAGTATAAGCAGCACTCAAGTATACCAGTAGTATCAGTACATCAGTATCAGTATCAGTCTCAGTACACCAGTAGTATATTTATAATGTACTTCAAGTGTAATAACAACTGTGTCTACAAATTACATGATTAAATCTACTTACAGTATGTGCAAGTAAGTTGTTCAAAAAAAGTGCTCAAAAGCACAACTAAATGCATGTAAGATATTTTTAAAAAGCAGATTAATTACAATTTAAATATAATTTAATACGTTGTTCCACAATAATAAATATAATATGTATAAAAGTATCTATAAGTTGTTAACACTAAAAGTATGTACTTTTCGCATTAATGATATTTTTTCCCCCACACTTTTCATTTACAATGATAGTGACAGTGATGTGCATCCAATACAAAGACATACTTTTTAAATTTGTCTTTTTAAACCATGTCCAGGATGTCTTTATTGTTTTGAAACATGGTTTGACCAGTTTAGCATTTTAATGAATTTACATTAAGATTTGCATAGTTTCGTTTCTGTGTAGCCCAAGGTCATATAATAACGTAACCATTCTGGATTTTGCCATTTTAATTAAACTCAGTGCTGATTTTTGGAGGAACTTTCTTTTACTTTTTCTTTATGTTTTACTTCAGATAAAATACAACTTGATTGTAAGCATCACTGTAGATGCTGTGAGCGCTTGTGAACATGATGCACTACAGGCTTGCATTTACATCTAACCATTCAGGTAACAGAATGATTTGATTATGAGTGAATCAGGCACAGCAGAGTCATTGATGTTATTAAACACTGTACATCTGCTCAGCAGTTTCTTTCCATTGATGGATGGATTAGAGATGAACAACTTCTAAGCAACTGTTTCGTTATGTTGTTGTCTTGTATGTTGCCTCCATTTGTTTGTTGTACGCATGTTATTTTAGCTTTAGGAGCACACTATTCTAGCATAAGTATGTCATTGTTTTTGTGTACTCTGTATTCTGAAAACACATGACAATAAAGCTAACTTGAACTTGAACTTGATCTTGAACTTGTATTAAGCCAACCAATAGTTGTACATTTTGTTTGCTAAGAAAATCTATTCAAATAGTTTGAATCTGTTTGTTTATATTACTCCAGTGACACGCTCTGCACGAAAGCAGCTCAGACTTGTTTATGTCATACAACCCCAATTCCAAAAAAGTTGGGATGCTGTGTAAAATGTAAATAAAAACAGAATTCAATGATTTGCAAATCTCATAACCCCATATTTTATTCACAATAGAACATAGAAAACATATCAAGTGTTTAAACTGAGGAAATGTACCATTTTAAGGAAAAAATAAGGTAATCTTGAATTTGATGGCAGCAACACGTCTCAAAAAAGTTGGGACAGGGCCATGTTTATCACTGTGTAGTATACCCTCTTCTTTTAACAACAGTCCGTATATGTCTGGGAACTGAGGAGACCAGGTGCTGGAGTTTTGGGAGAGGAATGTTTGTGTCATTCGTGTCTGATACAGGATTGTAGCTGCTCAACAGTCCTGGGTCTTCTTTGTCATATTTTTCGTTTCATGATGCGCCAAATGTTTTCAGTTGGTGAAAGGTCTGGACTGCAGACAGGCCAGACAGACTTCTACTATGAAGCCATGCTGTTGTAATAGATGCAGTATGTGGTTTAGCATTGTCTTGCTGAAATATGCAAGGCCTTCCCTGAAAAAGACGTCATCTGGGTGGAAGCATATGTTGCTCTAAAACCTGTATATACCTTTCAGCAGTGATGGTGCCTTTCCAGATGTGCAAGCTGCTCATTCCATAGGCACTAATGCACCGCATACCATCAGAGATTCACGCTTTTGAACTGAGCGCTGACAAAAAGATGGATGCTCCCTCTCCTCTTTAGTCCAGAGGAGGGGGCGTCTATGGTTTCCAAAAATAATTTCAAATTTCGATTCGTCTGACCACAGAACAGTTTTGCACTTTGCCTCAGTCCATTTTAAATGTGCTTTGGCTCAGAGAAGACTGTGGCGTTTCTGGATCATGTTCACATATGGCTTCTTCTTTGCATGATAGAGCTTTAACCTGCATTTGTGGATGGCACAGCGAACTGTGTTCACAGACAATGAGTTCTGGAGGTGTTTCTGAGCCCATGCAGTGATTTCCATTACAGAATCATGGCTATTTTTAATTCAATCCCGCCTGAAGATCATGGGCATGCAATATTGATTTTCACCCTGATTTTGTCCCTTGTGCACAGAGATTTCTCCAGATTCTCGTAATCTTTTGATGATATTATGTACTGTAGATGATGAGATATTATGTACTGTAGATGATGAGATAAGTCTTCACAATTTTACGTTGCGGAACATTATTCTGAAATTGTTCCATCTTTACTTCTGAGAGAGTCTGCCTCTCTAAGATACTCTTTTTATACATTTTTATCCTTTTTATACTCTTTTTATCATGTTACGGTCCTATTGCCTAACTAGTTAACCTAATTAGTTGCAAAATGTTCCTCCAGCTGCTTCTTTTTAGTAAAGTTTTTCTTTTTAGTACCTTTTGTTGCCCCCGTCGCAACTTTTTTGAGAAGTGTTGCGGCCATCAAATTTAAATTACCTTATTTTTTTTCTAAAAAAAAAAAAATGTTCTATTGTGAATAACATATGGGTTTATGAGATTGGCAAATCATTGCATTTTGTTTTTATTTACATTTTACACAGTGTCCAACTTTTTTGGAATTAGGGTTGTAGATCTTCTGTTATTATAGATCCTTTCCTTTATAGGAACTGCTTTGTATGATTAGCAAAATTAAAATAAAATGTTTCCAGTAATTCTTCTGCATTGTGATTTGAACATATTTGCTGTTTTTTTTTTTTTGTTTTGTTTTGTTTTTTTACAAGGTCTAAAAGTGATATTCTAAATACAGTGGTGCTTGAAAGTTTGTGAACCCTTTAGAATGTTCTATATATCTACATAAATATGACCTAAAACATCATCAGAGGTCCTAAAAGTAGACAAAGAGAACCCAATTCTTTTGTTGATCTTTTATTTAAAAAATAATTCACAAAAATGCTCTGCTCTTATGGATATCAAACAATTGCAAACACAACACTGGTTTATAAAAAAAATATATTTGTTAAATATAGGTGTGCAATAATTATTGGCACCCCTATGAATTCATATGAGAAAAATATATTTGAAGTATATTCCCACTGATATTTTACATTTTTTTAGTACACCTGGGTGACTAGGAACAGGAAATTGTTCAACCATGACTTCCTGTTTCACAGGGGTATAAATATGAGGTAACACATAGGTCAAATTCCCTTAGTCATTCATAACAATGGGTAAGACCAAGGAGTAGCTGTGATGTGCGGCAAAAGGTTGTTGAGCTTCACAAAATGGGAAGTGGCTATAAGAAAATAGCACAAGCATTGAAAATGCCCATTTCCACCATCAGGGCAATAATTAAGAAGTTCCAGTCAACTGGAATTGTTATGAATCAACCTGGAATTGGATGTGTGTCTATATTGTCTCAACGCACTGTGAAGAGGATGGTTTGAGTGGCCAAAAATCTCCAATTATCACAGTTGGAGAATTGCAGAAGTTAGTTGCATCTTGGGGTCAGAAAGTGTCCAAAACTACAGTCCGAAGTCACCTACATCACATCAAGCTGTTTGGAAGGGTTTCAAGAAAAAAGCCTCTACTCTCATCCAAAAACAAACTCAAGTGTCTTTAGTTTGCCAGACACTACTGGAACTTCAAATGGGATCGGGTTCTATGGTCAGATGAAACCAAAATAGAGCCTTTTGGCAATAAACACCAGAGGTGGTTTTGGTGCACACAGAGAGGTAGCCATATGGAAAAGTACCTCATGCCCACGGTTAAATATGATGGTGGCTCTTTAATGTTTTGGGCTGTTTTTCTGCCAGAGGACCTGGACATTTTGTTAGGATACATGCCATCATGGACTCTATCAATTATCAACAGATATTAAATGAAAACCTGACTGCCTCTGCCAGAAAGCTTAAAATGGGCCATGGTTGGATCTTCTAGCCGGACAGTGATCCAAAACATACATCAAAATCAACACAAAAATTTTCATTACATTACGGCATTTGACAGACGCCCTTATCCAGAGCAACTTACATTTATTTAATTTATACATCTGAGCAATTGAGGGTTAAGGGCCTCGCTCAAGGGCCCAACAGATAGCAATATTTTCCCAGATAGCAAATGACAGCTGGCGCAAATACTGTATGGAATGATGGTAATGACTCAACCTGAGTGTGGCTGGCTTCTGGGCCAGATCTTGGCTCAGAAAAAACAAGCCAAAACTCAGCCTAAAACCGGCTTGTTGTGTGTGGGCCAAATACGTCCCATATGACCTTTGCCCTTGCCAGAACTGAGCCATATGTGCCATAGTTGGCCCAGATTAGGCCCAGAAATGTATGCTATCTGGGTTTGGTTTAAATGAGAAGCGTTATGTATGGAGAAAGGAAAACACTGCATTTCAGCAGAAGAACCTTATCCAATCTGTGAAACATAGTGGTGGTAGTATCATGGTTTGGGCCTGTTTTGCTGCATCTGGACGAGGATGGCTTGCCATCATTGATGGAACAATGAATTTTGAATTATACCAGTGAATTATAAAGGAAAATGTCATGACATATGTCCGTGAACGAATGGTTAAAGAAAGATAAATTAATATTTTAGAATGGCCAAGTCAAAATCCTGACCTTTATCCAATAGAAATGTTGTGGAAGGATCTGAAGCAAGCAGTTCATGTGAGGAAACCCACCAACATCCAAGAGTTGAAGCTGTTCTGTACTGAGGAATGGGCTAAAATTCCTCCAAGCTGATGTTCAGGACTGATCAACGCTTACCGGAAACATTTAGTTGCAGTTATTGCTGCACAAGGGGTCACACCAGATACTTAAAGCAAAGGTTCACATACTTCTGCCACTCTCAGATATGCAATATTTGATCATTTTCCTCAATAAACAAATGATGAAGTTCTCTTTATCTACGTTTAGGACTGATGATGTTTTACGCCATATTTATGCAGAAATGTAGAAAATTCTACATTCAACATTCAAACACCACTGAATATAAGTAATATATACATATATATTAGTATAATTCTAAAAGTGAAATGCACACACATGCACAGACACAATCACCTACTGTCTAAAGATCTATCTACAGACATTTAAGAGTTCAATGAACTCAAGTTGTATGAATAAGATATTACTGGACGTATTGTATTCCAGACAGCAGGTAAGACATTTGAACTTTAACATATTACAAAACTGTCACACAAAACAGTCTCACTATAATGTATAATCTTAGTCTCCGTGTGTGAATTTAGTTGTAGCTCATATTTAGACTCAGCCACAGTTCTCAATCTCTTTTTCAGTTCATGGTCCTGTATTGTGACAATGCAGTGCCTCTTTAGCACTGAACACAATTCTACACTAGTAAAACAAGTGCATTTTTTCACCCCCTTTCTCTGATGACATTTGATGTTACAAGATGATGCTCAGAAACAAATCCATTGGTTTTTATGTACATAACCAGACTTGCGTCCTAGGGAAAGTGAAAATGTAAATCAGCCTCTGTGTATGTTTTTTGTTGTTGTTGTTGTTGTAAACTGTTAAAAGATTCTTGAGACTGATTTACATAAGAGATTAAGTATTTTAAGGGTTTGGTCAAGGTAAACTTTTAGAAACTCAGATGCTGGCAGGGAACAAACACAGAGCTACTGCAACAGTGGAGCTGAAATAATTAGATTACAGGTATGTTTCTATGTTTCATTATGGTCTTTAATATTTGCGCAACTTTTCTGGTTATGGCATGACATCTCCATTTTCTTTTACCACTTTTATGTATGTTGAAAAGCTTCCTGAAAAGAACATGCATATCTGTATGTAGGTATACCATAATTTTCTAAAATCTGAAATAATTATGTTTCTAATGGCGTCCTTTTTTCCACAAAAGACAGTATTTCAGCACAGTTTACTGTGCTTTATAGACTACTTAAAGGCAATCATCTTAATAAGTGTGTTTTAAACAATATTCCATTTTCTGAAAAACTGATTCATTAACTGAAACTGAATTCTGCTGCTGTAGTATTATGTGGCACTTAATGTTATTCTTTTTGAAAATGTAAAATTATATGCAGATACAGTAAATTCATCCCTTAAAATGAGAATTTTTTTCTTGCTCCCTAGCTAGTAGTCCATTATGAAGGCATATCTCTTTCTCCTACATTTCATAGGTGAGTGTGTATTCAGAAATGTTTTCCCTTACAAATTATTGATCAATAATGGCTACTATCACTTTTTTTTTTTTTTTTTTACTGAACTGTTGGTTTTTCCAGGCTACTAGTAATTTGTATAACTAATAGTAAAATAAATAGTTTATAGATTCATTTGATCTCACAATATATTGATATGGTGGAATAATGTGATTAGGAAATCTGAAATATTACTAAAAGATTTTTAAAACTGTCAGAATTTGAAGTGGATGCAGTCACAGGTACACTCAAAAAATGATTTTTTTGCCACTTGTTCAGTTTGATGAATTAGAATGAGCTAAAAAAATTGTCACAACTTAATTTCATTGTGTTCAATCCATCTAATATATTTAAAACTGAAGTTTACATATTTCATTTTTGTTAAAACTACATGAATCATTTTTGTTGGCATTACTAACTGGGCAGCGGATCTGTAGTTCCCAGCATTCTTTGAAAGGGACTGCATAAGGAGAGTAAATTTAGGAATAAAGTGTTATTTTATGTGTTTTTCAGTAACGGGAAAGACATGTTAATGCTTAATGTTCAGTTATGTTTGATATTTGAAGGAGTTTCTGTAATGTTTTTGAATTTTGTGGTTACCATGGGGCTGAAGAGTGGTCTGAGGCTGTGGGCACTCAGTGATCTATACTAATGTCAGTACTGACACCAGTTTTTTCTTATTTGTTCATTATATACATTGTGTATAATGATGAATGAAACTGCTTGTTTAAACATAAGAAAATTAATTCAATCTCATTAAATGAATAAAAAATTAAGTTAAATTAAGAAAATTTTGTTTGACAAATGTAATAAAGTTAAACATACTAGAGTAAATTAATTTGACCTAAACCAACTAAATTGTGTTGACCCAACTAAACTGATTTATTTTGAATGAACTAAATTAAATTGGGTAAAAACTTTCAATTAAATTAAGTAGGTGTAATGAATTCATTTTTTGGTTGTACAAATTCCAGTTTATTAGAAAAAAACAAGCAGATAATCCAAAGGGTAATGTAAACTCAATGTAAAAAAAAACAAAAAAAAAAACAAACAAAAAAAAAAACAGGCAGAGGGTCAGGCAATCAACAAACAGACTAAACTGGGCAAGGCACAAACTCACAAAAACATGACAGAAAAATGGGTTAAAAGCAGGTGAATCAAACATGAAATAAAGGCTTGGTAATGACAGAACAGAATATAACTAAGCATATACTTCACAAAGTGTGTACTGGCTGAAAGTCTTTTTATGTAGTGTGTGTGAGTGTGTGAGCCTGATTGAACTCAGGTGTGCTGTGTCAGAAGTTGGGTGATTGTGAGAGGGGAAGCGCATGTGTGTTCTGGGTATTGGAGTCCGTGAGGCCATATTTGTAGGCCGCTGTGCTTGCTGGTAAGGGCTGTGATATGCCAAAAACAGGGTTGACCCCTTCATAAAGAGCAAACAGTTTAAAAACCTGCTTAGACAAGGTATAATGTCCACATGAATCCATTAAATTCAGTTGAATAGATCTAATACAATCCATCCAATTCATTGAATTAAACTGAATTCAAAATATTTAGTTTAATTGATCATATTCTTCCATCCATCATCAGTAACACGATGGAATTTGAGAAGAGCAGCTCAGATTGTTTGTTAACAATTTGTAACAGAAAGTGTAAATGCGTCCAACATACTGCTCATGCTCCATCACTAGGAATCCAAACACTCAGTGGAAAATGCTGCCCTCATCCACATACATGAGCTCAGAGATGTCCACAATTGGTTAGTTATTCTGATTGATAGGGGAGAGAGTCACCTCTCTTACATCTCCGGTCATCTTCACATTCTTGTTACTATCACCCTCCTGGAAACTTCATTGAAGAACTTCTCCTTAGTACCTATCCTACTGATGGCACCAGTGTCATAGGCCTTGGAGACTTAAACCTCCCCTCTGACAAACTCTGGGCCTCCTGCCTTCTCTATTTTTAAAATATTCTTTTGACCAGCAGCCCTCCGACACACAAGGGAGACAGTGTTCTGGACCTGGTCTTCACTCTGCCCTTCCCAGCTGTAGACATCAATGTTATCACTCTTCACCTTTGAAATCACCATTTTGTATCCCTCACCCTCACCCTCCCTGCCCTGCCTGTTGCCACATCGCTCCCACTTATCACAAACCCCACTTGACCTCTCCTTCCTCCCTGGCTGCCAGCATTCTAAAAACCCTTCCACACCCTGACTCCTTTTACTCTCTACCTCTTGAATCAACCACCAACACATTCCTCTCTTCATTGTCTTCATCCATTGACCTCCTTGAGGAAGTCTTCTCAGTCTGCTCCTTGGCTGTCGGATGTGCTATGCAGAAATCAGAGAGAATTAAGATAAGCTAAGAGAAATTGCAGGAAAGAATAATTTGATGGTAATCTCCCAGACCAGAATGTTTCTGTAGACGTCTGAATTATTTCTTCTGCTACCATCATGAGTTACATCATCTATAAAAAATTAGTGAGCCTGTTCCAGAGGCAGCTATGCAAGCCCAAGCCATGACATTACCTCCACCCTACTCGACTGATGAACTCATATGTTTTGGATCATGAGCAGATCCTTTATTTTTCCACACTTTGGCCTTTCCATCACTTTGGTAGAGCTTAATCTTTATTCCAGAACTTTTGAGGCTCAGCTCTGTATTTCTTTGCGAATTCCAATCTGACTTTCCCGATTCTTACTGCTGATGGCTGGTTTGCATCTTGTGGTATGGCCTCTATATTTCTGCACTTGTGTTCTTTGAATGGTGCACTGTGATACATTCACCCCTGCCCTGTTGAGGTTGTCGGTGATGTCACTGACTGTTGTTTTTGGGGTTTTCTTCACAGCTGTCACAATGTTTCTGTCATCAACTGCTGTTGTTATCCTTGGCCAATCTGTTGAATGTCTGGTTGTTAGTACACAAGTGCTTTCTTTTTTTTCAGGATATTCCCATGGGGCTCAAACCAAGAGTAGACTTTCAGAGCTATTAATTGTTTAAACAATTAATCTAACTAGGCACACCTGGGCAAC
Source organism: Cranoglanis bouderius (assembly GCA_023630585.1). Classification (NCBI taxonomy): domain Eukaryota; kingdom Metazoa; phylum Chordata; class Actinopteri; order Siluriformes; family Cranoglanididae; genus Cranoglanis; species Cranoglanis bouderius. Next base: position 8,825,460 of record CM042542.1, on the reverse strand, counting down.
AGGAAACACCTCTCAGTAACATGTTCCAATATTTTTGATCACTTGGAAAACTGGGTGGGTTCAAACAAAAGGTGCCATGTTCTAAGTTGTTTAACACATCTGGATGCAAATATCAGGAAATGAAAGCTGAAATTCTGATCTGTCATCTCATATTCATCTTTTGATCTCAAACCCAAATATCTTCAGTGTATAGCAAATATAGCAATATATAAATAATTGGCCTTGTTTTTCCACTACTTTCCAATGGGATTGAAAATCTCATTTTCAATCCCACTGGATGCTCAGGGAGCACAGCTGGCCACAGACTGTGATGGCATTGTCAGAATTTGAATTTGCCTTCTTCAAGTAATAGGGCGAACGCTTTTCTGGGAGCCCCTGGATTTTCTTTTCAGCATATGTAATTTCAGTATAAGAAGATCTCAAAACAGCCACTGATGTTGTCTTTGCTTAAAAATTTAATAACTGTGTGAATCATAAAAGAAATTATTTTCTGCAGGTGTTGTCCCAGCCACCCTATCTCTTCTGCGACCTGTTGGTCACAAGTATTTTCTGATCAAGACAAATGTGACATGGCCAGTTGCACAGAATTACTGCAGGGAAACATATGCTGACTTGGCTACAGTTGAAAGTGACCTTGACTGGTTAAGACTAAAGGCAGAAGTGGCAAGGGAAGGTCTGACAGACGTTGCCTGGGTTGGCTTGTACAAAATTATCGGTTGGCGCTGGTCTGTTAATGATGTCCCACTGAAAGATACTTTTCAACACTGGGCCACTGGACAGCCTGATAATAGTGGTGGGGATCAATCATGTTGTCTATCGGGCCCAGGTGGATACTGGTGGGATTACCCCTGCACAAACCTGTATCCCTTTATATGCTACAATGGTGAGTTAACAGTTTGTTTGTTTATTTGGCTTGGTTTCTATTTGCTGGCTGGTTTAGCAGACTTTAACACAAGACTGCTCCTAGCACTCCATTAATCCTGATACTGAAGGCTTGTTTGTTGCAATTTTCATGTTAGGCAAATTTATAACAGATATAGCTTTATGACAGATGACCTAACATATAGGGGAGAATGGGGTAAGTTGTCAGGCTGGTAAATTGTCATTAAAAACTGAAGAGCTATTTTGTGTGACTTTACAGTATGTTCTGAGGTTAGTTTCCCATTCACATATGTTCAAAGTTCATGTATATTCAAACTTTTATCTGAGGTGACCTTCAAAAGTGCAAAAAAAAATAAAATAAATAAATAAATAAATAAATAAATAAATTACACTTCACATTTTATATCATAAAACACTATTAGTTGTTAATGACTGTTTATCATTGGTATAATGTGAACTATAACAGGAGCTAACTTGTCACAACATTTAATGTAACTACAGTTAAGGCCAAAAGTTTACATACACCTAGGCTAAAAATAAAAATTTAAAAAATATAAATCAATCCCATTTTTCACAACTCTACAAAATTCATGTTACTGTACATTTCTTTTGGCAAGTCAGTCAGTTATGTCATCTACTTTGTTTACATCAGAGATCATTTTAAAATGATCAATTAGAGACAGATTTATTTAGCTTTAATTCATGTTATCAGAATTCCAGCAGGTTATATGTTCACATACACCAAGGTGACTTTCAGCCATAAAGTTAAAACTTGGTCACAAATGGGTCTTTCAGCAAAACAATGATACTTGGCATTCCTTCAAAGTTGTAACAAAATGGTTTACAGACAACAAAGTGAAAGTACTGGAGTGGCCATCACAAAGCCCTGACCTGAATTCCATAGAAAATTTGTGAACTGAACTGAAAAAGTTCTTTGAGAAGCTTGTGAAAGGCTTCCCCAAGAATTTGGTTCTTGAAGTTAAGCAACTAAAAGACAACACCACCAAATACTAAAAAGTGTATGTAAACATTATTGTAATAATTAGAAAATCGCTGTGTTATAAGAGGAATAACACACTTCTGACCAGCTGTTTAATGAAAATAAGGTGGGAACGGTATCACACCACCCAGGTGTATATTATTTTCGTATAACAGCACGGTCCATCAGGCGATATTTCTTACTTGATTATTACATACTACACTGTATATTATTTATATTGCATTATTTCTTTACTAAGCACATGTCTGTATAGGTGAAACACACTAGATACACACATTAGTGTGTGAGGCAGTATAGTATGTCCACATGATGGACCACTTCTTCATACAGTGCATTTCATATTTTCAGGTTGCAGGTGGATGGCCCACTTTAATTTAGGTCTGGTTCAAGTTGTGTACAATTTGTGTTTCTTTAGCCATTTATGTGTTGATTTGGACACATATGTATTTGAGTCATCATATTGCTGAAAGCTCTATCAATTAAAAAATATAACATTTTCAAGCATTTATTTTTATGTTTTATGGGTCCTGTTACGAAACACAGGGGAGGCTGGATGCAATCGCTGGGGAAACAGTTAGTTTATTAGGGGGAACCAAAAATATAAGGACAGGGGAAAAAGGAACACAAAGGCAGGATCAAAAACCCAAACAATAATCCACAAAAATAAGTGAGACGGTAATCCAAAAAAGGCAAGGTAATAATCCAAACAGGGAAGGTATAAATCCACAAAGAACTGAAAATAATCCAAAACAATAGTGAGGCATAAATCCACAAAGAAAACAAAGCAAAAGCATGTAATGAGGCTATGGTTTATGAACTATGGGCACGGGGACAAAGGGCGCGGGGACAAAGGGCGCACAAACCCTTTCCTCTATTTAATACTCCGCGCCGAAGTGTACAAAAGAAGAGTTTAAATAATGAAAATCAAATAAGACACACCTGAAACTCATAGTGACATTAAACGGGAAAACCAATGAACAAACATGGGCGGAGACATGAAGCAAACGATGAACCAATAAACATACAGAGGCGGAGACATGACGTAAACCAAAACAAAAGCACATGGCGAAGTAAACACACGTGAGTCTATGAATGAAATGAGGAAATGCACTGCTCACCGAAAGAGAGGAGGACTCTAACAGGTGCCAATATTTCCCGCCCACAAATGTTGTTGAAAGAAAATACTATTCTCATAAGAGGTGTTATTAATGCTGGAGTTACTGTACTGTTCCTTGTTGTCGTGGTGGTACCATCAAGGATGTATATTTTATTGAGAAACATTTAAAAAATAATATAATGTACAGTACATAACTAGACCTTAAGGATCACTAGTCTAAAATCAAGTTAAAGGTACAGTACATGGACTTTCCTGGATAAAATTTACATCAATGCATGCTTGGTGGTATCACTCCAGACAGCAAGTAAAAGTGGAAGCCTTATTTCTGAGGGGATATTTCTACTATACTAATCATATTCATTGTTATTTCACAGCTAGTAACAGTGCTGCTAACAGCTATGTTGGTGTCACTTCTAAATTGAGCTGGAATGGAGCTCAGGCTTACTGCCGAAAGTTTCATACAGATTTGGCTTATATTACCTCGGCAACAGACAACAGTGCAATGCAGAGCATAGCATCCCGTCAGGGTTCTTCTTGGATTGGCCTATACAAGGAGTCATGGAAGTGGTCAGACGGGACAAACACATCGAGCCTCCGATGGCTTTCTGGACAGCCTGATGATTATTATCAAGATGAAAATTGTTCTGTGCTTGATAATGGAATGTTCAGTGACAAACAATGCAATGAGCTCCACTATTTCATCTGTCACATCAGTGAGTGGTTTGTTACATGTGTTTTTAAAAATCTGAATGCACTTTGTAGTAAGAATTATGTGTGAAATAATTTCTACAGCAGTCAGCTCTCAACTTTTATTTAACCTTATAAATAATTACACAAATACAGTAATGAAATTATATAAACTCCAACTCAGTTTGGGAAAAGCTGTACCAACTGACCCATAAATTCTACCATTCATTTAAAAATTACTTGTGGGAGTAGGAGGGAGGATACTTTTTTTTCTTTTCTTTTTTTTTTTTCACTTATCACTCTTTCTTGATGTGTTTGTCTCTCTGTAGCTCATCCAGTGAGGGAAAAGCAAATAATGAAACTGCAAGTGAAGTCTGACGGGAGCATCTTTGATTCTGATGTGCAGTCGAGCATTTTAGAGCTGGTGAGTCACACAACGTCTCCAAAATCTGGCATGTTACATGTCAGAAATATTCCAGCATCACTAGCTAAACACAGGCCACCATTTTTACATGATTCAAAGCAAGAATTTGTAGCACAATATAATAACTTTCGTTAATATATATTATACACAAACGATAAATAATTAGTTATTCAGAACTTGCCAATTAACAAAAGTTTATAATTGGCAGTTCATGTTATTGTTAAAGTGTGCATACACTATTAACTAATCATTTAATAGTAATGAGCAAATAATTAACTAACCAGAATTTAATCAATAGCAGATATTTATAAATGACACATCATGCATTTGCTCAGATGTGTATACACTATCAACTAATCATTTGTTAGTGATAAACAAATCATTAGTTGATTAAAAAAAACATTAAACATTTGCGTTGATAATGTCATTATTTAATTTTAATAAATGCTAGTACATAACATTAATAAAAGTTTAAGTGTATACAGTATTTTTGGATCATTAACAAATACGAACAAAAGTTATTCCAAATTTTAAAATTAACCAATGTTTATAAATGATAGCTCATGTAGTTGCTCATATGTGTAGTCAGTTATGCGCACTATTCCTGTACCTTATAATGTAATATATTTTTTCCCTTACTAAATGAGCTGTAAACATTAGTACACGTTTATGCAATTTCAGTTCTAAAGAATCAGTGGGAGGTGTATTTCTAATAAATACACAATAAATACTTGTGCGTTCTAATAAAGGATTAAGCATTGTTGTCTATCTAATGTATATACTGTATATGCTGAAATATTTTTAATAGCTTGGCATTTAGATTATGTATTTGTAAAGTTCAACACCTGCATACAGATAATAGTCTGTAATAGAGCCGTACATGGGACTGTTTTTATCTCCACTCGGGAATTATGACCAACCCCACTGGAATCGATATCAAGCTCTTGCCCTCTTTCTGCATGATTTTATACATTGCGCTGCTGCTACATGATTGGCTGATTGGATAATTGCATGAATGAGTGGGTGTACAGCTGCTCCTAATAAAGTGGTCAGTGATACAGTGCTGTGAAAAAGTATAGGTTTTTGTGTATATCTCATACTAAGTAGATTTAGAGCTTCAAACGAAATACAACATAAAGGCAACCTGAAAAACAATACAGTTTTTATTTTTTATTTTTTATTGAAGCAAAAAAAAAGTTATCCAACACTGATCACCAATGTGAAAAACTAACTGCCCCCTTAAACTTCAAATCTGGTCGTGCCACCTTTAGCAGCAATAATTACAACCAAACGTGATTTACAAACCAACCCAAACCAACTTACACAGAAACTGATTAGCAGCTTGTCACTTTCTTACTTGCTAGTGTGAATTCAGTGTAAAGGAGATTCAAAGAAACACTGGAATAACCAGCGCTAAGCCCTTAAGGAAGCTTTCACCTCACCTCACCTATTCTGAAACCTGGAGACAAGTTTACCGTTCATAGTTGAGGTTGGTGCTTCTGATGTAGGGGTGGGGGTACACGTCCTAGACCAAGGCACCTCAGCTGAGACATAACCCATAGCATATTTGTTAAAGTAACTCATGTACATGGAAACAAATCACATCACATCACATCACATCAGGATGACAGCATGTACAATATATTGGGTCAAAAGACTATCAATAAAGATAACAAAACAAGCTTAAAAATCCTGTTCCTGTCCTGTAGATCAAGCAGAAGCTGGATGAAAATGGCATGCTGGAGAACACCATAGTGACCTGGAGAGAGCAGAAAGATGGACAAATCTTTTACAAGAAAAAAAAAGATCTCTAGATGCTACCAATGTTTAAGCTCTGATAAATATCGAGTGTCAAAGGCCATGGGAAAGGAAAAAGCATAGAATTTCTTTCATTACTAAAATGTCTCTTGGTTATATCTCCTGTTGATTATGTCTATATTATATTATAGTAGCTTCATCACATTTGCCTATGCACACTTTAACATTCTGTCCTTTCAAACATATTTTTGTAAAAAAATTTGCCAAAAATGCTTGTTTGCTTATGCATGCACAGGTACAAATTAGGGAATAATTGCTGATAGGACAGCACCATGTTATTCTTTCAGTGACCATGATCACAAAATAATGAATCAATATATAACCTTATCTTTATAGCAAAAAAGTCGACTATGGTAGCTTGGTAGTTGCTATTTATGTAATAATCTATTTTTTTCCTGTACTGCAGTGGTGTTTGTTTGCAAAAAAAAAAAAAAAATGCTATACATATCTCTCTTGTTGTGTCAAGAGGCTTAATTAATTTGGGATTTTGATTTATTTAAAGAAATAAAGGCTTTATTGCAATAATGTGGTCATCTGTTGATTTGATCTGCTGTGTTCAGAGCTCACATGCTTTGATCTGGAGACTGTCAGACACTGGTGGACAGCTGTATGCCACGTGTCAAACGTCCTGCCCACCCAAGATTAACTAGCACTGCTGTGATTGACAGGGTAGAGAACACAGCCAATTTTGCTTGATAGTATTCCCAGCCACTGTGGCATCTTCAGGATTCAAACTTCCAAACAACAGAGCGAACGTTTTTCTGTTGCACCATTCATGAGCCCCTATTCTTCCTGTTTTACTATACTTAGAATTAATATAAGATTAGCAAAGATAATTAAAATGATAATTAGTCATTTACATAATTAATGAATATTTACAAATCCGATCTTACCCTTCAGAAGATCTGGCCTGTTTAATGTTAATAAAAGAGAGGAAAAAAGAGAGAAATAGAGAGAGATTTGAGTGGCTCGGGGTAATGATCACAGGGGCTCTCTTGATTCATTTGAGAGGTATACAATAGACAGAAGAGCTGAGGCAAAAGGGACTGTGTGGTTAACATGCATCTTCAATGTTGCATGGAGCTCTGGGGCAGTACCCTTGGACTGGCAAACTGGGATGACTGGGATGGGACGGGGGATGAAAGGGAGACTCTTCAGCTGCCCAAGAAGTCTATGCCACAGTTCTGGAGAGAAGATTCCATCCAATACTAATGAGAGTTGTGTGTCTTATCTCCACTCCGGTTTGAGATTTTCATGAACAGGATATCAAAACGCAGCCGAGTTTGGACACTTGTTCAGTGGGGGGGCTAGAAGTAACATCTCTGTTATTTGCAGAGGACCTCTCGCATGCACACAAACGCTTCGCTGCTGAGTGTGTAGCTACTGGGATGAAAATCGGCACCTCCAAGTCCTGTTTCCTTGAGGCATGAATATGATTTTGCACACATGTACAGTACATTCACTATGGGGAGCACCAAAGACACAAAGGAACACTAAAGAGATACATGAGTGTTTGTCTTACTTATTGATATCGTGACATGAATTGGTAGTGTAGGTGGATGCAAGTGCAGATTAGAATTTATTTTAACACAAAACACAAACAACACGATTATTAGAATCATAAACATGAACTACAAACACGAGGCAAATACACAGACCAGATGGTGCACACAACAACAAAAGACAAAAGCTAGACCCCACTGAAAAAGGACAGGACTTAAATACTAGTGCTCATTAACCCTAAACGTGAATCGGGGTAGGGGCAATGCCATCCACCGTTTCCAGATCAGGCCCTCCTGATTCTTTGATTAAGTTGTATTTGGTTTTAAATTTGACATAAAAAACAATATTTACAGTTACTTAGTTAGTTACTTACTTTGTTGTGTCCTAATGAGTTGAAAAATCCAGTGTAACAATTTACCTGCTGATGGGCCAACTAGCAAACCTTAAAGCCAACAGTTTAACATGATTCAAAACAATAATTTGTGACATGTAATAATAACTTTAATAAAGTAATAGATTTTATGAACAAATGATTAGTTATTCAGAATTTGACATTTAAGATAAGTTTAAGAGTGTGGTGTTGCATAGGTTAGCACTGCTGCCTCACAACTCCAGAGTCCCAGGTTCGATCCGGAGCTCTGGTACTTTCTGTGTGGTGTTTCTGTGCATGCCCTCCTTGTGTCTGTGTGGGTTTCCTCCTACCTCCCAAAAACATGCAGGCAGGTGGATTGGCTAACATAAATTGGCCCTAGTTGTAAATGAGTGTGTGCAAAGTGTGTACGAATGTGTGTGTGCAAGGTGCCCTGCAATGGACGAGCGGCCCATCCAAGGTGTTTTCCCACCTCGTGCATAGTGTTCCCAGGATTCCCAGGTTCCTATAAAGTGGTTACTGAAAGTGAGTGAGTGAGAGAACAGTGAGATAACTGAAAGTGAGTGAGTGACTGAGAGAAAAGTTTATAGATTGCAGTTCATGTTCTTGTTTATGTGTGAATGCATCAAAGATCTACAAAGATTCCTAGGGTTTGCAAATTTCTACTAATGATTCAATAAAAACTTCAACAACATGTTAGCTTCTCTCATATTGGTCCTTAACAAGTCCTTCATGTCGCTTGTAGTTTGTCTCTTGTGGGCATACAGCAACTGCTACTGTTGCTCGTGGGCGTACACTGTCCAGCAGACCTTGCTCACAATGACTGTGTCATCATATTGGATAATGAATAGGTGCCACTTCGGACATGGTTTGGGTACAGAAATACATGAATGGCAGTTAATCTGTACAAACCATTGATGATACATTCCAGATTACGGTAAGCAGTAAATATTTAGCTACATTTTTCACACTTGGTGCCCCGTGTGCTATATTTATATATATTTCACAGGGGTTTATGAAATGTGACCTATTCCAATTAAAAAAAAAAAAAAAAAAAAAAAAAAAAAAAAAAAAAAAAAATACACAATTATACGCCGCTGACATCTAGTGGACATAACATATAATTACAACCCGCTAAATTTATTAAACCCGCTAACTCACATTATATATTAAAAAAAAAAAAAAATTATTTAAAAAAAATTATTTTTACAGGTTGAAGAAGGTTTTCCACATTGAGGAAGAATGCATCTTTAAGAAAATGCATGTATAACCTGAACCTGGTTTTGGAGAAGAACATTCCTTCAGAATTTTTACATTCCTGCAAATTCATACAATAATCTTTTTACATTTTGCCTGTCTTCCCTGTTCTTAGAATTAATATGAATTAGGACAAATAAAGAATTTAACTCATCATCTTTGAAGCCTCATGTGACGTCTTTCATTTAAGCAACGCATGACTAGGTTATAATGTTTGATAAGTTTACTGTGAACACTCTTTGTTCCTTTGTTAACTCTTCCACCACTGCACTAAACCAGTATCAACCAGGTACAGACAGATAAAGCCTCTGACTGTGTCTTCCTGAATACCATTTGCTTGCATTACTATGACTTCCTGAATACCATATATGGAGTTGTTCCTCTCTTACATTGATATGCTTCCTGTTTTATGCAAATATGCCCTTCCGCCTAGCCAATCAATAGTTAACCCATTGTCTCGGTTGTGTGTTAAGCACGATACATATACTCTATTTTTCTTTGAATAAATGCGAGATCTTGCCATTGAATTTTATGTCTGTGTGTCATTTGGCAACTTTCCCAAGTGCTTGATACAGGAAATATGTGGCGGGGCGAGGGCGCCTTCTTTTCTCGTGTACCATCGCTTTCTCTTTTCTTAAAAATCACAACCCGAAGATCACATTCCTAACAATGTTCATGTGTAGACCTTTCAGTTTCAAGTTTGAACTCTGCACAACCTTCAGCTGCCTGCAAAGTGAATTGCATTTGCAGTGAAAACATTGAAAGCCAACCCTTTATTTGGGTTTATTCACAAGTCTCATGGGTTGGCTATTAATCAGACACGAGTAGCTCTGTCCCAGCTGGAGGGGTTACTTTTCAGGCCAGAAAACTGTAATTAGCTATCTGAAATGAAGAAACTAGCAAGACGGCAAAGCCCTGTTGAAAATGATTTGATTATTCACAATTATTATTATACATATAGGTCCTATTGAAATGCTTCTAAACAAATTACACCTATAAAGAGCAACAAAGGTGAAATAGCTAAAAAAAAAAAAATGCAACAAAAATAATTAATTAATTAGTTCATTCATTCATTCAGGCAGGAATACAAACCATGCACTGATTGACATTTAGGGGTAATGTACAGTAGTCAATGCATCAGCATGTTTGTCTGCACATTCATGAAATTATCCAATCATGTGGCAGCACCGAAATGCATAAAATCATGCAGAGAGATGTCAAGAGCTTCAGTTTTCACCCACAACAACCGTTTACATGGAATGGAACAAAGATTATAACAAAATAAAACACACACACACATATATATATATATATATATATATATATATATATATATATATATATATATATATATATATATATATATATATATATATATATATATATATATATATATATATATATATATATATATGCAACTTCTCTCTGCTTTATTTAGACAGCCTTTCCTGGTAGATTCAATCCAGGTTATAGTTATCAGCACAGCGACTGGGAAAGTCATAGCTGCAGATATGAGACCACTCAGTATAGAGTGAAGAACTCAGAATTCAAAAACACACGTGAGCTACAGAGAGAGGTGTGACTTTCACATTAGCACTCATGCTTCAGACACACAAGTCACACAAACAGGGTTGCTTTTTTTATGCCAAATTGGGCTAATTTTGCAACATCAACATTGGTAATACTGTGGGCTTCAGATTGATTGTCTCCTGTTCCTACACTGCAGCAACGTTTGGTTGCAAAAATATGCTATACAATCTAGCTTGGTGTGTTGAAAGGCTGTGTCTAATTAGTTTGTAAATATATTTTATTTTAGGGCATTAAAAAATTAAAAGGATTTATTGCAATGTTTTGGTCATCTGTTGACTTGCTCTGCTGTGTTCAGGGCTCACATGCTTTGATTTGGAGACTGATAAATAAATAAATAATAAAAATCTCTGCCCCAAGTTCTTATTTTACATATTGCAAGCTATCCTGTAAGGATAATGAAGAGTACATTTCCTGAGCTTTTCCTACTAACGTACACCGGAGCAGAAAAGACCAGACCTCTTTAGGCCAATTTAAGGCTATGGCTATATGCTCAAATACACTAAAATAAGTGTCTACCTCAGCTTCTCGGAAAGGAGGAACCAACACAATGTTCTTACTTACGTCGAAAGTGGTTGTGGATGTGGCAGTGCGAGCAGAACGAGGCATAGGTACAGGCCTTACAGGAGGTACAGGCGGAGAGGACAGCGGCAGATGAGGGGATGACAGGTTAGCCGAGTGGGCAGCGGTCTGTGAAGTGATCTTCATCTCTTACAAGTCCAACTGCCATAATCGAACTTCTTTATCTACATCAAGTTCCTTCTTGCGCACAGCTATCCTAAGCTCCATCTCTGCTTTATGGGCCTCTGCCTTTTCTCGAGCCTCCATTTGGAGATGTGCAATATGCACCTTGGCACGGGGCTCATCCCTAGATCCTGGAGAAAAGGAAGGAGAAAAAGGATCAAAGCGGGGTAGCGTAGCTCTAGCTCCGACCTCAGGCTCAGCCCACTCTGCAGCTGAAGTCACAGAAGCAGTGTTGACCTCCACCCCACTAGCCACAGTAGTATCCACAGTTGGAGAAAGCTCCAGAACTCCTAATTCTAGCAACTTAGTGAGGACCTTGCTCCGAATCTCCCTTTTAACTAAGCTCCTAGAAACTGGTACACAATAGTAAGCATCCTATAGAAGGTCATCCTTCCGACACTTCTCAAGCACATCCAGACCTGGAGAAGCAATGAATGCTTGCAAGTCAAAAGTTGCCATGCTTTCCAGTCTTACGCAGCCAAGCAAAACTCTTTGAAGCTTCAAGTTCACAGCAAGAATCCAATTATTTCCTATCCTTTCCAATCAAATCCCAGACGAGCCCCCACTTGTTACATTCCCACAGAAAGTAAGGTCTAGGGTGAGTGTAAGAACAATAACAATTAAGATTGTGGGTTGATTGGATTATGGTGATGGAGGATATGAGTAGGACAGGAGGGTAGAAGTAGGGTTCTCACTTTTATTCTTGACATATAACAGGACTGGCATTTACAGACAGGCACAGGACAACCACAAAACAAGGACAGAAGGGGAACTAGTCTCACCCGATAGAGAGAACATGGACGGTGCCAAAGAAATGAACATTGTAAAAACATGACTACACTAGGCTGTATTTGAAGTAGCTAACCTGACTGCAAATAATATAACACAAAACTAACTAACTACACTAGGCTAAGCTAACAAGAAATACAAAGGTGGCATCCGGCCTCTAGCCTGGGGTGTCTAGACATTCAACACACCTGCATGGTGGGATGTAGGTGCGCGCACAATCTTACCTGTTCTCAAACCAAGGGAGGTAGTATGAGGGTAGCAGGGAAACAAAGCGACAAACAGGCCAACAATCAAAAACAACAGGCTAACAGGCTAACAGTGAGCCAAGAGGCTGACACAAGGGCTTCAATGTGCTGCTTTTAAATGGACAGCTCCACCTCTTTTGGCCGTGCTCCTGCCTTCCATTGGTCAGGTCTTGTCAACCAGTTAATGGTGATTGCCACAGTGCTCCACCTATGAGAAGACAGCTAGAGACAGAAGGGCAAACAAACAGTGGAAAAAACAAGAGCAGAGAGGGAGCAGACAAATGCAAACACTCTGACACGTAACATGCCCACCCCAAAGAGCAAACATGTTTGCGAAAAAAAAATAGGGTTACTACACAAACTCTTTGGTTCCTCTTAGATATGTGAAAGTGCATCAGCAACAACATTTTCAGAACCTTTCTTGTGCTTTATTTCTATGTTAAAGTTTTGTACTAGTAGGGACCATCTCATGAGCCTTTGGTTTTGGTTATACATACGGGACAAAAATACCAGTGGGTTATGGTCTGTGTACACAGTGACAGGTAGTGAACTGGAACCAACATAAACTTCAAAGAACTGTAAAGCTAACAATAATGCTAGAGCTTCCTGTTCTATAGTAGAGTACCTGTACCAGGTGCTTGTTAAATTTGCGTGAAAAATAACTCACAGGGTGGTCAATTCCACAGGCATCTTCTTGCAGTAATACAGCTCCAGCCCCTACAGCACTTGCATCAACTTCGAGTTTAAAAGGCCTGGAAAAATCTGGGGCTGCAAGTACAGGTGCATCACATAACATAGCTTTCACACTGTCAAAAGCATGCTGGCAATCTAGAGTCCAAACAAATGGTTTGGATGGGCTAAGCAAAGACGTGAGGGAAGAGACAACTGTGGAAAAGTTTTTGCAGAAACTGCGGTAATACCCTGCCATACCCAGAAATCGTCGTAACTCACGGCGAGTTGATGGCATAGGAAAATTTAAAATGGCAGTTACTTTAGCATCTACTGGACATACCTGTCCATGACCTACTTGCTTGCCAAGGTAGGTACCAGTTGCTTGGGCAAACTCACACTTTGCCAAGTTTAGTGTCAGGGATGCTTGTTCTAGTCTTTTAAAAACCATCTCTAGCACATCTAAATGAGTGGGCCACTCCATAGTGTAGATGACAAGGTCATCTAAATAAGCTGAGCAGTTTGGGACATCTGACACTACAATGTTAACTAGCCACTGGAAGGTGGCAGGGGCATTTCGAAGTCCAAATGGCATAACAGTGTACTGCAGGAAACTATCAGGTGTGACAAAAGCGGAAATTTCTGATGCACGAGTAGTCAGTGGCACCTGCCAATAACCCTTAAGCAAATCAACTTAAGCAACTTCGACACAAAATGAGCTGAACCAACATTGTCTATACAGTCTTGTATCCTAGGCAAAGGATATGAATCAGGGACTGTAACGGCATTAACACGCCGGTAATCAGTACACAACCAATATGAATGATCAGCCTTAGGAACCAGTAAGCAAGGTGAACTCCATGGGCTACAACTTGGTTTGGCTAACCCATGCTCCAACAGATACTTCATTTCTTCCTTCATGGCTGCTCTCTTTGTTGCATTAATATGGTAAGCATGCTGTTTAATGGGTGTAGTAGTGGTAACTTGTATGTCATGCTGCAGGACCATTGTCTGGGAAGAAACATCTTGGAAAATGCTAGAGAACATACAAATTAGGTTCTCAACATCTGCCTTCTGGTGGTCAGGCAAATGACCTAGGAGGGAAGACAGGTTGGACAACATTTCAGAATTTGAAAGTCTGCAAAAGGTTTGAGGTACATGTCGTAGCACTAACCCATCTGAATCCTCAACAATATGCTCTTCCCTGCTATCAGGTACCACTATCAACCCAACAGAAAAGGCTTGATCATTGCATGTGACCGGTGGACCGGAAGCAGAGAGGTCTTCACGATTATGATATGCTTTCAGCATGTTAATGTGACAGACACGTGTCTTGCGTTTATGGTCAGGAGTACAGATAACATAATCAGTGTCACTAAGTTTTTCCTTGACTAGGTATGGCCCAGAAAATTAGGCAGACAGAGATGAACCAGGAATTGGAAGTAAAACCATTACTCTATCACCAGGCTGGAATTTCCTGGGAACTACTTTCCTGTCATACAACTGCTTCATCCGATTTTGAGACATCTCTAGGGCTTTACGGGCTAAGGTACAGGCTTTGTGAAGATGCTCACGGAACTTGCTCACATAGTCTAAAACATTATGCTGGTTATCAACATCTAGGAATCTCTCTTTCAGAGCCTTCAGAGGACCTCAAACTGAGTGGCCAAAAACAAGCTCTGAAGGCATAAATCCAAGTGATTCTTGGACAGCTTCTCAGACTGCAAACAACACAAGGGGCACCCCTTCATCCCAGTCTTGTTCAGTGTCTAGGCAGTATTTCCAAAGCATAGACTTCAAAGACTGGTAAAATCTCTCCAAGGCCCCTTGAGACTCAGGGTGATAAGGACTGGAAACCTGGTGAGCTATGTTTAGCGTTTTCATAACCTGTAAAAACAGCTTGGATAAAAAGTTAGTTCCTCAATCCATCTGGACAACTTTAGGCAAACCAAAAGTGGTGAAAAACTTTATAAGTGCTTTAACCACAACAGGGGTAGTAATTCTGCATAAGGGAACAGCTTCTGGGAAACGGGTAGTGGCACACATTATCGTAAGTAAATATTGATTCTCAGACTTTGTTCTAGGCAGAGGGCCAACACAGTCAACAAGGACACGATCAAAAGGCTCCCCAAGTACAGGGATAGGGCAAAGGGGAGCTGGAGGGATGACTTGATTTGGCTTCCCAGTACATTGGCAAACATGGCAAGACCAACAGAATTGCACTACATCTTTCCTAAGAGCAGGCCAAAAGAAATGTTTAAGAATACGTGAGTAAGTCTTTTTGATGCCTAAATGTCCTGACCAAGGGTGGTCATGGGCTACCTGCAGTACATGTTGCCTGTATACAGAAGGTACCACAATCTGAAAGGCACTGTCCAAATCTCCATCACTCTGAGGAGACCATTTGTGCATGAGAACACCCTGTTCTACAAAAAATGCTACCTGTCTATTCACCATCTCTTCAGGGCAGTACACAGATGAGAAACATTTCTCTAGGCTAAGGTCAGCTTTCTGAGCTTCAATAAGTCGATTACGGTTAACAGGTAGCTCACAAAACTTAGCATTGATGAGATTTTTACCCTGTCCAATCTGAGCTGGTTCTATAGAACAAACAGAGGTAGGAGACAAAACAGGCTCTACTACAACATCGTCCGTGAGAAAGGAATCTGATAGATCAACCACATCTTCCAAAAGACAAGCTTTAGCACGCGTCACCACACAGGCAGGGAAAACGGT
This sequence comes from Cranoglanis bouderius, assembly GCA_023630585.1. NCBI lineage: Eukaryota > Metazoa > Chordata > Actinopteri > Siluriformes > Cranoglanididae > Cranoglanis > Cranoglanis bouderius. The sequence continues at coordinate 8,809,632 of CM042542.1, read as the reverse complement.
GGGGTGATCGCGAGACAGATCATCTGGTATGGGACAGTCTGCAGGGCTCTCCAGAACTTCCAAGACGGGAAGAACTTTACCTCCAGCTATGTCATTCCCCAGAATGAATGTAATGCCTTCCATGGGTAAAGACTGACATACTGCTACTCTAAATATCCCTGTAGCTAGACCTGAGCACAAAGAGACATGGTGTAGAGGAACCCTAATATAGTGCATAGCAATCCACTTACAAAAGACATGTGTTCCACAGAAAGACTGCTCTGAAAAGGGTAAAACTCCAGCCAAAATGAATGACTGAGTAGCCCCAGTTTCACGAAGGATTTTAACAGGGACTGGGGTCTGCTTCTTACCTGCCAAAGAAACAACACCATCTGTTACAAAAGGGCTATATCTAAAATCGAAAGACTCTTTAGCATCATCCTGCTGAACAGAAACAGGAGAAAGAGTGTTAACTAGAGCAATGCTCTGAGACTGACTAGGGTACTGCTTTTGATTTTCCTGTTTCCTTTTTAAACTTGCACAATTTGCAATTATGTGTCCAGGCTTATGGCAATAAAAGCATACTGACGAGCTAGGAGGGGAATTTGACCGGCTAGACTAAACTGTTTTAGACTGGCGATCAGTCAGTAAAGAAGGTTCTACCTTGGTCTGTTTGTACACATTCTTGTGTGTCAGTACAAACTCATCAGCTAATACAGCAGCTTCTGACATGGAGGAAACCTTCCTCTCATTGAGATATACCACTATGTGATCAGGTAAACAGTTCTTAAATTCTTCAAGCAAAACAGCTCCTGTAAAGAGTCAAGGTCATTAGCCTTACTCGCAGAAGACCATTTATCCAACAAAGTCTATTTCTCCCTTGCAAACTCTACATAGGTCTGTGTAGGAACTTTCTTAAGATTTCTAAACCTTTGCCTGTAGGCTTCAGGTACCAACTCGTAAGCATGGAGTATAGTGGCTTTCACTAGCTCATATTGCAAGCTATCCTGTAAGGATAATGAAGAGTACATTTCCTGAGCTTTTCCTACTAACGTACACCGGAGCAGAAAAGACCAGACCTCTTTAGGCCAATTTAAGGCTATGGCTATATGCTCAAATACACTAAAATAAGTGTCTACCTCAGCTTCTCGGAAAGGAGGAACCAACACAATGTTCTTACTTACGTCGAAAGTGGTTGTGGATGTGGCAGTGCGAGCAGAACGAGGCATAGGTACAGGCCTTACAGGAGGTACAGGCAGAGAGGACAGCGGCAGATGAGGGGATGACAGGTTAGCCGAGTGGGCAGCGGTCTGTGAAGTGATCTTCATCTCTTACAAGTCCAACTGCCGTAATCGAACTTCTTTATCTACATCAAGTTCCTTCTTGCGCACAGCTATCCTAAGCTCCATCTCTGCTTTATGGGCCTCTGCCTTTTCTCGAGCCTCCATTTGGAGATGTGCAATATGCACCTTGGCATGGGGCTCATCCCTAGATCCTGGAGAAAAGGAAGGAGAAAAAGGATCAAAGCGGGGTAGCGTAGCTCTAGCTCCGACCTCAGGCTCAGCCCACTCTGCAGCTGAAGTCACAGAAGCAGTGTTGACCTCCACCCCACTAGCCACAGTAGTATCCACAGTTGGAGAAAGCTCCAGAACTCCTAATTCTAGCAACTTAGTGAGGACCTTGCTCCGAATCTCCCTTTTAACTAAGCTCCTAGAAACTGGTACACAATAGTAAGCATCCTATAGAAGGTCATCCTTCCGACACTTCTCAAGCACATCCAGACCTGGAGAAGCAATGAATGCTTGCAAGTCAAAAGTTGCCATGCTTTCCAGTCTTACGCAGCCAAGCAAAACTCTATGAAGCTTCAAGTTCACAGCAAGAATCCAATTATTTCCTATCCTTTCCAATCAAATCCCAGACGAGCCCCCACTTGTTACATTCCCGCAGAAAGTAAGGTCTAGGGTGAGTGTAAGAACAATAACAATTAAGATTGTGGGTTGATTGGATTATGGTGATGGAGGATATGAGTAGGACAGGAGGGTAGAAGTAGGGTTCTCACTTTTATTCTTGACATATAACAGGACTGGCATTTACAGACAGGCACAGGACAACCACAAAACAAGGACAGAAGGGGAACTAGACTCACCCGAGAGAGAGAACATGGACGGTGCCAAAGAAATGAACATAGTAAAAACACGACTACACTAGGCTGTATTTGAAGTAGCTAACCTGACTGCAAATAATATAACACAAAACTAACTAACTACACTAGGCTAAGCTAACAAGAAATACAAAGGTGGCACCCGCCCTCTAGCCTAGGGTGTCTAGACATTCAACACACCTGCGTGGTGGGATATAGGTGCGCGCACAATCTTACCTGTTCTCAAACCAAGGGAGCTAGTATGAGGGAAGCAGGGAAATAAAGCGACAAACAAGCCGATAATCAAAAACAACAGGCTAACAGGCTAACAGTGAGCCAAGAGGCTGACACAAGGGCTTCAATGTGCTGCTTTTAAATGGACAGCTTCGGCTCTTTTGGCCGGGCTCCTGCCTTCCATTGGTCAGGTCTTGTCAACCAGTTAATCATGATTGCCACAGGGCTCCACATATGAGAAGACAGCTAGTGACAGAAGGGCAAACAAACAGTGGAAAAACAAGAACAGAGAGGGAGCATACAAATGCAAACACTCTGACACGTAACAATATATATATATATATATATATATATATATATATATATATATATATATATATATATATATATATATATATATATAAAATATATAATTTATTAATTATTATGAATACATATCAATTAATCATTATTATTAAATTACCTGTTCATATAATCACTGAATGATAGTGATGGATGATAATGGATGCCTGACTGTCACATAGTCCTTCCTCAAACTTTTGCCACAAAGTTGTAAGCACAAAATTTTCTAGGATGTCTTTGTATACTGTAGCATTATGACTTCCCTTCACTGGAACTAATGGAACCAAACCTGTTCCAGCAATACAGTGCCCCTGTGCACAAAGCAAGGTCCATAAAGATATGTTTTTCCAAGATTGGATTGGAAGAACTTGAGTGGCCTGCACAGAGCCCTTACCTGAACCCCAGTGAACACCTCTGAGATGAACTGTAATGCTGACTGCTCTCAAGGCCTCCTCACCCAACATCAGTGCCTGACCTCACTAATGCTCTTGTACTTGAATGAACACAAATCCCCACAGCCACACTCCGAAATCTAGTGGAAAGCCTTCCCAGAAGAGTGGAGGCTGTTATAACAACAAAGGGGGACCAACTCCATGTTAATGTCCATGCTTTTGGAATGGGCACATACAATGCGTGTGATGGACAGGTGTCCAAATACTTTTGACCACATAGTGTACTTTGGTTCGATAGAGCTGTCCTGTTTAAGTGTGGGAATTAGTTGGGCTTCTTGGGGGCAACTGAAGTTAAGAAAGGGGGGAAAGTGGCAGTAAGTTGAAGAAGCAGGCTTTCTGAGTAATGATCATGGAAGGCTCTCCTGATTCATTTGAAAGGTTGGGACTTGCCAGAACGTTTACATATAGAAGGTGCTGCAAATATATTGTATGTGAACATATTTTTTCTGTGAGACTGGATTGTAAAAAGCACCTGATCCCCACTCTAAATGTGGAGATGGATCATTTATGCTTTGAGGCTGTTTCACAGTTGTCAGTCCAGGAGCGCTGATGGCATCATGAAGTCTGTTAAGAACCATCATATTTTAGTGCAGAACCTGGTTGCCTCTGCCAGGAGGTTAAGACTTAACCATAAACAAATATTTTAATAAAATAATGACCCCAAAGAAACACCCAACTCAATGCAGAAATGGCTGCAGGAACACAAAATCAGTATTTGCAATGGCCATTTCAGTCTATGGATTTGAAAATCTGTGGTTTAAATGACATAGGACAGTCCATCATTATAGTCCACGTTCTCTATATGACTGCAACAATGACTGACTCTACTTAGGAACACAGTGGACTCAGGGTGAGATCACACATGAAGTATATTTAGCTTTGTGCAGCAGCATGTTTCTCAAAAGGGAAATAAACAATTATAATTCTTTTATTATTCCATTATTATCCAGTACAATACAGTACAATAACAATAACCTCTTCTTCTTCTTCAAAGAAAAAAGCACTTTGATACACAGCCTTGAGCTACTTTCCAGCTGCCCTTTGTTTCAGATTTGCATGCTCCTGATTAGACACACATGCACACACTCACTATGAGAGAGAGAGAGAGAGAGGCTTTTCTTTTACAATGATAGTAGCAGCGATGTGTGTACAATACAATGATTACTTGTCGTTTTAAACCATGTGCAAGATGTTTTTATTGATTTGTTACATGGTTTGTCCATTTTAGCATTTTAATGTATTTACATTAAGATTTGCATAGTTCCATCTGTGTGTAGCCCAAGGTCATATAATAACGTCATCATTGTGGATTTTGCCATTTTAAATGTTCACACTGAATGCTTGAGGCACTTCTTTTTCCTCATGTCTTACTTCATGTAAAATACAACTTGATTGTAAACATCATTGTAGAGGCTGTGAACCTTTGTGAACGTTTGTGAACTTTATGCACTACAGCCTGGCATTTACTTCTAGCCTTTCAGGTATCAGAATGATTTGTGCTGGTATGAGTGAGTCAGGCACAGCAGAGTCATTTGGTGTTATTAAACACTGTGTATCTGGTCGGAAGTTTCTTCCCAGTGATGTATGGATGACACATTGTACAACTCCACACTGTAAGGTAGGTTTACCAAGGCTTTGGGCTACTGATCTGATCTGCCTTTGATTTGGGTTTAGTTGTTTCTATTTAATTGAATACTTAAGTATGTATTTCATACATTTACACACACACACACACACACACACACACACACACACACACACACACACACACACACACACACACAGTTGTAATCAAAATTATTCAACCCCCATTGCAAATCAGGTTTATTGTCAAAATTTACAGACTTTCAGCTGTTTGCAATGAACAAATCAAACAAAAGCAAATGAAATAGTTCAACACAATGAATGCTTCAAGTGGTTCCCCCAAATTTAACTGAAAATGTGACTTATAATGACTTCTCCAGTCATGACTGCTCCACAAGATCAGCTGAATAAGCAGGTGGAATCGGGTGTGACTCCTGCTTGGTTGGAATGAAACCTGAGCACCCACACCAGCTCAGGATGGATTGTAGATAACACACACACACACACACACACACACACACACACACACACACACACACACACACACACACACAATACATTTTAAGGTGGGCAACACAGAAAATATAAAGGGTCAAATCTCTCTTTAGTCATATATAGTTTAAATTTTTATTTTTTTTTATTGTACAGTATTTATTCATGAAAGGTCCACTGATTTACAAGTAAAGTCTCTAGATGTAACAGTCTGGGCATATGAAATTGAAGGTAAAAGTTTACAGTAAAAATAAAAGAATTGCTTTGAATTACATTACATAATAACATTTACGGTGTTTTGATGTTTTGGAAATGTCTTTCCCCCTCATTTTTCCATTTACAGTTTTTAATTTTTTTTTATACTGTTGCTATTTAATAGTATTTCACTGTAAATTACACAGACATATATATGTATATGTATTTTAAGTACACTTAAGCACATTTTTAGATTTTTATTAAATGTATTCAGGTGTGTTCAGTGATATTGAAATATGATTTACAACGTACTTAAGTGTAATTTAATTGCAGTATAAGCAGCACTCAAGTATACCAGTAGTATCAGTACATCAGTATCAGTATCAGTCTCAGTACGCCAGTAGTATATTTATAATGTACTTCAAGTGTAATAACAACTGTGTCTACAAATTACATGATTAAATCTACTTACAGTATGTGCAAGTAAGTTGTTCAAAAAAAGTGCTCAAAAGCACAACTAAATGCATGTAAGATATTTTTAAAAAGCAGATTAATTACAATTTAAATATAATTTAATACGTTGTTCCACAATAATAAATATAATATGTATAAAAGTATGTATAAGTTGTTAACACTAAAAGTATGTACTTTTCGCATTAATGATATTTTTCCCCCCACACTTTTCATTTACAATGATAGTGACAGTGATGTGCATCCAATACAAAGACGTACTTTTTTAATTTGTCTTTTTAAACCATGTCCAGGATGTCTTTATTGTTTTGAAACATGGTTTGACCAGTTTAGCATTTTAATGCATTTACATTAAGATTTGCATAGTTTCGTTTCTGTGTAGCCCAAGGTCATATAATAACGTAACCATTCTGGATTTTGCCATTTTAATTAAACTCAGTGCTGATTTTTGAGGAACTTTCTTTTACTTTTTCTTTATGTTTTACTTCAGATAAAATACAGCTTGATTGTAAGCATCACTGTAGATGCTGTGAGCGCTTGTGAACATGATGCACTACAGGCTTGCATTTACATCTAACCATTCAGGTAACAGAATGATTTGATTATGAGTGAATCAGGCACAGCAGAGTCATTGATGTTATTAAACACTGTACATCTGCTCAGCAGTTTCTTTCCATTGATGGATGGATTAGAGATGAACAACTTCTAAGCAACTGTTTCGTTATGTTGTTGTCTTGTATGTTGCCTCCATTTGTTTGTTGTACGCATGTTATTTTAGCTTTAGGAGCACACTATTCTAGCATAAGTATGTCATTGTTTTTGTGTACTCTGTATTCTGAAAACACATGACAATAAAGCTAACTTGAACTTGAACTTGATCTTGAACTTGTATTAAGCCAACCAATAGTTGTACATTTTGTTTGCTAAGAAAATCTATTCAAATAGTTTGAATCTGTTTGTTTATATTACTCCAATGACACGCTCTGCACGAAAGCAGCTCAGACTTGTTTATGTCATACAACCCCAATTCCAAAAAAGTTGGGATGCTGTGTAAAATGTAAATAAAAACAGAATTCAATGATTTGCAAATCTCACAAACCCATATTTTATACACAATAGAACATAGAAAACATATCAAATGATTAAACTGAGGAAATGTACCATTTTAAGGAAAAAATAAGGTAATTTTGAATTTGATGGCAGCAACACATCTCAAAAAAGTTGGGACAGGGCCATGTTTACCACTGTGTAGCATCCCCTCTTCTTTTAACAACAGTCCGTATACGTCTGAGAACTGAGGAGACCAGGTGCTGGAGTTTTGGGAGAGGAATGTTTGTGTCATTCGTGTCTGATACAGGATTGTAGCTGCTCAACAGTCCTGGGTCTTCTTTGTCGTATTTTTCATTTCATGATGTGCCAAATGTTTTCAATTGGTGAAAGGTCTGGAGTGCAGGCAGGCCAGACAGACTTCTACTATGAAGCCATGCTGTTGTAATAGATGCAGTATGTGGTTTAGCATTGTCTTGCTGAAATATGCAAGGCCTTCCCTGGATGGAAGCAAATGTTGCTCTAAAACCTGTATATACCTTTCAGCATTGATGGTGCCTTTCCAGATGTGCAGGTGCCCAGATGCCCTTTCCAGATGCCCATTCCATAGGCACTAATGCACCCCCATACCATCAGAGATGCAGGCTTTTGAACTGAGCGCTGACAAAAAGCCGGATGGTCCCTCTCCTCTTTAGTCCAGTGGAGGCGGCGTCCATGGTTTCCAAAAATATTTTCAAATTTTGATTCGTCTGGCCACAGAACAGTTTTGCACTTTGCCCAGTCCATTTTAAATGAACTTTGACCCAGAGAAGACAGTGGCGTTTCTGGATCAGGTTCACTTATGGCTTCTTCTTTGCATGATAGAGATTTAACCTGCATTTGTGGATGGCACAGCTAACTGTGTTCACAGACAGTGAGTTCTGGAGGTGTTTCTTAGCCCATACAGTGATTTCCATTACAGAATCATGGCTATTTTTAATTCAATCCCGCCTGAGGGCCCGAAGATCACGGGCATGCAATATTGATTTTCACCCTTGTCCCTTGTGCACAGAGATTTCTCCAGATTCTCGTAATCTTTTGATGATATTATGTACTGTAGATGATGAGATATTCAAAGTCTTCACAATTTTACGTTGAGGATCATTATTCTGAAATTGTTCCATCTTTACTTCTGAGAGAGTCTGCCTCTCTAAGATACTCTTTTTTATCCATTTTTATCTTTTTTATACTTTTTATATATCCTTTTTCTATACCTTTTTATCATGTTACTGTCCTATTGCCTAACTAGTTAACCTAATTAGTTGCGAAATGTTCCTCCAGCTGTTTCTTTTTAGTAAAGTTTTTCTTTTTAGTTCCTTTTGTTGCCCCCGTCCCAACTTTTTTGAGACGTGTTGTGGCCATCAAATTTAAATTACCTTATTTTTTTCTAAAAAAAATAAAAGTTCTATTGTGAATAACATATGGGTTTATGATATTGGCAAATCATTGCATTTTGTTTTTATTTACATTTTACACAGCATCCCAACTTTTTTGGGATTGGGGTTGTAGATCTTCTGTTATTATAGATTCTTTCCTTTATAGGAACTGTTAGAGTCTCCCCCTCGCTACGATGCTCTTCTCAAGTCACGTCCATGTCTGAGGTCCACGGGATGATCTCCTTTCCAAGTTCTAGCCCAGGTTTTAGCGCAAAATTAAGTCCTAGTCCATGTCCAAGTCCATTTAATTGCCCGCTCCATTTCCAGCTCCGTTTCCAGCTCTGTTTCCAGCTCAGATTCCATTCAGGTTTTAGATTTTGTTGACGGTGCTGTCTCTAGCCTAGTTTCCAGTTCTGCACACGATCCTGTTCCCTTTCCTGTCTCCTCCTCTGTCTCCTCCTCTGTCTCTAGTTACCTTCCTAGCTCAGTTTCCAGTCCAGTTTCAGATTTTGTCTGCAGCCCTGTCTCCAGCCCTGTCTCCAGCCCTGTCTCCACTTTAATTGCCAGCTCTGGTTCCACTTTAATTTCCAGCTCTGGTTCCACTTTAATTTCCAGCTCTGGTTCCACTTCGATTTCTAGCTCTGCTTCGACTTCAATTTCCAGCTCCGGTTCCACTTTAATTGCCAGCTCTGGTTCCACTTCGATGTCTAGCTCTGCTTCCAATTTAATTTCCAACTCTGCTCCCAATTTAGCTTTGAGTCAGGTTTTCAGTTCTGTTCCGGGTCAGATTTTTGATTTTGTTGACGATTCAAATTCTAGTTCAATTTCCAGTCCAGTTCTCTATCCAGTTCTCTATCCAGTTCCCTATCCAGTTCCCTATCCAGTTGTCTGTCCTATCCTCTGTCCAGTTTTCTGTCCTATCCTCTGTCCTATTCCCCTGTCTGTTTCAAAATCTGTCTCCGAGTCTGTCTCCAATCCAGGTGCCAAATCTGAGTCCAGTCCTGGTTCCAGTCCGGGTTCCAGGCCAAACACCAGGTCACGCACAGCTCCAAGCTCCAGGCCAAGCACCAGTTCAAGTTCTCGACCAAGTTCTCGACCAAGTTCGAAAGGACAACCCGACAAGCTCTGCTCTGACTTTGGGACACTGATCATCGCCAGCCTCGGGTCCTGGGGGGCAGATGTTCTGATCCTGCCCAGGGGCCCGGGTCCACCAGAACAGTCAGAGCTTTCGGTGCTTCGAGAGACGTGCCTTTGGGGGGGGATCTGTTAGAATCTCCCCCTCGCTATGATGCTAGCAGAGGCTAGCGGAGTAGCGCACTTCCGCATTCCACGCTTCGTGCTATGAGGAAGAGTAGCGCGAGCGTGATTCATAAAAACCCTCCAGACTGTTCTTTCATGAACTCTGGTTTTGTTTACTTTGTCATGTGGTCTTTTGTTTTTGTTTACATCATGTCTCTGCCCCCATTTCCTTATTGGTCAGTTTGTTTTGGTTCACGTCATGTTTTCTCCCATGTTCTGTCATTGGTTCTCCGTTTATAGTTTGATTATTGTTTCCAGGTGTTGTGTGTTTTATCTTGTTTGTCTTTATTACCTTGTTGTATTTAAACCCCGTTTTGTGTCCGCTTAGTCGCAGAGTATTAAAAGTAATTATATTGAAGACTAACAGTTGAGTAAAGGTAAGGAATGGTAGATTCCTCCATGTTTTTGTTTTCCTTGCGTTTCCTAGACTTTGGATTATTGCCTCGTGACTCCTTGGAAGATTCCTCCATGTTTTTCTTTTCCTCGCGTTTCCTAGACTTTGGATTATTGCCTCGTGACTTCTTTGATGTTTACCTTGCCATTTTTTGGGAATACCACAGTACCAGTTTTGGATTATTGCCTTGTGAGTGTTGGGAATTACTGCCCTGTCGTTTTGTGGAATATTGCCTGGTTTATTTGTGGATTTTTGTTAGACTGTTCCATTACTTTTGAATGTTCAATTATTTTTGAATGTTCCTAATAAACTGACAATATCCCCCTGCAAGTGCATCCTGCTTCCCTCCTTCCGGTTCCGTAACAGGAACTGCTTTGTATGATTAGCAGAATTAAAATAAAATGTTTCCAGTAATTCTTCTGCATTGTGATTTGAACATATTTGCTGTTTTTTTTTACAAGGTCAAAACGTGATATTCTAAATACAGTGGTGCTTGAAAGTTTGTGAACCCTTTAGAATGTTCTATATATCTACATAAATATGACCTAAAACATCATCAGAGGTCCTAAAAGTAGACAAAGAGAACCAAATTCTTTTTTTGATCTTTTATTAAAAAAATAATTCACAAAAATACTCTGCTCTTATGGATATCAAACAATTGCAAACACAACACAGGTTTATCAAAAAATATATATCTTTGTTAAATATAGGTGTGCAGCAATTATTAGCACCCCTATGAATTCATATGAGAAAAATATATTTGAAGTATATTCCCACTGACATTTTATATTTTTTTTAATACACCTGGGTGACTAGGAACAGGAAATTGTTCAACCATGACTTCCTGTTTCACAGGGGTATAAATATGAGGTAACACATAGGTCAAATTCCCTTAGTCATTCATAGCAATGGGTAAGACCAAGGAATATAGCTGTGATGTGTGGCAAAAGGTTGTTGAGTTTCACAAAATGGGAAGTAGCTATAAGAAAATAGCACAGGCATTGAAAAGGCCCATTTCCACCATCAGGGCAATAATTAAGAAGTTCCAGTCAACTGGAAATATTATGAATCAACCTAGAATTGGATGTGTGTCTATACTGTCTCAATGTACTGTGAAGAGGATGGTTTGAGTGGCCAAAAATCTCCAAGGATCACAGCTGGAGAACTGCAGAAGTTAGTTGCAACATGGGGTCAGAAAGTCTTCAAAACTACAATCCGAAGTCACCTACATCACCACAAGTTGTTTGGAAGGGTTTCAAGAAAAAAGCCTCTACTCTCATCCAAAAACAAACTCAAGCATTTTCAATTTGCTAGACACTACTGGAACTTCAAATGGGTTCAGGTTCTGTGGTCGGATGAAACCAAAATAGAGCTTTTGGCAATAAACACCAGAGGACGTTTTGGCGCACACAGAGAGGTAGCCATATGGAAAAGTAGACTCAGTGCTGTTATATTGGCAAAGGGAGGTAGCACAAAGTATTGACTAAAAAGGTGGCAATAATTGTTGCACACCTATATTAAGATATTTGTTTTGGATAAACCTTTTTTTTTGCAATTGTTTGATATCCATGAGAGCAGAGTATTTTTGTGATTTTTTTAAACAAAAGATCAAAATGTTAAACAATAAAGACAATTTTTCATAGCCTTCTTTGCTCATATTTACCAAGGGTGCCAATATTAGTGGAGGGCACTGTATCTGTGAGTGGCAAACGTATGTGAACCTCTAGGATTAGCAGTTAATGTGAAGGTGACATTGGAGTCAGGTGTTTTCAATCAATGGGATGACAATCAGGTGTAGGTGAGTGCCCTCTTTGATTTATAGAACAGGGATCTGTCCAAGTCTGAACTTCACAACACATTTATGGAAGTGTATCATGGCATGAACAAAGGAGATTTCTGAGGACCTCAGAAAAAGCATTACTGATGCTCAGCAGGCTAGGAAAGGTTATAATCTGTCTCTAAAGAGTTTTGACTCCACCAATCCACAGTCAAACACATTGTGTTACAAATGGAGGAAATTCAAGACCATTGTTACCCTCCCCAGGAGTGGTCAACCAACAAAGATCTCTCCAACAGCAAGACATGTAAAAAATTATGTGGACAAGCCAGAAATCTTTTGGAAATATGTTTTGTGGATGGATGAGGCCAAAATAGAACTTTTGCCAGATAGCAAATAACAGCTGGCCCAAATACCGTATGGAATGATGGTAATGACTCAACCTGAGTGTGGCTGGCTTCTGGGCCAGTTGTGGGTTCAGAAAAAACAAGCCAGAACTCAGCCTAAAACCGGCTTGTTGTGTGTGGGCCAAATACGGCCCATATGACCTTTGCCCTTGCCAGAACTCAGCCATATGTGCCATAGTTGGCCCAGATTAGGCCCAGAAATGTATGCTATCTGGGTTTGGTTTAAATGAGAAGTGTTATGTATGGAGAAAGGAAAACACTGCATTCCAGCAGAAGAACCTTATCCTATCTGTGAAACATGGTGGTGGTAGTGTCATGATTTGGGCCTGTTTTGCTGCATCTGGACCAGGATGGCTTGCCATCATTGATGGAACAATGAATTTTGAATTATACCAGTGAATTATGAAGGAAAATGTCATGACATATGTCCATGAACGAATGGTTAAAGAAAGATAAATTAATATTTTAGAATGGCCAAGTCAAAGTCCTGACCTTAATCCAATAGAAATGCTTTGGAAGGATCTGAAGCAAGCAGTTCATGTGAGGAAACCCACCAACATCCAAGAGTTGAAGCTGTTCTGTACTGAGGAATGGGCTAAAATTCCTCCAAGCTGATGTTCAGGACTGATCAACAGTTACCGGAAACATTTAGTTGCAGTTACTGCTGCACAAGGGGGTCACAGCAGATACTGAAAGCAAAGGTTCACATACTTCTGCCACTCTCAGATATGTAATATTGGATCATTTTCCTCAATAAATAAATGACCAAATATAATATTTTTGTATCATTTGTTTAATTGGGTTCTCTTTATCTATTTTTAAGACTTGTGTGAAAATCTCATGATGTTTTAGGCCATATTTATGCAGAAATGTAGAAAATACTACATTCAACATTCAAGCACCACTGAATATAAGTAAAAAAAAAAAAAAAAAAAAAAAAAAAAATATATATATATATATATATATATATATATATATATATATATATATATATATATATATATATATATATATATATATATATATATATATATATATTAGTATACTTCTAAAAGTGAAATGCACACACATGCACAGACACAATCACCTACTGTCTAAAGATCTGTCTACAGGACATTTAAGAGTTCAATGAACTCAAGTTGTATGAATAAGATATTAATGGACGTACTGTATTCCAGACAGCAGGTAAGACATTTGAACTTTAACATATTACAAAACTGTCACACAAAACAGTCTCACTATAATGTATAATCTTAGTCTCCGTGTGTGAATTTAGTTGTAGCTCATATTTAGACTCAGCCACAGTTCTCAATCTCTCTTTCAGTTCACAGTCCTGTATTGTGACAATGCAGTGCCTCTTTAGCACTGAACACAATTCTACACTAGTAAAATGAGTACATTTTTTCACCCCCTTTCTCTGATGACATTTGATGTTACAAGATGATGCTCAGAAACAAATCCATTGGTTTTTATGTACATAAGCAGACTTGCGTCCTATGGAAAGTGAAAATGTAAATCAGCCTCTGTGTATGTTTTTTGTTGTTGTTGTTGTTGTAAACTGTTTTTCTTAAAAGATTCTTGAGACTGATTTACATAAGAGATTAAGTATTTTAAGGGTTTGGTCAAGGTAAACTTTTAGAAACTCAGATGCTGGCAGGGAACAAACACAGAGCTACTGCAACAGTGGAGCTGAAATAATTAGATTACAGGTATGTTTGTATGTTTCATTATGGTCTTTAATATTTGCACAACTTTTCTGGTTATGGCATGACGTCTCCATTTTCTTTTACCACTTTTATGTATGTTGAAAAGCTTCCTGAAAAGAACATGCATATCTGTATGTAGGTATACCATAATTTTATAAAATCTGAAATAATTATGTTTCTAATGGCGTCCTTTTTTCCACAAAAGACAGTATTTCAGCACAGTTTAAACAGACTACTTAAAGGCAATCATCTTAATAACTGCATTTTAAACAATATTCCACTAACTGAAAAACTGATTCATTAACTGAAACTGAATTCTGCTGCTGTAGTATTATGTGGCACTTAATGTTATTCTTTTTGAAAATGTAAAATTATATGCAGATACAGTAAATTCATCCCTTAAAATGAGAATTTTTTTCTTGCTCCCTAGCTAGTAGTCCATTATGAAGGCATATCTCTTTCTCCTACATTTCATAGGTGAGTGTGTATTCAGAAATGTTTTCCCTTACAAATTATTGATCAATAATGGCTACGATTATCACTTTTTCTTTTTTTTTTTTTACTGAACAGTTGGTTTTTCCAGGCTACGAGTAATTTGTATAACTAATAGTAAAATAAATAGTTTATAGATTAATTTGATCTCACATTATATTGATATGGTGGAATAATGTGATTAGGAAATCTGAAATATTACTAAAAGATTTTTTAAAACTGTCAGGATTTGAAGTGGATGCAGTCACAGGTACACTCAAAAAATGATTTTTTTGCCACTTGTTCAGTTTGATGAATTAGAATGAGCTAAAAAATTGTCACAACTTTATTTCATTGTGTTCAATCCATCTAATATATTTAAAACTGAAGTTTACATATTTCATTTTTGTTAAAACTATATGAATCATTTTTGTTGACATTACTAACTGGGCAGCGGATCTGTAGTTCCCAGCATTCTTTGAAAGGGACTGCATAAGGAGAGTAAATTTAGGGATAAAGTGTTATTTTATGTGTTTTTCAGTAAAGGGAAAGACATGTTAATGCTTAATGTTCAGTTATGTTTGATATTTGAAGGAGTTTCTGTAATGTTTTTGAATTTTGTGGTTACCATGGGGCTGAAGAGTGGTCTGAGGCTGTGGGCACTCAGTGATCTATACTAATGTCAGTACTGACACCAGTCTTTTTTTATTTGTTCATTATATACATTGTGTATAATGATGAGTGAAACTGCTTGTTTAAACATAAGAAAATTAATTCAGTCTCATTAAATGAATAAAAAATTAAGTTAAGTTAAATTAAGAAAATTTTGTTTGACAAATGTAATAAAGTTAAGCATACTAGAGTAAATTAATTTGACCTAAACCAACTAAATTGTGTTGACCCAACTAAACTGATTTATTTTGAATGAACTAAATTAAATTGTGTAAAAACTTTCACTTAAATTAAGTAGGTGTAATGAATTCATTTTTTGGGTGTACAAATTGCAGTTTATTAGAAAAAAAAAAAACAAGCAGATAATCCACAATCAACAAACAGACTAAACTGGGCAAGGCACAAACTCACAAAAACATGACAGAAAAATGGGTTAAAAGCAGGTGAATCAAACATGAAATAAAGGCTTGGTAATGACAGAACAGAATATAACTAAGCGTATACTTCACAAAGTGTGCACTGACTGAAAGTCTTTTTATGTAGTGTGTGTGAGTGTGTGAGCCTGATTGAACTCAGGTGTGCTGTGTCAGAAGTTGGGTGATTGTGAGAGGGGAAGCACATGTGTGTTCTGGGTATTGGAGTCCGTGAGGCCATATTTGTAGGCCGCTGTGCTTGCTGGTAAGGGCTGTGATATGCCAAAAACAGGGTTGACCCCTTCATAAAGAGCAAACAGTTTAAAAACCTGCTTAGACAAGGTATAATGTCCACATGAATCCATTAAATTCAGTTGAATAGATCTAATACAATCCATCCAATTCATTGAATTAAACTGAATTCAAAATATTCAGTTTAATTGATCATATCCATCCATCATCAGTAACACGATGGAATTTGAGAAGAGCAGCTCAGATTGTTTGTTAACAATTTGTTATAGAAAGTGCAAATGCGTCCAACATACTGCTCATGCTCCATCACTAGGAATCCAAACACTCAGTGGAAAATGCTGCCCTCATCCACATACATGAGCTCAGAGATGTCCACAATTGGTTAGTTATTCTGATTGATAGGGGAGAGAGTCACCTCTCTTACATCTTCAGTCATCTTCACATTCTTGTTACTATCACCCTCCTGGAAACTTCATTGAAGAACTTCTCCTTAGTACCTATCCTACTGATGGCACCAGTGTCATAGACCTTGGAGACTTAAACCTCCCCTCTGACAAACTCTGGGCCTCCTGCCTTCTCTGTTTTTAAAATATTCTTTTGACCAGCAGCCCTCCGACACACAAGGGAGACAATGTTCTGGACCTGGTCTTCACTCTGCCCTCCCCAGCTGTAGACATCAATGTTATCACTCTCCACCTTTGAAATCACCATTTTGTATCCCTCACCCTCACCCTCCCTGCCCTGCCTGTTGCCAAATCGCTCCCACTTATCACAAACCCCACTTGACCTCTCCTTCCTCCCTGGCTGCCAGCATTCTAAAAACCCTTCCACACCCTGACTCCTTTTACTCTCTACTTCTTGAATCAACCACCAACACATTCCTCTCTTCATTGTCTTCATCCATTGACCTCCTTGGGGAAATCTTCTCACTCTGCTCCTTGGCTGTCGGATGTGCTATGCAGAAATCAGAGAGAATTAAGATAAGCTAAGAGAAATTGCAGGAAAGAACAATTTGATGGTAATCTCCCAGACCAGAATGTTTCTGTAAACATCTGAATTATTTCTTCTGCTACCATCATGAGTTACATCATCTATAAAAAATTAGTGAGCCTGTTCCAGAAGCAGCCATGCAAGCCCAAGCCATGACATTACCTCCACCCTACTCGACTGATGAACTCATATGTTTTGGATCATGAGCAGATCCTTTATTTTTCCACACTTTGGCCTTTCCATCACTTTGGTAGAGCTTAATCTTTATTCCAGAACTTTTGAGGCTCAGCTCTGTATTTCTTTGCAAATTCCAATCTGACTTTCCCGATTCTTACTGCTGATGGCTGGTTTGCATCTTGTGGTATGGCCTCTATGTTTCTGCACTTGTCTTCTTTGAATGGTGCACTGTGAAACATTCACCCCTGCCCTGTGGAGGTTGTCGGTGATGTCATTGACTGTTGTTTTGGGGGTTTTCTTCACAGCTGTCACAATGTTTCTGTCATCAACTGCTGATGTTTTCCTTGGCCAATCTGTTCAATGTCTGGCTGTTAGTACACAAGTGGTTTCTTTTTTTTTTCAGGATATTCCCAATTGTTGTATTGGCTATGCCCAATGCATGTGCAATGGCTCTGATTGATTTTCCCTCAATTCTCAGCTTCAAAATGGCTTGATTTTCTCCCATAGTCGGCTCTCTGGACTTTATATTGGTTTTCCTTCACAGGCAAAACATGGGGCTCAAACCAAGAGTAGACTTTCAGAGATATTAATTGTTTAAACAATTAATCTAACTAGGCACACCTGGGCAACAGGAAACACCTCTCAGTAACATGTTCCAATATTTTTGATCACTTGGAAAACTGGGTGGGTTCAAACAAAAGGTGCCATGTTCTAAGTTGTTTAACACATCTGGATGCAAATATCAGGAAATGAAAGCTGAAATTCTGATATGTCATCTCATATTCATCTTTTAATCTCAAACCCAAATATCTTCAGTTTATAGCAAATATAGCAATATATAAATAATTGGCCTTGTTTTTCCACTACTTTCCAATGGGATTGAAAATCTCATTTTCAATCTCATTGGAAGCCCAGAGAGCACAGCTGGCCACAGACTGTGATGGCATTGTTGGAATTTGAATTTGCCTTCTTCAAGTAATAGGGCGAACGCTTTTCTGGGAGCCCCTGGATTTTCTTTTCAGCATATGTAATTTCAGTATAAGAAGATCTCAAAACAGCCACTGATGTTGTCTTTGCTTAACTGTGTGAATCATAAAAGAAATTATTTTCTGCAGGTGTTGTCCCAGCCACCCTATCTCTTCTGAGACCTGTTGGTCACAAGTATTTTCTGATCAAGACAAATGTGACATGGCCAGTTGCACAGAATTACTGCAGGGAAACATATGCTGACTTGGCTACAGTTGAAAGTGACCTTGACTGGTTAAGACTAAAGGCAGAAGTGGCAAGGGAAGGTCTGACAGACGTTGCCTGGGTTGGCTTGTACAAAATTATTGGTTGGCGCTGGTCTGTTAATGATGTCCCACTGAAAGATTCTTTTCAACAATGGTCCACTGGACAGCCTGATAATAGTGGTGGGGATCAATCATGTTGTCTATCGGGCCCATATGGATACTGGTGGGATTACCCCTGCACAGACCTGTATCCCTTTATATGCTACAATGGTGAGTTAACAGGGTTTTTTTTTTGGCTTGGTTTCTATTTGGTGGCTGGTTTAGCAGATTTTAACAAAAGACTGCTCCTAGCACTCCATTAATCCTGATATTGAAGGCTTGTTTGTTGCAATTTTCATGTTAGGCGAATTTATAACAGATATAGCTTTATAACAGATGACCTAACATATATATGGGGGTAAGCTGTCAGGCTAGTAAATTGTCATTAAAACTTTACAGTATGTTCTTAGGTCAGTTTCCCATTCACATATGTTCAGAGTTCATGTATATTCAAACTTTTATCTGAGATATCTTCACATTTTATATCATAAAACACTATTAGTTGTTAATGACTGTTTATCATTGGTATAATGTGAACTATAACAGGAGCTAACTTGTCACAACATTTAATGTAACTACAGTTAAGGCCAAAAGTTTACATACACCTAGGCTAAAAATAAAATTTAAAAAATATAAATCAATCCCATTTTTCACAACTCTACAAAATTCATGTTACTGTACATTTCTTTTGGCAAGTCAGTCAGTTATGTCATCTACTTTGTTTACATCAGAGATCATTTTAAAACGATCAATTAGAGACAGATTTATTTAGCTTTAATTCATGTTATCAGAATTCCAGCAGGTTATATGTTCACATACACCAAGGTGACTTTCAGCCATAAAGTTGAAACTTGGTCACAAATGGGTCTTTCAGCAAAACAATGATACTTGGCATTCCGTCAAATCTGTAACAAAATGGCTTAAAGACAACAAAGTGAAAGTACTGGAGTGGCCATCACAAAGCCCTGACCTGAATTCCATAGAAAATTTGTGAACTGAACTGAAAAAGTATTTTGAGAAGCTTGTGAAAGGCTTCCCCAAGAATTTGATTCCTGAAGTTAAGCAACTAAAAGACAACACCACCAAATACTAAAAAGTGTATGTAAACATTATTGTAATAATTGGGAAATCACTGTGTTAAAAGAGGAATAACACACTTCTGACCAGCTGTTTAATGAAAATAAGGTGGGAACGGTATCACACCACCCAGGTGTGTATTATTTTCGTATAACAGCACGGTCCATCAGGCGATATTTCTTACTTGATTAATACATACTACAATGGATATTATTTGTATTACATTATTTATTTACTAAGATACACACTAGATACACACCTTAGTGTGTGAGGCAGTATAGTATGTCCACATGATGGACCATTTCTTCATACAATGCAGTTTATATTTTCAGGTTGCAGGTGGATGGCCCTCTTTAATTTAGGTCTGGTTCAAGTTGTGTACAATTTGTGTTTCTTTAGCCATTTATGTGTTGATTTGGATGTGTATTTGAGTCATCATGTTGCTGAAATCTCTATCAATTAAAAAATAAAACGTTTTCAAGGATGAAAATTGTTTGCATTTATTTTTATATTTTTTTTATGGGTGCCAATATTTCCCACCCACAAATGTTGTTGAAAGAAAATACTCTTCTCATAAGAGGTGTTATTAACGCTGGAGTTACTGTACTGTTCCTTGTTGTCGTGGTGGTACCATCAAGGATGTATATTTTATTGAGAAACATTTAAAAAATAATATAACGTACAGTACATAACTGGACCTTAAGGATCACTAGTCTAAAATCAACTTAAAGGTACAGTACATGGACTTTCCTGGATAAAATTTACATCAATGCATGCTTGGTGGTATCACTCCAGACAGCAAGTAAAAGTGGAAGCCTTATTTCTGAGGGGATATTAATACTATACTAATCATAATCATTGTTATTTCACAGCTAGTAACAGTGCTGCTAACAGCTATGTTGGTGTCACTTCTAAATTGAGCTGGAATGGAGCTCAGGCTTACTGCCGAAAGTTTCATACAGATTTGGCTTATATTACCTCGGCAACAGACAACAGTGCAATGCAGAGCATAGCATACCGTCAGGGTTCTTCTTGGATTGGCCTATACAAGGAGTCATGGAAGTGGTCAGACGGGACAAACACATCGAGCCTCCTATGGCTTTCTGGACAGCCTGATGATTATTATCAAGATGAAAATTGTTCTGTGCTTGATAATGGAATGTTCAGTGACAAACAATGCAATGAGCTCCACTATTTCATCTGTCACATCAGTGAGTAGTTTGTTACATGTGTTTTTAAAAATCTGAATGCACTTTGTAGTAAGAATTATGTGTGAAATAATTTCTACAGCAGTCAGCTCTCAACTTTTATTTAACCTTATAAATAATTACACAAATACAGTAATGAAATTATATAAACTCCAACTCAGTTTGGGAAAAGCTGTACCAACTGACCCATAAATTCTACCATTCATTTAAAAATTACTTGTGGGAGTAGGAGGGAGGATACTTTTTTTTCTTTTCTTTTTTTTTTTTCACTTATCACTCTTTCTTGATGTGTTTGTCTCTCTGTAGCTCATCCAGTGAGGGAAAAGCAAATAATGAAACTGCAAGTGAAGTCTGACGGGAGCATCTTTGATTCTGATGTGCAGTCGAGCATTTTAGAGCTGGTGAGTCACACAACGTCTCCAAAATCTGGCATGTTACATGTCAGAAATATTCCAGCATCACTAGCTAAACACAGGCCACCATTTTTACATGATTCAAAGCAAGAATTTGTAGCACAATATAATAACTTTCGTTAATATATATTATACACAAACGATAAATAATTAGTTATTCAGAACTTGCCAATTAACAAAAGTTTATAATTGGCAGTTCATGTTATTGTTAAAGTGTGCATACACTATTAACTAATCATTTAATAGTAATGAGCAAATAATTAACTAACCAGAATTTAATCAATAGCAGATATTTATAAATGACACGTCATGCATTTGCTCAGATGTGTATACACTATCAACTAATCATTTGTTAGTGATAAACAAATCATTAGTTGATTAAAAAAAAAATTAAACATTTGCGTTGATAATGTCATTATTTAATTTTAATAAATGCTAGTACGTAACATTAATAAAAGTTTAAGTGTATACAGTATTTTTGGATCATTAACAAATACGAACAAAAGTTATTCCAAATTTTAAAATTAACCAATGTTTATAAATGATAGCTCATGTAGTTGCTCATATGTGTAGTCAGTTATGCGCACTATTCCTGTACCTTATAATGTAATATATTTTTTCCCTTACTAAATGAGCTGTAAACATTAGTACACGTTTATGCAATTTCAGTTCTAGAGAATCAGTGGGAGGTGTATTTCTAATAAATACACAATAAATACTTGTGCGTTCTAATAAAGGATTAAGCATTGTTGTCTATCTAATGTATATACTGTATATGCTGAAATATTTTTAATAGCTTAGCATTTAGATTATGTATTTGTAAAGTTCAACACCTGCATACAGATAATAGTCTGTAATAGAGCCGTACATGGGACTGTTTTTATCCCCACTCGGGAATTATGACCAACCCCACTGGAATCGATATCAAGCTCTTGACCTCTTTCTGCATGATTTTATACATTGCGCTGCTGCTACATGATTGGCTGATTGGATAATTGCATGAATGAGTGGGTGTACAGCTGCTCCTAATAAAGTGGTCAGTGATACAGTGCTGTGAAAAAGTATAGGTTTTTGTGTATATCTCATACTAAGTAGATTTAGAGCTTCAAACGAAATACAACATAAAGGCAACCTGAAAAACAATACAGTTTTTATTTTTTATTTTTTATTGAAGCAAAAAAAAAGTTATCCAACACTTATCACCAATGTGAAAAACTAACTGCCCCCTTAAACTTCAAATCTGGTCGTGCCACCTTTAGCAGCAATAATTACAACCAAACGTGATTTACAAACCAACCCAAACCAACTTACACAGAAACTGATTAGCAGCTTGTCACTTTCTTACTTGCTAGTGTGAATTCAGTGTAAAGGAGATTCAAAGAAACACTGGAATAACCAGCGCTAAGCCCTTAAGGAAGCTTTCACCTCACCTCACCTATTCTGAAACCTGGAGACAAGTTTACCGTTCATAGTTGAGGTTGGTGCTTCTGATGTAGGGGTGGGGGTACACGTCCTAGACCAAGGCACCTCAGCTGAGACATAACCCATAGCATATTTGTTAAAGTAACTCATGCACATGGAAACAAATCACATCACATCACATCACATCAGGACGACAGCATGTACAATATATTGGGTCAAAAGACTATCAATAAAGATAACAAAACAAGCTTAAAAATCCTGTTCCTGTTCTGTAGATCAAGCAGAAGCTGGATGAAAATGGCATGCTGGAGAACTCCATAGTGACCTGGAGAGAGCAGAAAGATGGACAAATCTTTTACAAGAAAAAAAAAGATCTCTAGATGCTACCAATGTTTAAGCTCTGATAAATATCGAGTGTCAAAGGCCATGGGAAAGGAAAAAGCATAGAATTTCTTTCATTACTAAAATGTCTCTTGGTTATATCTCCTGTTGATTATGTCTATATTATATTATAGTAGCTTCATCACATTTGCCTATGCACACTTTAACATTCTGTCCTTTCAAACATATTTTTGTAAAAAAATTTGCCAAAAATGCTTGTTTGCTTATGCATGCACAGGTACAAATTAGGGAATAATTGCTGATAGGACAGCACCATGTTATTCTTTCAGTGACCATGATCACAAAATAATGAATCAATATATAACCTTATCTTTATAGCAAAAAAGTCGACTATGGTAGCTTGGTAGTTGCTATTTATGTAATAATCTATTTTTTTCCTGTACTGCAGTGGTGTTTGTTTGCAAAAAAAAAAAAAAAATGCTATACATATCTCTCTTGTTGTGTCAAGAGGCTTAATTAATTTGGGATTTTGATTTATTTAAAGAAATAAAGGCTTTATTGCAATAATGTGGTCATCTGTTGATTTGATCTGCTGTGTTCAGAGCTCACATGCTTTGATCTGGAGACTGTCAGACACTGGTGGACAGCTGTATGCCACGTGTCAAACGTCCTGCCCACCCAAGATTAACTAGCACTGCTGTGATTGACAGGGTAGAGAACACAGCCAATTTTGCTTGATAGTATTCCCAGCCACTGTGGCATCTTCAGGATTCAAACTTCCAAACAACAGAGCGAACGTTTTTCTGTTGCACCATTCATGAGCCCCTATTCTTCCTGTTTTACTATACTTAGAATTAATATAAGATTAGCAAAGATAATTAAAATGATAATTAGTCATTTACATAATTAATGAATATTTACAAATCCGATCTTACCCTTCAGAAGATCTGGCCTGTTTAATGTTAATAAAAGAGAGGAAAAAAGAGAGAAATAGAGAGAGATTTGAGTGGCTCGGGGTAATGATCACAGGGGCTCTCTTGATTCATTTGAGAGGTATACAATAGACAGAAGAGCTGAGGCAAAAGGGACTGTGTGGTTAACATGCATCTTCAATGTTGCATGGAGCTCTGGGGCAGTACCCTTGGACTGGCAAACTGGGATGACTGGGATGGGACGGGGGATGAAAGGGAGACTCTTCAGCTGCCCAAGAAGTCTATGCCACAGTTCTGGAGAGAAGATTCCATCCAATACTAGTGAGAGTTGTGTGTCTTATCTCCACTCCGGTTTGAGATTTTCATGAACAGGATATCAAAACGCAGCCGAGTTTGGACACTTGTTCAGTGGGGGGGCTAGAAGTAACATCTCTGTTATTTGCAGAGGACCTCTCGCATGCACACAAACGCTTCGCTGCTGAGTGTGTAGCTGCTGGGATGAAAATCGGCACCTCCAAGTCCTGTTTCCTTGAGGCATGAATATGATTTTGCACACATGTACAGTACATTCACTATGGGGAGCACCAAAGACACAAAAGAACACTAAAGAGATACATGAGTGTTTGTCTTACTTATTGATATCGTGACATGAATTGGTAGTGTAGGTGGATGCAAGTGCAGATTAGAATTTATTTTAACACAAAACACAAACACGATTATTAGAATCTTAAACATGAACTACAAACACGAGGCAAATACACAGACCAGATGGTGCACACAACAACAAAAGACAAAAGCTAGACCCCACTGAAAAAGGACACGACTTAAATACTAGTGCTCATTAACCCTAAACGTGAATCGGGGTAGGGGCAATGCCATCCACCGTTTCCAGATCAGGCCCTCCTGATTCTTTGATTAAGTTGTATTTGGTTTTAAATTTGACATAAAAAACAATATTTACAGTTACTTAGTTAGTTACTTACTTTGTTGTGTCCTAATGAGCTGAAAAATCCAGTGTAACAATTTACCTGCTGATGGGCCAACTAGCAAACCTTAAAGCCAACAGTTTAACATGATTCAAAACAATAATTTGTGACATGTAATAATAACTTTAATAAAGTAATAGATTTTATGAACAAATGATTAGTTATTCAGAATTTGACATTTAAGATAAGTTTAAGAGTGTGGTGTTGCATAGGTTAGCACTGCTGCCTCACAACTCCAGAGTCCCAGGTTCGATCCGGAGCTCTGGTACTTTCTGTGTGGTGTTTCTGTGCATGCCCTCCTTGTGTCTGTGTGGGTTTCCTCCTACCTCCCAAAAACATGCAGGCAGGTGGATTGGCTAACATAAATTGGCCCTAGTTGTAAATGAGTGTGTGCAAAGTGTGTACGAATGTGTGTGTGCAAGGTGCCCTGCAATGGACGAGCGGCCCATCCAAGGTGTTTTCCCACCTCGTGCATAGTGTTCCCAGGATTCCCAGGTTCCTATAAAGTGGTTACTGAAAGTGAGTGAGTGAGAGAACAGTGAGATAACTGAAAGTGAGTGAGTGACTGAGAGAAAAGTTTATAGATTGCAGTTCATGTTCTTGTTTATGTGTGAATGCATCAAAGATCTACAAAGATTCCTAGGGTTTGCAAATTTCTACTAATGATTCAATAAAAACTTCAACAACATGTTAGCTTCTCTCATATTGGTCCTTAACAAGTCCTTCATGTCGCTTGTAGTTTGTCTCTTGTGGGCATACAGCAACTGCTACTGTTGCTCGTGGGCGTACACTGTCCAGCAGACCTTGCTCACAATGACTGTGCCATCATATTGGATAATGAATAGGTGCCACTTCGGACATGGTTTGGGTACAGAAATACATGAATGGCAGTGAATCTGTACAAACCATTGATGATACATTCCAGATTACGGTAAGCAGTAAATATTTAGCTACATTTTTCACACTTGGTGCCCCGTGTGCTATATTTATATATATTTCACAGGGGTTTATGAAATGTGACCTATTCCAATAAAAAAAAAAAAAAAAAAAAAAAAAAAAAAAAAACTACACAATTATACGCCGCTGACATCTAGTGGACATAACATATAATTACAACCCGCTAAATTTATTAAACCCGCTAACTCACATTATATATTAAAAAAAAAAAAAAAAATATTTAAAAAAAATTATTTTTACAGGTTGAAGAAGGTTTTCCACATTGAGGAAGAATGCATCTTTAAGAAAATGCATGTATAACCTGAACCTGGTTTTGGATAAGAACATTCCTTCAGAATTCTTACATTCCTGCAAATTCATACAATAATCTTTTTACATTTTGCCTGTCTTCCCTGTTCTTAGAATTAATATGAATTAGGACAAATAAAGAATTTAACTCATCATCTTTGAAGCCTCATGTGACGTCTTTCATTTAAGCAACGCATGACTAGGTTATAATGTTTGATAAGTTTACTGTGAACACTCTTTGTTCCTTTGTTAACTCTTCCACCACTGCACTAAACCAGTATCAACCAGGTACAGACAGATAAAGCCTCTGACTGTGTCTTCCTGAATACCATTTGCTTGCATTACTATGACTTCCTGAATACCATATATGGAGTTGTTCCTCTCTTACATTGATATGCTTCCTGTTTTATGCAAATATGCCCTTCCGCCTAGCCAATCAATAGTTAACCCATTGTCTCGGTTGTGTGTTAAGCACGATACATATACTCTATTTTTCTTTGAATAAATGCGAGATCTTGCCATTGAATTTTATGTCTGTGTGTCATTTGGCAACTTTCCCAAGTGCTTGATACAGGAAATATGTAGCGGGGCGAGGGCGCCTTCTTTTCTCGTGTACCATCGCTTTCTCTTTTCTTAAAAATCACAACCCGAAGATCACATTCCTAACAATGTTCATGTGTAGACCTTTCAGTTTCAAGTTTGAACTCTGCACAACCTTCAGCTGCCTGCAAGGTGAATTGGATTTGCAGTGACATCATTGAAAGCCAACCCTTTATTTGGGCTTATTCACAAGTCTCATGGGTTGGCTATTAATCAGACACGAGTAGCTCTGTCCCAGCTGGAGGGGTTACTTTTCAGGCCAGAAAACTGTAACTAGCTATCTGAAATGAAGAAACTAGCAAGACGGCAAAGCCCTGTTGAAAATGATTTGATTATTCACAATTATTATTATACATATAGGTCCTATTGAAATGCTTCTAAACAAATTACACCTATAAAGAGCAACAAAGGTGAAATAGCTAAAAAAAATGCAACAAAAATAATTAATTAATTAGTTCATTCATTCATTCAGGCAGGAATACAAACCATGCACTGATTGACATTTAGGGGTAATGTACAGCAGCATGTTTGTCTGCACATTCATGAAATTATCCAATCATGTGGCAGCACCGAAATGCATAAAATCATGCTGAGAGATGTCAAGAGCTTCAGTTTTCACCCACAACAGCCATTTACACGGAATGGAACAAAGATTATAACAAAACAAAACACACACACACACACACACACACACACACACACACACACACACACACACACACACACACACACACACACACACACACACAAAGCAGTTCTGTGGGTGGAAAAGGCTTGTTAATGAAAGAGGTCAGACGAGAATGGCCAGATTGGTTTGAGCTGACAGGAAGGTTACAGTAACTCAGATAACCACTCTTTACATCCATAGTGAACAGAAAAGCATCCCAGAACAGACACGGTTAAAAAATGAGGCAGATGTGGCACATCAGCAGAAGACGACATTGGCTTCCACTCCTGTCAGCCAAGAACAGGAATCTGAGGCTACAGTAGGAACAGGCTCACTAAAACTGGACAGCTGAAAATTGGAAAAATGTCACCTGGTCCAATCTTCACATGCCCAGTTTCAGTGAGTTACAGTGTGCTAACTGTAAATGCTGCTACATTGCTCTCTTTAGGTAGAAATGAATATAATAAAAGACAAACTCAAGTGTAATGTTTTCTCTCAATTATGACAGAAAACCCCCAAGAACTGCACTAGAGTTGTTTAAAGAGTTGTTTACAAGAACATTATCAGTAGAATTAAATGTGACTTCCAGTTCATTTTAAATGCTTATTAACTCTTTCTAGCAGTACACTGGTGTTCCATTCAGCTGGTGGAATGGAAATCAACTTATCAGACATTTTCAATTAGTATAAACAATTTGTTTATATTTATATTTTATCTCTACAAGTCTGTTAGAAGAATAGTCAGGACACAGTTGGGTTTCTGTGTGTAGAGTATCATGACTCTATATTTAGCTGCTGGTGAGCAGTGAGTTTGCATGAAACGGGAGGGGTGTGAGCCGTCTGCCAGGAAATTAATTCAGCACAACTAAAGCTTTTTTTTTTTTTTATACAACTGCCACAATAAAATTGTAACATTTAAACCTAGTAGGCTGGATAAAAAAATAAATACTTTTTTTTAAACAGTGTGACCACAAATAAATTCAATGCTGAACACAGGCAACCGCAAAACAGACAGAAATTCAATTTCTTGGCCTCGGGTAAAAAGAGTTAATAGCTATTAAACTATGGAGTGATCATCACAAAATTTCCATGTACAAATAAATTAGGGTAAACTCATTGAAGAAGGAAATAAATTTGTTATTCTATTACACAATGGCCATCTCTGTCTCCGGAGTTTATAAGCCTGCGATCTAAACTGAAGAGATCAGCCCATATGAGCAACGTTACAGTACAAATATGAAAAAGCTTGAAATGTTTTACATGGAGGAGTGGTTCAAGATCCCTCTCCCAGTGTCTCTAATCTTTTAAAACATTACAGGAAGAGGCTCACTGATGTTATTTTCTCCAGAAAAAGGCTTTGCCAAATATTAATCAGTGGGGTGATTATATTAAAAACAGAGTTTTGTTCCCTGAGGACTTGTTGGCATGTCCAGATTACCTTCTTCCCTCAAGTAAATACATACCTTCATATTAATCTCTGTTTAGTTACAACATTTGTAATAATCATTTAATGATATACTTTGAAATGAAATAAGAGGGTTTGAGGATATTTTTATCTGTTACAAAAAAAAAAAATGTTTAAAAATATACAGAATTCCCATTTGTTTGAACTCAAAATATCACCCGTTGCACATGTTAATCATTATACATGTATAATGTTTTGCTTATTTTCATGAAGGGAGCCGTAAGTGTTGAGCTGACTGTATATTTCAGACCTAAAATCACAGCCTGTATAGTGTTAACTCTTTTCTCTGTGTAGATGAATGTCTGTATGGCAGCGGATCTCCAGCATGTCTTTAATCTGCTGGCACACGGTGTAGTCATGTGGCTTGGTGGTGAGGTACTCCAGCATGACCTGAGCTCCAGCTTCTACAACTCTGTTTATTATGAGGACACTAGCAAAAAAAAACCAAAAAAACAATGTTCTGAAATGTACATGTATTCATTTATGAATCATATAACATTGCCAGCGCATATTGTCTACGGAAAGCTGTAGTAAATGTCCTGTGATGCACACCTGAGTGCAAAACATGACATAAAATGTGCTATAATGTACATTAGCATTAAGAATTAGCTCTAACTAGCTCAGTTCCAGTAACTGACCTGCGCTTAGAGAGCAGATTCTCTCTTTGAAGGGCCAGAAGGTCTGGGAGATACTGCTCAGGGTCATGATCCATCACCACTAGGTCCAAACGGTCCTCACCGAGGTGAGCTGCTAACCTGGAGATGGCTTCAGCTGAGGAGCAGGGTAGCACCTGGAACTAAGGTAGATAGACAAATGTTAATTGTAAAAGAGTTGATCTAAATAGTAATGTTTCATGAGATGTTTTGTACGCGGATAAGCTAGAAAATAATATTCATCCATCCATTTTCTGTACCGCTTATCCTACACAGAGTCGCGGGGAGCCTGTAGCTTATCCTAGGGGATTCGGGGCACAAGGCAGGGGCCTGGACGGGGTGCACAACCCATCAAAGGGCACAATCGCACACACAATCACACACCCATTCACACACTACGGACAATTTAGAGATGCCATTCAGCCTACAGTGCATGTCTTTGGACTGGGGGAGGAAACTGGAGTACCAGGAGGAAACCCCTGAAGCACAGGGAGAACATGCAAACTCGGAAAAGGCGGAAATCAAACCCCCAACCCTGGAGGTGCGAGGAAAAGCCACCCTTAACTACCGGGCCCCCCCTTAGAAAATAATAGAATAATGTTAAATAAAAAACAGTAATTTAAAAGTATATGGATATGATATTAGATGGGAGGGCTAAAATATGAAAATATTCAATAGCTCAATAATAATGAAATTAAGGTTGAGCAATGCATTAGATCTCATCAAGGTCTCATCAATGGCAATATAAGAATGATATGAAGTAAACTACTCACATGTACTTAAAGCCGCAGTACCAAACTATTTTTTTTTTTGTTTAAAATGAACAAAAATCAATTATTGAGCAAATACATTTGAAAAAATCAGTGTTCAAAACTGTCTCCTTACCCCGATTTGCAACGGTAAGCTTATAATAATGATTTATAATTTGTATTTATAATGATTTGTATAATTTGATTATAATAAAAAATGGAAAGCGACAGAGCCCATGCTAAAACGAGAATAAATATTGGTATGGCTTTTGAGAGGTGGCGAAAACTGATCTGTAGAGACTGAAGACTGAAGCAGAAATGGCTTTTCTTTTTGCTCAACAGGTGAGACATTTCAGTGACTCAGTAGGTAGCTACCTAACATTAGCGCACTCATTCGCTTGATTCGGCTAGGTATCGAGTTTCCTATGGATTTTTTTTTTTTTTTTTGCTATGGTCAGTGTGGTAAAGTGCACTTATTTTCTGCTAGCTATGCGAGAGAGCAACTCACCTTTACTCCAAGAGTAAAAGTATTGGAGATAATATACAAAACATACGGATACCTCAAACCATCAGATTCACAGAGGAGCAGTACCGAAGCACAACCCATGTGAAAAACAAACAAACAAACAAACAAACAAACAAACAAAAAAAACCCTCTGCAACAATCTTGCAGTTTTATGTTTCAAACAGAGGTGGCGATAGAGAGGCAAAAGTTCAGTACTACAGCTTTAAAATTTCAAGTAATTCAGAACAATCCATCCTAAGACATTTGTTAACAAATGAACTGATGTGGATGCCAAAAATAAAACCTTATGCAGATGATGACGTGGAGTCACCCATAAGAGAATGACAAGGGGGTGTCAGAGGATGCATTAAAAATAGCAGTTCAGTTAAGATAAATGTTGCCTCAATAACACATTTTTGGGTTACACGCACCTGTGAATTTTTGAAACCTGCAACAAGTAAGATCTCCTCGCCTTTCTCTGCAGTAAGCGGGTCCACCTCCACCGTGAACAGCTTGCCGGAGGTGGGAAGCAGACGCAGTATTCGGACGGAGGTGTAGCCACAGTGCATGCCCAACTCCAGCACCCTGAGAGGAGCCTCTTGTCGTACCACCTCATCCAGGAACACACCTGACCAGGACACACAAAGTGTCATTGTATGAATATTGTATAAAATGTAGTGTTTAAAGATCAAGTTAGTAATTATGCTCCTTTGAAATTGTGCACACACACACACACACACACACACACACACACATACAGAAAATGTCACCCTGCATCTCTAACCTTTTTCTGGCCCGATGCTGAAAGAAGCATGTGTTTTGATGTAAAGGTCGAACGTGGCCAACACACTTTCCGCCTGGCCGTGGGTACACTCACAGAAGATGAAGGCATGTGTGCGTCTGACACATACTTTCCCACGGAGGACCTTCAGCACTCTCTCACACACACAACGATACAGAGCCCGCAGTGGTGACCGGCAAAGTGTGATGATCACAGGGAGAAGAGGTAAGGACAGCAGGAGCAGTGACATCATGATTTTGGACCTGATAGAAAATTGAGAAATAGTCATTAGAATCTAAATTTCAGCACATCATTAAAGACTGAATGTGGAAATGTGGCAGAAGTAGTGCATACTACTACATACTGCTACATACTACTACATACTACACACTACTACATACTACATACTACTACATACTACATACTGCTACATACTACTACATACTACTACATACTACGTACTACTACATACTACATACTGCTACATACTACTACATACTACATACTACTACATACTACTACATACTACATACTACTACATACTACTACATACTACTACATACTACATACTACTACATACTACATACTACTACATACTACTACATACTACATACTACTACATACTGCTACATACTGCTACATACTACATACTACTACATACTACATACTACATACTACATACTACTACATACTACATACTACTATTACTAATGCATTACATTTATATAGTGCTTTTCTAACACTCAAATTTGCAACACAAACAAATGAACAAAATAACAACAATAACAATAATAAAAGAACTATAATAATAATAATAATAATAATAATAATAATAATAATAATAATAATAAGAAGAAGAAGAAGAAGAAGAAGAAGAAGAAGAAGAAGAATTATTTTGCAACAAACTACCCCAAAACAGTTCCTTTACAAAACAAATACTTTTAAATTTTTTTGTTTAATGCTACATACTACATAATACTAATCTCATATT
Organism: Cranoglanis bouderius; assembly: GCA_023630585.1. Classification (NCBI taxonomy): domain Eukaryota; kingdom Metazoa; phylum Chordata; class Actinopteri; order Siluriformes; family Cranoglanididae; genus Cranoglanis; species Cranoglanis bouderius. The sequence goes on along the minus strand of CM042542.1, from coordinate 8,777,357 downwards.
ACTTTCTTCTTGAGACACTAAATCAAAACTTACCAGGCAAAATAACAGAAAGGACCAGGACACTGTGTGTGTGTCTCAGTGACTATATATACAGTTGTAAGTGTTTGTGTGTGTGTGTGTGTGTGTGTGTGTGTGTGTGTGTGTGTGTGTGTGTGTGTGTGTGTGTGTGTGTGTGTGTGTAAAATGGTTTGGTAGAGACAAGAGCCTGAGTTGTCAGGCCCATCTGTTAGTTATAGTCACCTGTTTTTGACCACTTCATTTGTTTGGCTTAAATGCTGGAGAAAACACTAAAAGCACACGGGCGCTTCTTAACAACCCAAGGAAGTGCTAAAGTGCATGTAAACGGTTCCCATGGCAACCTTAAAGGTACAGTGTAGCACAAAAAAAAAAATAGTCAGGTATGAGTAGGAAGCAAAGACATGCAAAGAGAAGTGTCGACATTCACCACTAGAGGACAGTCAAATACACTTACTGTACTTCTTCAAAGCGATGCAGATCATTGAGGGAAAATGAGTGAATTTTAGCTTTGATTTCTGACCTATAACCCCTGCAGAAAAAACCCAATAGAAATCAACACAGAAATTCTAATGGTTTCCACTACAAATACTATTACAAACCATCAGCTAACCATTAAAACCATTATCATTATTCGTGCTTAATGGTAGACATAACCTACCACCAATAGAAAGAAACAAATTACCAGTAGAGACCCACAAGGACCATTACAGTTTCCATTAAAACCAATACAATTCCCATTATAACCATTAAAACCATTACAAATTCTATGAGGGTTTCTACTGTTTTTTTTTTTTTTTAATTTTTTTTATTTTTATAGCAGGGATAACCACTGCAGAAGTAGCTTTCACTGCAGATGTTAAGACATCTTGTAGCCCTAAATTTAATCTTCGATTTTTGATGTAGGTCTTTGTCCTTTGAATTAAAATCACTTGATGTTATCTAGTGTATAGAGTCTATCAATAACCCTGAGTGTTGTGAGGCATAGCGTTCCTTCTTTACTGTATTTAAGCTCTAAGATTCACATTTTCCTTCTTCTATTCTTCTGTAGAGTAAGACACAGGAGAACGTGATCTTTAACAACAGTTCATGAAATGAATCATAATGAAAAAAAGTCATTATCAGTGACTGAAAAACCCTGAGTTTGGTTCTGCTTACTCCTGGATTAGCAGTTCATTTGTCTTTGACCTGCTGGCCTTATTGTTTATGTTTTTGGCCATGCCTGAGAAGGTATGAAATGAATCTACACCCCCCCCTTCCCTTTTTTAAGCTGGAAATGTTTAGAAATAACTCAAAAAAGCAAAAAACTAAAAAACCACCACCACAAAAAACAAAACAAACCAAACCCTCTTGAGGTACCATCTGGGGTTGCAAAGGGGTGGAGGGGCAAGAGAATGCTATACTATATGGGTATTATTATTATTATTATTATTATTATTATTATTATTATTATTATTATTATTATTTCATATTCTGTAGTTGTATTATGTAGTATGTTTATATATGAATATTCATATTCAGTTTGGACTGTTCCTTTTTTCCCCAAAAAATGTTCCGTGTTTTTTTTTTTTTTTTAATTTTTTTGTCCATAATCTCAAAGTCTGTATTCATAAGAAGCGAGCTGGTATTTTTTTTGTACACTACGACTGACCCAAATCTTTAAAAGACTGTTATAGCAGCGCTCTCTCTGCAAACCGCTTTCTGAACTTATCCAGTGGGTGTGTGGAGCAGGGCGGGGCTTCGACCACTAGCGAGCCTCTGATTGGCTGTCTGACGTGGCCCTCTGTGTCGGATTGGGCCAGTAGTGCGGGCAGGTGGGCGGGGCCCGCTCAGAAAGCTCATCAGCAAGTGCGGTGCAGGTCTGCGGCACGAGCGCAGGAACGAAGGGGGGCGTCAACTCACGAGGCAAAAAAAAAAAAATACAATAAAATAAAACCCCAAAACAAAACCAACAAAACTTTTATTTCGCGTAGCAGTGGCCAGCTGTGACACAACGGTGCCGGCTCTCTCGCGTCTCTTATCCACGCCTGATTTGAACGCTCACTTGCACACTAAATGGCCAGCCCTGGTTCGGATGCTAGGCGGCAGCTCCATCCGCAACATCCGCACGGCGAGGCCGCCCCCGAACCGGCCGTGCGCGAGGCCCGGAAATGGATAGAGGTAAGTGCTGTTTACCTTGCGACGTCAGCGGAGGCAGCGGTGTATCAGGTTATCCCAGTCATGCTGCTTTCACTTAACCCCAGTGTGTGTGTGTGTGTGCAGGGTTTGTTTACAGACAGAGTTAATGCTGGGTATATCATTACGCCCAAATTACAGTTAAGGGAGTTACAGTGATATTTACTGGTCACCTGTTGAAAAAAATAGACACCAAAGCATCTTAAACTGTGCCTGGAATGAAATAAGGAGCTCATGTGGAGTGTGTTTTTGACACCATTTGTTTATCACTTGAGGTTTTCATGTTTGATTTTCTTTCTCAGAAAAATGGTACTAAAGTGATGTATAAGGTAAAATGGGGTACATCCAGCTTCCAAAACAACCTGAGCTGATCAATCTGGTAGACCGTCTTTGCCAGCTGATAAATTATTACATGAATAAATTGGTCAGTGAATGATCAAGAGTTTCGAATTGCCTTGCTGTTGTGTTACTTTCTTAAAAATGACTTGTCTACGATGTACACTATATGGCTAAACAGTATATAGACACCTGACCATCACACCTATACTGTATGTGGTTCTTCCACAAACTGTAGCCACAAATCTGTAAACACAAAATGTCTAGAACAATGTCTAGACTGACTTTGTATTGTGTAGGGTTAACCTTTCCCATCACTGGAACCGAGAGGCCCAAACCTGTTCCAGCATAACAATGCCTCTGTACACAAAACGAGCTCCATGAAGACATGGTTTGCCAAGGTTGGTGTGGAAGAACTCGAGTGGCCTGCACAGAACCCTGACCTCAACACCACTGAACACCTTTGGGATGAACTGGAACGCTGACTGCACCCCAGACCTCCTCTCCTGACATCAGTGATCACAAATCCTCACATCCATGTCCCAAATTTAGTGGAAAGCCTTCCCAGAAGAGTGGAGGTTTATATAAGAGCAAAGGGGGATTAAGTCTGGAGTGGCATGTTCAAAAATCACATGGATGTGATGGTCAGGTTTCCACATACAGTACTTTTGGACATATAGTGAATCATTAGACAGTCCCTCCAGGATTTGGTGATCGCAGAAATTAATGCAAAATCAAGCATTATTTGGAGAAGCTTGCAATTTTCAACATTACCGCAGATTTTCTGCAGATTTGGGGATTTGTGATGTCATCACAACGCACATTCAGTCCAAGCCCTCTTCGATTCATGTGTCAAACAGTGAGTACAGCTAAAAGGTCTAATTTTCCAACAAACATCGCTGTGAACGACCGTGCAAAACAAATTCGATTCAAGTAGTTTTCCACAAAAAAAAGCACAAAAACCTCTGCAAGTTGCATCACAAATTTTGAAAAAAAATCAAGCATTTTTGGCCGCAACAATCACAAAAAAACTCTGCAAAATCCTGTACGGACTGATTAGTAGTGGTAATTTAGTAACTTTCCTTTTTACCAGTACTTTCCCGCTGGCAAAGATGATGTACCAGCTTGATCAGCTCAGCATGTGCAACTGTCTTATACCAGTAACCTCTTGACTGTGAGATACTTTGTCATGTGGCTATTTCTGCAGAAGACAGGTGAGATGTTAATGGGCTGTTTGATAAATGTAAATGTGAATAGTCTGATAGGCCTAGTTAGCCATAAGAAGTTTAATTACTCCAAGTTTCTTTTGTGAGTTGAGAGATCTGGTATATGAGGTGACCTCATTGTTCTGAATAATGGCCAAAAGTCTAGGGAACTCAACAAATGTCCCTGAGGCCCAAACCCATCTCCTCGATTTCTATCTGCCTAGCGCTGACTATAATGACTATAATTTCACTCTCTTGATGCTACTGACACCTTGTCATCTTTTACTGTACTCATTCTTTCTCATTCAGTTATGCATCTGCAGTTGTGTTCTAGCAGGTCTTTTGCTGCCCTGCCATAAACTTGATGAATTCAGGTAGCCATTCTATGCCAAATGCCTCAAACAACTGTTTACTGAGGCCTCATTTTGAGACCAGGTTTAAAGTTTTTGCATTGGTGGCTTATTGTTACAAAGCCAGCGGCTTCTGTGTTCATTGTGTCTGGCTGTTGTGGCTTTGGCATGAACTTTGGATGGTTTTTACACTGTTGGGAGGAGTTGTACGCCTCTATTTGTTTACTGTCTCTGCAATCGTGCAGACATGTATAAACAGAAACTCTAGCCTATGATCACAGCTTACTTCTGCAGAAGTTACACTTTTATGAGGGTAATTGTAGCATTCCCCATTGCAAGATTAAACAGTCCTTCTCTTACTTAAAGCCTTCAAAAAGGGTCTGTTTTTGATGCCAACGCATGTCACATGGCCTTGGGCAAAACTATTACGCAATTAAGAAATCCTTCCTGGAGCAAAAAAGAGGCTTGAGCTTAAAATGTTTCTTTGGAATACAGGCACATAAAAACAACTTCTAGTGTGGTTTAAGTATGGAAAAATGTTTTATTTATTAAACAACAACACAGTGCATTTTTTTAAAATCCATTTATAGTAACATTTAATGTTGCGGAACATCTATGAAACAAGTTACTTCCTGTAATCATGCTATAACTGCTAGAAATAGAGCTCTTTATTTCAAATGTCAAAAGAACATGGTTAGATATTTTTTGTAGATGGTTTGTCAGTGAAATGACTGCAAATACTTTTATCTTAAACAGGTTTAAACTAAGGTTCTGATTGCAGTTGCTATGTGCAGAGAGATCCATCCAAGCATACACGAACCCTCCCCTATTTTTTTTCTCTCTCGAAGTTAATAAGACAAAAAATGCAGCTTGTTGTGTTACAGAGAAACAGCAAAGCACTCCTTCCTGATGATGTTCTTGTGTCTGAAAGTTACAGCTTTACCTCTGACTCTTACAAAACTCTGACACTGGAGACTCCTTCCAAAAAATGCTAAATCCCTTCACAGAAAACTCCGAGCATAGCAGCAATTACACACTTTTAAATCTGTTTATGTGGAGCATCTGCCACAAAAGTCCATGTAAATTAGTTACTATAAAAATGATAACATTGGAATCGACACGGGGGCACGGTGGCTTAGTTTTCAGCACGTTTGCCTCACGCCTCCGGGGGTTGGGGGCTCGAATCCCACCTCCGCCCTGTGTCCGCCGAGTTTGCTTGTTCTCCCCGTGCTTTGGGGGTTTCCTCTGGGTACTCTGGTTTCCTCCCCCAGTCCAAAGTCATGCGTTGTAGGCTGATTGGCATTCCCAAATTGTCCGTAGTGTGTGAAGGTGTGTGTGATTGTGCCCTGCGATGGGTTGACAACCCCGTCTAGGGTGTCCCCCGCCTTGTGCCCCGAGTTCCCTGGGATTGGCTCCAGGCTCCCCTGTGTAGGATAAGCAGTACAGAAAGTGGATAGATGGAATCGACACATTTACATCTTACAGCCAGAACTATTGTCAGAGCTGCAATTATTTAAACTTAATCAACACCTTCTGACCAATCAGAATCAAGAATTCAACAGCGCTGTAGTATAAATTCACATTAGCCACATTCAGTTAGAGTCCTAAGCTGGATAATTCACACATGTAGCATCTCTGAGCAACATAACTGACAGTATTAACCCTGGAATAGCCATCTTAAATACATTTTAATTGCAATTGTTCCCATGACCAGAGTTGGATTCTTGAGCCTGAGTAGCCACAGGGTATTCGTGGCTGAGAGTTCATGAGACTATTTTGACATCTTCTCTGGGCTTTGAATGCAGCATCTCTTTATAGCTTTATTGACAGGGAGCTTAATTGATGGTGTTTTATTGTGCGGTGGGGGTCTCCTCTGAGCATGTTGAGCTGTTATATGGCTTTGCATAATTAGCAGCTTGAGTCATGAAGGAAGAGTGTGTTACGCCATTTTTTTTCTTACATTGTGTGATTATAGGATTTTCTAAGATTATTACTTGTCACACTGTATGAGACGATCCCAATAAAAATACGCCGAATTCCAATAACATGTTCTCTGTGTCAGATTATATGATGAAGATCCTCCTCCTGTGATGAAAGAAAATCACTACGTTCTGCTTATGTCATCAATCGGCTCGATCTGAGCTCATGCAGAAAAAAAGGGGTTTGCTTAAACAGAAACATTCTTAAAGTGAGCACAATCTAATAAGGATATGTGTTCTGTCCATTCGCATGTTTTTTTTTCTTTCTTTCACTACGGTCAGTAACATATCTGTAGCTGTTCCAAGAGTTTCCTGTAATCCTACGCCGCCCTCCTTTCGGTGGCCTTTGGACGAGCGTCATAGCAGTGCTCACACTGCCGTCTTTGGACGCAGTGACACTAAATCGGCCGCTGACGAGCACGTCATGTTATGCGTTCTAAGACCACGGATCCCGACTCATGACCAAAGAATTCTTTTATGATGTGCGATTTTTGTCTGCAACAGTAAAATCGGGTGGGAAAATGATTGAGTTTAAACCCACATTTAGCCTTCACCATTCCAACTACATGAACATTACAAAATAGAAGAACTCTACATTAAAAAAGATTTAAAAAAAAAAAAAAAAAAGCATTTGTAAATCAAATAATGTTTTGTCTCAGCAGTTAAATTTGAATGTGTTCATATTACCCTGGAGTATTCTCTAAGAGAGAGGAAGTTATGAGTTTTCTCTTGTGGGCATGAGTCCGTGTTCTGACTTGCATTATTATTACTAAAGCCAGCACAGTGTCTCTCCTATTGTTAATCCAGTCTTGGTTTGTTCACTATGTACATGTATGTTTACTAAGGAAAACCTTTTATTTCTTTTTTAATAAGATCCTGTTTTGGAATCTCTTGTGCTGTTATACCCGAGTATATTTTATACTCCTCCATATTAGACAAACAATGTAATGCTGCGTTCGTGGTGGCCTGCAAGCGATAATTTGCAAGTTGTAATGATGTTATTTTCCACTTTGACACGTTTGACGTGTGAAGCGGAAGAAAAACATTGATGCCTTCACGAAAGCCTGTTTGCTCTGTCAGAGCACATAAAGCTCATAAATAGCCACTTTAACTGCACTTTTACAGTTACAGGCCTGAGTGGCTATTGGTACTGTTGTAATATATTGGTCTGTAATTGCAGTACAGCAACAAGAGCGGACAATAACAAGTAGCTTAGCAACAAGCTACCTAGCTTGCTACCCAACTCTAACATTGACGATTACCTTCTCAAAACAGCAGTTAGTATGTCAGTTTTATAGATGTAACCAAGTACTGTGTTTGGGTAATTATTGACCCAAAGCCAATACTGCTAAAACTAATTAAAAGTAGAGAAGGTGCACAGTACTTTTCACTGTTCGTAGTGTGTGCGGCCATGTTGATTTGACATCGCTCTGTAAACAGGGAACTGGTAGTTGAGAACCCTACCTCTAGTTAAAGAGTTGGAGGGGGCGTTCTCTGTGGCTTTTACTGGTTGTAGGCGGGGAATTACAAGTCGCAACCTCGTCTTTAACACAGCATAAGACTAAAAGTACATTCACACATACAGCGACAAAGCGACCGGAGACCATACATTTTCAATGCGAGCTGGCGACTTCCGGTAACATTGTGACAGCGAACATTGGCGACTAGATGTGGGCGTGTCCAGAGACGTGACAAAGTTGAGAAAAGTTTAACTTTATGCAAATTTCGAGCGATTTGGTGCATCGACTACCAGTGGGAGTGAAGACAGTACAGCTCACATGATCCGTATCCTCTGAAGGCCATAAGCTAAGCTAAACTAATTGGCGCTTGAGCTTTCACCGCAAATATATGGCCGCAATGGCACAGAGCACACACTGCTTCTCCTTTATCTCGTATATGATATGATGCATATATACACTGGTGAATTTTATATACAAATGCTCTCCCTCCAGAATGTCTAATTCTAGCGGCAAAAAAACTGATTTGTTGTCAAAAGTGGAATAATAGTTGTGCCAACCACTATGGCAACCAGTGGTAGGACTGCCTACAGGCAACTTCATAGTACAGCGGCTTGTGACTTGTAGTTATAAATTCCAATTGCAGGATCAAATCGCTGACCATCTCTATATCTTTGTTTAGCACAGAATTGTTTCTTGTAGGTCATGAAAAGACTGAACAACATTTCCATGTGCAGAATACATCTGACTTCAGTAATGCAAGTGTATCCCAGCGGGAACGAAGCTTGTAAGACAATGTGGTAGCTGGATTTCATTTAGGCTTTACATCTAGTTGTTTGCTCCTATCACACCACAGCTCAGTGCACAGTGCTTGGGAAGTGTTTTGATTATTAGGAATGCTTTTAATTGGCAGATGATGTTTGTGCGAGCTCACTAGTTCGTGTATGCTTGGATGGATCTCTCTGCACATAGCAACTGCAATCAGAACCTTAGTTTAAACCTGTTTAAGATAAAAGTAGTTGCAGTCATTTCACTGACAAACCATCTACAAAAAATATCTAACCATGTTCTTTTGACATTTGAAATAAAGAGCTCTTGCATGGCATAATTGAAGATCTGCCTAATCAGGCTCTGGCCAGAGATTAACAGCTGATTAGCTCAGCGATTGTAGGTTGTGAGGTGGTGATGGTGCGGGAGTGGGAGTTTGTAAGTGCATGAGAAGGTGGCGAAAGATTCAGTGGTGGGTATAGAGGCTTCCCCGGGGCTTGTTCTGGGAATCAAGACCGGAATTATCTCCTCTTGTCTCTACACTGCATTGCCTGCCGTAATTTTCCTTTAGGGATAGATCAGTAGCCCGGGTGCCTGAGACAAGCAGATTTAAGATCTATTAGGTTTTAATTTGTAGTTCCCTGTTGGACTAGTAGGTTCAACAATCAGAGAAAGAAAGAAAAAAACTACTCTTTATTGACTTTAACAAAATAAAAGTTTTCCTTTGGTATGTAGCGATGTTTAAATGTAATATTCTTCACAATGGTGCAATGCATCCACGCTTCTGAAACCGACCACCTACTTAACTACACACATCAGCCGGGGTCTGATATGGCTGACAGTGCAACTTGTTTTACTAGGCAGATGAATTAGCATGCATACTGAAGAAACTGAGCACAATAAAGTCCAGCACAAAGCCACCATATAACTCTCCTGCTAGCACAACATGCAGTCATTTTTGCAGATAAACATCCATCCATCCATCCATCCATCCATTTTCCATACCGCTCATCCTACACAGGTTCATGGGGGAGCCTGGAGACTATCCCAGGAGTCTCGGGGCACAAGGCGGGGGATACCCCGGACAGGGTGCCAACCCATCACAGGGCACAATCGCACACACACACTCACACACTACAGACAAATCGGAAATGCCAGTCAACCTACAACGCATGTCTTTGGACTGGGGGAGGAAACTAGAATACCCTGAGGAAACCCCTGAAGCTCAGGGAGAACATGCAAACTCAGCGCACATAGGGCAGAAGGCGGAGCTGGGATTCAAACCCCCAAACCCTGGAGTCAAATGTGCTAACCACTAAGCCACTGTGCCCCCCTGCAGATAAACATAGCTAGAGAAAAGTAAAGTAGCTAACCAGACTTGAATAATATGTTTCATGTGCAACACGAGGACAGAACATCACAGCTTATAGCCAATACATTAGCCGATCATTATTTTGACGAGGCACAAACACGATGTGCTACATTATACCCATTTGCTTCCCTTAGCCTGTATTAATGCACTTAAATAGCAACTACCTAATCATGCATGATGATGGCTACTATTTTATTTTATTTTATTTTTGGCCATGCAGACTGGAATTTTTATCTGCCCAAAGGGATAGCTAATGAATTTCTGACATGTCCACTCTCGGAGTAAAACAATACTGTACATCTGTATATATTTGTGTTTGCCTAAAGTTAAATCTGTTAGATCTAAATGAAAAGTACAGGATTGAGTGTGTGAGGTTTTTTTTTTTTTTCTAATTCTAACTGAAACATGTAAAGGACTGAATCATGTATTTCCCTATATACAAGTGCACAAAACGTAATAGTTCATCCAGGAATGTGCCATAAATCACGAAGCAGGGCCCTGAATTTAGACTTTGGACAACTCTTGCGGTTTCAGTGGAAAATCTTACATCTCTTTAGGATTACCTCTCGTTTACACATTCTTCACTTGACAGAACCTCCTGGATGTGTCTGTCTAAATACCTGTCTTAGAACTGAGGACATATTTATGATTTTGTCAAAACACAGTTTAGAATAACCCAGTAGGTATTTGTGTCTGACAGCGCAATGATACATTATAAAACACCAGCGGGTGAGCTGGTCTCACTTTAATAGATTGTTTGACCCCTGCCAGTGTTAAAAAGCATTTGACACGGACATGGTACGCTGCACTGAAGACTCTCTAGGTCTAGGATCTGCCAAATTCAAACATGTCCAGATGGCCTCTTCCACCTGGGTTTAATTCCTTGCTACCCTGCAGTGTGTTTTATGGGAGACTGTCTATGAGCGGATCAGGGCTCGGAAACCGAATTTTAAAAATCACTTGGTTTGGTCTGAGCAGAAGCAGTATTTAAAAAATTTCAGCTCGTGCATTCCAACTCCAGCATAACAAACTGAAAAACAGTTAATACTGTAAGATTTACAGTACATTATCTGTACTGAGGCCTAAAATAATGAAATAGTTGGTTTGAAATGCTATTAGACCCAACAACTGTTTGTACTGGAATTGTACTGTTTGTGCTCCAACATACGACATCTAAAGGTTGTCATTATCATAAAAAAAGGCAGATTCAATGTTACACGTTGTCAACAGAGTTGGCAATTTCCCTGTTTAAAAATGCATATCCATGCTAGCTGGCTCAATTCCCATGTCTAGTCTGAGATAGCTAGTCTGGGTTAGAGTGCAGCACAGCAACAACAGTCTTGTTTATCTGTCTAAGGCATACCTTAATGTAATCAGGTTTTCCGTTGAGAAAATCTGAACCCATGTAACTTTTTAGTCTGTGCTGAACAGTGTGTGAACTAAAATCACATGAGGCAGTCAGGATGTTGCAAAAACATTCGGGTCATAGGAGGTAAGTTATAAATGAGGTAACGGGTTATGAATGAAACAGCGATTTAAAAAAGAATTCTGAGCAGGAAAATTGTGAACACTCCACGTATACTGTATATCATGCTGCTTGTGTAAAGAATTAATTAGTAGTGCTAGTGAGAGGCGTTAGCTTTGATGCTATCCACCTTCTTTGGTCTGTTGGCGTATTTAGCTCAGTACTCTCGCTCAGCCTCACGTTACAGACTCCAGCGTCCCTTGCTAATTCTGTAAGTGGGTCATGATGAGCAGAAGTAGGACGTTTTCCATCTCTGAAAGTGTGTTTGGGGTCAGCGATGGGCTCTCGGGAGCTGGACTCTTTTTGCTAATCAGTGGATACTGGTGGCTACATGCCTGCTAAACACACACACACACACACACACACACACACACACACACACACACACACATTCCACACTTACATATCAACAGGCTCACTTGCATATCCTCCCACTGTTTTTCATGCTCTGCCTACACTTACTGCTCTTGACTGCCTAACCCACTTTTCTCTCATAGCTCTGTATTTGACTGGAAAATGAGAAGTCTGACACACAGGCCCTAAATCCAAACCAGAGCAGTATGTGCTGTATCTTCTGGAGGAGCGATCACGTGGCCTGGCCAGGCATGTGATCTTTAATGTACAGAGTAGGATTGGGCAAATAAAAATAACGAAAATAGCCCCCAAAACAGTATTATCGCAAAATTTCTATGATATGTATTACAGTATATAGGTTTGCTGCCCTGTGAATACACACCAAAACCACCGTGACCCTGACTAGGATAAAGCGGTTACTGAAACTGAATGAAATGATGAATATATGCTTGCTAGCAAAACAGTAGTGTTTCATTTAAAAAAACAAAAACAACTGCGAGAAACTGAGCTTTGAAAAGGAGGAAAAACACTCTGTAAAAGTTTGAGCCTCAGCAACTTCTAATCATAGTTTATAAATAAAAAGCATATTATAAATGTTCTAAAAAGATACCACCATTTCCATGATATGCCATTAAAATGCCATTAAAATGCCATTATTATGTCCATACCCATATGTTATTCACAATAGAACCTCGAACACATGTCAGATGTTTAAACCGAGGAAACATTTAAGGAAAGAATAAGGTAATTTTACAACACATCTCAAAAAAGTTGGGACAGGGCCATGTTTACCACTGTGTAGCATCCCCCCTTCTTTTAACAACAGTCCGTATACATCTGGGAACTGAGGAGACCAGTTATTGGAGTTTTGGGAGAGGAATGTTGTCCCATTCGTGTCTGATACAGGATTCTAGCTGCTCAACAGTCCTGGGTCTTCTTTGTCATATTTTTCGTTTCATCATGCGCCAAATGTTTTCAATTGGTGAAAGGTCTGGACTGCAGGCAGGCCAGTTCAGCACCCGGACTCTTCTACTACGAAGCCAATAGATTGTAATAGATGCAGTATGTGGTTTAGCATTGTCTTGCTGAAATATGCAAGGCCTTCCCTGAAAAAAGACGTCGTCTGGATGGAAGCATATGTTGAAACGTGTTGTGGCCATCACATTCAAAATTACCTTATTTTTTTTCTTAAAATGGTATATTTACTCAGTTTAAACATTTGATATGTTTTCTATATTCTATTGTGAATAACATATGGGTTTATGAGATTTGCAAATCATTGCATTCTGTTTTTATTTACATTTTACACAGCGTCCCAACTTTTTTTTGGAATTGGGGTTGTGTCTAAAAGCATGCCAGTAGGTGGATTGACAGCACTAAATGATCCCTGGATGTGAATGAGTGTGTCACTTTGTGTGCATGTTACTCTGAGAAGGACAGGGTGTATTCCTGCCTCCCAGCCAAGATCAGCCAAGATCCAGTTCCAGTGCAACCCTGACCAGGATAAAGCGCTTACTGATGACTGAAGACTGGAAAAAAAAATATGAATGAATGTTGGTAACAGTGTTTGGGGTCAGGACCAGGGCAAACTCTAAGGAGAGAGAGAAAGAGAGAGTGCTAGGGAGATAATAAAGCAGATGAAAAGTAAACAGAAAGCAGAAAAAAGTCGGTAAGGACATTTGAATAGTATCTGAAAACTTCTCTCACACAAACGCCTCCCAGCATTACCCAAACTCCCACTCCACTGTCCCCCCAACACACCTGGTCCTACCCCTAGGTTTTCTTCAGACCTGTGGGAAACACTGTATAGTATGGTAGTGTGAGCTCCAGTTAAAGGAGCGTTCTATTGAGTCATGCTAGTTTGTTCTGTTGGCTTGTTATTGACGCTGATGTTAAGACATAATCAGCTGGTGATCAGCTGGTGAAGAATATGGTTGTATCCATTTCCTTTACATTTTCTTTGTGAAGTTTACTTGGTAAAATATCCTAAAACTCATGACTGTGCGTATATGTGATTAGCCATGTTTGGTTGGAGGAATGTTCTCATGGTTTTATATTCAGTTCAGTAAGACCAGGTCCTGGCTGTCATCAGATTACCGATCCTGACTTTTCTATCAGAGAAAGCCATTCCCCACCCATCAATTCCTGCACACACACACACACACACACACACACACACACACACACACACACACACACACACACACACACACACACACACACACACACACACACACACACACACACACACAGAGATTTGAGATTCAGGATTGTTCTATGCTGAGCCCTTATCAGGAACAATGGTGTTCAGCACCATGAATGGAGCCATTCAGAAAGAGGCACAGATTCTCTCTCTCTCTCTCTCTCTCTCTCTCTCTCTCTCTCTCTCTCACACACACACACACACACACACACACACACACACACACACACACACACACACACACACACACAAGCACCCAGTAGGCCTATACTGTTGATACCCAGATGGTATTTACCAAGACAGACAGACAGATGGGCAGACAGACACAGAAAAACATACACACACGGAGACCGATCACTAACACACTAATTACAAAACACAAACAGTTGGTCCCTCTATCTGAACTAAATTCAGGTGTCTGAACACTTCCTCTACCTTCTCTTTCTTTCTTTCTCTCTTTCTTTCTTTCTCTCTTTCTTTCTTTCTTTCTTTCTTTCTTTCTTTCTTTCTTTCTTTCTTTCTTTCTTTCTTTCTTTCTTTCGTTCTTTCTTTCTTTCTTTCTTTCGTTCTTTCTTTCTTTCGTTCTTTCGTTCTTTCTTTCACACACACACACACACATCCCCCACTGTAAAAATGAAAAGCTCAGCTGTTTGGCAGGTACCTGGTCATATCTCGTACAGCGTCCTCCTCCCTCAGCCGTCTCTCTCATAATTTCCATCCATCTTTTTCTTTTTGTATATTATGCAAAGTCTGTCAGACATCCAAATGCTTAAAACACAGTTTGATGCTCTGGCATCTCTATCACCACTCAAAAGATGAGGAGGAGTAGTTGAATCGTCTTTGCCTAGCTGTTTTCTTACAGCAGGTTCCGATACGTTCACGTCATAGATATTTTAGTCAGCTTTTCAAGCACAATGCTATACATGATTGCGTAATCCTGCACCAACACAGGGGTGGACCATTTCTGTGTTGTGTTCCAACCTGTCGCTTCAGCACAAGCAGCCATTTCTCGTTGTTTGGATAGAAGTTACTTTTAGATGCTTGTAACTCACTGAGCCTCTCCACATTTAAGTGTATACACCCTCTTTCAGTGAAAAAACAAAACCCATATAACATTAAAGAAATCTTACTGCACATAACAGATTATGTCCATCTTGTCATTTATTTACCAATAAATAACGTCGTCCATTATGCTGAAGCGGTGTAGGTGAAAATATGTCAGTTAAAAAAAATAAGTAATTAAAGTCCCCATGAAATCAAAATTGATGTTTTGTGGCTTTTAGTGTGAATATGTTAGCCTTAAGGTTATCTATAAGCTAGTGTGCTCCAAAACAACGACATAATTCGCATTTAGAAGATATATGCATTCAAAATTTACAGTCTCTCTACCACTAATACAGAACAACAATTTTGATGTTAACACAGTCATTTGCAACCAAAAACATCGATGGATCTTCAGGCCTCTGTTAGAATGTTAAATGTTAAATTTCATGTCTCTACTATTGGATAAAGATTAAACAGACCTGGAAGGGTCTTTATAGAAGGGTAGCCAGGAGAAAGTTCATTCATTTCCGGCTACATTGGCCTTTGCAACATCTAAAATAAACATCACATTTCCGGAATGAAAGCACAGGGAACGCAAATTGAGTAGTTGCTCAATCTGTACCACACAGGCATAAACATCATCAGTATCTACGTTTATTACATACAAATGTATACACCATGCAATATGCAGAATGCATCCATTCTTCTCATAAAATCCAATTATCTGAATTTTCATAAACAAATGTGTTTAGTCCTGATATAACCAAGATAATCAATATAAAAAGAAACATATTCTCCAAAATTAGTGTAATATCGATGTTTTATTAGTTTCTCCGCCGTTGAACGCTATATTTGCATAATGCATATTTTATTCTGAGTTTTGAATCAGTACAACTTTCCAGTTACTAAAGGAGAATATTCTGTAGTAATTGCTGCTATGATTTGGGTATGTTTTGCAGCCGAAGGGCTTTGGCGCCTTGCAGTCATCGAGTTGACCATGAACTCTTTATATCAGTGCATTCTGGCTGGAACTGGGTTATGCAACAGCCAATGAGCCCAGGCACACCAGCAAGAAAAAAACCGAATGACTGAAAAAAGAGAAGATCAAGTTTTTGAGATGGCCAAAGCAAAGTTCTGACCTCAGTCCCATTTAGATACTTAATAAAGCAGGTACAAATTCCTTCAAAATTCATAAATTCAAAGAAAATACAATCTTCTGAATAACTGGGGGTATTTACTTATGTCCACATGGCTTCGCTCTACTGAAGACTCTCCCGTGTTGGAAATCTTACTGAATGTTATAAAGCCCTGTAACCTGAGACTCCTTGATCGATGTTAATTAATATCTCCTTGAAGAAAGCTTCACCATATCAATGATTATACATTTTTCTTTGCTAATTAACAACACAATTAAAAAAATAGGCTTGTTATAAGGCTTGTCTATGTGCTATATGGAGTGTCTGCCATACTGTATAATCCCTCTGAATGAGCTATCACAGAAACGATAACATATCAGGACTAGTGCATTAATATAAACTTATCATTTATGTTAAAGACGGCACTTATATCAGAGCCATGCTGTTGTATAAAATTAATGCACTCCTTCCGATTTGAGAATTCAACCACGCTGTGGTGTATGTAATGTGTGTATAAGTGACGTTGTGAAGTAGTACCTCAGAGAAAGATGCAAATAAGACTTCTGATTCATCTATATTAAAAATGTTTTTAAAAAATCTTTCTGCAAAATGTTTTTTTTTGGAAATTTAGTAATGAAATGCATGAAAAGTCTGCAACTATTATTAGAACCATGTTCTGAAAAACCTAACAACTCCTATAAAAGTGTTCAACCCAGATTGATGGCCTTGATCTGGTTGTAGAGATGAACATCAGATAAACCCCAGAGATGCATTCTAAGTTTGGATTTTTGCATCTGTCCCACTGTTTGTTCTTCATAACTTATTTGTTTCTAGACATCTGTCTTTTGTTGATGACTCTTGTGACAGTCCAGATTCCAACAAACAAAATCATTTCCCGTGGATCTTCAGTGGAATGGGATGGACGCCAGATGCAGGAGGAAGAAAAGCTGATGCCTCTCTAGTGATCACTTTAATGTCTTCTTTCATCTGCTGATCTTGCATTCTGTCACATATATTATGCCCATTAGCATGCAAATGAAAAGGTCTCTTTCTTTGGCTCTTTCTCTTTTTCTCACTGCTTTGCGTCAGTGGCTTTGTCTAGCCTTACACTTTGGTTTGTTTCAGGCTGTGTGTGTGTGTGTGTGCGTGTGTGTGTGCGTGTGTGTGTGCGTGTGTGTGTGCGTGTGCGTGTGCGTGTGCGTGTGCGTGTGCGTGTGCGTGTGCGTGTGCGTGTGCGTGTGCGTGTGCGTGTGCGTGTGCGTGTGTGAACAACCCCAAGGTTTTTGGGACAGTGCCTGTGGAAGCAAGGCAACTCCACTTCCAGTCTCAGTGACAGGATTATGCTCTAGTGTTTCTAAGTTGAGCTCCATGAAAAGGACTATGCAGTCCAGCAGTTCTTGTGCACTCAGCCTATAATTGGATTGGATTAACAGGAAATAGAATACAAGATTAAGCCTAGTTTGCACGGTTTGCCTTTGGTGTCTGCTGCCACACAGTGCTGAAGTCTGAATAACGACCGACTGAGGCTTCTTAAAGTACTGGGGCAAACTCAGTTTGTGGGGCAAACTCTCAAAACTAAAGTTGTTTAGATGTCCACTAGGCTAGGTTGTGCTGTGCCTCTTCAGGAAATTGGAGGTACACCTGTCTCACTAGGGTGCGCAAGTCAGCAGCCAACCCCCTCAGCCTTTCCTCTGTTCATCTGTGCTATCTTGGCAATAGCTTTGCTGGGCCGTGGGAGTTGGAACTTGGCAATAGCACCTCTGCAAGGCTGTTTTGAGTTTGATCAGCTGCCCATGTACTGCTTCGGAGATGTGAAGCAGTCCCTGCAGCGTCCTTCCCTCTAATGCCAGACTTAGCTGCATCATCGTTGCCTTTGCCAACCACCCATAGAACATAGCAGCTTCGTTCAATTGGGCATCGTAGAGTTCCCAGGATCTATTGCTATTATGACACAATCTTTGTGTGCTCTCTCCATGCAGCTCTGAGTGTGGCTTCCTGTTGACCACTCAGATTGCTTGTCGCTTGTCTTCTTTGCCGCCTGCTGGCAGCTCTGCTCTGTCATGTCTGTCATGCCAGGGAGCTTCTTCTGTGGGCAGACGCCATTGTGGCTGGGAAGAGTTGGACATGCATAACTCTCGGCACACAGATCCCATGGGGCCTTGCCACCATCCTATGCTTTCGGCCGGCTTCGCTTTCTTTTCTCTCTGTTGTTTGCCACTGTCTGATTGATCTGTCTCAGGAGTTGTTCCCCTCGTTACAAATCCCACTTCTGACACCATTGGTTAGGAAGAAGCTTGACCAGAAAGCATCGTAAGAAGAGTGCACTTGCTCTTTCATTGGTATACACACACATTCAACACTACACAGGCTTGGACCACAGGCTTGGCTAAAATAGAGAAAACCGGTGGGGGTAACAAACCCCACCAGCCTCCTGCTATATGGTAGGCATAAACAAACAAAGCAGTAATGTGCTGGTGAACACCTGCTGGCATGGATAACCCATAAATATATATTTTTATAACAACAAACACTTATTAAAGCAAAGCCATTAACTACCACCATAAAGGCCAGTTGTGGGGGCTTATGGGTAGGCAAATGAGAGCCCATTATGTGAAGGCACCAGCGGAGCTACAATATTTGCTATAAAAATAAGACTAAGCGTACTGTTTTTCTTTTTTTCTGGACTGCAGTTTTCCATTTGACAGCCATGAAGTTGTCCACATTACAATGCAAAGCAAGACAATGGAATTTATGAAGCACTGGAGGCATGTTATTTGTTTCCCCTAACCCATATCATGAGAAATCTCTTTGGAAATGCTAGCCAGTCAATGCTCAGGAGACATAATCAAAACATAGGTGGGAAAGTTCCTTGCTGCTGGTCCTCTTTAGGTTTCCTCAGTGAATAAATGGTCTGCATTCAGGTGTTTACCTCAACGAGCGTCCAGAGAAACTCTTGCACATTTCAACAATGATGATTAGTCAGTTAGTGAAAACCTCTCAAAGATCTACATTAAAATCATGTGCATTTCATTGACCCAGAAACCAAGCTGGGCACTGTAGCTGATGGATGTAATCATTGACTGGAAAGATTATATAACCTGTGCTTTTGACTGGAGAGGTCTGTTCATAGACCTTATGAAACCCCAAGCAGGTCTTTCACATGCTAGCATCACTGTATCTTTATGAGATGCCTTTTTCAAATAAGCGTGTATTGTTTTCTCAGCAGAACGGGACTCCATGGTCTCATAATGCTCCTGAATGAGAGCTCACAGTGTGAGGTATGAAATATGAGTGTGGATCAGTGGAGGGAATTATTTCCAGTCACTCCACACACTCACACACAGTCCAGAGTTCACGACCTTCCTTCGAAACCAGTTTAATGCTTTCGATCAGGGCTACAGGGGGTTTCAGTGTGATGTGGGGTGCTGGAGAAGGAGACAAGGGGGATGTGATATTTGTGTGTCGGTAATACTTTTGCTCATATTTATACACCCAAGGAGTGTGTATG
The DNA here is from genome assembly GCA_023630585.1 of Cranoglanis bouderius. NCBI lineage: Eukaryota > Metazoa > Chordata > Actinopteri > Siluriformes > Cranoglanididae > Cranoglanis > Cranoglanis bouderius. The sequence continues at coordinate 8,757,930 of CM042542.1, read as the reverse complement.
TGTGTGAACGTGTAATAGACCCCCTTTGATTTGGCATTGCATTGCTACTTGCACAGTTGATTCAATCCTTATGAATTAGATGCTGATCCCTCTTCATTAATCTTGCCATTCTTTCATTCTCACTCTTTCTCTCTCTCTCTCTTTTATTCTTTCCTCTTTTCCTCCATATGAAAGTGAGCTTTCAGTCTTTGCTTCTAGGTCATGCCTCTCCCTTTCCTGCTCTCAAAGCCCTATTCTTAACACAAGGGGTGCAATCATAACAGCCTGCAGGCTTCTTGTGTGTACGTGTGTGTGCAAGCACTGTTCAGCACATTGTGCCGTGTTCATAATAACCTGGAAGTGGAGTATTAATGGAAATGAGCTAACCATCCCCAAATAAACAGACAAACGTTGGGTGCGTTGTTTGTAGACCTCACATTGTTATAAAATGGCAAAGTGTTTGTCCCTAAGAAGGACAGGTGCTGGGACATTGGAAACCAAAGCCACTCTCCTCTAGCACTTTAGACTACTTTTAAGTGTTGTGACTCCAAATGGATGTTTTGGCTCCGGGGCTTTACTTTGGGCTTTTGATTATCACTATCCCCAACAGCATATTAGACTTATCCTCTTAATGGCCTTAGTGCCTTCAGTTTGTACAGCCTTTTTTGTATGCACACTATGCTCACTCTCAGATTGCATTGCTTGAACCCCAGATTAAGCTTGTGCGAGATAACAATTTAATCATGTCTACATGTTCTTACACTGCCACAATATCCAGAGGCATTTACTCTGATTATATTATATTACCAGACCTACCATCTTTTATGTATTTTGCCAAAGGACCAGTCTTGTTTCAGAGATGAGCCAATTAGCAACCAGTTAAGCCACCGAAAACACCCCCTTAACTTGAAATTTCAACTCGACAACATGGGGTAGTATTCTCACCTACCAGTGGGACCCCATGTACAGAGTGACATGAAATCAACATGGCCGATCGCACTGTGAACAGTATAAAGTACCTCTTCTCTACTTTCAAATGAGTTATAGCAGTATTGGCTTCAGATCTGTTAATATACAGACACAGTATTTGGTTAAATCTAACACTGACCATACCACAGTAATCGCTGTTTTGAGAAGGTAATCATCAACATTAGAGTTATTACTAACGTTATCTGGCTAGCTTGTTGCATTTCAGTCCAAAATGTTGCATGAATGTTTGCTATAGTAGAACAGAACCAATAGCCTGTAAAAGTGCAGTTAAAGTAACTTTGTATGAGCTTTACGTGCTCTGACAGAGCAAACAAAAGACATGCTTTCGTGGAGGCGTCCATGTTTTTTTCCCCCCACTTCACACATCATCCACCCTGATGTTATTACAACTTGCAAGGCACCACGAACACGGCATAACTGACATTGCCTGGAAGCCCTGCCCCCTTCCCCCCTTCTCACATGCTCTTGCCTTCTGTCAAGGTAAATAGAGAATATTTTTAGTTAATATGGAATAAAATCTAGCAGTGTATGTTTGACTTAGTTAACATTAAACAAGTAGTGTAGTTAATATCAGTTAACTGTATTTATTAGGGATGACACTGAAGGATTTTGGCCAAAAATGGTCAAACGAAAGAGAAAAAGGAATAAAAACTGTGATTAAATAGGCCTATAACAATGTGATATATCGAACACTTTACAAATAATGTTAATAATAATGTCAGTATCGCACAGGCCTACCCAAAATACCATAGTTTTCTTAAGGAAAGTGTTCGACACACAGCCAGAGAGTCACAAATCGAGGGCTGTAGAAAGTGTTCCATTGATATTTGTGTCTTAGCTGGTGGAAGGTCAGTACAGAGCATCACAGAAGGTTTTTTTTTTTTTTTTTTAAACTGCAAGAGCTATGTCGATAAGAAAACAATTGTTGATTGAATAATTCACAGTGTGGACATCATACACACAACTGCCTCAAAATAAAAAAAGAACATTGGCCTTGAACATAATCGTGAACTGCCACGAAAACAATTCAACTCCAGTTCAACTCGACTATCAGGAAGTCAGCCACTGTACTGTACTTGTATCATCACAAACAGCAAACAACACTGCTGATTTCCATTCTTAAATAAAGCAAGACATATCCAATCATCTATTTGGTGTGTGACAGATGCTCATCGCCAAGCTAATCAATCACACACATGTCCTTCCAAACACTGTTGATTGGCAGGTCATTCCTGTTGCCAACTTACCTTTCCGTTTAAGATCAAGCCACCTCTCTGTCTTTTTTGTCAGTGCCTTGAACCCGTTGTTTTTCATTCATTCATTACATTCATTCTGATATGTTGCTTAATTGCCTTTTTACTTTCATTCGGCTTAAGGCGCTCCGCAAAAACACTTTGGCGCTGCGCCTAAGCCTTTCTAGGGTAGGGATTCTATGAAATAAAAGCTAAAACTTACCATCAGATTCAGTTTCAGTTTCCAGAAATCTTGCAATCTTTTCTGAAATCTTAGAAGGCCCTACGGGTGTGTCTCGCCTCTGAGGTGATGATTTCATAGGAGAACCTACTTATCATCATCCTTGAAGAATTCTCAACACTCTAACTGAAATAATAGTGCTGGTAATAGTTATTGATTGGGAATACCTTTAGAAATAATTAGCTTTCTGCAAATGAAATATGATAGCCGTTTGCAGTGAACTATCCTTAATATCTGTGTGCGAATTTATTGTTTTGTTGGATGAAATAGCTAAGAACTCCACTCTGACGGTGTTGGCTATAGTCAGTGTTGGCTTTATTCTGTTGTTTAACAGATGAACATGATGTGTTGTGCAGGGTTTCATCAGTTATTGGCCTCTGGACAGATGGGATAATAGCTGACACACCATTCTGTTATTATGCATCTGGGGTGTTAAGTCACTGGGATTGTGTCATGAGTCACTGGCTGTCACTGAACTTGAGATTCTGTGAGCCAGATGTCCTTCTGTAGATGGTTAGATAATACCATCTGCCACCTACATTTGCCTCTAGCGTTTTTAACACTTATTCTTCAGTGCAGACAAATTGCATTATAGAGATAGAACTTCTGTCAACTTTATTGATTTTTGAAGATCTGGCTGTTGTTGGTGTTGTTGCCAGGAACACAGGCTCTAAACAAGTTTGGTTTAGAGCGAGGTTGAACAACCTATAACCTGTTTTTCCCCTGAACTCTATTGAGTTTTGTGCTTGTGTGTGGATGGAAGGATATAGTTACAGAACTATGTGGAGCACCCAGTAGGAGGTCGAGAACCCCTAGAACCCAACCTCTAAGTGTGAAGCTACCTTGGAAAAGCAATGGCAGAATTACTGCTGTCCAATACTGCACGGGAATCTCTAAAATTCAAAAAAGCACTTTTTTAATGGGCTAAGGAACATTGGAGCACTTGGAACACTTTTGAAGCTGCTTACAAGTTTGCTCTCACTCATCCCTCCTCCACAATTCTTCACTCACCATGAGCTGTGTGATAGTAGGATGAAAGACTGTGCTGCCGGGAGGACGGTTGTAGACATGTTCACATACAAAGTGTCCGTACTCACATCTCAACAAGAGCAGGCTTTTCTACTGAAATGAAGTGTCCTTTCCAGATTGACTCCCGTAGAGTTTAGGGAAAATGATAGCGTTGAATGAACAAAGTCAAATCTGTATAGGAGTTTTTTGTTCACCAGGATTGTAGGTTTCATCTAAAGCCTGGAAGGCTAAATGACAGAAAAAATACTCCTCCATTTTCCATTTTATTTCACCAGCTTTTTCATATACGCTTTTTGAACATCCCAATCCTAGATCCCAATGACCATGGTCATATGGTGTACATGTCCATCAAAATGTGACCCCATCCATCCTGTTGCATTTTTATATATTCCATGTCAATCCCACTTTTAATAGAAAACCATTCAAATAACACACTTATTTATGTTGTGAACTTTATTTTCATAGATATCCATTCTAATGATGATGTCACACTGTCTCTATGTTGTGAAATTTATTGTCATAGAAATCCGTTCTAATTTTAACATTTTAACAATGTTTGACTCCATACAAAAATTTAAAAACATCTCAACAGCTGCTTCCAGAGTTTGTTACTATATGTCATAAAAATACTGACAGCACGTGATGCGTCAGAAAAGTGTATTGTGACATAATCACAGTATCGATATTGTATTGTTATGTAGCCCAGCTCTAATGCTCATATTATCATGAGAACCCTCAAGTGAATGGTTTCTTTTTCACTCATCCCCACAGCACACACTCACACCACACTTTCTTTCATGCATAAATGGGGTCTTGTATTCAGTTACGTTTGACATCTTAGCAGTTGGGTCAAGTGCAGGGTATGTAGGGTCAGTCTTTGTTTGTGTGTCTGGCAGAATGCTCTTGGTCTTACGCATGTCCTAGGCAGGATAGTGAGGTCTTCCAGAAGCACCAGAAAAATGCACACTGCTTATATATAGTGGGGCCTAAAAGTCTGAGAGCACTAGTGAAAATACTTCTATTTTGTATTATTTACTAATGTATTTATTACAAATTATATTATTGACAACAACTTGAGTGAAAAGTAAAATCACTGAAATATAGATGAATTTCAGAGTTTCTTAGTATTTGAGACGTCCCTTTTTTCGCTTTAATGACAGTGTGCACTCGAGCTGCACAAGTTTGTGCAAAAACTTATGACCCATTTTAGATCAAATCCATCAGATTGTTGCCTGAACACATGCTTCAATAGAAGAGATTAGACATGAGGAAAATCTGACATTTCGTACAAAGCAGGTAACATGGTCAGTATCACACATTTGCTTACATTTAAATAGAGACCTAGAAATAGTGCAGAATCTTGAATATTAAATATTCAAGGTATGGAACACTTCAAAATTCTAAAATCATCTGTTTATATCCAATTTTATGTAATAAAAAAAGGTGGTCTCAGACTTTTGGACCCACTGTAGGTCATTTCACTACATTCCATGGCATGCACTTAGCTACTCATCCATGTGTAGGTTGTATTTGTACAACTTACAACTATTTGTAGGTAAAATCATCCCATAAATATACACTGCTTTATCTCATCCAGCTGCAGATGATTGAAGCTTGATGTTTAGAGGCTGTTTGCTTGAGACTGAAGTCCGTCCATCCATCCATATCATCTGTCCGCCCAATTATTTAACCATCCATTCATTCATTTGTTCATTCATCCATGCATCAATCCATTCATCCATCCACCCACCCATTTATTTATTTATTTATTTATTTATTCATTTACTCATCTATCTTTCTATATCTCTACCCTTTCATTCGTCAGTTTATCCTACAGTTTATCAATCCATCCATCCAACCATTTATTTATTTATTCATCTTCCTATATATCCATCCATTGATCAATCTATTAATAATTCTGCTCACCCTCCTTATTTATTTATCTATCTAACTTTCCATCCTTTCATCAATCAATTTATTAACCCATCCATCCATCCACCAATCCATCCAAACCCATTAATGTATTCATCTACCCATCCACCTTTTCATCCAGTCAAATAATTTAACCATCCATTAATCCATCCAGTCAAATAATTTAACCATCCATTAATCCATCCAGTCAAATCATTTAACCATCCATTAATCCATCCAGTCAAATCATTTAACCATCCATTAATCCATCCAGTCAAATCATTTAACCATCCATTAATCCATCCAGTCAAATCATTTAACCATCCATTAATCTATCCAGTCATGATTTTGAGTTAAATTAATTGTGGGTATATAAAGAAAAAAGGAAATACAAATATTCAAACTGAATTATCAAATCATTGTCTGTTATTGGCTAGCCAATCAAACTTCTGTCATGTTTTTGGGAAGTGGGAGGCAGAAACACTACCTGCTGTGCTGCCATGACGTCCCATTTTTATTATTATTATTATTATTATTATTATTATTATTAATAATAATATTATTAGTTAATAAGGAAGATCTAACTGCACATTTACATACTGACTGAGTAGATGTAAGATAATCCAGATGAGAAACTGATGAATATTTAGATACATCTGAAGTGAAATTAAATATTTATGCTAATTATGAGTAATAATAGTTTTCTTCCTCTGGTATTAAACAATACTATTTCACAGCTTCCATGTGAGAGATCATGTATCTGGTTTTTCTGCCTGTTGATATATGATGGCTCATTCACGCTAAGCCCCATTAAATCCCAAACATGATCTTACTGTTCTGTTTTTTGAAAGCCAGGTTGAAAGCCATTTGGCGATGTGCAGATGTGTTTAAAAGGACTAATATTTCTGTGTGTGTGTGTGTGTGTGTTAATGGGAGATGAAGGTAGAAGTTTGTTGAAGCACATGGATTGTATCAAACTGATTGTGTAGTTTGAATGATAAATGAAGTGCAACTAGTCTTAATTTCCTCAGGTAAATCCTTGAAGCACTGTAAAAAATGTCCCGAACTGACCTAATTTAAAGCCGCAGTACTGAACTTTTGCCTCTCTATCGCCATCTCTGTTTGAAATATAAAACTGCAAGTTACTTGCGGAGTTTTTTTTTTTTTTTTTTTGTGCTTCAGCACTGCTCCTCTGCGTGGATGAATCTGATGATTTGAGGTATTCATATGGGTTGTATATTAGCTCCAGTACTTGACAGCGGAGGTGGAGGCAGATACAGTTTTCTTGGAGTAAAGGTGAGTTGCTCTCTCTCATAGCTAGCAGAAAATAAGTGCGGTTTACCACATTGACCATAGCAAAAAAAAAAGCAACAACAAAAAAACATAGGAAACTTGATACCTAGCTGAATCAAGTGAACAAGTGTGGTAATGTTTGCTAGCTACCTATTGAGCCACTGAAATGTCTTACCTGTTCAAAAAGGCAAAAAAGGCATCCCTGCGTTAGTCTTCAGTCTCTTCAGATCTCAGAGTTTTCGCCCCCTCTCAAAAGCCATACCGATATTTATTCTCATTTTAGCACGGGCTCTGACGCTCTCCCTTTTTGACTGCAGGCTCTCCGCAGTTCGAGGTTTCTTGGTTTTGACAACAGCTGATTCCCCGGATGTCAACGATGATCGTGTTTAGAACTATCCGGATTAAAAGCAGCCATCTAGATGACAAGCTTAAATTCTAAGCAACTCTTGTAAGGACTAGCTACAAACACATCACCATCCTCAGCCCCAACACACGCGATATAGTAGCCGGCTCTTCTTCTTTCTGTTTACGGACGTGACATAACCACGCAAAGGTGTGGTGACGTCAAAGGCCACGCAAATGATGTTTCCCGCGAAATCCGACCCAACAGCTCAAATTATTAATCGTTATTATAAGCTTACCGTTGCGAATCGGAGTAAGGTAAGGAGATCGTCTTGAACACTTTTTACATACTTGCTCAATAATTGATTTTTGTTCATTTTTAACCAAAAAAAAGTTAGATACTGCAGCTTTAAATAATAATGTAATAATAAAAAAAGTAAATATTTAAATGGTAAATTAATATCTTACCACATATGGCAGGGTCAGTTATCTTTAATGCTATAGAACGTCCGTGAAACAAGTTAGTTTGTAGCTTGTCTTGTTAGTGAGAAACTGCAATTCCCTTCTGAGGATTTTTTTGTTAAATGTACAGTACTTATCTGCTGGTCAGCTGTGAATGAAAAAAAAAATAGCCTGGACATGAAATCTGCTTGTTCCCTTAGTGATTTGTCCATCCTTGGTATAGTGTAGCACTACAGATGATGTTTGCTATGTCTGTGTCTCTGTCTCAGTATAAAATTAATAATACTGGGGGCACGGTGGTTTAGTGGCTAGCAAGTCTGCCTCGCACCTCCAGGGTTGGGGGTTTGAATCCTGCCTCTGCCCTGTGTGCGTGGAGTTTGCATGTTCTCCCCGTGCTTCGGGGGTTTCTTCCAGGTACTCTGGTTTCCTCCACCAGTCCAAAGACGTGCATTGTAGGCTGACTGGCATTTCCAAATTGTCCATAGTGTGTGAATGTGTGTGCGATTGTGCCCTGCGATGGGTTGGGATGGGTTGCCTTGTGCCCCAAGTTTCCTGGTATAGGATCCAGGCTCCCAGCTTCCCTGTCTAGGATAAGCGGTATGGAAGATGGGTGGATGGATGGATGGATGGATATAAATTTTTTTATATTTAAAGCACTCTAAAAAAAAGTTTCAGTCTTTAAGAGAAGCAACTCTGGCTCTTGAGTGGTGCAACAGAAAAGTGTTCACGTTATTGCTGGGAGATTGCGAGTTTGAATCCCGAAGATTCTACAGAACAAAATTGTAGAATTCTATGTGGAAGAGGGTGGATAGCGTTTTCCTTCGAGCGTGCATGACACAGCATGAGCAGCAGTTGAAAAAGATGCAGAGGAAGCATGTGTTATCCTTCACTCTTCCCATATGATAGGGAAGAGCTGGCTGGTGGGTGGGAATTGACCAAATTGGGAAATAAATTTAGGAAAAGTTTTTAGTTGCATCTCACTGTAGCAGCTTAGGATATACCCAACACAGATTGAGTCTCTCTGAGCTGCCTTGTGCTGTAGTCCTGTTTTATTTGGACTGCAGGTCTTTGAATAGCGATGAGACTGAGTAAGCTGTGAGTGTGGGTTTATGTAATGCATGAGCAGTCACTGAGAACATCGTGGTGGTGGTGGTGGTGGTGGTAGCGGTGGTGCATGGAGGACTTTCTCTGTAAGGGGTGTGTATTTGAGTGTTGCCATTCAGATGATGTCATGTGATGTGCGCCAGTTATTCTTAGGCTTCTTTGTTTGGTCAGTGAGTTCGTGGCTTTGTGTGTGCATGTTTTACGGGTTGCACAGATACTACTATTTTTACTAGTTGACCAGTCATTCAAAAAGTAGCCAACTAGCCGTCTTTTCCTTAGTTAAAGGAAAAGCTGTTTCCGGACATGATTATTTAGGCTGTTTTTATTTGTGCAGCAGGGAACGTGTCATACCACCCTTCAATTCAATCCACGCACACATTACAGATTACATTTTCAATAAAAAGTTACAATGTGTTTTCAGCTACATTATTAAGGGTAAAAGTGAATAAATGGGTGCTATAAATGTGCAACAAATAAATCTGTGCATCATATTACACTATTTAAGGACGTACCAATTCTTGAAATGCTGGGTGAAGGATGCGACTAGAAGGAGGTTTTCCCACCTTGATCAACTCCAGCCTCAGTAGCATCCAAAAACTAGTCTGGATCCACCTCTTAATGCTGCCTTGTGCTGCTCAGCTGACGCTTAACTAGCTGAGTAGGATTTTGTAGTGTACATCATCCATTTTTACTTTAATCAGGGACTGATGTAAGAGGAAATAACTGGTGCAGTGGTAACGTAATCATCTTACAGCTCCAAGGGTCTGGGTTCGATCCTGAGATCGGGTGACTGTGGACTCTGACTATATTTATCCCCAAATTTCCCCATTTGGGATCAATAAAATACATCAATCTTTCATGCCTTATGTTTGTCAGTGCTAAACAGTTTTCAGATTAGTGTCTGTCACTTGAAAAAGCAACTCAGAAATCTGTGACTATACCACCGTGGACACTATAGTGATCCTGAACGGGTGATTAGTTTCATTGGCAGCCAATCTGAGGGACCGGGACGGTTATTGATTGATGTTTGAGAGATGCTGCCTAAATGGTTTGCGGCTTACAAGACAAATGGTGATCATAATATTCAGAAATAGGATGGAATTACTGCATAATTGCCATATCAATATACAGTCCTTTCTGAAACTATTGGAACGGCAAGGCCAATGCATTTGGCTGTAGACTGAAGACATTTGGGTTTGAGCTCAAAAGATGAATATGAGAGAAAAAAGAGACTTTTGTATCAGACCACCCAATTTGTAGGCAAGTAAAAATATTGGAACATGTGACTGACGGGTGTTTCTTGTTACCCAGGTGTGTCCTGTTAGATTGCTTGTTTAAACAATAAATAGCTCTGCACATCTACTCTTGGTTTTAGCCTTCAGTTTCACCCGTGAAGATTGCATTTGTTGTTAAAAAGGATAAGCCAACATGAAAATTAGAGGGCTGTCTATGGGAGAAAAGCAAGCCATTTTGAAGCTGAGAGAAGAGGGAAAATCAATCAGAGGAGTTGCACAAACATTGGGCATAGACAACACAACAATTTGGAATGTCCTGAAAAAGAAAGAAACCACTGGTATACTGAGCAACAGACCCGATGGGTCTGCTAAGGAGAACAACAACAGTTGATGACCGAAACATTGTGAGAGCTGTGAAGAAAAACCCAAAAACAACACAGTCAGTGACATCGCCAACAACTTCCATAAGGGTTAGGGTTAGGGTGAAGGTATCACAATTCACTGTTAAAAGAAAAGCCAGAAGGCCAGATTGGAATTTGCAAAGTTCTGGAACCAATATTAACCTCTACCAAAGTGAAAGGCCAAAGTGTGGAGAAAGAAAGGATCTGCTCATGATCCAAAACATAGAAGCTCATTTGTGAAACATGGTGGAGGTAGTGTCATGGCTTGGGCTTGCATGGCTGCTTCTGGAACAGGCTCACTAATCTTTATGGACCGTATGACTGTGTGCCACTGGCCAAAATGATGTACTGCTAGTATGGTACTGCTATGTGATGTCTGAAAATATTTATCACAAGATCATGAGAAAAATAAGTTATGATCTCGAGAAAACAGCTTTTGTTCTCGTGATCGTCAGAAAACAACTTTTGTTATCTTGAGATCACAAGAAAAATAAGTGATCTCAAGATAACAGTACAGACAAAAAAATAAATAACTCCTGGCTTTTCTGGATTTTTGTACAGTTGATTGTAGAACTGGATTCATCTAGCCTAGACTAACAAAGTACATATAACTTTGTTCTTTACCATCTGCCTGCATCCCCTTACCGTCTGCCTCACTGTTTTCCACCACCCCAACTAGTCGACATCCCCATGCCTAATGAACCTATTAATCTAACAGTTGACTAGTCTATGAAACCCCTAGTTTGTGTCAGATCTGAAGAAGAGTGATGACCCTGTCTAAGAACAGCGTTGTGGTCCCACTCCTGCAATCGCCTTCACATCATACCTCACTGCAGTGCAAGGTGGTGTGTGTGCAGCCGTAGGTGGTTCTCCAGCAATATACAGTGACAGAGCAGAGGATGGAAATGACAAACCTCCGAAAACCGTTACATAAAAGCTCAATTACATAAACCCTTCTTCTTCTCATAGGCATTCTTAATATTCTCTGCCTCATCAGAGGACTTGTTAGAGTGGAGGAGTAAGAACCACAAATGACTGAGTTAATTGGCACCAAGAGAAACTGTGGAGTTTCAGAAGAAAGTCACAGGAAAGCAGAAAGTGAAATGTGGTGTTTTGCTCCATAACATCCATGTGCAGCATTGTATTATTTATGGAGCTCTGTCTGTCTCTCTCTCTCTCTCTCTCTCTCCATCTCTGTCTCTCTCACCCTCTGTTCTCTTCTCCCACCACACACGTTGGTGTCTGCATTTCTCATCAGCAGCTCTTGATTCATGGTTTATATAAATCTGGGCAGATTTTCTTATGGATGTTTAAAATGCTGGTTTTGCTGGAATTATTCCCAATGCATCTAGACATCCCATAGGTAAGTGATACATAAGTGAGTATGAGTGATTTATGTAAATGTGGCACTTTTAATATTCAAGCTCTTAAATCATACTCTGATTTGCTGTCTTGAGTTTAATATGAGTGTTATATTCATTTCTTTTTAAAAAAATTATGTGTGTAATTATCTTTAGTGAGGATACTCTACATTGGAAACCAGTCAAGCAGGTAGCTGCTGCGTCTTGTCAGAACGTTGAACTTTGTTATTTAAAAAAAAAAAAAAAAAAAAAAATTGGCAGCATTCTTTGTTGTGATTATTGGAATTATGGGCATGTAGGCTCACATAGCAGTCCAGAGTTTCCATAGCAAATAACAGTGGTAGGTTTTTTTTTCTTGTCTTTTTTTTTTAAATAACTAAAATAGCCAAGTCTGTTCTTATTACCAAATTGTGTATCGAAAAAGTGATTTATAATAACCATGCTGATTACAGCCAGGCACATTAGAGCTCTTGTGTAATGAGGATCGCAGGCACATGACAACACTTTGCAAAGACAGCTCTGTATGTGGATGAGTTGTGGCAGATAGCCTGTCGTGGTGCCATTATGTTGTGCAATGATTAAGCCGCATTCAGTGGTGTTACGAAAAATAGCTGGAATATATTTCCAGGAAATTGGGATCTTGGTGAGGAATTGCTGCCATGTTTTGCATACTGCAGTATGTGAAGCCTGAGGTGCACATTAAAATGTGTGTTCATGATTTTTGATTAAGAATACTGCTAGATCTGTAGTTTTATAGCTGATAACAAATAAGTGGTTCACTAATACAGTACATGAGAATTTCAGCTGGATTTCTGCAACTTTTAAACCAGCCATTATAATGATATTTAGGGGTGCATCTATTTCTTTTTTCACACTGGCTACGTTTTTTGGTACTCATCAATACTGATATTGATACTGATAGTGAAATGTGAAATGAGAAATGTTATGCTGTTTAAACAATATTTTTAAAAGAGAGCATGAGGATGGCCAACCTGAGTTACGAGCATTATCACCGATGATGGAATTGCACCTTCACTCACAACCAAGCAGTAGATGCTGGTGAAAGGTAGTGTGCGTGTCTCAGTACTCGCAGAACTGAAGTGCTCTCACATTATTCTCTGCACTCTTGCTTCACAGCTCCTTGCACACATTTGAATGGCCACAGTCACCATTACTGCTCTTTGCACTCTCTGTTAAAGATTATATTTAAACTCCATAAGATGTTTTATCAGGTTGTTACATTGCAGATGCTGTAGTTCCTCCTCTACATTTTTTTTTTGCAGAGCACAGTTTGAAGTCTACTTTGCTTTGTTTGCCATCATTAATCAGTCCCTTCAAGATTTTGCGATTTTGCGATCGCAGAAATTAACACAAAACCAAGCAAACTCGGCAATATTCGGGGGAGCTTGCAATTTTTCAAAATTACCACGTCACGTGATGTCATCAAAAGACGCATTAGGTCAAAGCCCTCTTGGATTCATGTGCATCAAACATGAGTCTGGCTGAAAGGTCTCATTTAGCAACAAACATCACTGTGAAAGACCGTGCAAAACAATTACGTGCAATTGCAATTTCGCCAATTCAAGTAGTTTTTTTTTTTTTTTTCGTCAACGAACTCCGCAAGTTGCATCGCGAATTTTGAAAATAGTCGCAGCAAAATCAAGCGTTTTTGGCCACAAAAATCCCCAAAAATTCCTGTATGGACTGATTAATTATGAAATATGTCATTTTGTCTCATCTGTTCTTTAGCGTGACAACTAGCGTGACACTAGGCTTACATCAGTATGACATGGTATTGGAAGGTGGCGTCAGGGCATTTTTATGAGTACAAGTAAACCCACTACCTGTATCAGTATTGATGCATGGTTATATTACTTGATGATTTTCTGTATTTTCATTTTTCCCTAAAACATTTAGCAAAAGTGATCTGAAACTTAGTCTGCCCACCATGCCTGCGTTGCAGATTGCAGCTTGCATTTTTGCCCAAGCTGTAGTATAATAAGTGGTTTCATTCCATCATTATCTAGGATTATCTAAAAAAAAAAAAAAAAAAAAAAAAAGAGCTGTAAAAGTCTACTGTTTTTGCCTTTCAAGGACTTCCATAGTTTCCATTCCATCAGTGTTATTTTGTTATGTTGAAAACCTTGCCCAAGCTAGCACATGTGTATGCATCTTCGTATGAATATGTCTGAACATGCATTTTGTGTGTCTTTCTGTTTGTGTGCATTATCGGCACACACAACTCATGTGAGTCACATTCAGAGGCCTTGGCACACTCCTCATACCTTCCCCCCCAATTACAGCAATAGAGTCAGAGATAGAGAGTACTTTATTGATCCCCAAGTGGTGTCACAACAGCCACAACACAAGAGCAACAGGGAGGACTAATACTTAACAGTTCACAATCAGGAATGAACAATCAGAATTGAATCAGGAATGAAGGTGACCATACAAAAGCATAAATTCATAATTCCTTGGATTCTAATCAGGCTTTTGGAGCAAAGAAAATTTGATCAGCTGTGATTAGTTCTTAAACCGACATAGAAAAAAAAAGTTACAGAAAAAAATATTTAAGATAGTAGCTGTCATCATTGATGATTGCCTTTTTTTTTCTCCACAGATATTGTACTGAGATCTAACACAAGTGTGTAACACAGAATAAAGAAAACAGGAAAAGAAAATCATTATAGAACATGACTTTCTGTTGATTACTCTGTTGACTTTCTGTTGATTATCCCATTGGTTGGCTGCAATAAGAGTCTCTGTCGTTAAGCAGTTACCCCACAACTGGTCAGTCATGTGATGAAATGTAGGCTATTTATATTGATCAAGAATAATAATGACTGTGCACTGACTCTTCTATCAACCATATAGCTTCCTGCAGGTGAGGTCATTAGATTAGATCATCACGTTCAGCAATGTACAGTGTCAGTTAGGAGAACCTTGTCATGACAGTATCCACAAAGAAGCAGGTAAACATCTAAATTCTAATAAATATAGGTGGCATAGCTAGTAAAATTCTAGTGTTTTAAAGTCTGGTCATTCCCAAAAGTGAAAAGGGAGAAAATTGCATTTCAATTCCGTTGTGCTTCAGGAGCATCACGAAAAATGTTGAAGTTTGGTATTGGAATAGGTTATATTTATGTTGGCAACAGCTTGATCAAAGCATGACATTCAGTGTCATAAGGAAAGGTTTTAGCTAGCAAGGTTTTAAACATCTTTAGGCAGACTGGCTGTTTCTACCACTGTGCAGGAAGATTAAAGGCAAGATTAAAAGGAAATAAATTTAATAGACATAAAATTAAAATTAATAGACATAATTTTGGTGTAATCATAATTATTTTTGGTTTCTTTTGTTGAGGTGTCAAAATTATAGGCAGAAAAAACCCAGTTCTGGCCAAATCTGGGACATGCTGATTATTGCTGATAATATAATTTGTAATGAAAAATTTTGTATTAAATTAGAAAAGAATGCAAAATAATAATATACAGGTGCATCTCAAAAAATTAGAATATTGTGGAAAAGTTCATTTTTTTCCGTAATTTAATTCAAAAAGTGGAACTTTAATATACTCTAGATTCATTACACATGAAGCGAAAAAATTCAAGCCTTTTGTTTTAATCTTGATGATTACGGCTTACAGCTCATGGAAATCAAAAATCCAGTATCTCAAAATATTAGAATAAACAATTTATAATACAGAAATGTCGACCTTCTGAAAAGTATGTTAATTTACGCACTCAATACTTGGTCGGGGCTCCTTTTGCACGAATTATTGCATCAGTGCGGTGTGGCATGGAGGCAATCAGCCTGTGGCACTGCTGAGGTGTTATGGAAGCCCAGGTTGCTTTGATGGCGGCCTTCAGCTCGTCTGTATTGTTGGGTCTGGTGTCTCTCATCTTCCTCTTCACAAAATACAGGTCAGGTGAGTTGTCTGGCCAATCAAGCACAGTAATACCATGGTCAGCAAACCAGTTACTAGTAGGTTTGGCACTGTGGGCAGGTGCCGAGTCCTGCTGGAAAAGGAAATCAGCATCTCCATAAAGCTTGTCAGCAGATGGAAGCATGAAGTGCTCTAAAATCTCCTGGTAGACGCTGCATCGACTCTCGACTTGAGAAAACACAGTGGACCAACACCAGCAGATGACATGGCACCCCAAATCATCACTGACTGTGGAAACTTCACACTGGACTTCAAGCAACTTGGATTCTGTGCCTCTCCACTCTTCCTCCAGACTCTGGGACCTTGATTTCCAAATGAAATGCAAAATTTACTTTCATCTGAAAAGAGGACTTTGGACCACTGAGCAACGGTGTTTTGAGTAAAAAGGTGTTTTGAGTTAATTAGCTGATTAGAGCTCTTAGTGATTAGTGCTGTATTATAAATTCTTTATTCTAATATTTTTGAGATACTGGATTTTTCCAGTATCTCATTTCCATGAGCTGTAAGCCGTAATCATTAAGATTAAAAAAAAAAAAGGTTTGAAATATTTCACTTTATGTGTAATGAATCTAGAATATATGAAAGTTCCTCTTTTTGAATTAAATTACAGAAAAAAAAGAATTTTTTCACGATATTCAAATTTTTTGAGATGCACCTGTATGTGCTTATAACAATGTTTTTGTGAAGCTGCTTAATGTGCTGTTTTTGGCTAGGTGCTCTTTGGAAAGAATGCATAGATCTCTTTGAGTTGGAATTATTTCACCTACACACTGATGGTGTGAAAGTTATATTACATGTCTCAACATGTGGGGGCACGGTGACTTAATGGTTAGCACGTTTGCCTCGCACCTCCAGGGGTGTGGGTTTGAATCCCGCCTCCACCCTGTGTGCGTGGAGTTTGCATGTTCTGCCTAAGCTTTGGGTTTCCTCCAGCTACCCCTGTCCGAAGACATGCGCTATAGGCTGATTGTCATTTCCAAATTGTCTGTAGTGTGTGAATGTGTGTGCAATGAGTTGGCACCCCATCCAGGGTGGCCCTCGCCTTGTGTCCCGAGTTCCCTGGGATAGGCTCCAGGCACCCAGTGACCCTGTGTGGGACAAGCAGTATGGATGGATGGATGGTGTCAACATCTTTGAGGAAATATTTTAGCTTTTATTAATAGTTATTTAGTATGTGTCATTTTTAAGAATCCCTCCAACTTTGGGGGTCAAGGTCATACAACCCACTAACTAAGGACCCCTTTCCCACTTCACACCCTGGGTTAAAGCAAGAAAAGGATTTACTGGATTTCAGGAGCTCTTTTACTTTAAAAGCAGACTTATCTTCCCTGCTTTTAGCGATGTCTAAAAACAGAAAGTAGAGCAGAAACTCTCTTGCCACCTCCAGTCATGCTCCCATCAGCCTCGAACTCGAGCTCTGGCCTCTTTTAAACTGCAGATTTCATACCTCAATATCAATTATTCAGTTACAGTGGAACAAAACCTAGTCTAGCATGTACAATCACATAACAGTAGTTAAAGGGATCAGCTTCGTAAAATTTACGGTAAAGCCCAGTGAACTGTGTTTTGTTTGGTCTGAGAAGGGAACGATTACCAGAAGTTAGTGGCTCCAGAAGGATCACTGCATGTTCAGCACCGGATGAAGTAGCTGTTGATTTAATGTTACAATATATTCTTTTATGGTTAATTCCCATTGTTCCATTTAATCTCACTCACTGGCGAGTATTGGCCTGGAGCCACTCATAGAAAAGAATGGGCTCAGCTCCACCATCACTTATTCCAAATGATCACATCACAGTGGAAGTGTGAGAGTGTCGGCTGAGGAGTGTCTTCATGATCACTTAATGAATGATGTGTCTGTTGAAAAAATGTTTTATTGAGATTCAGTTTGAATGTGCTATGAATTTCAGTGCTATGTTCCATATGAATGGAAAAGTGCTTTTTTATGCTTGAATAGTTGGATTATGTTAAATCTACTGTACATAATCCAAGTGTTTTATTCTGTTTATCAAAACAATTTGCCAGTGATCGAGAACGAGTTATATTATATTTGTTTGTTGTTGTGTTCTTCTTTCCCTACCATTTCCTGTGACGGTGACCCTCTGAATGTCCCCTCAGAGAACACATCACCATATCAACAATTACACTCTTAAAAAAAAAAATCTGTCCATACATGTCAACAACTTCTGACCAATCAGAATAGAGAATCCAACAGTGCTGTGGTAGAATGTAGTATATAATAGGCTATATTGGCGATAATGATTCAGTTCAGGCTGGTAGCTAGTAGCACAAAATGTGAAACTAATCTCATCATTAGCCATGTAACTGCATTGGCTAGCAGTTACCCGTTATGCTAAATTTAGTAGTCCATCCGTTCATCCATCCATTTTCCGTACCACTTATCCTACACAGGGTCACAGGGAGCCTGCAGCCTATCCCAGGGAACTCGGGGCACAAGGTGGGGGACACCGTGGTTGGGGTTCCTACCCATCACAGGGCACAATCGCCCACATATTCACGCACCGCTGGTATGGTCTCTATGTCTTTTCTCTTTTTCTATTTCTCCTGTGTTACTTTTTTGTATTGTATATGTTTCAATATGTGAAATTGTTTCTTTTATGTGAAACAATTTGTGCTGCCGTCTTGACCAGGACTCCCTGGAAGAAGAGATCTTGTATCTCAATGGGACTTTTGTGGCTAAATAAAGGATAAATAAAAAAAAATAAAACACTGGACAATTTCGAAATTCCAATCAGCCTACAACGCACGTCTTTGGATTGGGGGAAGGAAGCCAGAGTGCCCGGAGGAAACCCTTGAGGCATGGGGCGAACATGCAAGCACCACATGCACAGGGCGTAGGTGGGATTCGAACCCCCAACACTGGCGGTGCAAGGCAAACATGCTAACCACTAAGCCATCGTGCCCCCCCCCCCGAATTTAGTAGTATGCTTCAAAATGAATAAGTACTAGTACGGTTCAATGCTTGGATTAGAAGACTTGATTAATGGTGATGATGGAATCATTTTTTACATCAAATTTATATAATGAGCCATTTCAGGTATGTACCTGCAATACATTATTCCTTAATGAACCATCAAATCCTAAAGAAGACTTGCTTTGTAATCGTAAAGTCATGGCCGAGTGTACTTGGTGGATACATTTGGATAGCGTATAGTGTATTTTTAGCTCCCTGGCCTTATAAGGAAAAAAATTAAACACGATTATAAGACCAGACCCCATTCTTAACATATGAAAAAGCTTTATCATTGTACAGAAGTGTTTGAGATCCTCTTGCGACCAGGAGAAACTGCTGTGCACTCCTTATCTCAGCAACCCTTAGTTTTGTGGATAACGCACTTTCCTTATTTAATCTTGTACGGCCATGTCCCAGAATCCTGCTGTATAGCGTTTTTGGTTTTAGACATCTGTTGTGCTCTGAGGTGAGGCTTTGGAGATAATCAGTGGGCAGGAGCTGTTTTCATTGGCTGAGGCCCAAGCATCTAAGCTCATTTTCAGTAAAAGCAGCAATCTGCTCTCTGACACGCAAGCCTCTTAATCATCCATACTACCAGTGCTGGACTCTTGACACTATGTCTGCAGACTACACTGTCCCTGATGGGACGTTCACCACGGTCCATATTTCTCGCTAGTGCTGCGTTCAAGCTTATGTTTGTTTGTTACAGTGTAATATATCACAATCAGAATCTGATTTATTGGCCAGTAAAGAAATCTTACTAGGCAACTTACAAGGCAGTTGCTCGAATTGACAAAGGAATTATAGCAACTAAAATATTTCATTACTGGGGTGAGTTAAATAAATGAGCAGTGCAAGTACTACAGTTTAACATATCTACTGCAGTATGTAGAAGTAAAGTATGAGTAGAGAATATACAGATCAAACACTATACAACTGCATGGTCTATATATGTATATGTACAGGACAGCGTACGCTGTTGAGTTCTCAATTCTGATTGGTCAGAAGGTGGTGATTAATTTTCTAAAACAGCAGTGCTCGGACAGAAGTTCTGGATGCAAGGTAAATCACGGGTTTATATTAATGCTCTTGTTCTAATACATTATCATTTCTATAGTAACACTTAGCCTTGGATTTGTATGGCAGAAGCTCCACATAAACTGATGTGTGTAATTTCTGATAAGGTGAAGTTTACTGTTAGGAGACATTTTATTTAACATTTTTGGAAGGAGAATTGGGTGAGCCTGTGCCCTTATAGCCTCCGATTCCTGCTGTTGTAGCCCATCCACCCCAAGGTTTGATGCGTTATGAGATGCTTTTCGGTTCGCCACGATTGTAAAGAGTGGTTATTTTTGAGTTACCATAGCCTTCCAGTCTGCGCAAACCAGTCTCGCCATTCTCCTCTGACCTCTCTCATCGGGAAAGAGTTTCTAGCTGCAAAACTGATACTCACTGGATATTTTTTTGCACCATTCTATGTAAACTCTGCAGCCTGTTGTGCATAAAAATACCAGGAGATCAGCAGTTAGTGAAACACTCAAGCTAACCAATCTGTCACTAACAGCCATGCCCCAGACAGAGACACTGAGTTCACATTTTCCCCCATTCTGATGTTTGATGCAAACAGTAACTAAAGTTCTTGAACTGTACAGTCCCCTCCGAAACTATTGAAAAGGAAAGGCCAATACATTTGGGTTTGAGATCAAAAGATGAATATGAGAAGAGTATGTAGATGTGTTAAACGACATAGAACATAGCACATTTTGTACAAGACCACCCAATTTGTAGGCATGCAAAAATATTGGAACACGCAACTGGCAGGTGTTTCTTGTTACCCAGGTGTGTCCTGTTAGATTGATTGTTTAAACAATAAATAGCACTGAACATCTACTCCTGGTTTTAGCCTTCAGTTTCACCTGTGACGACTGCATTTGTCAAAAAGGATAAACCCACATGAAGATCAAAGTGCGGTCTATGGGAGAAAAGCAAGCGATTTTGAAGCTGAGAAAAGGGGGAAAATCATGAAAACATTGGCCATAGACAATACAACAATTGGGAACGTTCTGAAAAAGAAAGAAACCACTGGTGTACTGAGCAACAGACACCGAATAGGTCAGCCAAGAAAAACAACAACAGCTGATGACAGAAGCATTGTAAGAGCTGTGAAGCAAAACCCAAAAACAACAGTCAGTGACATCACCAACAACCTCCACAGGGCAGGGGTGAATCCATTGTTCGAAGAAGACTTTGAGAGCAGAAATATAGAGACCATACCACAAGATGCAAATCACTCATCAACGGTAAGAATCAGAAAGTCAGAATGGAATTCGCAAAGAAATACAGAGATGAGCCGCAAAAGTTCTGGAGTATAGCACAAACACAGGAATTGGCCCTGCCGTTCCAATAGTTTCAGATGGGGCTGTATTTGCAAGATTTTATGCATCACGCTGCTGTCACATGACTGGCTGCATGAGTGGGTGCAGGTGTATCAGTGTTCCTACAGGTATCGGTATATCGGTATACATACAACACATAATATATGTACAGTTCTTCGTTTTTGTGTTTACCCACATTGTCCAGTACTGATGTCAGTTTGACTCATTCAGCCATAATTTATCAGAGTAGCACCAAAACAATCGGAGTCCAAACTAAACCAGACTTCCTTTTCCTCCTGCCCTGGATCTGGCACATATAACATCTAAGATTGATTGCATTTTTTAAAGTGGATCTGTTTTGCACATTCCAGGATTGTTTGAAATCTCCGTATGAGACCTCTTAGCTTTCAGGTCCTTCTCAGACTAACAATACGGCTGCTCTCTCTCAAGAAAACATCCGCTGTGCTCTCATCTGCTTCGCTGTAGTGTTTCTGCTAATGTGCTCAGATGGAGTCCTACTCTAATAATACAACAAAGATGAGGAAGTGGTAAAGTCGGACACAGAGGCATGAGAATGGCCTCTGTTATGTCATTAAAAAATCCTGCTGGCAAGCCTTGTGCGGAAAAAAGGAAACATCTTTCAATTGTTTGTGGCAACAGCAACTGCATCAAACATGCACTTGGGCTGTGTTCCAACTCAGACAACAAAGGCGACAAATTCCAGCATCTAAACGAGCGACCTGGGGTGACCCGAGTTGTTTGGCTAAATGGAGATGCAGCACATGAGCCATAAGCTACTGTGCATGTTTTTTTGTTTTTGTTTTTTTTCTGAGTTGCTGGAATGCGGGGGTGGGCCTTTTGGCCTGTGTCCTACTTCACTAATAGCTACTTACTTTGTTCAGGTGTTGACAGTACTTCATTAAGAGAGGAATTTTAAGATTTGAGATAGTGTCTACTTTCTGGGACAGTTTGCTCCTTATGCTGCTTTGGCCATTGATTTTAGACAAATATAGCTGTAGATTCTCCCTGTCATTGCACACAGTGGGTGTATCTGTCTCTCATTTAGACTCCTGTTTAAGGTGTTCAAGATTAGAATATAAACATTTTTCCTGCCTACCTTGTCAACCTTGAAATCTACTGGTTTGTGTGTTTGCAGATGTACTAACCCCATTTCCAGAAAAGTTGGGATTTTTTTCTGAAATGCAATAAAAACAAAAATCTGTGATTTGTCAAGTCTCTTGAAACTTTAATTAACTGACAAAAGTACAAAGAAAAGATATTCAATGTTTTCACTGACCAACCAATTGTATTTTGTAAATATAAACAAATTTAGAATTTGATGCCTTCAACACACACAAAAAGTTGTGACAGAGGCAAAATAAGACTGAAAAGTTTATAGAACATTCAAGTAACACCATTTTGGAGAATCAGGTTAATTGGTTACAGGTAGGGTAACAGGATTGGGCATAAAAAGAGCATCAACCAAAAGCTCAGTCTTTGCAAGCAAGGATGGGTCGTGGCTCACCTATTCGTGAGAGAATTGTCAGTCAGTTCAAAGAGAACATCGCTCAATGCAAGATTGCAAAGAATTTAGGTCTTTCACCATCTACAGTGCATAATATTGTGAAAAGATTCAGGGAATCTGGAGAAATCTCATTGCGTGAAGGGCAAGGCAGGAAACCACTGTTGAATGTGCGTGACCTTTGAGCCCTCAGGCGGCATTGCCTGAGAAATCGCCATGCTACTGTGATATAAATATAACCACATGGGCTTGGGAGTACTTCGGAAAACCATTGTCATTTAACACAATCCGCCGCTGCATCCAGAAATGCAACCCGCCGAGTTCTCTGGGCCTGAGCTCATCTCAAAAGGACTGAAAGGCAGTGGAAATGTGTGCTATGGTCAGACGAGTCCACGTTTTCAGCTTGTTTTCAGGAAAAACAGACGTTGAGTTCTCTGCGCCAAAGATGAAAAAGACCACCTAGACTGTTATAAGCGAAAGGTGCAAAAGCCAGCATCTGTGATGATATGGGGGTGCATCAGTGTCCAGTGCATGGGTAACTTGCATATGTGTGAAGGTACCATTGACGTAGAGGCATATATTGGGATTTTAGAAAGACATGTGCTGCCATCAAGGCAACGTCTTTTCCCAGGAAGTCCATGTTTCAGCAGGACAATGCCAGGCCTCGTTCTGCATGTGCTACAACAGCGTGGCTTCGTAGACACAGAGTGCGTGTGCTTGACTGGCCTGCCAGCAGTCCAGATTTGTCTCCTATGGCGCATCATGAAAAGGAGATTCAGACAATGGCGACCAAGGACTGTTGAGCAGCTGAAGTCTTGTATCAAGCAAGAATGGGCAAAATTTCCACTTTCAAAACTGCAACAATTAGTATCCTCAGTTCCCAAACAATTAAAATGTGTAATTAAAAGGAAGGGTGATGTAACACAGTGGTAAACATGCCTCTGTCCCAACTTTTTTTTTTTTTTTTGAGTTTGTTGCAGGCATCAAAGTCTAAATTTGTTTATATTTACAAAATACAATTAAGTTGGTCAGTGAAAACATTGAATATCTTTTCTTTGTACTTTTGTCAGTTAATTAAAGTTTCAAGAGACTTGACAAAGCACAGATTTTTGTTTTTATTGCATTTTAGAAAAAATCTTTTATGGGAATGGGGTTAGTATTTTGATTTTGATTTTTGATGCCTGGACTGAACTGATGACTCTGGATAGTGTGTTATTTTATGGGCATATTATCTCAGTGAGTGAGTGAGTGAGTGAGTGAGTGAGTGAGTGAGTGAGTGAGTGAGTGAGTGAGTGAGTGAGTGAGTGAGTGAGTGAGTGAGTGAGTGAGTGAGTGAGTGAGTGAGTGAGTGAGTGAGTGAGTGAGTGAGTGACAGACAGACAGACAGACAGACAGACAGACAGACAGACAGACAGACAGACAGACAGACAGACAGACAGACAGACAGACAGACAGACAGACAGACTCATTCACACACTACAGACAATTTGGAAATGCCAGTCAGCCTACAATACATGTTTTTGGACTGGGGGAGGAATCTGGAGTACCCGGAGGAAGCACAGGGAGAACATGCAAGCTTCCAGGAATCGTTCGAACCCCCAACCCCGGAGATGCGATGCAGAAGTGCTAACCACTAAGTCACCGTGCCTTTTCCTGCCCTGACCAGGAAAAAGCAGTTGCTGAAAGTGAGTGAGTGAGAGTAGTTTTTAATGTTAAACACTTGTTAATATTAATGCTAAACACCAAACTAGTAGTTTTCATTTAGAAGCTAGGAGAAGCAGCCATCAGTGTGCTCAGAATATTGGGAAGTTCAAGAAAAGCCTCGTGGGTGAAGCTCCTCATGAATCAACCATGTGTGTACAAAAGGTCATCAGGAAAGTGTTAAGAATGTAAATGGTAAAACAGTTTTGACGTGTTTAACACTTTTCTTGGTCACTGCATAATTCCAGATGTGTTATAGAAATAGTACAAAATAGTAAAAAAAAAATAATAATGTAAAAGAAAACCCTTGTTTGAGCAGGTGTGCAAAGCTTTGATGATAGTGTATTTTTAGACATTTACCCACAGGAGACACAAATATATGGCACTGCAGGATGAGTGAGGATGTGTGTGTGTGTGTGTGTGTGTGTGTGTGTGTGTGATGGAGACAGAGAGTATGACTCAGCCGTTTTTATAGCTGAGGTCTTGCAGCATGTTAAAGCTGCTTCACACTCCACAGCCTCAAACATCTCTCTCTCTCTCTCTCTCTCTCTCTCTCTCTCTCTCTTTTTCTCTCTCTCTCTCATCACATCACATCACATCTGATCTCTGGAATCTCAAACAGCAAGTTTAGAACGTTTGCCTCGCACCTTCGGGGTCGGGGGTTCGATTCCCGCCTCTGCCCTGTGTGCGCGGAGTTTGCATGTTCTCCCCGTGCTTTGGGGGTTACCTCCAGGTACTCTGGTTTCCTCCCCCAGTCCAAAGACATGCATTGTAGGCTGATTGGCATGTCCAAATAGTCTGTATTGTGTGAATGTGTGTGTGATTGTGTGTGCGATTGTGCCCTGTGTTGGGTTGGCACCCTGTCCAGAGTGTCTCCCGCCTTGTGCCCCAAGTCCCCTGGGATAGGCTCCAGGCTCCCCGTGACACTGTGTAGGAAAAGCAGTACAGAAAAAGGATGGATGGATGGAAGAAGCCTCTTCAGCATGGGACACTGTACAAAAGGACCCAAATCTTACTGAATTGGTTTCACTGGGAGAACTGAAAACAATTTTAGAGGATATGGAAGCTGGCTCCATCGATAAATGTTGCTGTAGATAATTGCTATTACTCAGATCGTTTTTTGTTGTTGTGCTAACCGTATTGTATCTATTTGTTGTTGTCTGTTTGCTTGTTAAAACGTTGTATGCTGCCCTCTTGGCGATGTCTCTTTTGAAAAAGAGATTTTTAATCTCAATAAGACAGTACATGTACAATAAGACAGTATTATGGTTTTTGGGTGATTTGGTTTGGATTTTCAGGGCCATAATACTTTAGTAGTTGCTAAAAAATTCATCTATCATAATCTATCAGTCCATCCATCCATCCATCCATCCATCCATCCATCCATCCATCCATCCATCCATCCATCCATCCATCCATCCAGCCAACAACCTGAATGTCCCAGAAAGTTTTATTTCTCTAACACCACAGTTGCCAGCAATTACCAGCTATTTGTAATGTATTAATGAACAATACATCATGCTTTTAAACCATTTATAGTTACATTTAATGTTGTGGAATGTCCATAAGACTTATCTTATAGCGGCTATAATCAGTCATTCACTCGCCAGCCCATCTCTCTTTAAGTTAATAAGACAGAACATGAGAACCAGCATAGTGCAAGTCCTCTGTGCTGAAGACTTTCTCATGGTGGAAAACTTACTGACCGTTACAAAGCACTGACACACTCCTTCTATAAATGTTAAATAAATGTCTCCTTACAGAAACCTTCAGCATATCCATGATTACACATTTTCTTTGTTAAATAACATGATTTCATAATCTGTATATTATTAGCAGTAGATTAGCAGTAGATAGAGCATCGGCCTTTCAAGTCACTGTGAATTAGTCGTTACTGTAAAAAGTATAACATATTAGAATGACCGCATTAATATTAACCTTCCAGCTGGAACTGTCGGCGCTATTGCCATGAAAGCGCTTTATTATTTCATGATTTATTTCATTACCACTGCAGGCTTGCAGGACAGGAATGTCGAACTGCAGTAAGAAGATAATCACACAGAAATAATTGTGACTAATTGTTTAATTACTTGTGTCACTATTGTAGAAGAATAATAAGAGTGGAATAATCCATAGATTTATTTTTAGGTTAGGTATTTATTATTATTATTTTTTTTAGGTTTTAGGGTTTTTTGTTTTTTTTTGCGTTGTAAATAGTTTCTTCTAAGTTATTTGGCTATTCTTTATCTTTTGGCTTTAAAAAAAGAGAGATGTTGCATTTGGCTTCTTGAGATGCAGCCTCAATTCGTGCTCACTGAACTGGTGCAGGTGTTAAGATTGTCAGTTTAATTTAACATAGTTTGTGAGTTCTGAAATGTATTTCTGCTGCACGTATATTGATATTAAATACAGTCCCCTCCGAAACTACTGGAACAGCGAGGCCAATTCTATTGGTTTTGCTATACATCTTTTGGGTTCGAGATCAAAAGCTGAATATAAGACGGCAGATCAGAATTACAGCTTTCATTTTCTCATATTTACATCTAATTAAACAACAAGTGAATGTCTACTCTTGGTTTGAGCCCTAGGTTTCACTTGTGAAGACAGCATTTGTTGTTAAAAAGGCTAAACCAACATGAAGACCAGAGATCTGTCTATGGGAGAAAAGCAAGCCATTTTGAAGTTGAGAAAAGAGGGAAAATTGTGCAATAAAATATTTAGTTATCAGTTTGCTACGAGTAAACTGCACACAAACAAAGACAAGAACCTTGTATTTAGGTAACATTTATTTGCACCAACTACCAACTTACATGTACTAAAAAAGCTCATAATTCAGACATAAGCATGTGATTCTGAAATCTAGCAACTGTGGAAAATGATCACAGGAATGTCTAATAATCAGAGTCATCTATAATAATCAATGTCAGCTCAAACAATAGTGGTTATGTAATTATACAGTAACCGCCATAATGCCTAGCCGCAGTCTTAATCCTCATGTTGTAATTTAGCAGCATGCTAGTAGTTTTGCAACACACATCACCCCCCTTTCTTTTGCAGCCACTAATGCTGAGCAGGAGGCCTCTGGTTCCTCTGGGAACCCAGCTGAGCTTGTCTAGGTTTTTTGTGAACATGCAGCAATCTGTTTCTTTTGTGTGACTTCCAGATGCTGAGAAACAACAGCTAAGAGGCTGAGAAAAGCACCAGCATGCAGTTGCACAAATACACACTGCTGTGCGTCTGGGTCTGTGATCGTTTCAGTCTGACGAGCTGTGTGTTATTAATGGCCATTTCTCGTCACTCAGTGCAGAACAAAACAGTTTTAAATCGTTTTCCCACTTACTGTGCTCTCTAGGGTCTTGCAGATGAATTTTGCGCGTGTGTGTGTGTGTGTGTGTGTGTGTGTGCTTGTGCACATATGCCCATGTGTATAGACACTCATTGATTCAAAGATTTGGAGAATGTAGAGGTTTTCCAAGATTAAGCTCAGCATGGCTTTCTATGGAAAAAGTAATGGGTATTTACAGAAAACGCTAGGGTCAGTGGTACCTCAGTGTGTATGGCGTTGTGCTAGTCCAAGGCAGGTTGTGAGTTCAAGCCACAGGGCTGCCAGAGAGCCACCGTTCAATCCTTGAGCAAGATCTTTAACCCCAACTGCTTAACCTTGTGATTGGTTTGTATTTTGTATTCTGTTGGAAAACTGGAATAAAAAAAAATCTGGCATGCATAAATCTAATGTTATAGTATTACCTACTATCACTTTTACTGAAGAAGAGGATTGGAGGTTTACTTGCATATAATAATCAGTGTTATGTATTTAGTATAATGTAAAATCTCATATGGCACAGCAGTTAGAGGTGGCCCACATGATTACCTGGGCTTCCTCCAGGTTCTGCAGTTTCCTCCAACTATTTAAAAACATGTAGGTGGTTGGATTGGCTACTCTAAATTGCTCCTAGGTGTGAATGAGTGTGTGAACATGTGTGTCTGTGTGCCCGGTGCTGGAATGGCGTATCATCCAGGGTGTATTCACCGCCTTTCACCCAGTGTTCCAGAGATTCACCACGACGCCGACCAAGATAAAGCAGTTACAGAAAACAAATGAATCAATGAAATCTATTAAATTAAACCACTCATATTTATAAAAAACAAACAAAAAAAAAAACAACTTGACACTTTATAATAAAATTGTATCTAGTGACACTTTAGCCTTGTAACCCGCTAGCCTTATGTTGATCTGTGTCTTAACTTTTTTTTTTCTTCCCTCCGTGATTTTTTTTTTTTTTCATTGTAAATGTGTGCACCAGAGTAAAACATAAATTCATTCGCTAGCTAACCACTTGTTTGTAGATTTGGGTTCCAAAAAGTCACATCTTAAGCATGAGAATATCTATCATGCTAGCTAATCAACGAAGCTAATTCTGTGTTAGCTAGCTAGATAGTTAAAAACATGGCGACTAACATTCACCCAAATGTATGATTACCTAGGCCAGTGAATTAATACAGACTGGTTTTAATATAATTTAACAGAAAGATTACTTAGTTGAAGTG
The DNA here is from genome assembly GCA_023630585.1 of Cranoglanis bouderius. NCBI lineage: Eukaryota > Metazoa > Chordata > Actinopteri > Siluriformes > Cranoglanididae > Cranoglanis > Cranoglanis bouderius. Next base: position 8,729,286 of record CM042542.1, on the reverse strand, counting down.
TGTCCTCAGTTGATGTATGTGGAGTTCAGAAACAACTAGCAAGCTGCAGCTACAGTACAGCTTCAAGGCACTTCATGTAACCATGGAGTATATGAACAAATGAGCTTGTAACATTCAAAAAATACTTGCCAAATGTTTTCTTAAACAGTGAAAGCCTAAAGTTGGCAGTGTATTTATTTATTTATTTAGGCTCTGGTTAATAGTTAGGGGAAAGAAAAACACTTAATGTTACATTAGCAGCTAAGCTACTGGTTTGTCCTCCAGTGTATACTGTATAATGCCAGTTTGTGCCTAAATGACCCATTTAATTGTCATACTGATGCCATTGTTAAAATCCAGTGTAACACTCTCACCACCGCTTGTGCTTACAGGAGACTTTAGCTTAAGGGAAAATCCGTCTGTTATTAGCCCCTATGCTAGCACACGCCGGAGATTTAGTTAAGAGGATGCCAGCTTAGATCAAGCTTGTTAGCTTTGTGTTGACAGAGATAGTGGTGACACACACTCCCTAATCTCTGAAGTAGCTGTGTGAAACCAGTGCGGGAGAAGTCATATCATGTTTCTCTTTACAGTTTTTGGCTCTGCATTTAAGCTTTCTTTGTTGTGATGCCAGTGCTTAAACATTCCCAGAGTTTACTAGTGCAATTCTGGAAGGGCTCTAAACTAAAAAGTACACACACAATCACACACACACACACACACACACACACACACACACACACACACACACACACACACACACACACACACACACACACACGGAAACAGAATGCATCAGCACAAGATTCAAATGGACAGATCCATACCCATTCATTGTATAGTAGAGGTTTTGTCCCATTATTATTATTATTATTATTATTATTATTATTATTATTTGGAGAATATTTGGTGTGTAGAGCGAGACACTCTCAAGCGGGTGCCCTTAGGGTTGCCAAATTTCAGACTTTGCAAAACTAGGCAGATTGGGAACGGTTGAAAGGAGGGTTGGGTCATGTATTTTATGGTCTACAGGGTGGCAGCAGATAACATCAGTGCTAAGTCATACTACTGCCAGTTCCTCCAGGATTTTGTGATTTTGCAATAGCAGAAATTAACGCAAAATCTCCACAATATTCTGAGGATTTTGCCATTTTTCAAAATTGTTGCAGATTTTCCACATATGTGGGCCAAGACGTGTCATGTGACATCATCACAACGCCCATTCAACCAAAGCCTTCTTCAATTCATGTGCATCGAACACGAGTACAACTAAAAGGTCTCATTAAGCAACAAACATCACTGTGAAAGACCGTGCACAACAATTTAGTGCAATTGCAGTTTCACCAGTTCCAGTATTTTTCTGCAAAAATAAGAGCACAAAAAATTTTGGAAAAAGCCGCAGCAAAATCAAGGATTTTTGGCCGCAACAATCACAAAAAAAAAAACTCCACGAAATCCTGTACGGACTGTAGTGCATAATAATGATGAAAGCAAGGCAAGATAAATTTCAGCTTTTAAGGCCACATGTACTATATACCAACCAGTTTCATCATCCGTAGGCTAATCAATGGATAAAACATAAGATCCATATTTAAGTGCTTTTTGTAAGTTCCTGTATCTGTTCATCACAAACCCTGCCATAACATAGCCTAACTATGCCACTGTGCTTTCACAAAGGCTGTGTTTCAAACCTTCTACTACTGTACTAAATGGTATGTTTACTGCATTAATGGCATTATTGATAGTGTACTAATTTGACATGATATTTACTCTGGTACTGTATATGTGGTTTGAGGCACTGAATTTTTGAATTCCTGCAATGACCGCAAAATTTCCAGACCCTGAGGCAGCCCCAAACATTGACGCTCCCTGCACCTTGCTTCACAGTTGGGAGGAGATTTGGTGTAAACTTGCATTTCTGCCAAAAAAAATCTCTCCGCGCTTTGCCCTCTTCCGCATGCAACTGGGTAGTGTCGCTGTGATTAACAGGAGAGAGAGTATGTCATCACTCCCACCCAGAGAGCGCGGCCAGTTTTGCTCCCTTGGCTCCTGACCACAGATTCCTTTGGCATTGTCGGGACTTGCAATCCCCTGATGATAGGGCACACTCTTTACTGTTCTGTTTGTCTTTTTGTGGATTGATGAACAGTCACGTCTTTAGAAATACTTTTCTACCATTTCCAGATTTGTGCATATCTACAGTTCTAATGAAATGTTTTTTGACTGAGCATGGTTTGCATGAACAGCTCTTTCTTGTGAAGAGAAGATTATATCAACAATGGGGGCATCTCTTCAACTCACATCTCTTAATCTCATCTCAATTCCTGGAATCCCCTAAACTTACACTGTGAATGAATGTTCAGTGGTGTATTCAGTATTGATATGAACAGTACAACTGTTTGTTTGTTCCCAATATTTTTATTTCATAAAGAGATTGTGTTTAATTGTAACTTCATGTAAACAGTGTAGATAACTATATAACATATAATGCATTGGGATTTTGTCCAGCTAGTGCAGTGTAACTTAAGGGATCACCCCTATAATGTGTGTTACAATAAATACATACAGTGCCCTCTACTACTATTGGCACCCTTGGTAAATATGAGCAAAGAAGGCTGTGAAAATTTGTTTTTATTGTTTAACCTTTTGATCTTTTGTTCAAAAAATTCTCAAAATTACTCTGCTCTCATGGATATCAAACAATTGCAAACAAAGCACAGGTTTATCAAAAAAAAAAAATCTTTGTTAAATATAGGTGTGCAACAAATATTGGCACCGTTTTAGTCAATACTTTGTGCTACCTCCATTTGCCAAGATAACAACTGAGTCTTCTCCTATAATGCCTGATGAGGTTGGCAAGGGATCTGAGACCATTCTTGCATGCAGAATTTCTCCAGATCCTTCAAATTTCGAGGTCCACGCTGGTGGACTCTCCTCTTCAGTTCACCCCACAGGTTTTCTATGGGTTTCAAGTCAGCAGACTGGGATGGCCATGGCAGGACCTTGATTTTGTGGTCAGTAAACCGTTTTTGTGTTGATTTTGATGCATGTTTTGGATCATTGTCCTGCTGGAAGATCCAACCACGGCCCATTTTAAGCTTTCTGGCAGAGGCAGTCAGGTTTTCATTTAATATCTGTTGATATTAGATAGAGTTCATGATGCCATGTATCCTAACAAAATGTCCAGGTCCTCTGGCAGAAAAACAGCCCCAAAACATTAAAGAGCCACCACCGTATTTAACTGTGGGCATGAGGTACTTTTCCATATGGCTACCTCTCTGTGTGCACCAAAACCACCTCTGGTGTTTATTGCCAAAAAGCTCTATTTTGGTTTCATCTGACCATAGAACCCGATCCCATTTGAAGTTCCAGTAGTGTCTGGCAAACTGAAGATGCTTGAGTTTGTTTTTGGATGAGAGTAGAGGCTTTTTTCTTGAAACCCTTCCAAACAACTTGTGGTGATGTAGGTGACTTCGGATTGTAGTTTTGGAGACTTTCTGACCCCAAGACGCAACTAACTCCTGCAATTCTCCAGCTGTGATAATTGGAGATTTTTTTGGCCACTCAAACCATCCTCTTCACAGTGCGTTGAGACAATATAGACACACATCCAATTCCAGGTTGATTCATAACATTTCCAGTTGACTGGAACTTCTTAATTATTGCCCTGATGGTGGAAATGGGCATTTTGAATGCTTGTGCTATTTTCTTATAGCCACTTCCCATTTTGTGAAGCTCAACGACCTCTTGCCCTACACCACAGCTATATTCCTTGGTCTTACCCATTGTTATGAAGGGAATTTGACCTATGTGTTACCTAATATTCATACCCCTGGAAGTCATGGTTGAACAGTTTCTTGTTCCTAGTCACCCAGGTGTACTAAAAAAAAAAATTAAATATCAATATGAATATACTTCAAATATATTTCATAGGGGTACCAATAATTGTTGGAAGTTTTTTTTTTTTTTTTTTGGATAAACCTGTGTTGTGTTTGCAATTGTTTGATATCAATGAGAGCAGAGTATTTTTGTGAATTTTTTGAACCAAATATCAAAAGGTTAAACAATAAAGACAATTGTTAACAGCCTTGTTTGCTCATATTTACCAAGGGTGCCAATATTAGTGGAGGACACTGTACATACATTGGAAATTCAGGGTGTACAGTATGTAGATGTATTTAGGTAATGTGAGGAACTTACCATATTTGTGTTTGTGTGTTAGGCAGTCACTGGCAGAACTTTCGGGGAGGATTTCAGAGGCAGCCTGGACAATGGAATCCTGTTGTGCGAGTGAGTACACTTCTGTT